>JASXTE010000001.1:18574605-19203105 GCA_030280995.1 Hemileia vastatrix | reverse complement strand
AAAATAATAAAATAATAAAATAATAAAATAATAAAATAATAAAATAATATTATATTAAGAGATTAAGAGATTAAAAGATTAAAAGAATAAAAGAATAAAAGAATAAAAGAAAAAAAGAAAAAAGAAAAAAAAGAAAAGAAGAGAAAAAAGTAAAAAGTAAAAAGTAAAAAAGTAAAAGTAAAAGAATTAAGAATAAAGAATAAAGATTAAAGAATATGTCATGGCTAACATGTGGTTGTGAAAAATTTAGGAAAAATGTGCTGATTTGAGGTCATAACTGACACCCATTTTTGAAATAAGTGACTTTTTTGCAAAATTTAAGTGCTCATTTGCTTTGAATTCTGAACTTAAGTTAAGTGCTGATATGCTTTGAAATCTGCACATAAGTTAAGTGCATATTTTGCAGATTTGAAACTTCCTATTCTTTTATCAAGGATATTTTTGATTTCAATAAAATCATATCTCATCTGTTTGGGTATAAAAGGAAATTCAAATTTTTTGTATTTAGATCCATCTTTTCTTATATTTTTATTTATACATAAAAATTCATTTAATTCTTTCAACTAAACTATTATACTTACTTATTTAGTTAATATAAGAGACTACTAATAAATATTAATAAAAATTGTTTTTATAGACTGTTCAATGGGGGAAAAACTAGAAATAAATATTATTATTAATAATATAAATAATAATAAATCTATAAATCTCTTGGATATCTATTCAATCTCATAGCTCTGCCATAATTAAAACTATCAAATCTTCCTTAACTTCTTTAAAGGGGCCTCTAACATGTCTGAAACTGGTATTTTTTTAACAGTACTCACCACAAAAAAATTATTTGGCACCTGTTAGAAGGTGCCAATCCCTCAATTCAACTTTTATTCAAGAGTAACTCAGATTTGATGTTGTGCAAGCTGGCGTGCTCATTTTTCAGTGTGCAATCTTTCCAGAAAAATTACAGTTAGGCTGAAACTGAGTTAAATCAAAGATAGGAATTGGAACATGCTATCAGGTGCCCACATTTTTTTCTCTGGTGACTATCTCAATAAATATTAGAAAAATATTTTGTTTTGTTTTCTGGTGTAGAAGCATTTTTCAATTGGATCTGACATACTATAAAGAAAAAACAATGATAGTAACATTAAAAAATCTTGAAATCAAAAAAGCAAATTTTTCAGCTACCAGAAATATAATTTCTACCCAGAAGAAATAATTACCATTAGATAACTCAGAAATTTTAGAATGTCTCCCCAAAAGGAATTTTAAAAAAATATTTGAAAAAAAATATCAAAAATAGTCCCTCTCCCCCATTCCCTCTAATATCTACCAACAAGTTGAACCTCCATGATTATCAATAACCATTTGGATTCTTGAAGACATAAAATCAATGAGATTTTTCAATTTAGAATTTGGGTAGTCTTCCAAAGCTAAGAGCAATACTTCTTGCATCTCTTTAGGTTGATATTTTTCTTGCACATTACACTGTTTAGTATAGGTGGATTTCCATAAGGGGAGAAGATTGGATTGTTTTAGTCTTCTTTAAATGTTTAAGAAAGGTAGAGAAAGTTGAGTGAGATAGATATATCTTCTGATTAAAAACCTCTCCTTTAAAAAGGCCAAGAATTTGCTATTGTACTTCCTGTTAATGGTTTGTATTTCTCACCCCATCTCTTTCCATCTATAAATAGATTGGATGATAAGATAACTAATAATAATAGAGATATATAAAAATGAGTCAAAAGGATAAAAAAATACATTAACATAAAAAAATAAGATTTTTGATGAAGGGAGGTCACAGCAGTAATGTGAATTGCAACCCAGAGGGTGCAGGTGATATGCAAATTTAAAAAATGAAATTTGTTCACAGACTTTTTAAAGGCCACTGTACAGGCTGACAGTAAGAAAATCAGCTACTGCATTCAATTTTTTTTATCTTCACATTTAAAGTTTTTTTTTTCACAATTTCACATTTTTAGTTTTTTTAATTATTTTTCATGTTACAGAAATTGAATTATTTTTCACATTTTTTTTTTGACTGCATTTGAATATATATTTTTTTTCAAATTTTCACATTATTTTTCTCACAATTTATTTTTCACTTTCTTTTATTCCATTTTTTCCATTAGAGACAGTAAGGTTGACTTGAAGACTGAATTTTCTGTGTCAATCCCAGCAACCTCATTCATTTTAAGTAACTTTTTTCAAATATTTTTTTGATGATTTCTCATCCAAAAAATCATCTTGCTGCGAGAAGACCAAATTCAGTTGCTCAATTGCAGCAAACTTTGTAGTTTTGAAGTAATTTTTTTTCTTTTTTTAAAAAAATAAATATTTTTTGTGATCTTCCAGCCAAAAATCATCTGTCTATGAGCAAGCCAATGTTTTTGTGTCAATTGCAGTAACATTGGTCACTTGAAGGTAATTTTTTTTCACTTTTTCACTGTTATTATAATGTAAAATAAAAGAAATAAAATAAAATATCAGAATTAAATTAAATTAAATTAAATATAAAGTAGAATAAATTAAAACAAATTGAAAAAAAATCAAATCAAAAAGATTTAAAATTAAATTTAATATAATTAGAAAAAAAATAATCAAAAATTTTCATTAATCATTCAATTTCCTCCATTGATTTTACAGAGTTTATGCAATCTTTTATGAAATCATTCTCTTTTGGAAGATTTTTCCAGCTAATACCTAAGTTTTATTTGTCTTAAAGTAAATTGATGCTCTATTTTTTTCTCTTTTTTTTTTGAATTTTCAATACCTACAGTTAGCTGAAATTTTCCATCCTCTAACTCTTTAATCCTATCTTTCTTCTTCATTTTTTTGGTTTTAAATCCTGTCTTTCATCCTTAATTTTTTCTCATACTTTTTTTAAAAAAATTTAGTGATTTCTGTCCTAATAAAACTTTTTCTAAAATTTCTTATAGGTAATAAGATATATCAGTACAAAAAATTAATGTTGAAGTAAATATGTTCAAATCTACCTGCTTTAAAATTCTTAACAAATTTTTCATAAGCAGATAAGTATGTTTTTGAGTCACTGTCTCTCTGTTAGGATCTGGGTTGAGAGGTGAGGAGGAGGACCGCCTTAGGTGCTATGCATTGTAAGAGGCAGAAGGGAGGAATATTTCATAATTGGGTTTTATGGGGCAAGAGCTGTGGGGAATTTCTCATCAGACAACTTATTTAGTAGTCCAGTTACTTGTTAGTCTCCTGGAATTGTAACCCTCACTGTTGGCTGCCCCAACATAGTCAGTCTAGTTAGTCTCACTGCTTAAATCAGCATAGTCAGTCATGTCCTTGAGTAGTGCTAGATTTAGTAGTAATCCTTCCTCTTAGGTCTTAACACTTTCTTGTTAATACTTTGAAACTGGATGTTGAGTGAAGTTGAAGCTCTTTTCTTGCAACATATTTTAGAAGTGGTATTGAATTCTAAATCATCATGGTCATTTTCATTAGATTTCCTAAATGGTGGTGCTTGTGTTTTTTCAGAAGTCAATTAAAATTTATTAATCATAATGAAAAAAACAAAGTGAATAATTGGAGGAACTTGCCAGATTGGTATTTCCCTGATCTACATCCCCCAATCATAAATTAGCATCATCATCAGAAATTATTGATTGCAGGAGATGGTTAATCAATGTAGATAAAATATTTGTGTTGTCATCATTTTCAGAATCTGTGGTTTAATCATCCAACAAGTTTGAAGGATTGAAATATTTATGTTCTCCAAATATATAATTCATCTCTTCAAAAAATGGACAAATAAAATCAAGTCTCTCCTCAACAGATTTGATTTCTTTGCTTATGTAATCATTATTGACACCAAATCCTGTTGATAAAGAAGTTGTTTTTACCTTTTTATACTTAGATTGGTAATGTTTAAGTCATTATCTCATTTTTTGGAGTCAGTTGAATTCATTCATTCACAGGGGGAAAATGTGGCAACCAGACATTGGTTTCAGTTCACATACTGAATTGAATTGATTCAGTATGTGAACTGAACCCAACATCTTGTTGCCATTTTTTCCAACTGTGATTGATCTTTTTGTTAAGCTCATTGCTCATGAGAAGATAGCCATTTACTTTTGAGTAAGGATTTCATCCAAAACTGGTAGCCTTCTTAGTGCCAAAACAAGAACTATAGTTAGTTTTAGATTTGTGTCAGTTTATAAGGATGAGATGATCATCCTTCTTCAGTTGAAAATTCTTTTATATTTCAGTAGATTTTGAAGTTGAACAGATTTTTAGATTTGAAGAAGTCTGGATCTTAGCTGTCTCTGAGATGCATTTGAGAACTAGACATGATAAGGCAATGAGGCAAGAAATTGACAGTGAAATGCTGTTGTGGTGGGTATAGGATGAGCATACAGACTAGACAAGCAAGGGGGTGATAAATGTATGGGATGAGTGTACAGACTAGGCATGAAAGGGGGTGAAAAATTTCCAAGCTGTGGTTATGAAAAACATAGATGAAATGGGTGGATTAGAGTAGAACATTGATATGTCAAACACCTAATAACCCATTTATTTTGAAAAAAATTGATGGAAGAAAATTGGGGTATTGTGATTTTTATTCGCCATTAAATTAATGGCAAGAGCAAGTACTTTAATACCCCCTATCATAATTATTTCTTTTTTGGACCTCTGGAGCATTTTAATTCATACTGGACCATTGTAAATCTTCTGGAGAACAATCTGAGTACTTTTAACTCTGCCAGCCTAACATACATTGTAGGTTGATAGGTTTGTAATGACTTCCATACGGTGAAATAAGCTTAAAATATCGTTTAAGAATATTCATTTTTTGAAAATGTAAGGAAGCTGCATGATCCTCGAGTCAGAAAGTTGTGAAAGATAAATGAAGCAGTTAATTTTTGCGCTTTGTTCTGTCAATGCTGCTTGTGAGAATGACTAAATTTTTATTTTTTTACATACTCTATAATTCTATTCAGTCATTTTATTCCTGTGATCACCAAGAGTATAATTTAAATTTCTCCGCATCTTCTTATCATATCTTGCCAGGCATGCATTGATAGCTTTGATGAATCATTGCTTAACTAAATCTTTCGCTTCTGATACAACATTTACTAACTTGGCATTTTGCATATGCAAGGTGTGTTTGTAAATCATCCATGTGACAATCTATATTTTTATCAATTTTTAAAAGCTAAGTCAAGCTTGAACAATCATCTAATCTGAGAGACTTTTTCGGCAAACTTATCTTCAAGTGGTCGAGTCATTTCCAAATTGCAGGTAACAAGGCCAAATCTGGAACATGAGTAACGTGAGTTGATATATGTTGCTCTTATACCCTTATACCCTTTTGCATTGCACACTCAACTCTGCTGATAATTGAAGTATCCGAATAATCTTATTTATATAATTCACTGATTTTTTTGATGAAATATTCTTCAATGATTCTCACTTATATACAATAGACGGCCCTAGCTTTCAGCCGTATCTGGCGCCACGTAGATGCAAGAGGATTGATTCTTGGGCGACTGGCGCCTCAAATAGCCACCTGCTTGATGGGAAAATATAAGCCTATATTCGATCCCCGTGGTACACTTCTTAAGACCTTTTTTCTAAATGGTGATGAAAGGACTGACCTTTTTAAAAAATATGACCATCGTCTTCTTTATGGCATTAGTGGATGTAGGAGATTATGTGGTGGTAACTAATGCCCGGCATATTCAAGTAACAGGGAAAAAAGCGGAACAGAAGATTTACTACTCGCATAGTCAGTATCCAGGAGGACTGAAAGCGGTTCCGTATGATCGCCTGATGCGGCTAAATCCTACAAAGGTGCGTAAAGTACCAAGAGTTTATTGCTCTGAACATCACGAACAATAACTACAGGAGTGTCAAACAGATCATCTACAAAGCTGTCAGTGGCATGCTACCAAAAAATAAATTTCGTGACCGCCGACTTGCACGACTATTGATTTACCCTGATGACGGACACCCACACGAAGCCAACATTTTCAAAGATTACACCCAGCCTGGGCATGGACTATACAATCAAGCCGATGTAAGGGAAATGCTTGAGGAAAGTGAAATCAACGAAAGAAAAGAAAGCCGAAATGAGCGTCCCCAGGCTTAAAAGTGGTTAAGAGTGGATAACCTGCGCAGAGTTCTGGTTTTAGCAAGTGATGCCAATCAGTAGACCATAACTTTTTCAGTTCGCTGGTTCCTCTGCCACCGATTCGCCCACTCTTAGCCTCGTTCATTCTTGAGTCTCTATCACGCCTCCACCCGCACAGATATTTCTCTCATTCTTTTATCCATAGCATGCCCTTACCCAAGGCTCATTAAACCTTTTTGCAGATAGGTCTTCATTTTCTATTGGCTACTGTATAGTGTTTTCGAGGAGTGATTATCGTCATCATATCCACCAGCCCTGTACAATGATACCTGTTTGGTCTCGCAAGTTGATGAGAGGACTGGTAGTAAAGTAATAGAAACTTGAAATTCAAGCCTTAGTTAGTATTCATATAGTATTAATGGTATAATAGTAATGTCAGAATCCCTTGGTGATTCTTTGCTGAAAAATTAAAAATATTTTGCCACTATAATAATACTTTTGTGAAAAAAAAAGCAATTTGGTGATTAATTCGCAATTTTTTTTCCTACTTCAGATGTGACTTTCTTTTTCATCATTCTTCCCTTAATATCCCATTGATAATCAAATTGCATTTTTTTTTTGTCACGAAAGTTTCTTATTTCTGCAAAGTTTTTTTTTGGCGAAAAATTATCAAGAGATTATATGATTGTTGTAATGTGCGTTTAGCCATGTTTTCCTGAGGGATATTGCACAGGAAAACAATGTCAGTAAGTGAGCATGGACGATCTCCCAATAGATTGTAGCTTAGCCTGCCTGTTGACGGATCTGCTAGTAAGTTAGAAATCTGCCTTAAGACTGTTAGGTCTCGACTACGCCGCAGCCACATAGTATATATAGTCCATGAACAATAAGCAATAAAGATCATTCCAATTGCACTCTTCATATCTTTGAGTCGTGCATTAGCCAATAAAAACAGATGAATTTGTTTTGTCAAATAGACTACTATTAACATGTATCGCATGTCCTACACTATAAGTTCTTTTTCTTTGTACAATAAACCTAAGTTTATAGTTGTATTTTCGCAGTAAGAAGTGGATTTTGATTGATAACAGATTTCTGAGTATGATATCCCCCCCCCACAAAAAAAAAGAAAAGGGTGTGATAAATATGACAGATACGCCATTAGAAAATCACCTTGTTTTTATAACAATTTGGCCATTAATAGACTTTTATATTCATGTGTAATTCTCATAAAATACGTTCTTCTAATGACTAAACATGAAGTTGCTCATTTTACTTGTGTGGCAAGAAATGCATTTTAAATGCTAGTGCACTTGCAATATGTGACACCTCCTCAAAGAAAAGTATTAATGTATTAAACCAATAAATTAGTCTCCTCGTGGTTACACGATAATTTGCAGTTAAAAAGCATGTTCATCATAGCTTGTACGCAGGATAAAGCAGTGTACTCTGGATGTCTAGTGGTTTTTTTAGTTTCATGCAACAATTTTGTATGTGATTCTTGTAATAACTCTGATAGAGCTTAGTAGATTTCTTTGTAAGACAAAGCGAAGGGAGGGGCTCAATCCAGGTCACTTAAACAAAGACCAAAAAACCACTGTATGTCTAATGCTCTTTTTCTTCCTCCTGTGATACTTGGCTGGTTAAGAATATTTTTCCTGAGCGCTCCATCATGTTGACCGATACTTTCATTCTCGATGTTTAGTTTTTCTTTACTTTCATGTTTTTCTCAGTAAAACCTCATATGTGGCCAGTGCATCCTGATATTGTTTTGCCACAACATCTCTTTTTTTATACAAACAATTCATTTTTTGGTTGTAAGGTATTTTGCGCCCGAACTGCCAAAAAGTTCCAGCTGCTATAAAATAAATGATACAGCCAAGTCACAAAAGCTTACGGAATTTTGGACGAAAAAATTAAAGCCTCACTCACAAAAAATGATTTACTCATTCAAAAGGGGGTACCCTCGACCTATCCCCGATCCAATTGAATAGGCAAATCATTTTTTTCGTGATAACAACTTTGATTTTTTCGTCAAAAATTTCGCAAGATCTTGTGACTTGGCTGTAACATTAGGTCACGGGTGTCTATCTTCGACTGGGATTCAATTCAGATTCGACTTCTCTGCTACGCTTCCATTAATTCATTCAAATTTAAAGTTTAGCACTCAGCGTTGCAGTTTCAGTGAGAAGACCTTAAGAATAGCACGTGTTGATCGACTTTTAGTGGGGATCAAACTTTTTTTTTGTTTATTAATAATTGCTTTACATAAAATTTAACAAGAAGGGGATATATGATGATTGGACAAAACTCACATTATATCACTAGAAAAAAACATTGGCACCTGATAGCAGGTGCCAATCCTTATCTTTGACTTAACTCAATTTCAGCTAAGCTGTAAGTCTTCTGGGAAAGACTGCGCATTGAGCAATGAGCACACTAGCTCGCGCAACATCAAATCAAATTTACTCTTAAATCAAACCTGAATATAGGCATAGGCACCTTCTAGCAGGTGCCACCTGTTTTTTTGCGGTGTATAGCTACCATTTTGCCAAGTTTGTTGTGAGCTAATCTACTTATAGTAGAAAGTTTTGTCTTATTAGTTATGTACAGCTAATCCTGGAAAGCTTGCGGTGGTCTTGCATCCTATCCTCCACCAAAATCATGAGTTTACACTACTACGCCTAAAGTGAAATATACCCAATGGGTATATCGTAGGTTGGGTTGGGTATATTTTTTCATCACCATGACAAAAATAATTCAGAGCTCTATGCACCAAGTAAGATATCAATGATGTACAAGTTGGGGATATTCTAGGGAGTGACATAAGGTCATAAAAAATGTAACAAAAGTAAGTTCAAAAAAAAAGTGGAAGAAAAATATTTTGAAACCATGAGAAATTTTGATTTTTCAAGAAAAAAACATTAAAAAAGAAAAAGAAAAAAGAAAAAAGAAAAAAAATCGTAATATTATAAATTATGAAATTATAAATAAAAATAAAAATAGAAAAAAAGAAGAAAGAAGAAAGAAGAAAGAAGAAGAAAGAATAAGAAAGAAGAAGAAAGAAGAAGAAAGAAGAAGAAGAAAGAAGAAGAAGAAAGAAGAAGTAAAAAATAAAAAAAGAAAAAAGGAAAGGAAAGAAAGATAAGGAAAAGAAAGAAAAGGAAAGGAAAGGAAAGGAAAGGAAAGGAAAGGAAAGGAAAGGAAAGGAAAGGAAAAAATGAAGAAAAAAAGAAGTAAAAATAAAAAAAAAATGAAAAAAATGAAAAAAATGAAAAAAAAGAAAAAAAAATGAAAATAAAAGAAAATAAAAAGAAAATAAAAGAAAAAATAAGAAAAAAAAAGAAAAAAAAGAAAAAATAGAAAAAATAGAAAAAAATAGAAAAAAATAGAAAAAAAAAGAAAAAAAAAGAAAAAAAAAGAAAAAAAAAGAAAAAAAAAGAAAAAAAAAGAAAAATAGAGAAAAAAGAGAAAAAAGAGAAAAAAGAGAAAAAAGAGAAAAAAGAGAAAAATGAGAAAAATGAGAAAAATGAGAAAAATGAGAAAAATGAGAAAAATGAAAAACAAAAAAAAAATGAAAAATGAAAAATGAAAAATGAAAAATGAAAAATGAAAAAAGGAAAAAGAAAAAAGAAAAAAGAAAAAAGAAAAATGGAAAAAGAAAAAAGGAAAAAGAAAAAAGAAAAAAGAAAAAAGAAAAAAGAAAAAAGAAAAAAGAAAAAAGAAAAAAGAAAAAAGAAAAAAGAAAAAAGAAAAAAGAAAAAAGAAAAAAGAAAAAAGAAAAAAGAAAAAAGAAAAAAGAAAAAAGAAAAAAGAAAAAAGAAAAAAGAAAAAAGAAAAAAGAAAAAAGAAAAAAGAAAAAAGAAAAAAGAAAAAAGAAAAAAGAAAAAAGAAAAAAGAAAAAAGAAAAAAGAAAAAAGAAAAAAGAAAAAAGAAAAAAGAAAAAAGAAAAAAGAAAAAAGAAAAAAGAAAAAAGAAAAAAGAAAAAAGAAAAAAGAAAAAAGAAAAAAGAAAAAAGAAAAAAGAAAAAAGAAAAAAGAAAAAAGAAAAAAGAAAAAAGAAAAAAGAAAAAAGAAAAAAGAAAAAAGAAAAAAGAAAAAAGAAAAAAGAAAAAAGAAAAAAGAAAAAAGAAAAAAGAAAAAAGAAAAAAGAAAAAAGAAAAAAGAAAAAAGAAAAAAGAAAAAAGAAAAAAGAAAAAAGAAAAAAGAAAAAAGAAAAAAGAAAAAAGAAAAAAGAAAAAAAGAAAAAAGAAAAAAGAAAAAAGAAAAAAGAAAAAAGAAAAAAGAAAAAAGAAAGAAAGGAAAAAGAAAGAAAGGAAAAAGAAAGAAAGGAAAAAGAAAGAAAGGAAAAAGAAAGAAAGGAAAAGAAAAAAAAGTGAAAAAAAAGAATTTTTTTAAAGATAAATAAATAATAGGATGTCTCAAACATTACCCAACACACCTAGTGTGTTTCATTTGAAAAACACCACACAAACAGGGGATGAAACATGGCTGATTTGGTACTTGGGGTCTCAAACATGGGGTCAAATACATCCTACTTTTGTACAATTTTCTTAACCACAATTCATCCCACAAGTACTCACATCCTCCTAATCAGCTGCACATCACATTCCTTCCATCCTCACTCATATAACCCATGTCACAACTCTTCTCTCCCATTTCATTACCAAATCAAATTTTTCTCTTTCACACCACAATAAGTCTATTACCTTTTATTCTGTTTTTTTTTGAAAATTTTACTGCTCAAATCTCCATACTCACAACTTCTTATTTTTATGCAAGGAATTACAAAAATATAAAATCTTTGTTAGTTTCTCCTTTTCTTCAATAAAATTTCTTTTTTCACTAATTTCTTTGTTTTGTGTTAATTTATCATGCCTCACCCAAAATCTACTTCTCAAAAATTTACTCAATTGAAACTGTCTGACTTACAGATTGTAATTAGCTGGCTGAAAAATAAATCTATTTTTGATGCCTGTTTTGGCTGTGAAAAATCCACTCAATTTGGGCATCCACTGGCATCAAAATTGAGTGGCTTTAATCAAATGGCAGTAGAGTTGAAATCAAAAACTAAAGGTAAGATGGATTTGGCAACAAAGCAAATGAGGGAAAGATTAAATAACTATCAAACAAAATACAAGTAAGAAATGATGGCTTCTTCTTCAGCTGTGTTTGGAGCTACCAAATATGATGAAAAGCATGGAATCACATCTGTTTCTGAAAAACTCAACTCTCTGTGTCCTCTTTATGATCAAATGGATTAAATCTTTGGAAAAATGGCCCAATTTCAACCCTCAAAGGCTCTTTTTTTCTGCTTATCAGGAGATTGTTAATAAACACACACAAGGTTAGATTTTTAATTTTTTTTTTTACTAAAGATCTTTTCTTAATTTATTTCTCTTACTCTTAGAATCTAACTTGTTTCAGAAAAGAACATGCACAAATTAAAATCATGAAGTTGAAGTCTCATGAAAAAACTGCAGAACATCAGCTACTTTCTGAGGAAAGGAAGTGGTTTCATTCAAAATAAAAAGAAGAATTTTTTTTAGAAATTTAGAAAGATCATTTAGATTTGGAGAGGGAGAAGTTTAGGATTCAAAGAGAGGTTGATGAAAAAATCAAAAATAATCAATTTCAATTGGAAAACACCAAAAATCAGTTACAAGCTAATGAATTAAAAATGATTTATGTCAAAAAAATATTTTGGCACTACCCTCCCCTGCTATTTAACATAACAGGGGGTGGGGATCACCATATTTTTTCTAAGTCAGAAAAAAATTTATGACAAAAAAAATGGCAATACCCTCCCCTGTATTTTCTTGTAGTAGGGGCATAGATTGCCAAAATTTATGTTCATTGCATAAATTAACATGTAAACAAGTCTTATAAGATAATTAAAAAACCTATTTTAATGAAAATTAATATAAAAATATGATTGGAAATCATCTGTGACCAAAGTCAATGAAATCAAACACAAATGTATACATGAACCTCATGAGAAAAACATATTTCCTCATGATTACTGTTATACCACACATGGCCTGATGGCTTATTAATTTAGGTAAGTATAGTATCATATATGACTTTTAAAATGTTAATTTGTGAAATAAAAATAAAAGTTGACAACCTATATTACACCCCTTACTTTTTTTAAACCTAATGTTTTTTTTTACCTCACCTTTTTCTCTTACCTTATCAATCCTATTGAACAGCTCCCTATTAATTTGAAAAGAACAGCCAAAGTGAGTAAATTCTTCACAGGATTCTAAGCCAGGTGGTGCTTTATTTGTCTCAAAATTGGATGAAACTAACCTAAAAAGCTCTCCTCAAACTACCTGAAAGAAATAGTCCTGAAAATTGCCAAAAAAGAGTTCCAAAAGTTCAACAAAAGAGCCCTAAAGGTTTCCAAAAAATAGTCACAAAAGTACCCAAAAAGTGTTCCTAAAGTTTCCAAAAAAGTTTCCTGAAAGTCCCCTAAAACCTCCCCAAAAATTGCCAGAAAAGTGGCAAAATGTGCCAAAAAAAATGTTTTGAAAACCATCCAAAAAAGTGCCAAAACAACTTAAAAACATCTTAAAATGCTTTGGAAACATTTCAGAATGGTTAATGAAGGTTTATGAGCATTTCCAAATTGATTTGGTAAAAAATAGACCTGAAATAGCCCAGAAACACCTAGAATTTGCTTAGAAATGCTTGGAAAATGTTTCTGGAAGGTTTTAACAAAATAAAATACCAAAAAAAGGCCAAAAACACCTCAAAGTAAGTGAAAATTGCTTGTAAAACTTTCAGAATCATTTCCAAATGATTCCAAAGCAATTTAGCAAAGAAAAAGGCCAAAAAGTGAAAATTCCTAAAAATGACAAAAAAACACCAAAAAGTCAATAAATCAAGAATAAAAATGATAGAGAACAAGAAAAAAAGGAAAAAAAAAGGGGGGAGAAAGGGAAATAAGAACAGTTAAATCAGCAATTAAAACAAAAAAGATGAGAAAAAAAAGAAACAAAAAAAGAGACAAGAAAAAAGCCATTTCAATTAGCAATTTAATTTAAAAAAATGAGAAAGTGACTTACTTTGAGTGCTTTGAAGTGAGAAGTATCAGAACCAATAATGAATGATGGAAGTTATAGATGAAGAGAAGATGAAATATCTTAGTGAGACAAAATCTTAGAAATGTTATGCATTTGCAAATGTTATGCAATTTCAAGTCTGGGAGCTGAACCAAAATGAATGAAACTGATAAACTGGAGAATTTCATTGGTGAAAATTATTACACAAAAAAAAAATTGTAAATCAGTTAAGCTAGGCCATCAAAATGAGAAGCTGCAGCAGTGATCTCAAGTTGATGGTGGACTGAAAGTGGCATGTTATGTTAGTGAACAGTGGTAAAGATTAAGTTTAAGTGTATGATTATGGGATTGATTAAGTTCTGGTAAGTCATATACCTCACTCATATGAATAAACCCTTAAGGATTAGGTGAAAAAAATCTAAGTGTTGGCACTTTTGTACCAAGTTTTGGCATCTTTGTAACTAGTGCTGACTAATCATGATAATGAAGAGAAGTGTTTTGATGAATTGTTTGAACCAAAAGAAGACACATTTGGGGACAAATACGCTGTTGAAATACACCTGTCCAGGGCAGGTGTATTTCATTTTTTGATGGTGGGTTTGGTATCTTTTTTGTGGTGTGTTTATGTGGCGTATTTGGTAATGTTTGAGACCAATAAAGAAAAAACATTTATGGCTTTAAAATATTTTTCTGACACTTTTTTATCACTCTTAATTTTATCTTCCTTGCTTTACTTACACTCATTTTTTTGTCTTTATGTCACTCCCTAGAATATCTCTAACATACACATGAATATCCCCATCAGGGATATCTTACCTTTTGCAAAGTTTCATTGAGAGGAAGATGAGGATACCAAATTGTAAGCCAAAGGTTATATTTTAGTGGTTTGGGTTTGACTTAAGATTTTTTAAGGCTGATTTTTACTTCTGTTGGGGTTTTTTTTAATACTTTTTTCATTTTTGCTTCTAGGTGAAAAAATGCATTTTTTTTGTTTCTAGGTGAAAAAAATGCTATTTTTTTTATTTATTTTTTCTGTGAGATTGTTTTTCTTGTGAGAACTTTTTTTCCCATACCACCAAAAAAGGTATGGAAAAAAGTCAAAAATATACCCAACACAACCAAGATTGAGTATATTTCACTTTGGGCATAGTGTTAGGTCAGTGAGCTATGCTTTTGGCGGGAATGAGAGGCAAGACAACCGCAAGCTTTCCAGGATTAGCTGTATCTACACCACTAGATGCGATACATTATCTTTGAAAGGCTGATGATGGATATAAGTCATTGTAAAATAAGTTTACAACGGTTCCTATCGCAACTCTCCAAAAACTAATTTATTTCACAATGAAATAATTCACATTGTTAGACGCTCAGGTGTCTCCCACTCTTTTCGCGCGATTTATTGTGTTTCTTGATTACTGCTGATACTATTTGAAGAGCTTTTCAACCTTTTAAGGTTGAACATTAAAATTACAGCCAAGTCACGAAAGCTTGCGGAATTTTTGACGAAAAAATAAAAGTTTGGCCTACAAAAAAATGATTTGCCTATTCAAAAAGAAGTAACTCCGACTTATCGCCGACCCTTTTGAATAGGCAAATCATTTTCGGGTCAGAACAACTTTGATCTTCTCTTCAAAATTTCCGCAAGAATTTATGACTTGGCTACAAATGCGACTTGATACGCGTTTTCAACATTAAGTATGCTTGCCGGGTAAATTTTTTGGGGAAATATGAGTCCAAAAATATTACACTGGCAGAGGACATAATTGTCTCTTGCGGCGATGCATGGTCAATAAAGATTGCTAGTGTAGTTTCATCTTTCAAGTTTAAGATGAAGTTGTGCACCTGGACACTGTGCAGTTAATTGTTACTATTTTGTACCGCCGTCGTGGCCAAACCCTTTTTTTCCCCGGTCCATTACGGGGCGAATTTCCTGAAGCTTTGGCCATAGAAAAAAAAGGTGATCGGAAGAATGAGCATGGGGGATCCGCTCAACACGAAAGACAATTAGGTATTTTACCTATCCGATGTTAATGGTATGTTTAGGAAATATTTTGACGTCATTTTTAATCTACTTGGCGTTTGATCATGGACTGAAAGCCTCACCACCCCTATTAGATAGGCAGGTGCATGATAGAAGTTACTTCAAGTTGAAAACGGGGGAAATAAAAGAGATAACTATAATGAATGACCCTTGGCAATCCCCAACAGCACATCAGTTTGTTCCAACGAAAATAAAAAAAATGTTGTACAGCTACGTCATAAAAGCTTGCGGAATTTTTGACGAAAAAATAAAAGTTGTTCTCACCAAAAAATGATTTGCCTATTCAAAAGGGCTGGGTATAGGGCGGAGGTACTTCCTTTTGGATAGGCAAATCATTTTTTTGTGGGCGAAACTTTTATTTTTTCGTCGAAAATTTCGCAAGATTTTGTGACTTGGCTGTATCTGTGCAAAGCCGTCAGTTAAAACAAATCAGCATGATTGTTCAAGAGATGCAGTTTACTAAATATAGTCTTATGATTTTGATGAGCAATAAACCCCAATCACTTTGCCAGTGATCGATAGTTTGCATCTTCTGATACACAAAAATGTGGGATGGATCAAAAAATGACGCATAACCCACTAGTTAGTTTGATATAGTTATAAATTTAGAGCAGTAATGTTTTTAGTTCCTATTGATATGCATTCTTAGTGTCAGACAGAGTAGTTTTGTTGAGTTCTTTCCCGAGTTGTGGGCAGCTCCTGCCGTGGCGGCAAGAATCGAGGTTAAAGTCGGCTTACAGTTTTGGGTGCAATTTCATTCATCTTGCGTCATTGAGTACGTCATATTATATCTTATATATGTAGAGTCTACAGCTTCTATTTTAATATATATTTCTATGTATGCACATATAATCTTGTAGCATTCGTACATTATTCACCGCTTTCATTGGGCTTGTAATCACTCCAGTGAGACTCTCATATCAACCGACTCCTTTGATAACACTGACTTAAAAGAATGAAGTTATAAATCAGCTTAGCAACCATTTGGTGAGGCCATCAAGAGTGAGGGCTGTGACATTAAAGGAACATCCGTTGCAAGATTTGATCTCATAACACCAAACAGATTTTGCAGAAGTGAATGGACTTCTTAACTTATGAGAATAGCAAAAAATAGTGAGAAAACCTGAACATCAAATCATTGAGAAATCAGGTTGGGAGGGAATATATCTGAAGACTTGAGCATCTTTTGTGTTTTGTAATCTGTATTTCGTTGAGTCTATTTCGAAATTTGCGCTTTGGAATCTGTATTTTCACCATCACGTTATTCTCCCACGTGTCCATCCTCTGCGCTCAGACTACAAAAGCCCGCTATCACCCACGCCAAGGCTCACTCATTTTTGCATCTTACTGCCGCTTCTACTCTGAGACTTTTCCACTTCCCATCTCACTACTGCTTTTGCCTTATAGCTCTGATTACTCTATTTTTTACACTTTTCCCTTCATCTAAATATGTCAGAGTTGAACTTGTATGCCACTGTTGCTGGCCCTGTTAAAGCAGAACTGATTGTTGATGCTGTCCTGGTAGGTACTCCCGACTGCCTTCAATCCTTACTTGTTTTTTTCACTGTTTCGGCTGTGGATCATCTGTACCAAAAGCTCATCAGCTAGGAATGTAGCCCGAATATATATCCATTCTTGAATTAGTGGAACTTGTTGATTGTAGCATTTTAATATTTCATTCACTCGTACTTCGATCACTGCATATCAATCATATGATGCTAAAAATGACTTCAATTCTTTTGCAATAGTTTGACATGGATGGCACTTTAGTGGACTCCATTGCTGCTGTAGAAGCAGCTTGGGGAAGCGTCGCAAGAGAGCTTAAAAAGGACCCTCAGGAAGTCATTGATGCCACTCATGGTCGAAGAGCTATTGACAACTTGAAAGATCTCAAACCTCATCTCCGTAGAATGTCTAATTGGGAGATGGAGCCACATGTCCAGGAATTTGAAACTAAAATTCTGAATGAAGCTGATGATTTCCAGAAGCAAGTAAGAAGCAGAAGATCTAGTGCTGCTAGCAGTAAACGAGCTAGCAGAGATACTAGTAGAAGAACTTCAATGGCGGCAGCTGAGGCTGAAAAAATGGCTCTAGGTTCTAAACCCAGGCGACCTTCCGGCTTAAGTCAAACTTTTACGGCAGATGGTTTGAGTAGCAGAATGGCGGTAAGTGAAAAACAACCGCCAACCAACGCTATGTTTAAACCATTCACTCAAATTGATTTTTTTCACCACCAATTTTGTCAATAGGCTCTTGGATTAAAACCATTAAGCACTGCAAAAAAGCCTGCTCCCACCCCTCCACCCAGTGCTGTGATTCCCGATCCGCAAGGTGTGGATACTAATGAGGAATCAAAACGAAATAATTCTTCCACACTGGATGAAGATGTATTTGATGACGATGATGATTCGATTCATACCGATGACTCTGATATAGAGGTTGATGTATCTGATTTAACGGTATGTTTTTTATAAAATTAATATATAAGTTTTTCAATTCACTTATTACCTTCCCTGGTGGGTGAAAGGATAAATCAGTCCGTATTCTCCCAGGAGTCCGGCGAATAATTGATTCAATTCCCGAAGGACGTTACGCAGTTGCAACTTCTGGGGCCAAGACTTACTGCTATGGTGCACTGAAGCGCGTGGGAATAATCCCCCCTAAAGTGACTATTACCGCTGATGATCCTCGATTGAAGAATGGAAAACCTTTTGTTAGTTTTTCCACCAAATTTATTTTTTGAACGAGTGGACAATACTTAATTTGTAAAATACCACTTAGCCTGATCCATTTATTCTAGCTGCGGAGTGCTTGGGTTTCGAGCCCGCAAATTGTTTAGTGGTAGAAGATTCACCTTCGGGAATCAAAGCTGGAGTTGCTAGTGGAGCAAAAACAATTGCTGTTTGCACATCTCATCCTCACGAAAAAAGTGAGAGCCAAGTCTCTGCATTGTGAATTCTTCACGAATAACTTATTTTTATTTTATCTTAGTTTCCCATTGTGGTGCCCATTGGCTTGTACCCACCCTAGATTTGGTTCACGTGCAGGTTTTACCTGATGGAAAATTGAGAATATTCATTGATGCTGTTGAAGAAGATATTCGAAAGGCATATTCTGAAGCAATTTCCAGTAGCGCCCCTCCACACCTTTATATTGAACAAAGGGAAAAGGCCCAAGCAGCTAAAAAGCAAGAAAATACACGTGTAGAAAAAGATACATAATATTGAAATATTGTTTAGGCTTATGAATGCTTGCTGTTCAATAATGCAGATTTTGTAACTGTGGAAGCTAATCAAGCATTTTCTTCATTTGGAATTCACTTGAAGCCTTTCAAATATGCGATGGATTATAGAATTTCCTTCTTTTTTTTATTCTAGGACACACCATTTGTACTCAAAAAGCTAATTAGTAGTATGGTATGTCTTGTCGGGTAGAATATAAACATATATTTTTCTATTAATGCTGTAATGACTGCCATTATTGAGCATTTTTCACTGAATGTTTATAAAGAATACTGGGAAGAATTGTTTACAGGCTGCTTTAAACAAAGAGCCTCGGAGTATACTTTCTATATCTCCAGCTTACTGGCTAATTGGGATAGCAATTTGGTTTGAACGCTCAGAATATATATACATGTAAGTCTAATTTCAAAAAAAAAAAACCTATTCAATAAAGTTTAAGTTTGGATCTGATCGTAGATTTTAAAAAATAAAGCAATGAGAAATGAGTGTGTATTACTTACAGCTATTTGGGAAAAGCTTGCTTTGTTTTTGCCTTCCACTCCCCGCCAAAAACATGAGTTTAAGCCGCTTTTGGCGGTGGATGAGGGGCAAAAAAAGAGCAAGGTTTTCCCAAACAGCTGTATTTATTTCTTACAAGGAGATGTGCCATCATCTGTGAACATAGTGTGTACAGCTAAACTGGAAAAGCTTACGGTTTTCTTGTCACTTATTTCTATGGCGAGTATGCCTTAGTCTACAATCTCACGAATGTTACGGAAAACAATAAGAAAAAATTTCAGAGGAGTAAAAACTTTTATGTACTCAACTACGCCGCAGCAAGCATGTATATAAGACTTAGATGATCAGATATGAATGAGTGTGACTCTTGAAAAGTAAAACCACCATTTCTGTCCTAATAAGTTATGGGCCCTTAAATCAAAAGCTATCAACTGCGCATCTGGTCTCTGTTGGATTTTTTCTTTCATCTCTTCTTTTCTTTCTCTATATATCTAAACATTATTTCCAGTCTCTTTTGGACCATCTCCCAACCCTTTTGCCAATCACTCCAGTCTCATTTGGATTTTTTTTCTTTCTCTTCCAACTTTCTCATAAAAAATCGACACATTTTTTTTTCTTTTTTCCCCTCTTTTTTCACTGTCTCTCTTGTCTATCTTATTCCTCTTATCTATTATCTAACAGGATTCCTGGGTGTGGTCTCTTACAAGAACACATCTTGATTTGAAGGAGACATCCAGATTATCCTTTACGTAGTTCTCTTTCTCTTTTTTTGTTTTTTACAAATAATAATAATAATAATAATAATAATAATAATAATAATAATAATAATAATAATAATAATAATAATAATAATAATAATAATAATAATAATAATAATAATAATAATAATAATAATAATAATAATAATAATAATAATAATAATAATAATAATAATAATAATAATAATAATAATAATAATAATAATAATAATAATAATAATAATAATAATAATAATAATAATAATAATAATAATAATGTCATCACACCCTCACCTGCATCCCTCAAATCCTACACCACAACTGACCCCCTCCCTGACTTCCCATCAGATCCCTCCCCACATGCCACAGAACAGGCAGTCAGCGCCTAGAGAACAACCTCCCCATCCTCCAAATCCTGACAAAGATGCTAATGACTCATCCAATGAAGTCACTGAAAGTCATCACTGGTGTAGAAAGACTCTTACAGTTGTCTTTCTGTAAGCAGAGTCCAAGGGAGTTGGATAAGCAGAAGAAAACCCTGTCCCTTTAAGTAAAATATAGGTTCACAATTAAATAAGCTAATAAGTTTACTTGATAAAGAAAGACTAGTTGACTATTTGAAAATAACAGGTTCAAGATGTAGAATCAATGTTCTTTTAAGATAGGTGAAGAGATACAACAATGAAGTTGTACCAGAAAAGTTATTTAAATGATTGAATAATTATATTTTTATAAATTTTATATTTTTGTGATCAGATGTTAAATTAAAGTCCCTGAAAATATGAACTTTGAAATGATACCCTCTAAGTATATGTATTTGTGTTGTTGAATAAAATTTATAAAGTGTTAAATAAAAGTGTTATATTTATACAGGTATTACAAATAATAATTATTGTTATTGGTAAGATAATTGTTGTATATAAAGTAATAATGATTATATGATAAGATATTATGATCTCTAATCTAATTTTGAGTCTACAGCTTTATATGCATAGTTAGGTCAGGTTCACTATTTTTCCTGCCCATAGCATCCCAGAGTTCATACAGAGCTCATCTGGAGCATTCCAGAGCTCATACAGACTTCCGGACTCAATTAGAACCTTAAATACTTAATAAAAAATCTAGAAATATTAAAAATGATAGAGCTACTTCTCCTCTACATTCCAAACAAATTTTCATAGTCCTCACAGCCCTATTCATCTAATTAAAAATCATCAAAGTTAAGTGAATTATGAAAAACAAAAAATAATCAAAAATACTTTATAAAATTAATAAAAATAGAAGAAAAATAGTTAAAATTCCCTATAAATTTCGAAATATTCTTGAGACTCCTTAATTTCATTTCCATACACTTTTGAGCCTATACTTTCATTTATTGACCAATAAATATTTGTTAAACACTAACCCATAAAATTAAACCTTTTTAAACCACTTATAACATCCATTCTTTCAAATAAAACATTATATAAAATTAGATTGGATTTTCCAATATTTATAATAATCTCCCAATATCCTCATTAAATAAAACTTATTTTCATACTAATCTTTAGGCTGCCACACTCTCCCTCCAATGAAGAATGTCATCATTCTTAAATTTGCATATTTGATCAAACACATATACATTTTCACTTCAACCTCTTCAACCATCTACTCCAATCCACTCCTGAAAACCAATTTCACTTTATCTTTACCAACATCACTAAAAAATGTCTTCAAAAGATCTAGCTGTCCCATGTGAGCTTTGTACCAAATATGTTAGGATTTGGTTGAGAGGTGAGGAGGAAGAGTGCTATGGGCGCTATGCATTTTAAAGAGGTGGAGGAGAGGATTTTACATAAGGGGGTTATATGGGGAAAGCACTGTGAAGTGCTCCTCATTGGAAAACTTCTTTAGTAATCCAGTTACTCTCTTGTCTTACTGCTGTATTAGCATATTCAGTCTTGTCTTTGCTCACTGTTGGAAACACCAACATAGTCTGTCTAGTTTTTCTCACTGTTGGAATCCAACATAGTCAGTCCTGTAATAGTCTAGTGTTAGTGCTAGTCGCAGTCCACCCCTTTTAGGTCTTAACAAAATACCAGGTTCCTTGTCTAAGTTATAAACCTGCTCTTCCTTGAGGAACTGCCTTTGATATTTGCAGGCTTAAAAAAATAAAGTGTAACCATACAATTATTCCCTCCAGGACTAACAACTATACTGGCCCAGCTGCCCTTCCTGATCCAACAATTCCTAAAAAGAGACTATCAAAAATCTTCACCTTCTTCAGAAGCACAAAGGCCAAAACAGCTTTCTCCTCTAAAAAAATCTAATCCTGAGCTTTCTCCACATTCTCAAGATCATAATCCCATCATGCCAGTTTCTTCCTTCAGCTTCACTGAAACCTTATTTTCTGGCTCTAAGAGTTAGTCCTTTATTTAATCTTAATAAAATTCATCTACTAATTCCACATCCAACTACAATTCTCTTCCTACTCCTAAATTTTTTCCCAAGCTATTGAAATCACCAATAATGAAGATGTTGGTTGGGTGCAGATTGATTATATTAATCATTATCTAAAATTTCATAGATATCTCTTTTTAGATTTTTGTGATGACATGAAGCATAAATTTTTGACTCATTTTCAAGAAAAACCCAGCTAATAATACTGAAGATCTTATGAAGAGAAGAATTTTGATGCAAAGTTTTAATACTGATGTTAAAAGATTTTAAAGATATTATTTATTTTGACTGATATTCTCTTCTTTAAAATTCTAAAAATTTAATTCTTTAGTGCTGATAAATGTTTTGTCTGGTTGACTCAATCTTTTTCTATCTGAATTTAAATTGATATAATTTGAAATTAACTTTAAATAACCATATTTTACTTGTGATGATTCCAATTTTGAGAGCAAGGTTTGAATCCCTTCAGACTCCCCTCTACTAATCTCTACTTTTTTGCAGCATGAGAGAGTGGGTTCTGTACCCACTGAGCCAAATACCTTTATTCCATTCTTGCCATAAGGTCCTCCAAGCTTCCACCTAAAAAGTCTACCAATAAGGCCCACTAATATTCAAACTTCTATTCAACTTCAAGGATTCAGCATCACATCATTTAAATAAATTTTCCAACTCTTTAAATCACTCCTAAAAATTTTTGTCATATTTTTTCATATTTTCCAGACCTTTTAGAAGCTTTATTTTCAGTCTTAATAAATTTCCATCAATAACCTTTAGAATCTCTTTCTTTATTTTCCCATAATAATTTCATTTTATGACATATTAATTTCCTAAAGTTAGTTGCACCATATCCATCAATGACTAAGTTGTCCAAATGAGTGAGTACCAGTATGAGTACTGATAAGCCAGTGATACACTTAAAATGACTGAAGTTATTATCCAAATAGATTGAAATTCCCTCCTAAAAACCTTAGGGAACCAAAATTTTAATCAATTTACAGTCTATAGTCTTGGTGGACTACCCTTCTGCAAATCCCTAAATAAATTGTCCATATAAAGAATGAATTGACAGTTTAATGTCTTGGTGGACCAAATATTGATGACTTTCCAGTTTAAGGTCATGGAGGACCAAAGAAAAAGTAATATCCAGTTTATGGTCATAGTAGACCAAACATTCCATAAATTCCAATTTCCTACTGGTGTCCTCAAGCTCCAAATTTTGCCACTATCCTTTTTCTTGATTTTCTATCCTCCTATCCAGGTTATCTTTTATAGCCTAATTATAAACTTTTAAATATGACTCCTACCAACTTCACTGGCTCTAAAGATCAAGCCTGTGACTACTGCTCCTTTATCCATCAAGATACACCTACACCTACAACCTGAGAAGACACACCTACAACAGGGCCTTTTCCAACTGTTTAGAAAAGAAGAGAAATTTCTCTGGGCTCAAATATGGCTCCTTCCCATTTCCAGCCACCAGATTTTCTTCCCAATATCATCCTTCTACACCATCTCCTAAATCAACTACCTCCAAAAATCCTGCTCCTTTTACACCTTCTTCCTTCTTGAACATTCCTTCTGACTCTGAATCCCTGGGTCTTCCTCCATCTTCTCTTCTTGCTGCTCCATCTCTTCAATCAAGGCTCTATTCTACCGTCCCTAGAGCTCCTACTTCTCCTAAAGCTATTTTAAATCAAACTAAATCTGTTCTGTATTTTTCTCCTCCTCCATCAACTATCTCTCCACTACCTATAACAGAGCCTATAACTCCTCAGCCTAAATTCAGCAGCCCACATTGTCCCTCTTTTATTTCTTCCAAAAGACCCAGATCTCCTAGTCCTCCAGTATTGCATTTTAAAAAAAGGCCAAGTCAAATAACTAAAAGTCCCTCTATTCATTCCCAACCTTCCAACTCCCTAACCTCTCTCAAACCTCCTGCTTATCAAAAAATCCTAAGCCCCAACTCATCCCTTATTGAAGAAAAAATTCTACCAAGTCTGCCTTTGAACTTTTATCTTGAAACTATTTATTCTAGTGAGCAATACTAAAAATGTCTTCCTTCATTCTGACTTTTAGAATCCTTGACATTTATTGATGATCTAATACAGATTCTTCTGTATCTTGTAATTCTCCATCCAGTTATTATATCCTGGATCCAGAACTGTCTTCCGCCTCTGTAAAATTTCATGAAGTTTCCCAAAAACTTTATTCAATGTTCAAAATTAATCTGGCCCATTATAAATATTTTCCCTATAAAGATCAAGCAGAAGTATATGCTAGGGAAAAAGTCTTGAGATGTCATTTTAAAATGGCCACTTGGTATGAGCACCAACAAGATCATCAACTTGAAGATATCAAAAATTTCTCTAGATCTTCTCCTGAAGATTAATTCTTTTCAATAACTATTCACCATTCCTTTGATGAAGGTTCTTCAATTAAAAGCAAAGTGATACCTGAAGCAGAGATAAATATGTGTAACAATGGCATACCACCCAACAGTAGACACATGAACAAGATCATTTTCACAACATACAAATGCTGAAAACTACATGGTGCAGAAAAACTTAATTATCCTACTCCACCAACTGCTCATTCCACCTCAAAACCTAGTGCTCCCTCCCATACTTATGAATTGTCAGTCACATCTGATCACAAGGCACAAGCATATGGTCCAGATCAGTGCTGGAGCTGTAATTCTTCCATACACCTACAAAACGATTGTCCCCATCCCCCTTCTTTTGGTACAAGACAACTCCAACTGCCAAATATTTCAATGAAAAATGCTGGAATCTGTTGTCAAACAATTGTCACACCCAGGCCACCCACAAAAAAATTTCAAATGTCCTTTCAAAATGTTCCACCCACACCTAACTTTGGTCAACTCCCTCCAATACCCCATACCAACAACCAACCAGCTCAACAACCAGTTCAACAAATGGATTCATACTGCAAAGTATATACATCCAGAAGCAACTTCAAATATAAAAATTTCCAGAAACCTGATGTGAAGGCTAAAATTATGGAACTGGATGATACTGCCAAAGCATCAGCAGCAGTTTTGAGATACTTTCAATCAATGAGCAACAAAGTTCATCAGCACCTTGTGGAAGTATAAATATTAGTATATCATTAAGATTTTTTTTAGGTGGGTTAAAGATGGTTATTTTAAATATTGGAAAGTCCATTCTAATTTTATATAATTTTATTATAAAAAGAATGGATGGTTATATTGTTAAAATGGGTCAATTATACAAATCAAAAAGAAACAATTATTTAATGGCCAGGAAACTAAAGTATAGGTCTAAGTGTGCATGGAAATAGACGCTAGGAGTCTCAAGAACATTTAAAAATTTTCTTAGAATTTTTACTATTTTTCTTATATTTTTAATAATTTTATAAATTATTTTTGATTATTTTTGATTTTTGATAATTTTCTTAATTTTAATGATTTTTAGTTCAGTAAATAGGGCTGAAAGAACTAAAAAAATAGTTGAGAATTTAAAAAAGAAGAATCCCTATCATCTGTAACTTTTTTAGATTTTTAATTAAGGTTTTAGGGTTCTAATTGAGTCTGGAAGTCTTTACAAGCTCTGGGATGCTCAAGCTAGGGAAAATAGGGCAGATGACACACTATGCATATAAAGCCTGTAGATTCGAAATTACAGAGACATCCAATAGCTTAAATTTTACAATGAAAACACATAAAAATAACTACCATCTTCATTTACATAAAATTTCATATATTTGTAATACAATTATACATAACACTTCATAAATTTTATATAACAAGTCATAAATATATACTTATAGGGTACTATTGTAATGGTCTCATCTTCAGGGACATGATATTAACATCTTTTCACAAAAATATAAAATCTATAAAAATATATTAATTAAATCATTTAAATAACTTTTCTATTACATCTTCATTGTTGTATTTCTTCATACATTCCTTAAGAACACTGATTCAACATCTCTAGACCGTTAATTTCAACTGTTCAACTGGAAATTAAATATCAAGTAGACTTTATAGCTTAGTTAATTGAGAACCCATATTTTACATAAAGGGAAAAGGTTTTTTTGGTTTATCCAACTAACTTGGATTCTGCTTACAGAAAAGCAACTGTAAGAGTCTTTCTACAACATCAACCCATCTATGACACAGGGGCCACACACCACCTCACTGGCTCAAAGAATGAGTTAGTGGATTTATTTTTACTAAAAGATCCTCTTCCACTTAAAGTTGAAACTGAAAATAGTGAAAACTTTATAACAGGCAAGGGGACCCTTTATTTTACTGGACTAGGTGGGACAATAGTTCTCATTAGGAATGTCTACTACTGCAACAGAGCAAAATGTACATTAATCTCTACAGCTTCACTTATCAGTGCAGGTTCCAATATGGATTTTCTGTGAATATAAAAAAAATTACATCAGATTTAAAGGTGTTCATATATTGAAAGAAACCCTGACTGTTTGCCAATGGATACTTCCTTTCCCAAAAGTAGAAAATACACACAAAAAAGAAGAACATTTAATAAAACTTGCAACCAATATCCCTATTTTAATATCTCCTGTATATCATTCAACTGGACCACAATTAAACCATCAAAAATTTTCAAAACACAGCCTCAAAGTAAATCTGATCTTCTATACTACTATCATAAACTCTTCAGACATGCTAGTCTAAGATAAATTTTCCGACTAATAGCCAATGGCCTGGAAATAGTTCTATCACCCAATCTTTCACCAGGAGATATTAACTGTGAAATTTGCAAGATTTAAAAAATCACAAAATCATCCATGACTGTGTCAACAAATAAATGTTTTGATCCCCTAGAACTGATGACCGCCAACCTTATAGGACCATTTGAAGAGGCAACCTTTGGTGATGCCTTGTATGCATTAAAAATTAAAGATGTGGAGACATCATATACTGAATTCCACATTTTGAAAAATAAGTCTGAGGCAGCAGAAAAATTAATAGAAACCTTGTTACATCTAGAAACTCAATGTGGAAAATTGACTAAAATCTTCCAGTCAGACAACAGTGGAGAATTTAAGAACAAAAAACTTTATTACTTCCTGAAATAAAAAGGAATTGTCCATGAACTATCCCTAACCTACTATCATCGTCAAAATGGAAAAATAGAAAGAAAAAACAGGTTGGTATCTGATTTGGGGAACACTATTTTTTTTGACAGTCTCTTGCCTAAGTTCTTGTGGGGCTTTTGCTTTTACATGGACAGAATACATTCTTAATCATCTTCCAAATACAGTATAAACAAATAAAACAACCTATGAATATTTATTTGGTAAAAACCTTCAATAAATCTAATCCAACCCTTTTTCACAGCAGCATATGTCCACATCCCAAGTAAAAGTAAACAAAAGCTTGACCATCATGCAGTTAACTGCACACTTGTTGGTTTTCCTCAAGCCTCTAAAGGCTGGTTGTTCTGGAACCCCCTGAATAAAGCAGTAATTGCATCAGAATGGGCCACTTTTTTGCCAAAACCATCAGTTAATGACATCAACAAAAAATATTCTTCTGAGAAAATGAAACTTTCTCATATCCTCAACCTTTCTGACACAAATACATTGTGTGCAGCTCAACTAGTACTAGGCAACTTCACAGCCAAAAAACATGTGATGAGCAGGAAGCCCTGATCAACTAAGTTGAAGAGGCTGCTGCTAACCTAGCCTCCTCAGCCCCCAAAATGTTTAACAAGACAGCAAAAAGTGCAGATCCCAAGCTGTGGAAACAAGCATGTATAGCCAAGCTAGGAAAAATTGAGAGAATGAATGTATGGTTGTGTGAAACTCCTCAAGTCAGAACTATAATAACAGATGCCAGATGGGTCTTTATGAAAAAAACAGATAGCAGCCAATATGTCATTAAGAGAAAGGTTAGTTACATTGCCAAAGGCTTAAAACAAATTTCAGGAATTGATCATAACAAAACTTTTGATCCAACAGCAACATTCACTTCCCAACAACAAATTCTTACCATAGCAGCCATCAACAACTGGCCTGCTCATTCCTTTGGTGCAACATCTGCTTACATAGTAAAATAGATGAAGAGATTTGGATAAAATACCTACCAGGCTTTGAGCAAAAAGATGAAAAAGCACTACATTTAAAGAGGGCTTTATATGGCACATGTAAAGCAGCATAGTACTGGTAGATCCACATATCTAGCAAACTCAGACAAAACAGGTACACAATTTTTCCATATGATGCTAGCCTATATTTTCTACACAAAGTAGACTTGAGTACACTTATTTGGATACATGTCAACAATGGCCTTGTAATAGACACTGACACCTCAAAATTATTGTACTTTCAAATCCTACTAGGAAATGAGCCAAGAATAAAATGGAAAAATGGTCTAGAATCTATAGTGTGTATAGGCTTCAACCACAATGAGAAAGGTTTTGTGCTATCACAAAAAAAATTAATTAAATATGGAAAAAAAATTACACCACTACCTCAATCATGCAACCTATCTACCTCACCTGAAGGAAAAATCCCTTTAGATTCAACCAGCTATCTGTCAATCATTGGCTCACTAAGTTATGTAGCCAGTAGAACCAGACCAGATCTGTCTTTTGCCATAAACTACCTTGCCTGATTTGAGAAATGCCCAGCTGAAGAACACTGGAAAGCACTGAAACACCTTTTAGGATACCTTGAGCATTCTAAAAACCACTTTTTAAATCTATATCCTGACACTTTAAATGAACATGAACCTGCACTGGTAGGTTACAATGATTCCAACTGGGGAGACAAACATTCCAAGTCAACGGGTGGGTGCTTAATAACCATTCAAGGTTTCCCCATCAACTAGTTTTCCAAAAGACTGTCATGCATGGCCTTGTCAACTAGCTACATGGAACTAATGGCTTTAAGTGCTACAAAAAGGACAGGAATATGGATTAAACACCTACTGAAAAACATAATCAAGTTTTATGGAAAGCTACACCTTTGATGTGATAAAAATCAAAAATTAATATATCTTCTAAACAGGGATTTATAAAGAACAAGAAAATTCAACAGGGGATTCTATTACATCAATGAAAAGCTCTACAGAAAACATGCAACAATATCATGGGTGAGCACCATAGATCAACTGGCCAATATTCTTACAAAACCCCTAACTGTAACTCCACACAAAGCCTCAATGAGACTACTCAAAATTAAATAATTTTTTTCTCTCTCTTATTTCTCTTTTTTTTATCCTCTCACTTCCCTTCAAGATTATTATTACACTAAATTATGCTATGAATTTTGATTAGCAAATATATATTTTTTATATTTTAATTTTTTTATTCTTACTAATTAACTAAAAATAACACATTTCCCAATTTCTGTTGCTTAATTGGTATTACATGCTGCAACTAGTTGAGGGGTGGATGTTATGTACTCAACTACACCACAGAAAGCATGTATATAAAACTTAGATTATCAGACATGAATGAGTGTAACTCTTGAAAAGTAAAACCACCATTTCTGTACTAATTAAAACTGTAATGAAACAAAGCCTTGTTTTAGTAAATCATTTATATAACATATGTTTAATAAGAATTATAGAGAAAATTTTCTAACCTGTAATTAACCAAAGCCTTGGTTGAGGAAAATATTCTACATGAAATAGTATTGATATTTATATGTATTTTATGACTATTAATAGAGATTTATATAAGATTCCACATAACAGATAAAGCTTAGTAACCCTGATAAATGACATGGAAAGTCATAATAAAATGATTATTCTTCACAATTTCAACCCAAAGGTGACCTAAATGTTAATACTTATATTTACTATTTTATTTCAAAAGAAAGATTTATGTATTTTCCAAAAGAGTATTTTCTAGGAAATAGCTAGTAAATCCCTTTACTTTATATATTTGAATATGCTGTACAACTATTTCATATTTGTGGGGAATAATTGTGGGGAATAAGTAGATACAAGTAATGAATTTGGGGAATAACTATTTATATAGTGTATAAACCAATGTATTTAATGTGAGAGCTATCTAAACCTATAATTATACTAGGAAATGTAAAAATAATGATCTACATTCATTCTATTTTGAAGAATTAGGTAGCACAAAGTGAGGGTTTGAAGCATGGAATAATCTTAATGAATTAATGAATTCTATTGGTTTATCAGTCAAAGGAGCCCATAATGCCTCATTAATCAGTTGACCCAAAATGAAATTAAATATTTGTGTCTTGAAACTATATTCCTATAATCAAGAATAAACTGAAAAGTTGGAGTCTGTAAGCAAATTTGAGGGTTACTATGGTCCTTTTTATATCTACTAGAAGGGGAAAAATGATCTTTCTCATAAAGTTTTAGTTGAAGGATTCTTATATGGTGATAATGAATAAACATTAAATACAGGATGAAAATTCTTATAAGAAGAAGGAAGTTCTAACTTATAAGCTAATGATCCTACTGACTTTAATACTTTAAAAGGACCAAAACAACAAAAGGAAAGCTTAGTAGAAGGGGTGGTGTTTTTTAGATATTTCCTAGAAAGCCAAACTAAATCAACTGGCTGGTATACTATAGCTGGATGTGAGTTTTTGTTATATTCTTTAGTCTTTGATATTTTTGCAAAAGCTTGTGATTGGATTAAATCTGTATGTACTGCTTCTAAATGTTCTTCAAATCCATTTGATAAAGGAGAAGAGGACATTCCATCTAATACCTCAAATCTAGGATAAAACCCATATAGAACAAAAAAAAGAGAGGTGCATTGGATAATGAAATTGTGTAATTAAACAAAAACTTTGCCATAGGAAGCCAGTTAGACCAGTTTTCCTGTCAAGGTGATACAAAATTTTGTAAATAGATCTCTAATTTTTGATTTGTATGTTCAGTTTGGCCATCTGTCTGTGGGTAATATGCTGTAGAAGGTGCTTCCTTTATTTTTAATTGTTCCTATAATGCCTTTGTGAATTGTGATATAAAAGTTTCACCTTGATCACTGATAATCTTGTCTGATAATCCATGGTAACAGAAAAAAGGGTCTAAAAAGAGATTTTCTAGTTGAAATGAAGAAAGTGACTCTTGAAATGAGATAAAATGTGCACCTTTTGAAAAGAGGTCAAAAATTGACAAGAAAGAATCAAAAGAATTGAAATTAGGTAGTTTTACTATGAAATTGATTACTATAATGCTCCATGGGAAATCTGGAGTTTCCAAAGGCTTAAGAAACCCTTGTCTTCCACATCTAGAAATATGGTTTTGCTGATAGAGCTCACATGTCTTTATATATGCTATAATGTCACTTTGTATTGATGGCCATGAGTATGTCCTAGTGATTAGCTCAATTGTTTGTTTGGGACCCAAATGTCCTGCACTTGGTAAATCATAAAAAGGTGCATCAGAGTAGGCCTTAAAGAAGCAGGGACAAAAAGACAATCACTATACAACCACCTCTCTTTCCTAGAAGAAAATAGACGTACTTCCATGTCATCTGGAGAGAGAGTTGAATAAGCTGAGATCAAAGATGAGTCCTGAGTTGTTTGAGGTTTAAAAAAAGCATTTAGTGATGCTAAGAGAACATCTTGCTTTGGAGAGTAGTATTTAAACAAAAAATTTTCACCTGGTCAAGGAGAAGAGAAATAGTTGGGTTATCTAAAAGGTGCATCTTCCAGATTCTTTGACCCTGAGATATAAAAAATGCTAAAATGAAAATTACTGAGGAACATTGCCAATCTCTGTTGTCTAGGAGATAATTTCTGGTTAGTAATAAAGGATCTAAGGTTTCAATGGTCAGAAAGTACTACCACAGGGACCTTTGTCCCTATAAGCCATGACCCCCATTTAGAAAAACCTTCAATTATAGCTAGGAGTTCCTGATCTTGGACTTGCCATGTGTGTTTTTCATCCTTAAGTATCTGAGAATTGAATGAAATTGGATATAAAATGTTATTCTTTTTTTATTTTCTTACAATCTCACCCAGCTAGGGGCATGAAGTCATTGTAAACTAATGGGCTAGATACATGTGAGGAGTAATACACTTAGTAGGTAACACTACACAATATAGGGGGTGGACTTGCTAGCAAGTCCTCAACCTGAACTCAGATGGAACTCAGATGGAACTCAGACTGAACTCATACTGAAACCATACTGAACTCTACTTGAAAACCCGCCTAAAACTTTTCTGCTGAGTGGTGTTCATCCCTGATTGTATGGTTCCTTTATCAATAGCTAAATGTGTGTTCAATCTGTGGTGAGTTTGGGTCCAAGGTTGCGGACTCGCTAGCAAGTCTTCCCCCCATATTGTGTGGTGTAAGTTGTCTGGGAAATTATCAGGATAAAAGGGAGAGCTAGGTGCCTTTGATGACACATATGGGGTTTACATATGGGGGAAGGGTGGAGGTTAATCCTCAGGGGGTTGTGGTTTGATGGGCAGGGTTTTCAAGAATGTAAGGGGAGTGGAGTTCTGCAGCTGACCCAAGGTGAATGGCCAGGCATGATTTTTCAAATAATGGGGGATGGCAAAGAGGGGTGATCTCTCCAGCCTTCATGCATGTTTCCATCTATTGTGGGTTGCTAAGGGAGTATGAAGATATCATTGGGAGAACGAGACATCAAAAAAAGCATGAAAACAAGTGTGCCAACCATGGAAAAAGAGGGTGTGGTTAAAAAGAGTGAGGTGGCAAGGATTTGAACCTGCATCACAAAAGTCAAGGTGACTGACTAGTGGCCATCCGGGAAATGATCTAACCACATAGAACATCTTTCCCCAAAAATTTATCCTTATCTGGCTGCAACAATATGATAGCTAGGGCAAACCCAGAACATTTGACATGAAGAATACAAGGTTTTGAAGAATCAAAGTGACACAACAAAACTACCTTTGAAAAAGCCTCTTTTAGTTTTGTAAAAGCATTTAAATAGGTAGGAGATTCAAAAGAAATGGAAGGGGATTGCTTAGTTACTTCTGTTAACAGAAGGGTAAGTCCAGAAGAATCAGGGATGAATTTTCTGTAAAAATTAGTAAAACACAAAAAATATTTAGTCTGAAGCAAAGTAGTGGGAATAGGCCAATCCCTTATATTTTTTATGAAATAATCTTTTATTTTATTACCTTTTCCTGAAATATTGAATTCTAAGAAATGGACCTGCTCCTGAATAAGTAAACATTTAGTGGTAGAAATAACAAGGTTCTCTTACTTCAAAATTTAAAAAACAGATTTTAAATGACTAGTATGATGATTATAGGAATCAGGAAATACTATATTAATATCTATATATACACTGCAATATATATTTAAGCCCTCCCTAAGAACCCATTTTGTAAATATCTGGAATGCAGAGAGTGCATTACATAACCCAAAAGGCATGATGAGGTATATGTTTAAACCCCAGAGAGTCTTAAATGCAGTCTTCCATTTGTTTTCTGGTTTTACATGTAGTAGATTAAATGCTGATTTTAAATCAATTTTTGAGAAATATTTCTTCCCACAAAGTAAAGAGAATAGGTGAGGGATAAACAGTAAGGGGAACTGATATATAACTGTGATATCATTTAATAGTCAATAGTCCACACATGGGCATGGTGACTTATTAGGCTGAATAACAAAAATATAGGTGAAGAAACAGGAGAAGAAGATAATCAAATAAAAAACTTTGTTAAATTTTTGTCAATATATTGACACATAAGAATTTCCTGATGTTTGGGGAGAGGGTATGTCTTACACATTGGTAAAGTATTACCTGGGATTAAATCTATTTTTAAATTAAAATTGCGTCTACTAGGGGGTAAAAATTTGCTAGAAGGTGACTGAAATAAAATTTTATAGTAGATCAATGAAGAAGGGAGAGAAAGAGAAGTAGCAGGACTTCTAGGGGAGATAGGCAAAACTATAGAAGAAGGAGAAGAAGAACCTTTTGATGAGACCAAGGATATTGACCAGTTCACCAATAGGAGAAATATTGTTTCCATATGATAATTCAAGAGTGAATGGCTGTTTTCTAACCATGGTGTACCCAAAATAATCATAGGGAATTTCAATTGAAGAAAAACTGAAATTTCCTCCTGATTAGTATGTAACAGAACTTTTCCAGTGACTTTATATTTAACTGGTCCCTCTTTTTCAGTTGAGCCATCAAATGTGGAACAAGAAAATGGAGCTTTGTCTTCAAATGGCTATTTTAATGAAGAATCCAAAGACTTTTCAATAAAACTTTCAGCTGTCCCTGAATCAACTATTGTCACAGCTTTATATGGTCCAACTGAGGAAGTCAATGTTAAAATAATGAAAGGCTGAATGTTTCTAATAACAAAAGGAGTTTTAGTGCATTTTCTAGAATTAGACAAAGAAGAAATACTATACTTAGGAGTTTCCAAGCCTGGATTCACAGAAATGAATTCCATGGTAGAAGAATACTCCTTCCAGATTTTGCTCAAGGTTCTGTTAATATTGTTAATGATTTCATTTACAATAGAATCAGTAGAAATTTCACTAAATAACTCCAATTCTAAAGTACTTAATGTGATTGAGGTTGTTGGATTTGTTAATGATGGTGCAGATAAGGTGAGTGTTTCTAAAAGGGTAGATGTTTGAGGAGTTGGAGATTGGATAGAGGAATTAGAGATAGAAGCAGTAACTACTTTTTTTATTCTATAATTTTGAAAGTATGGAAATACTGAATATCCTAGTGGATGATCAGCCGCTTGAAAAGTTTTTCTACACCAAAAACATAGTTTATTTTCTCAAAAATGTGGTCTTTTATCAGAAATTAAAGGTGGAAGTGATTTAGTGGGTATAATTCCTGATAAATGGTTTAATCCTTGCAATTTTTCTGTTTGAATTGAATCTAGTTGCATCAGTTTGTGGATGGATAAGTATTATTGGTTTGAAAGAAGGGGACTGTTCTTTTATGAGGATTATTGACTAGCAAAGATAAGTATAATTGGTGAACTTCTTTACTTTACCACTCTACCAAAACAGAAAGGGTGAGATTAGTATCTGTATAATCAGGTCTATAAAAAATCAATCTTTGGACATTGGGCTTGAGTACTTCCTTAAAATGATTTTCTCTATCATCCTCCAATGAATAAATGGAAAAATCCAAGGAGTAAAACTCATTAATATATTCATCAACTCATTTCTTTCCTTGTTTAAAATTATTTAAAAGATGTCTTGCCAATGTTTTTGCTGACTTATACCCAAATACTTCTATCATTTTTGATATAAAAGTATCTACTGATGCAAGAAAGGGTAATTGTTAAACCATTTTACTAAAAGAAGGGTAAAACTTTGAGAGTCCTAGTCACCAGAAAAAAAATGGGCAACTGATAGCAGGTGCCAATCCCTATCTTTGAATTAACTGATTTTTAGCTCAGCTTTAATTCTTCTGGAAAGACTGTGCAGTGAAAAATGAGCACACTAGCTCATGCAAAATTTTAAAAAGAGAGTTTTATAATAATGAGCTATAGACATAATCCAAGATTAGTATACTCTCCTTTCTAAAACTAATTTAAAAAGAAGTGCCTGCCAATCTAATACTTAAAGACAGTTAAATCATGTGTTGTAAGTGTGGTTATATATTTTTTTGAGGGAAGAAAGAAGAATGAATTTACAGAGATATTTAAAGAAAGAAATAATATATTTTAATATAAGTAATCTATCTGTTGGATAGATCTATTCTCAGTAAGTGCTATTATTCTCAGTCACTCCCTCTTGAAGTACTCTATCTAATACTATCTTTACTGTAGCAATAAAATTACTCTACAGTTCTACTTCTGGTATGCACCACCATTGTGTACAAAAATAATAATATATGTATATATTTCTGTTATCTCTAAAATATTTTAAATTTAATAATGATCTATTACACACACATATTCTAATTAAACTACTTCTCTTTTTTTCTCTCTCTCTTTTCTTCATCTATTTTTAAGAGCAAGTTCTCTTTTATATACCTGTATGTTCAGTGCCCTTCCCCTATACTCTTTTTTGATACTGGCTTTCCTAAAAAAGTTTAGTGCTAATACAAGAATATCAAATGGTAACTAAGTATCTCAATAATCTATGTACAATTTTAAGCATACATCTTGGTCCTAATAGCACCTGAAGCATTTATGTAGGTACAGCTATTAGCGCCTGACACTCCACCTTTTGTACATACACTGTCAGCCTGATTTTCCCAAGAAATCAGTAAAAAGTACTAATAAATTACTTTAAAAACATGGACTATACATGGGAGCAATAAATAAAATTACACAATTTCCATACATAAGTAAAAATTATGATAAAATACAATATACGCCATTATAACACCTTATATACACCCATATATCCACCTTTTATAAGTCTTATATACTTATTATTAAGTTGGAATATGTTAGGTTAATTTTAAAAACCTTAAATATAAGGCTAAATAATTTTTAAGTAGAATTAAAGCTGTTTTTTTCATTGTTTTATGTGAAAAACAAGAAATGCGCTTTAAATCACTTAAAAGTTGACTATATGCGCTATAAGTTTAATAATATTCAAAATGCGCTTTGACAGATCAATTTTTCTTAATTAGGACTATTGATTTGGCTACTCAAATGTATAAAAGTACCAAATTTCAAATTTGGTGTTTTTTATGACAGAAATGGCTTCTGTGTACTGGCCATATACTGCCTGAATTTTTCCATTTTGAATCACTACACAATATAGGGGTTGGACTTGCTAGAAAGTCCCCCACATGAACTAAGATAGAACTCAGACTGAACTCATACTGAACCCATACTGAACTCTACTTGAACACCCACCTAAAACTGCTCTGCTGAGTGGTGTTCATCCCTGATTGTATGGTTCCTTTATCAATAGAACAATGTGATTTCAATTTGTGGTGAGTTTGGGTCCAATTTTGCGGACTAAATAGCAATTCCAACCCCCATATTGTGTGGTGAATAGCTTCATTTTTAGAAAAGTTAGCTTTTTCACACTATAATTACCCCACATTCTACGCCCACTGTGGAGAAACACACTAAAATAGGTGACAGGCACTTATTTAGTGTCCTAATTTAATTTTAGGTGCATTGACCTTATTATATGCACTAACTTCATTAATAACCCTAAGTGTTGTGCCTTTAATTCACTACCAAACTTAAATTTGCCTAAATTAGTAAAGTATTTACCCATGCAAGTGCCTTCCAAGTACTGCATGTAGTTACCCCACATCTCACACCCTTTTTTAGGTTTTTAAGTGGTTTCTCAGTCAATATTGGTTATTTTTGAATGGTTATTTCATGTAGTTTACTGTCATAATTAGCCCTATAATTTCTACTGTTAATCTCCTTTAATATTTTTAAATATTTAATCTTATTAGTTCCCTTTTTAGTCTTTTATTTTAAGGTATTACATACATACACTCTCTTTTTTGTTTATTCTTTATTTTTGATTGATTATCCCTATTACTACAGGATTTTGGCGGGTGATATCATTCTAATTATTTTAGTAGTCACTCTTTATGTTTTTGGACAGGTTTATTAGCTGGAATGAGGCATCATTACCCATTTATAGGGCTGGTAAATCAAGGGCTCATTGGAAGAGTTAATGGGTATAAAAGGAGGGGCTTTTGGTCTTGTTTTCTACATTCTTTATCATTAAAATCAAATATATAAACAATACAATTACAGTACATATTAATATTACCTATAAAGTCTTTGAATATGATCTGAATTATTACATCTATTTTTCTACCAACCATAAGATTGTAACCCATTTATAATTAGTGAGATTAAAATTACTGAGACCCTTATAATGAGTTATACTTTAATACTTATTAGATTTGTACTACAGTATTCATATAGAACTATTTAAATATTCTAGACAACTGACTATTCATGCTAGTTCACATCTCTGTACTTGAACTCAGCCTGACATACCCTATGCTTCTTGAGATCCCTGACTAAATAATAGGTACTGTACCACCTTCCCTACCTATTGTAATGACCTGAGTTTGCCATATGAGTATCCACTAATTGTGCAACCCTTTGCGCTAAGTAAGTACCCTTCCTTCTGTTTCTTCTATTTTTGAGCGCTGCTTATTGGCCCACTTGTTCTTCTAGCACTGCTTTTTCCTATCTACATTTCTACCACCTCTGTGTTTTTGTAGCTTACATCTAAAGACTATTGCATATTTCTAAGTGTGAAACTCATACCCCTTAATCCATACTATACCTCTAGCATTTTTTGTGGCTTCCTCTAGTACATATTATAGTCTTTCCCTATAGTACATCATACACTTCACTTTATCTCTGATTTCCATGGCTCGTATATCCATAATGCCCCTAAAAAAGTGTGCATGGAGATTCTACTTTTCCTGCGCTTTTGAAGACTCCTTAGTTGCACTTCCATAATCATCTATCTTGGTACCTCCATTTTTTCTCTTTGTGAGAACTGATTCATTGCTTCATTCTTTCAAGATTTGTGCCACAGTCTCCCTCTACTCTCTACTGTCCCCAGGTGCATATCTTACAATTTTTCCTCATTCCATCTTCTTGTTTCTCTACTTCTCTATTACTAGTTTCCCCTCTCATCTTCTTCTATCTTCTATTTATCATGAATACCAACAACAAAATTTTCAATTGTATCCGTCAGTCTTTTGAAACCCAAAAAGCCTTCATCTCTACTACTCTTACTGTCAAGACTATTCTTACTGGAGCCAAGCGTTGTCAGCACTATACTAAAAACGGCATTACTCCATTTCACTTTTCAAAAGCTTGCTGTGGTAATGGCTTTTTTACTGTGAGTTCCTTCTCTTCTCTTTCCTTCTTAAATATTCTTTGCTAATTATATCTTCTTTCCTTTTTTTTAGTCATGTGACTTCTGTAAAAGTTGCAAAAATAAATGCAGTCTCAATGGTCCTCCTACCATTACTGCTCCTGCTTTTTCTAAAAATGAGTTAAATGCCTGTTACCATCATATTGAAATGATAGGTCAACTAATGAATGAAATAAGTTCCTCATCAATCCCTGGTTTTCCCTCATTCCCAATGACTTCATCATGACTGAAGAATGGAAACGATTCCCCACCAGTTTCAGTGGTGACCATGATTAATCATTATCTTCCTTCATCTCCTTCTAATCAGCAATGTATCCCAAATTCTTGTACATAGTTCCCTTTTTAAATATGCTTAACCTTCTTAATTATCATAATACATAAAAAAAACAATTCCTAATTCTTCATAAATCATGAGCAAAGCTTGTAGTGCTTGCTACAAACTTGCCTTTTCCATATACACCTTCTTAGAGAGTTAGAGAGCACTTGATTATTCTCCCTCTACTATCTTTAAATAACTTCAACCCAATTAATTAAACTTCATTATCAGAGATCTTTAAAGAACCTTGATGCCTAAATTTGGGTGCTCCATCTTTCAACCTTCTTCAGCTAATGTTACTGCCTTCTTCTAAGTCCCCAGTAGCCTTCTGATTCTCCCAGACAGCTGTTCCTCTATCTAGCTCATCCACTTCTTCAAATCCCCTTGTACAATGTTAATTCTTTACTCCATAAAATCTACTTTAGGCGCTAATTTTAACTGCTTGTTCAGCCATTTTTGCTTTGCCATTGCATGTGCCCTATCTGTAACAGCTGTGTTGTAGACTCCTATGAGTCCCAAAAAGACTTAAAATACTAATGATAGTTTATACTCTTTCAAGAGCAAACATAAATAATGCTGTTAGTTTGTCCTCTTGCCGGAGGTAATTTTGGTTGTTTTCCCTCATTTATGAGGTAATTCTTGTGTTACTGGTACCCCTTTTTGGGTAGAATCTTTTGATCTGGTTGGCTGCTACACATCACTTCTATTCAGTACCATCCAATTCCTCCAGTAAGTAAGACCCTCAAGTTATTTTTTTCTGATCCTATAAGGACCATTACATCTGTTTGCAAACACTTTAACACAATGACTTTTGAGACTTCTATTGTATACTAATACCAAATCTCCTGTTTTCAATGGCTCTCTTAATCTGAACTCTAAGCGCTCATCCCAATATTTCACTGATTTGTCACTAATCTGCATCATTCTCTCATATGCCTTTTCCAAAAATTCATCCTTCCTTTCAAGCTGTGCCACTATTTCTAGAATTAAATCCTCAGTTGAGCGCACCTGATCCCAATCACATCCTAGAAAAAATCCAGCCTCCAGATCAATAGGTAATACCACCCTTTGACCAAACCTAAGTTCATAAGGTGAAAAACCTGTCATCCTTTTCACTCAAATCATATATGAAAATAATACTAAAGGCAAATAAATTTTCCATTTTTACCCATTAGTTCCACATAGCTTAACTAGTGCATCTTTAATCACTTAATTCCCTCTCTCAACCATACCTTCCACCTCTGGATAATATGGCATTGCAACTGGAATCTTGGCACCAATTTCTTTAAATAATTATTGGAATTCAGCAGAAAATTTAGTGCCACTATACACAGTTACCATTTTTATCACCCCATATCTATACACCCATTCCTTCTTTAAAAACTCAGCTACATTACTCACCCTAAGGTTTACCAAAGGTACTGCTTTGACCCATCCTGACAGATAATCCCTGGCTACAACCAAGTATTTAAAGCCTCCTTCTTTAATATGTACTGCATCTAAGCTAATCCTGCCAAAAATAGTATCTTCACCCATTGCCTTTCCTTTATCTTTAGGCTTTCTATAGCTCCTACACTAATATTCCAGGAAAGATTGGACCCAATCATTGACCTCTGCTCTCATATTTGGCCACCAGAATTACTCCTTGACTTTTCTATAAGTTTCATCTTGACACCTATGTTGCAAAGTTTCATGTAATTATCTAAAAATATTTTCTTTTCTACCTCTGTCCACTATAACTAATTACAGCATGGAAGAGCTTTCCCTCCATACCTTTCCTTTTTTAATAAAATACTCTTTAGCTCACTTCCCTATCTTTCACCATGCGTCTTTATCACAATTTTCTGGTTGACTATCTCCTTCCAGATACACTCTTAGCCAATATGTTTGCTCAATTGGCTCCTTGACTAAATCTCTGTCCTCTTACAGTGTATAATTTTCATAACTTGATGTCAATTCATCATCCTCTTTGTCTAAATATTGAACTGCTTTTCCTGAAGTTCCTCTTGTTACTACATTAGCTCTAACATCTAACCCTTGCACATTTGTCTCCTCATGATTTCTTTCCTTAAATTCTCTTAGTTTAATGTCATTTCAGAAACTGCCTAAAAATGATGGTAGTTTATTATCTTCCCAGATGCTGGCCATTAGTTTTAAATCTTTGCAGATGTATTTATTGCTAAACCTTTTATAACAATAGTCTATTCCATTTATCCACTTTTTATCTTCTTCAAATTCTTCTGCCTCAGAATCCTCTTCACACAATAGCCTTCTTGACAAAAAATCTGTCATTGTGAAAGATTTTCCTCATATATGGACTAAATCAAAAGAAAATAAATTAATCTGTGCTACCCATCTAGTAATTGGCCCATCTGGTAAGCTTGAAATACTTATTATTTGCACCAGAGATAGCCCATCAACCTGCAACTCAAAATCTTGCCCCCAAAGCATCCATTGTAACTTCTTCAAAATCTTTGGAAGCCCACATAACTCCAACTTTCACTGTGAATACCTATACTCCACCTTTGTAAAAGTCTTTGACTCATAAAGGACAGGTCTATAGTTTCCATCTCTTCTCTCTTGCATTAAAACTGGGCCTACTGCAGACACACTTGAATCTATCACTAGAGTAATCTTTCCAGTGCCTTGTCTATATTCCAATTTCCTTAAAAGAATATCTTTTCCTACAATTCTTTTTAATAACTTGAATGATTCTTGACATTCTTTTGTCCAATCCCATACAAAATTTTTTCTTGTCATGAACTTTAATGGAGATAATAACAAGGCAAAATCACAAATAAACATTCTTACATATGTACAAATACCTAAAAACCCTCTAACTTCCGTAGTGTTTCTTGGTCTTGGCCATGTAATTACCTTGTTTTTCTATTTTTTCCACCATGATTCTTCCCTTCCTACACACAAAATGACCAACAATATATAGTGCTGGCATGCAACAAGAAAATTTTGACCCTGAGACTATCAACCCAGCTGCTTCCATCCTTAAAAGTACCCTTTCAAGAGTAATAGAATATTCCCAAATAAACCTTCTAATGTGTGGGTTCTCCTCTAGAACCTCTTCACCATAATCAGTTACTGGCCCTTTTATACTGCCATTTTCAATAAGTATTCCTACATGTTCCAGAATTTTATCCTGTAATATCCACATCATCTGCTCCTGATACACTACTGCAGAGTTTTTAGCACCTTGTGGTAACCTTTTTAACCTAAAGTATCCCAATGAAGTTTCAAACATTATAATAGGTCTTGATGACATATCTAACTCACACTCATTGTATCCTCCCATTATATCTCCTAATCCATAACATGCTTGCCCTGAAAAATATTACACAAACTCTTCTGTAATTGGTTTCAATCCTGCATCCTTAACTGTAACCTTGCTCATCTCTCAAAAATCATGAACCACCCTTAACTTGCTGTTATGTTTGATGACATAAAATACTGGACTTTAGTAACTAGAAATTGAATGTTCATACAAACCAGACCTTGATTTTTCCCTAATTAGCTCTGTATATTATTCTCTTATTGTTTCTGGTATAGGAGCTGCTTTCTTCTGCCATGGTGCATGAGGTATAACTGGAACAATATAAGGTTTCCCATAAGAGTGCATCAATAAACCCCTTTCCTCTTCTGAAAACTCAATATCTTTCTCCCTAAGTACCATAACATATAACAATAAATTATTTTCTTCCTGAAACAACAAATCTTCTGGTCCAAAATTAACCATCTGATTTATTTCTAAAGTTATCCTATTAGTAGGCTTAAATTCAGGTGGAAAATTTGTCAAAGTCATTGTAGAAAGACTCTTACAGTCAACTTACTGTAAGCAGAATCCGAGGGAGTTGGATATCTAAAGAAAATCCTGTCCCTTTATGTAAATAAAGAGTTTAAAATTAACTAAGCTATAACCTCTACTTGATATATAATGACAGATAAACTATTTTTTAATAAAAGTGTTGAGATTTAGAGTCTGTATTTTAAATAATGAGAGTAAGAAACACAAAAGTGAAGCTGTATTTAGAAAAGTTATTTAAAGGATTGAATACTTATGTTTTATGAAGCTCTTATTTTTATAGGATTTAGTTGTTAAATTCAGATACCTGATGATGAGAAATTTAAAATGGTACCCTATAAGTTAATAAATGTGATGTTGAGTGGAATTTATAAAATTTTATGTAAAATAATTATCTTTGTAAGGGTATTCCAATTTAATAGTTTTTTATGTAAAATAATAATGAATTTCATTGTATGATGTTGTTGTTATAATACAAGTTTTTGGATAGATTCTTTTATTATTAGATGATCCTCTCCAACTTTGAGTATACAGGATTTATATGCATATTATGTCACATGCCCTATTTTCCCCAGCCAGAGCATCCTGGAGCTCATCCAGAGATTTCCTGAGTTTTTACAGAGCCTGTACAGACTTCCAGACTCAATTAGAACCTTAAAATACCACTAAAAATTTAGAAAGATATCAGATGATAGAGCTATCTCTCTTTTGAAATCCCTTTGAATTTTTTTAGTCTGAACAGACCTTTTCATCTAATAAAGATTATCAAAGTTAAGTAAATCATGAAAAATCAAAAATACTTAATAAATTTATTAGGGGGTATCAAAGTTGAGGGATCCGCAATTAGGGACCAGGAATTTTTTCCCTGGATCAAAAATTATTAATTGCAGAAGATTCTTATCCACTAGGTTCAGGGCTAGTGGTTAAGGAATCTAAAATAATGCATTATCCTGCCTCTTATACCCCAATTTCCATTCCTAATTCCTGATCCCAAACTCATCACATCCATGATGAATTTTTAAGAAATTCTCATGACTGATAATTGCTGATGCCATCCTTAAGTCTCTCCTCACTCTATGCTACAGAATTTTGGTGGAAAACAATTAAATTTTTTTCTATCTACACACTCCAACTGCACATTTGGTGGTGAATTCCCACTTCCCTCATTACATAAGCCTTCCATCAACAACTATAAAACACCTCTCTTCTAGGCAGCTACTTCACTCAACTATGAATGCTATTGCTTTACTTTTAGCTCTATATTATAAATATGACTCTGATTAGGAAGATTCTTTAGCCTATATGTCTTTTATTTCCAAAAAGCATTACATAAACCCAAGGGGGCCAAATCTTTATCATGTTCCCAGATATGATCTCCACTCCATTCTCAACATTCCTTAACTAAACTTCTCCCAATTCTTTCTTCAAAATTTATCAACTCATCTCCAAAAATCTATCTTTAATAACAATTTTCAAAATAAACAGCATGATCCTGCTATTCAACTTGCTGTTGCACTATGTTGTTGTGGCTCAAATGAAAATGGTGCTGCTTTAAGACGTTTTAATAATCTCTTTAACATAGGATATAGTACAGTGATATTATACACTGAGTGCTGTATGATTGCTATCCTTTCCCTCAAGTCTCAAACACTTTCTTGGCCAACTCCACAACAGCAACTTGAATCCTCTCAAGTAATTCAAGCTGAAGGTTTCCCTGGATCTGTATGTTTTGTTGTTGGAACAACTATACCTTTGAGTCAAAAGCCTGCTCATGATGGAAGCCATTATTTTGATCACAAAAAAAGGTTTCTTCAAAATGTTCTCCAATTTCAAATCTTTCATAAACTAACTTTTTATCTTCTTTTTAGATACTCTATTGTCTTTCAAACTTTCTGTGATGTCAACAAAAAATTTTTTGCTTTTCATAGTGGCTTCCCTGGCTCATGTCATAACACTTCTGTCATCCAAAGAATGAGGATTTCTCAAAGTCCTGACTCATACTTTGAGGAATCTCAGTACCTCCTTGAAGACTCAGCATATGCAGGTGGAAAGTACATTATATCTGCTTTCAGTGGTGCAACTTTATAAAATGACCCCAAAACCACCTTTAACTATCATCTAACCCAATCAAGAGTACAGATTGAACATGCTATTGGTATTTAAAAGGGATGATTTTCTAGTCTCCAGGAGCTCAGAATCCAATTTCAAAAAAAAAATGGAGATCAAAACTGCAAATCATTGGATCATGAGTTGCATTATACTCCACAATAGCCTAGCTGATTTAAAGGATGAGTGAAATGATCTTTATGTAGAAGAGGATGCTGAATCAGCACCAGCTCTCCCCTCCCTTGAATTACAAAACATTCATTCAACATGCATATTCTCTGTCATTATGCCAATCACCCTCCACCATTTTGACACACAACCCTTTTAATTTTTTATTTTCATACTCTGCAAATCTCCACTTTGTATAATTTATTCACTTGGATTGGTATTTTTTTGTTGAATATTCATTTTTATTTGGAATTTACAGTGAATATCTCTTTTTTGGATGGCTCATTGGTTTTCTTTCACCAGCTCAACATGAAAATGCATATTTTCTGAAATCACATATTTTTTCAGTGTTTCTTTTTTTCATTCATCACTCATATCTCTTTTGTCCTCTCCTCAAACATCACTCAAATATTTTGGTTGCAATTTTTTAACTCATCTCACCAGGTAAGTCATTTTTTTCATTTTTCTTGATTTTTTATTTGCTAATCATGATTTTTTTTGCTTTTTTGTTTTTTATTTTTTATTTTTTATTTTAGTACTTCATTTATTTTTTTTCAAGGTTTAACTTATTTTTCTTGGTTTTTTCTCTCTTGTCCAGCTCTTTTTCCCTCCTTTCCCCCTTCTTGACTGCCTCACTCCCCCTTTCCCCCCTTATTCTCTTCCTCACCCCTCATTTCTCACTTCTCCCCCCTTTTATCCCCTTTAGGAGTTCTTTTCCTCCCTTTAGGCAACCCCTTTTCCCCCTTTAAGCCCTCTTTCCCCCCCTTTACCCCCTTTTACCCCCTTTAGGCTGCCTCACAATACTCCCCCTTTCCCCTCTCCCCTCCACCACTTCCCTCCCTCCCCCCTTATCCCTTTCCCCCACCTCCCCACTCCCCTCTCACCTTGCCTCGACCCTCTATGTGTTAGGGGAGGGGGGAGGCAGGGGAAAGGGATATGGGGGAGGGGAGAGGGGGATTGGGGAGGGGATGAGGGGGGAGTATTGTGAGGCAGCCTAAAGGGGGTAAAAAGGGGGAAAGGGGGGGAAAGGGCCTAAAGGGGGAAAAGGGGGGCTAAAGACAGGAAAAAGAGTGCCTAAAGTGAGGAAAAAGACTGCCTAAAGGGGGGAAAGGAGGGATTGAGGCAGTCAAGAAGGAAGGAAAGCAGGGAAAAAAAAGCAGGACAAGAGATAAAAGAGGGAGAGAAAAAACCAAAAAAAAATTAGTTTAACCTTGAAAATAAATAAATGAAGCACTTACTAAAAAAAAGAAAAAAAAACAATCAATAAAAATGAAAAAATGACGTACTTTGTGAGATGAGTTAAAAAAATACAACCAAAATATTTGAGTGATGTTTGAGGAGAGGAGGAAAAGGATATGAATGAAGAATGAAAAAAAGAAACACTAAAAAAATATGTGATTTCAGAAAATATGAAATTGCATGTTGAACTGGTAAAAGAAAACCAATGAGCCATCCAAAAAAGAGATATTCACTGTATACTCAAAATAAAAATGAATATGCAACAAAAAAAATACCAATTCAAGTGAATAAATTATACAAAGTGAAATTTGCAGAGTATGAAAATAAAAAATCAAAAAGTTTGTGTGTCAAAATGGTGGAGGGTGATTGTCATAATGACAGAGAATATGCAGGTTGAATGAATGTTTTGTGATTCAAGGGAGGGGAGAGCTGGTGCTGATTCAGCATCCTCTTCTACATAAAGATCATTTGACTCATCCTTTAAATCAGCTAGGATATTGTGGAGTATAATGCAACTCATGATCCAATGATTTGCAGTTTTGATCTCCATTTTTTTTTTGAAATTGGATTCTGAGCTCCTGGAGACTAGAAAATCATCCCTTTTAAATGCCAATAGCGTGTTCAATCTGTACTCTTGATTGGGTTAGATGATAATTAAAGGTAGTTTTGGGGTCATTTTCTAAAGTTGCACCATTGAAAGCAGATATAATGTACTTTCCACCTGCATATGCTGAGTCTTCAAGGAGGTACTGAGATTCCTCAAAGTATGAATCAGGACTTTGAGATATCCTCATTCTTGGGGAGACAGAAGAGTCATTACATGGGCTGGGGAAGCCACTATGAAAAACAATAAACTTTTTATTGAAGTCACAGACAAGTTGAGAAACAATAGAGTATCTATAAAGAAGATAAAAAGTTAGTTTATGAAAGATTTGAAATTGGAGAACATTTTGGAGAAACCTTTTTTTTGATCAGAATAATTGCTTCCATTATGAGCAGGATTTTGACTCAAAGGTATAGTTGTGTCATCAAAAAAACCTACACATCTAGGGAAACCTTCAGCTTGCATTATTTGAGAGGATTCAAGTTGCTGTTGTGGAGTTGGCCAAGAAAGTGTTTGAGAATTGAGGGAAAGGATAGAAATCATACAGTGCTTGGTGTATAACATCACCATACCATATCCTACTTTAAAGAGATTATTCAAACATCTTATAGAAGCACCATTTCTTTTTGAGCCAAAGCAACATAGTGCAACAGCATGTTGAATAGAAGGATCACGCTTTTTATTTTTAGAAATGTTATGAAAGATAGGATGTTTGTAGATGAGTTGATAAATTTTGAAGGAAGAATTGGGAGAAGTTCAAAATAGTTTAGAGAATTTTAGTTGAGGAATTTCGAGAATGGAGAAGAGATCATATCTGGGATCATGATGAAGATTTGGCCCCCTTGGGTTTATGTACTACTTTTTGGAAAGAAAAGCCATAAGGCCAAAGCATCTTCCAAATCAGAGTCAGATTTATAATAAAGAACTAAAAGTAAAGCAATAGCACTCATAGTTGAGTGAAGTAGCTGCCTAGTAGAGATGTAATTCATAGTTGTTTGTGGAAGGCTCATGTGATAAGGGAAGGCTAAATAATTGCTAAGCAATTTGTTAGCTAACACATAGAGGGTGGAGGTGAGGTGAGAGGGGAGGGGGGAGGGGGGTAAGCAGTGGAGGGGGGAGTGGGAGGAGGGAGGGGATGAGGGGGGTATTGTGAGGCAGCCTAAAGGGGGGTAAGGGGGTTTTGAGGAGATCAAGAAGGGGGAGGGGGGTTTGAAGACACCAAAAAGAGGTAAATGAGGCAGACAGGGAGGGGTAATATGGGAGTATGTAAAAGAAAATATATATTATATTTATTTACATTATTTTGTTATTTTTTACAGAATATTAAAAAAAAAAAACTTTATGGCTCATGCTGAATCAAAAATAAATATGATGTGTTTATAATTTTGATTTTTATTTTCAGGAAAAAAATTTCAGATACAATTTTTTTTTTTGGTTTAAATTTTTGATTAAAAAAATTTTTTTATCATTTCTTTTCAAGGACTTTAAGTGGTATATCTAACACCAAATAAGTTTAAAATTCAATTTTTTGGCAAATAATTTTGCTGATGTTTGTTTTTATTTTATTTTATTTTATTTTGTTTCAATTTTTTTTTTCAAGGACAGTTTTAGTATTTGATTTCTTTTCAAAAAATAATTATTTGGATTAATTTTTGTTAATAAAATTCTTAAGGTTGAAAAAACAAACTAAATTTTTTGAGTCTTATTTTTTTCCATTTTTTTTTGGTTTTTGACACAAATTGTTTTTTGTTTAGGGAAAAAAATGTCTATTTTGTCAGAATCACCTCTTAATTTTCCATCATCATCCACTTTATCATCTTTATCATATTTTCAAATTCAACTTCATTTCAATCATCATCCAAAATATATATAAAAAAATGATGTTTGAGGTCAGCAGAATAAAAGAAATTTAAAAAAGAAAATTCATTTGGATTGTTTATTTGGACATATATCAAATCTTAAGTATTATAAAACTAAATTCAATCAAAAAAATTCTTATCCCAATGAGTTACCAGAAGATTTAAAATATTTAACCAAATCTGGAGACAATAAAATTAAATCAGTTATCAGTGATTGTATTAAACCTCAATTTATTTATTGAAAAATTCTTTTAATGGTTCAAAAGATGAAACCTTTAATCAACTATCCAATCTCATAATAACACTATATCAAATGGCTTTGGTTTGCTTATTAATAAAGAATACAAAATTTTTGGGTGTTATTATGTTTGGATTTGGTTGGAGACCAGGATTTGATAAAGGCTATTCTCTTGGTATGTCTGATACTATATGTTTCATTCTCAAAATCATGTCACTCATTTTATTTCTATAGGAATCTATTTTTTACTTAAAAATTTATCTAAAGCTGAAAAAGATGATGATTTTTGCTTATGGGACACCTTACCTTCTTTTTATACTTTTTTTGCTCTTTGCCTCAAAAAACTCTGCAATAAAGTGTTTGAAAAGAACCATCAACTTGCTACAAAATTTGGAATACCTAATAGGGGGTATCAATGTTGACCGATCCACAATTAAATTAATTGCGGAAAATAATCTGCATACCCCAATTATCTTCTGCAATTATTTTTGCTAATAATTGGGTTATTAGACACTTTACGTGTCAATGTTCACCTCTTATCTGACATTTTTATCCTCAATATTTGATAACCACATCTTGGACAACTTTCTGGATATCCCAGCCTTCTACCTTGCTGCGCACTTCCATTCTCATCCCATCCTGTTCATTCTATCCGCTCAGAATTTCTCCCAATTTCATCTATTTGATTCTTCTCCTTTTCATCTCGCTATCTCATCTGCTTGTTTCTGCTCCTTTTCATCTTCATTTATAATAACATGCCTCGTCATCCTAGATCTTCTCAAAGGCAACCATCACCCAGTTGTTCTTCAATTCCCACTACTTCCTCTTTCCCCCGCTCAGCTGAGAAATCAAAGACCGTTCAATTAAAAAAAGATGAACATCTCATTCTTATCAACTGGCTGAAAACCAAATCTAACTGTGATTCTTGTTTTGGTACTGAGTATGCCACTAAAGTAGGACGGCCCCCCACATCAAAATTTAATGGCTATCTTCTAATGGCAAATGAATTACGCAATAAGACCAAGGGAAGGATTGATCTTTTGCCTAAACAGATGTCTGAACGCTTCAAGCATTATCGAGCAAAATACAAGAAGGCAAAGGCTCTTTCATCTTCCACTGGTTTTGGGGTTACTGACATTGATATAACTAAGGGTATAAAATCCATATACAATAAACTTGATTCTTTATGTCCTTACTTTAAAGAGATGGATGCAATTTTTGGAGAGCGAGCCGATGTTAATCCTGTAAACATGTTGGATGGAGAAGATCCTATCTCCAAACATGATGTCAAAGCAAATCTTTTCCCATCCTCTTCCTCCACTCAAGCCTCCCCTCATTTGAATGAGACATATCTAAATAGCTTTTCTTTAGATCCTATAGGTGATTTAACCCAACCAAATCTAACTCAGGTCTGTTTCTTTTATCTTATCAATTCTATTTTTTTATTTACTTATCTTTTTCTTATTTCTTAAAAGGCTGATGAACAAACCCAGGATCCTCAATCAACTGAGTCTGAAGCTAGTGACAATGATGAGGAGGAAAATGCTACGTTGAACAAAAAGAGAAGGGCTTCAACTAGTCTAAATTTCCTCTCCCAAAGAAGACGAAAAAGTGATACTTCATCACAAACACCTTTTTCTTTGATGGAACAGTTTTTAGAGAAACGTGATGCTGGTAAGTGATATCATACCTCTTATTACTTTACTCTGCTTTTCTTCTACTTTATGTTAATTTTTATTCTCACTCTAGAACAAGTGGAGATTGCTAAAGAGACACTGAGCTTTGAAAAGAAGAAATACGAGCTCTCTTTAAGGAGGGATGACAGAGTACAAGATTTGGAAGAGAGGAAGTATGAGCTCTCCTTACGGAAGGATGATTGGATCCAAGATTTGGAGGAGAAGAAGTTTGAGCTCTCTTTACAGAAGGATGGTAGGGCCAAAGATTTGGAGGAGAAGAAGTTTGAGTTAACTCTTAGTATTGAAAAATCCAAAAATAAGGAAAAAACACTCGAGCATCAAAACTTAATGGAACAGATGAAGTATAAGCATGATCTCCAAGAAATTTCTAAAAAGAAAGATTTCTTGATTGAATGCATTAAAGCAAACAAATCTGTTGAAGAAATAGAACGTTTAATGAAATTTTTTGTTGACTAGTTTCTTTTATTTCTTTCACACTTCATGTGTTCATATTTATTTGTACATAAATTTTAAAATTATTTTCTGTATTTCTTGAAATATCGTATTTTAATGTTAAATATTCTTTTTTTAAATAAAATTTTCAAGTCTCCTTTGAAAATTTGACAATACCCCACCCCTGGATTTTTTTGAAGTAAGGGGTGGGTATCACAAAAATTCTTTCATGTCATGAATCTTGAAAGTTTTATATGAAAATTTGGCTTTACTACCCCCTGCATTTTACCGGTATCCCAAAAATTCTTACATGTCAAGAATTTCACAAGTCTTATAAGAAATTTTGGCACAACCCCCCATGGATTTTATTGAAGTAAGGGACGGGTATCACCAAAATATTTACAAGTCAAAAAAATTCTATATCTGTTTAAAAAAATTGGCAATACTCTCCCCTGCATTTTATTGAAACAAGGGGTGGGTATCACCAAAATTTTTCTAAGTCATCAATTTTACATGTCAGATTTGAAAATTTGGCAATACCCCCCCTGCATTTTATTGAAGTAAGGGATGGAAGTCATCTAAATTTAATATAATTACATAAATTATTAAATAAATATCTAATATATATCAATTTCCCTAGTTTAAAGTAATGACAATCCCTCAAGCCAAAATGCAGACCAAGTCGAGAAACAAAAGTTTGGGACTTTCTACAGGTATAGGCAAGAGGAACCCCATGAAACAAATAAATGTTATCATGATTACCTGTTATACAACACAAGGTCGAAGGCTCATCACATTATTTGAGAAAATTGATATATAAAAAATATTTATTAAAAATTTATGAAAAAAATAAAATTTTCGATGACAACTCTAATCCCCATACTTTTTGGATCTAGATAAAGTTTTTTTAAATCGAATAACTTTACCTTCTTTCTTTACCTTATTGATTCTTTGTATCAACTTATTACTGATTTGAAATGAGCAACCGAAATGAGTGAAATCTTGACAGGATTTCAAACCAGGAGGAGCTTTGGTAGTTTGATGATTATCCTTAGAAGAATTCCAAATAGTTTCAATGATACCATTTCCCAAACCAAAATCAATGATGCACCGGTGGTCTGGAAAATATAAACCATGTCCTTTGATTTTAGCTGGAGATGGTATTGGGTGGCCAGTTATTGGATTGATATATGAGAATATTCCCAAAGTAAGAAAATTGGCATCATTCCTATCGATATGAATCCTATTGTGGAATCCAGAATGAGTGATAATAACATTAGAAAATAAAAGATATTCGTGGCTGATATCTTCCCATTCGGAGTCACACCAATTCGGTATTCCAACTTTGGTTGCAAGTTCATGATTTTTTTCAAATGCCTTATTACAGAGCTTTTTGAGTCGAAGAGCAAGAAAAGAATTAAAGTAGGGTAGAGTGTCCCATAAGCGAAAATCTTCATCTTTTTGTGCTTTAGTGATATTATTGAGCAATGAATATATACCTATATAATTGAAATAAGTGAAATGATATTAAGAATGGAACAAAAATTATTAGACATACCAAGAGAATATCCTTTGACAAAACCAGGTCTCCAACCAAAACCAATCATGATACCACCCAACAAATTCTTATTCCTTATAGGTAATCGAACCAAAGCCATTTGATAAAGAGTTATGATAAGATCGGATAGTTGATTAAAAGCTTCATCTTTTACACCATCGAATGAATGAACTTCCAAAATGAATTGAGGCTTAAAAGCATTGCTGATAACTGCAACAACTCGATCATCTCCAAATTCTGTTAGATATTTGATATCTTCTGGTAATTTTTTCGGATATTGATTTTTTTTATCTACTTTAGTTTTATAAAAAAAATGTTTGGGATATGACAAAAATAACTTTCGCAGAGAGACTTTTTTTTTAAATATCTTTTCTTCTGATGAGACTGATTATCTTTAATTTTTTTTGATGATTTAGAAGATGATTGTATGGAAGTTGATTTCAAAGAAGATGATAGAGTTGATTTCAAAGAAGATGATAGAGATGATAAAGATGAAGATGATAAAGAAGATAAAGATGAAGATAAGAGAGAAGTAAGGGGTGAATCAGAAGAAGAAGACATTTTTTTGATCTGAAAAAAAAATTAATTGTCAATAAAATTTTAACTCAATTTTTTTTTAAAAAAAATTCCTACCTAATAATAAAAAAAGCTGTTTTTTTATTTTAAAAATAAAATTGAAAAAAAAAACCAAAAAATCAGTAAAAAATTTTCCAAAAAAAAAATTTATAAAAAAAAAACCTGAGGTTTTATTTTAAAAAACACAATCAAAGCAAAATCCTATTAAAAAAAATTAATAATTAAATTCATTCAAAAAAGAAAATTTCAGTAAGAATTAAATCACAAAAAAAAAAATTTAAAAAAAAAATTAAAAGTGAACCTGAAGATTGGTTATTAAAAACCTTCTCACAAGATCATGAAAAAAAAAAATTCAGTAAAATCAAAATAAAAAATAAAAAAATTATTTAAATAAAATCAAAATCACAAAAATTAATTATAGAAAAAATAAAAATAAAATTATAAACCTTTTTTGTTTTGTAAATAAGAGGGACAGTCCTTATCAGAAAGAATTTTTTTTTTTTCTATATTACTGCAAAAAAAATAAAAAAAATAATCAAAATTACAAACAAAAATTTGTTAGTATCTTTATTTGAAAGTTGGTAACCCATCTTTATCTCCCATAAATGTCCCATTTTCCCCCTCAAATGCTCTCCTTGCCTGCCTCAAAATCCCCCTGAAATACCCCCCTTTCCCCCCTCTTTAGGTCCCTCATCACCCTCCTTCCCCCCTCTTTAGCTGCCTCAAACCCCCCCCCCCCATTCCCCCCTCTTTAGCTGCCTCAACCCCCCCCGTTCCCCTCACCTTAGGCGCCTCAAACCCCCCCCATTCCCCTCACCTTAGGCGCCTCAAACCCCCCCCATTCCCCTCTCCTTAGGCGCCTCAAACCCCCCCCCCATTCCCCTCTCCTTAGGCGCCTCAAACCCCCCCCCCCCTTCCAAACCCTTTCCCCTTTCTCGACACCCACCCCCCCCCCACCTCCTTGTTAACGAATGATCTGTAACAATCGTTTGTTAATAAACAGGGGGGGGGGGTAGAGGAAGATATAACAAATGGGTAGGGGGGGAAGGGGGGGTGTTTGAGGCGCCTAAAGAGAGGGAAAGGGGGGGTTTGATGTGGGTAAAGAGAGGTGAAGGGGGGGGTTTGAGGCGCCAAAAGAGAGGTGAAGGGGGGGTTTGAGGGACATAAAGAGAGGGGAAGGGGGGTGTATTGAACACCTAAAAAGAGGGGAAGGGGGTGATGAGGGACCTAAAGAGGGGGGAAAGGGGGATTTGAGGCAGCTAAAAAGGGGGTAAAAAGGGGGTCAGAGACAGGTAAAGAGAGGGAAAAAGGGGGCCTTGAGGATGATAAAGAGAGGTGAAGGAGAGAAAAAAAACAAAAAAATAAAAAGATAAAAAAGATAAAAAAGCAAAACAAAAATTAGTTTACCCTAGAACAAAAATAATAGAAGCACATACAAAAAAAACAAAAAAAGCAAAATAAAGCAAAATAAAAGCAAAAAAAAAGCAAAAAAAAAGCAAAAAAAAAAATCATGATTAGCAAATAAAAAACCATGAAAAAAGAAAAAAAATGACCTACCTGGTGAGTTGAGTTGAGAAAATAAATGCAACCAAAATATTTGAGGGATGTTTGAGGAGAGGATGAAAAGGATATGAGTGATGAATGAAAAAAAAATCACTGACAAAATATGCGATATAAGAAAATATGTGATTTCATGTTGAGGAAGTGAAAGAAAACCAATGAGCCATCCAAAAAAAAGATATTCACCGTAAATTCAAAAAAAAAAATGAATATGCAACAAACCAAAATACAAAACCAAGTGATTAAAGTACACAAAGAGGACATTTGGAAAGTATGAAAACATAAAAATTAAAAATTAAAAGGGTGAAGAGAAATGTTGGAGAGTAATTGGCATTATAATGGGGCGTATGCCGGTTGATTGAATGATTTGTGAATCAAGGGAGGGGAGTGCCAGTGGTGGTTCAGGATCCTCTTCTTCATAAAGATCATTCCACTCATCCTTTAAATCAGCTAGAATATTGTGGAGTATTACGCAAGTCAAGATCCAATGATTTGCAGTTTTGATCTCCAATTTTTTTTGAAATTGGATTCTGAGCTCCCGAAGACTAGAAAATCGTCCCTTTAAAATACCTATAGCATGTTCAATTCGTACTCTTGATTGTGCAAGGTGATAATTAAATTTAGTTTTGGGGTCATTTTCTGAAGTTGCACCACAGAAAGCAGGTATAATGTACTTTCCACTTGCATATGCTGAGTCTGCAAGGAGGTACTGAGATTCGTCAAAGTATGATTCAGGGGATTGAGAAATCCTCATTCTTTGGAAGACGGAAGATTCATGACATGATCCAGGGCAGCCACTGTGAAAAGCAATAAATTTTTTATTGACATCGCATACAAGTTGAACGGCAATAGAGTATCTAGAAAGAAGATAAAAAGTTAGATTGTGAAAGATGAGAACTTGGAGAAGATTTTGAAGAAACCTTTTTTTGCGATCAAAATAATGGTTGCCATCATGAGCAGGCTTTTGACTCAAAGGGATGGTTGTGCCATCAACAAAACCTATACAGCCAGGGAAACCTTCAGCTTGCATTACTTGAGAGGATTCAAGTCGCTGTTCTGGAGTTGGCCAAGCAAGAGTTTGAGACTTGAGGGAAAGGATAGCAATCATACAGCGCTTGGTGTATAATATCACGGTACCATATCCTATGTTAAAGAGATTATCCAAATGTCTTACGGCAGCACCATTTCCATTTGAGCCAAAGCGACATAGAGCAACAGCAAGTTGGATGGCAGGATTACGCTGTTTGTTATGAGAATTGTTATGGAAGATAGGATGATCAGAGATGAGTTGATAAAGTTTGAAGAAAGAATCGGGAGAAGTTCTAAAAAGTTGCGTGAAGTTTAAATGAGGAATGTTGAGAATGGAGGCCAGATCATATCGGGGATCATGATAAAGATTTGGCCCCCTGGTGATGATGTAACGCTTTTTGGAAAGAAAACACATATAAGCTAAAGCATCTTCCAAATCAGAGTCAGATTTATAGTAAAGAACTAAAAGAAAAGTAATAGCATTCATTGTTGAGTGAAGTAGCTTCCTAGTAGAGAGGTGTTTCATTGTTGCCGGTGGAAGGGTTATGTGATGAGGGAAGTGGGAATTCACTGCCAAATGTGCAGTTGGGGTGTGTAGATAGAAAAAAAACTTAAGTGTTCGCCACCAAAATTAAGTAGCATAGAGTGAGGAAATACTTAAGGATGGCATCAGCAATTATAAGTCATGTGACTTTCTTAAAAATCCATCATGGATGAGATGAGTTTGGGATCAGGAATTAGGAGTGGAAATTGGGGTATAAGAGGCGGGATAATGCATTATTGTGGATTTCTTATCCACTAGCCCTGGGGCTAGTGGATAAGAATCTTCCGCAATTAATAATGTCTGATCCCGGGAAAAAAAATTCCTGATCCCTAATTGTGGATCCCTGAACATTGATACCCCCTAATTGGTGTGACCAGGAATGGGAAGAATTTAGCAACCAATATCTTTTTTTTCAAATGTTATTATTACTCATTCAGGATTCCACAATAAGATTCATATTGAGAGAAATGATGCCAATTGTCTTGCATTTGGAATTTTCTCATATATCAATTAAATAACTGGCCAACCAATACCATCTCCAGATAAAATCAAAGGGCATGGCTTATATATTTTCCCGACCATCAGTACATGATTAATTTTGGTTTGGGAAATGGTGTGATCAAAACAATTTGGGCCTCTTTCTGAGGATCATCACCAAATGACCAAATCTCCACGTGGCCTGGAATCTTGTCAAGAGTTCACACATTTTGGATGTTCATTTCAAATCAGTCAAAAATTAATCCACCAAATAAACAAGGAAAAAAAATGAAGGTAGATTTAACAAATATAAAAAAACTTTAAGTAGATCAAAAAAGTATGGGGATGAGTAGAGTCATCAAATATTTTGTATTTTTTCAAAAAAAAATTATAAATAACTCTTATATTTCATATTCCTAAAGTAAAGTAATGGGCCAACAACCTTGTGTTGTATAAACACTAATCATGATAACATTAAATTTTTTCATGGGGTTCATCTTGCCTATACCTGTGGAAAGTCCCAAACTTAGCTTCTAGACTTGTTCCACATTTTGGTGGGAGGATTTTCATTACTTTAAAACTAGGGAAATTGATATATATTTGTTTTTTATATATTAATTTATGTAATTATATTAAATTTTGGTGATTCCCACCCCTTACTTCAATAAAATGCTGGGGGGGGGTATTACCAAATTCTCAAATCTGACATGTAAAATTTTTGACTTGTAAAAATTTCTTCAATAAAATGCAGGGGGGAGTATTGCTAAAATTTTTTATAAGACTTGAAAAATTCTTGACTTGAAAGAATTTTAGTGATACCTGTAAAATTCAGGGGGTAGTAATGCCAAATTTTCATATAAGACTTTCAAGATTCTTGACTTGAAAGAATTTTGGTGATCCCCACCGCTTACTTCAAAAAAATGCAGTGGGGGAGGATTGGCAAATTTTTAAATGAGACTTGAAAATTTTATTTAAATAAAAATTTATAACATTAAAATACAAAAATTTAACTAATGATGGATAGAGTGATGAAATATAGGAAATTATTGTAAAATTTTATGTAAAAATCATTATGAATAGTTGAAGTATGAAAGAAATAAAAAACACTAGTCATTAAAAAATTTCATTAGACATTCAATTTCATCATAAGATTTATTGGCTTTAACACATTCCATTAAAAAAAATTTTGTCTTTGAATTTTCTTCAAGATCATGCTTAAATTTCATCTGTTCCATTAAGTTTTGATTCTTGAGTGTTTTCTCCTCTTTCTTTGATTTTTCAATACTAAGAGTTAGCTTGGAATTCTTATCCTCCAAGTCTTGTGCCCTATCATCCCTCCTTAAATTGAGCTCATATTTTTGCTTTTCAAACTTTAGAGTCTCTTTAGCAACTTCCACTTGTTCTAGAGTGATAAGAATTATTAACAAAGCATAGAAGAAAAGCAGACTAAGGTATAAAGAGGTATGGTACTACTTACCAGAATCACATTTCTCCAAAAATTCTTTTATAGAATAAAGAGAGGTTTGGGATGAAGTATCACTTTTTCTTCTTCTTTGTGAGTGGAAAATTAGACAACTTGAAGCCCTTTTCTTTTTTTTAAAGGTCACTTTTCTCTCCTCATCATTGTTTCTGGCTTCAGACTCAGTTGATTTTTGGCTCCTGCATTTTTTCTTCAGCATTTTTAGAAATAATTAAATGTAAATAAAAAAAAGGAATTGGTAAGATAAAAGAAAAAAAACATACTTGAATTAGATTGGTTTGGTTTAAACTTCCATAAGGATCTATAGCAAAACTATCTATATTCATTGAATTTAGAACAGGGGAGACTTAAGTGGAGGAAGAGGATGGGAAAAGATTTGTTTCAACATCATTTTTGCAGACAGAATCTTCACCATCCAAAATGTTTTCAGGATTGACATCAGTTTGCTCTCTGAAAATAGCATCCATCTCTTTAAAGTAAGGACATAAATATTCAAGTTTATCATCTATGGATTTTATGCCCTTACTGACATTGATGTTGGTAATACCAAAACCACTGGAAGATGAAAGAGTCTTTTACTTCTTGTATTTGACTCAGTAATGCTTGAAACTCTCAGAAATCTGTTTAGAAAAAAGATCTATCCTTCCCTTGGTATTATTCTGTAATTCATTGGCCATTAGTAGATGAACATTTACTTTAGATGCAGGGGGCCGTCCTACTTTAGTTGCATTTTCAGTACCTAAACAAGAATCATAGTTAGATATAGTTTTTAGCCAGTTGATAATAATGAGATGATCATATTTTTTTAATTGAACAGTCTTTGATTTCTTGGCTGAGAAGGGGAAAGAGGGAGTAGTGCAATTTGAAGTACAACTGGGGGAAGGCTGCCTTTGAGAAGATCTATGATGATGGGGCATGTTAAGATAATTGAGGATGAAAAGGAGCAAAAACAAGCATATGAGGTAGTGAGGTGTTCTGAATGGAGAGAATGGTAGTTTTCAGAAAGGTAGAAGGCATATCTAGAGAGTAGTCAAAGATGTGGTTATGAATGAAAGTAGGCCAAGATGTGGTTATGACAGAAAGTTGTCCAATATGTGGTTATGATAAATTGAGTGGAAAAATGTTGGATAAGAAGTAAACTTTGACATGTAAAATGTCTAATAACCCAATTATTAGTAAAAATAGTTGTGGAAGATAATTGGAGTATAAGGATTTTTATCCACCATTAATTTAATTGAAGATTGGTCAACTTTGATACCCCCTATTAAAAATAGTAGAAAAATGGTGAAAATTCCATAAAACTTTTCAAATTTTCTGGTTACTGCTGAATTTAATTTACATACACTTTTAGTCCTATACTTGCATTTCCTGACTATTAATTATTTGTTTGATCTTGACTTGTAAAGTTACTCTTTCAACCCTTTATATACACAACTCTTTAAATATTCACCATTTATAAAAATGGATTGGCTTTTCCAATCTCAACAAACAACTCCATAAATCTTCTTTTTAATAAACTTTAGACTGCCACATCCTCCCTTGTATAAAGAATGTCCTCATTCTTTAAATTTGCATAATTAATCAAACACATATTCATCCTCTCTTCATCCTCTTCAACCAACTACCTTAACTTGCCCTGAATATTTTCAATTTATTTTATAATCAATATCATCATCAATATTTCATCAAAAGACCTTTCCATCCCATGTGAACTTTCTGCCAAATACCAGGTTCCTTGTCTAATTTCTAACCCTGGTCTTCCTGGAAGAACTGCCTGTGATTTTTGCAGGCTTAAGAAAATCAAGTGTAATCTCCAAATTATTCCTTCCAGAACTAACTTCTATACTGGACCAGCCATTGTAGACCAACCTATAGTACTGGCTATAAGCCTTGATCAAGGGAGTTGGAGAAAAAACTTGAGAGAAAAACCCCTGTCCATTTGAGAAATACTAGGTGAGATTAATTTGCTACAGCAAATTAGAGAATGTTAAAATACCCCTTCCAACACACTTATTGACTTCTTAAAAAGTCAAGACAGTAGTCTAGATAGACCACAGAACAAAACAAACCTGAAATGAAGAAAGATCCACACCAGAAAACCAAAAAACACTTTGCACTTGTTGCACAGAAAACAGCAATCATACTTGATGCAGGTTGCAAAGCTACACCATAGAGACCAGTTTCCAAAATTAAGTCAAATGAATAACTCACTTTGCAATAAAAACAGCCAATTGTGACCAAAAAAAACAGTGAAAAACTGAGTTAAAAACAGTGATCTAATTGCCAGATGGTTGATTGATAATGAAAGTTGCCCCAAACTGTCTTTTCCACTATGTAAACACACACCCCCATCTAAAAATCTATGCTACAGCAACAAATTTGGCAATTCTGACAGCCAAATTGAATAAAAACCCACTAGAAGAACTCCCCAGAATTCTAAGACCAAGGTGGGTGCCCCCCCTAGAAGCCGCCGGGCCCCCTGAAGCCATAAAACCATAAAAGAACATAAAACACCTTAAACCTTAAAATATGCTAATATGTGCTGGTAAACAGAAAATTAACATACTGATTTTAGGGGGAAGGGTGAGATCTAGGTGAGGAACAAGAAGAGCCTCAATGGGGAGAAAAGGTTTTTCTTGAACCAGAGCCCAACCACAAACTGGAGCTATAGTTGTTGAGGAGAACAGCTTTCCAAGAAGAGTTTAAAGCACCTTTTCATGTGCAGAGATAAGATCACCCACACAAAACTTTGGCTTCTGTGAAAATATTTTGATAATTTTTTTCAGTTTTAGATAAATAAATAGAAACAATCTGTTTTTGAACTGAAGATGTATTGTGACTAGTTCTGGTGTAGGACCTCAAGATGTCAATAGAAATGGGATCGATAGTAGAAGCATCCATGATTGTAGAGAAATAAATGATAGGAAAATCTTTAGAGGAATAGGACTTGATTTTTTGGGAACAAAGGGACTTTTTTTTTTTTTGAAGTGTTTTAATTTCATGCAGAAATATAAAGGGATAAATTCTTAATAGGGGGTATCAAAAATTACCAAACACAACTAGTGTGTTTCATTTGAAAAACACCACACAAACATGCCATGAAACATGGCTGATTTGGTACTAGGGGTCTCAAACATGGGGTCAAATATTGTCATATTTTTGTACAATTTTCTTAACCACAACTCAGCCCACAAGTACCCACATCCTCCCAATCAGCTTCACATCACCTTCCTTCCATCCTCACCCATATACTCAATATCATAACTTTTCTCCCCCAGTTCATTTCCAACTTAAACTTTTCCCTTTCACACCACAGTAAGTCTATTCCATTTTATGATTTTTTTTTTTTTTTTGAAAATGTTCCTGTTCAAATTTCTATACCCAAAACCTCATATTTTTATACAAGGCATCATCAATATCTAAAATCTTTGTTAGTTTCTCCTTTTCTTCAACAAAATTTTCTTTTTTTCATTAATTTTTTTTGGTTCATGCCTCACCCAAAATCTACTTCTCAAAAATTTACTCAATTGAAACTGTATGACATACAGATTGTAATTAGCTGGTTGAAAATTAAATCAAATTTTGATTCCTTTTTTGGCTATGCAAAGTCCACTCAAGTTGGTCATCCACCTACATCAAAATTGAGTGACTTTAATCAAATAGAAGTAGAGCTGAAATCAAAAACTTAAGGTAAGATGGATTTGACAAAAAAAGCAAATGAAGGAAAGATTCAAAAAATAATCAAACAAAATACATGAAAGCAAAGATGTCTTCTTCTTCAACTGGGTTTGGAGTTACCAAGGATGATGAGAAGCGTGGAATCACATCTGTTTCTGAAAAACTCAACTCTATGTGTCCTCTTTATGATTAAATGGAAAAACTCTTTAAACAAAGTTCTGATGTCAACCCCTTGAACATGAATCAAGGCCCAATAATTACTGAGTCTCATAGAAATATTCAAGATTTTTCCTTTAGATCCTTTCCTTGACTCTCCAGAATTTGTAGAACCATCTTCTTATTCTGACATTGAGCTTCATGAGCACATGGTAGTAAGACTAAACTAATTTTGCTATTATTTTTTCTTTTGTAGTGCTGATTTACTCCCCATGGTTGAGCCAGACACAAGCCTCATCAAATCTAGAAATACTTAAGGAATTAGCTGAAAAAGGAAAGATTAGATGATAAAGAATCAGCCCCTCCTAGCAACAGACTCAAACAAAGAGCTTCTGCTATTTTTGTGACAACTCAATCAACATCAAAGGCTGCTTTTTTCTGCTTATGGGGAGATTTTTAATAAACGCAAACAAGGTTATATTTTTTATTTTTTGTTTTGACTAAAGAATTTTTATTGATTTATTTCTCTTACTCTTAAAAGGTAAACTTGTTGCAGAAAAAGAACAAGCACAAATTGAAATCATGAAGTGGGAGTCTCATTAAAAAAAAAACTGCAGAACGTCAACTACTTTTTGAGGAAAAGACATGGTTTCATTCACAATCAAAGGAAGATTTTTTTTTTTTTTTTTTTTTTTTTTTTTTTTTTTTTTTGTAAATACCCTCCCCTTCTATTTACTATAACAGGGGGTGGGGATCGTCATTTTTTTTTTTTTTTTTTTTTTTTTTTTTTTTTTTTTTCAAAGTCAGAAAAACATTTAATACAAAAAAAAAAAAAAAAAAAAAAAATGGCAATACCCTCAACTGTGTTTTATTAAAGTAGGGGCATAGATTGCCAAAATGTAGGTTCATTGGATAAATTAACATGTAAACAAATTTTATAAGATAATTAACAAACCTAAATTAATGACAATTCAAGTAAACATGTGAGTGGAAATTGTCTGTGACCAAAGTCAATGAAACCAAACACAAATGTATACATGACCCTCATGAGAAAAACAAATTTTCTCATGATTACTGTTATATGACACACAGCCTGATGGCTCATTCATTTAGGTAAGCAGAGGATCATATATGACTTTTAAAATATTAATTTTTGAAATAAAAAATAAAATTTGAAAACCTATATGAAACCCTATCCTTAATCAAAATTGGATAAAACTTACCTTAAAAAGCTCTCCTCAAACAACCTGAATAAAAAAAAAAAAAAAAAAAAAAAAAGTCCCAAAAAGTTGCTAAAAAAAATAAAAAAATAAAAAAATAAAAAAATAAAAATAAAAAAAGTGTCCCAAAAAGTACCCAAAAAAAAAGTGTTCCAAACATTTCCAAAAAAAAAAAAAAAATAAAAAAAAAATAAAATAAAATAAAATAAAAATAAAAAAAAAAAAAAAAAAAGTTCCAAAAATCATCCAAAAAAAAAAAGTGCTAAAAACAACTTTAAAACACCTTAAAATGCTTTTAAAACGGTTCCAAATAGTTTGCAAGCATTTACAAATTAACTTGGTGAAAAAAAAAATAGACCTAAAATAGCCCAAAAACACCTAAAAATTCACTGAGATATGCTTGGAAAGTGTTTCTGGAAGGGTTTAACTAAATAAAATACCAAAAACATCTCAGAGTAAGTGGAAATTCCTCAGAAAATGTTTGTAAGAATGATTCCAAAGAAAATTATTTAGCAAAGAAAAAGGCCAAAAAAAAAAAAAAAAAAAAAAAAAAAAAAAGTGAAAATGACCAACAAAAAAAAACACACACACACACTGTCAGCCTGTATATCCCCAGGACTGAGTAAAAAGTACTTATAAGTTATGCTAAACACATGAACTATACATGGGAACAATAAATGAGAGTACACAAACAGTATACATAAGTAAAATTATGATAATACGCAAAATATGCCATTACAACACCTTATATACATGCATATATCCACCTTATATAAGTCTCATTTGCTTAATATTAAGCTGGGATATGTTAGGGTAATCTTAAGAACCTTAAATATAAGGCTGCATAATTTTTAAGTACACTTAAAGCTGTTATTTTCACTGTTTGATGCAAAAAACAAGAAATGCGCTTTAAATCACTTAAAAGTTGATTATATGCGCTTTGACAGTTCAATTTGTCTTAATTAGGACTATTGATTTGGCTACTCAAATGCATAAAAATAACACTTTTCAAATTTGGTGTTTTTTATGCCAGAAATGGCTTCTGTGTACTGGCCACATACTGCCTGAGCTTCATTTTTAGCAAAGTTGGCTTTTTCACACTCTAATTACTTCACATTCTACGCCCACTGTGGGAAAACACACTAAAATAGGCGAGAGGTGCTTATTTAGTGTCCTAGCTTAATTAATAATGCATTGACCCTGTTTATATGCACTAATTTCATTAGTAACCTCACTCTTGGCATCTAATTTCATCACCATGCTTAAATTTGCCTAAATTTAGTCAAGGATTTACCTGTGCAAGCGCCTTCCAAGGACTTCATGTAGTTACCCCACATCTCACACTCTTTTTTGAGTTTCTGGGTGGTTTCTCAGTCAATATTGGTCATTTTTGAATGAGAATTTCATGTAGTATAATGTCAGGATTAGCCCCATCATTTCTACAGTGAATCCCCCTTATTATTAAGCTTTTATTAACCTAAAAAATTCCCTTTTTAGTCTTTTATATTATTGTTTAATACGCATATACTCTCTTTTTATCTTATTCTTTAATTTTGATGGATTTTCCTTATTATTACAGGATTTTGATGGTTGTTACTCTTCTAATTATATCATGGGTTACTGGGGATGTTGATGAGCATGTCTATTAGTTGGTTTTAGGCGTCATTAACTGTGTATTGGAGTGGTACATCAAGGGAATCATTGGGGAACTCAGTGTGTATAAAAGGAAGAGGTTTTTGGGTCTTGTTTCTACATTCTTTATCATTACAATTTACACCATATAACCAAATCAATTACAATACACATCAATTAGTACTTTTATAAGTCTTTTGAGTAGTATCTGAATTATTAAAACTCTATTTTTGTACCAACTAAAAAGATTGTAAGCCATATATAAAAATAGTGAGAATTATATTACTGAGATCTTTATTTTGAATTATATTTTACTATTTGTTGGATCTGCACTACAGTATTCATATAGGACCATTAAAATCTTCTAGACAAAGACTTTTCAAGCTAGTTCATGTCTTTTTAGTTGATCTTATCCTGACACACACACACCCAAAAGTCAATAAATTAAGAATAAAAATGATAGAAAACAAGAAAAAAAAAGGGAAAAAAAGGAAAGAAGAACAGATAAATCAGCAATCAAAACAAAAAAAGATGATAAAAAAAAAAAGAGAGACAAGAAAAAAGACATTTCAATTAGCACTTAAATATAAAAAAAAAAAAAAAAAAAAAAAAAAAAAAAAAAAGAGAGAGAGAGAAAGTGACTTACTTTGAGTGCAGTGAAGTGAAAAGGATCAATAACCAACAATGAAAGATGGAAGTTAGAGAAAAAGAGAAGATGAAATATCTTAGTAAGACAGAATCTTAGAAAAATTGAATGTGATTTCAAGTCTAGGAGCTGAACCAAAAACACATGAAACTGAGAAACTAGGGGAATTTCATTGGCAAAAAATTATTATTACACGAAAAAAAAAAAAAAACAAATTGTAAACCAGGTAAGCTAGGCTGTCAAAATGAAAAAAAAAAAGGGTGATTGGTAGTATTTTAGCACACATAGAACTGGGTTGAGATGATAAAGTACTGTTAGATTCTATTGGTGGAGGTGGATCAGGAATTTCATCTTCATCAAGCTTGTTCCATCCATCTTTTAAGTTAGCAAGAAGATTGTGGATGATAAGACCAGCAGTAATCCAGTCTACAGTAACCTGATCTTGAATTTAATTCAAGTAAAATGAGAAATCCAGGAAAGGTTTTACAAAACATCTGTTGAAAGCTAGCTTCAGGAATGTTGGCAAAAACATCAAGGTGATATTGAGGTTGGTGATGTATGGAAGGTGTTCTAGGAAATAAGTAGTGGTTGTCCAACATGTGTTGTACATCAAAGCCAAGTCAAGTTCTGCATCAGAATTGGTATCAGAGTTAACCATTAGATCAAGAGCTACAGCTACAGCAGTGATCTACAAGTTGATGGTGGACTGAAAGTGGTATGTTATGTTAGTGAAGAGTGGTAAAGATTAAGGGTAAGTGTATGATTATGGGATTGATTAAGTTCTGGTAAGTTGCTCATATGAATAAGCCCTTAAGGATTAGGTGTTGGTGCTTTTGTACCTAGTGTTGGCATCTTTCTACCTAATGTTGACTGATCATGATTATGAAGGGAAGTGTTTTGATGACTTGTTTGACGCAAAAGAAGAGATGTTTGGGGACAAAAATGCTGTTGAAATACACCTGTCCAGGGAAGTTGGATTTCATTTTTTTGATGGTGGGTTTGGTACCTTTTTTTTGTGGTGTATTTGGTAATGTTTGAGACCCTCTTATTATTATTATGATAATAATAGGAAATTCTATAATTTTTTATATATTTATTGGGAGACTTTAAAGGGACCACCTTTCTATGGTTGGTGTGTCAACTCTTCCTAGCCCCTATTAAGTTGGCAGTATCATTCACCTGAGACTCACCTCCACTTGATGAGAATGTGTTGGATTAAGGTTGCTTTTTTGCTGCTTTTAAAAGTGTGTGTTAGATTGCTATCATTATTTTTGATTCTCTAGAGGTTAGCGTTAGATTACCATTATTTTTGTTCACTCTTGTAGTTTTAGATTCATTGTTCAGGTAGATAGGTTGTTAGTTAATTAAGGTGAAAATAGGCAAATGAGACACTAAAAAAAAAAAAAAAAAAAAAAAAAAAAAAAAAAAAAAAGGTGGTCCCTTTAAGGCTTCCCTTTTTATAAATCATTAAGTGAACAAAATGAGATAAGATATCCAGATTGTATGATGATTGGCTAGCATATAGCTTACTTACTTACTTAGAGAAGACATTAAGAAATCTAATGGAAGAAAATGTTTGTATGCTTAAGAATGAAATCCATAAATAAAATAACGAAGCAGAACATTTATGTCATGAATCACTCTCTATGCATAAGATATGTATATGTATATATTATACGAAACAAAGTGATTGGGAAGATATATTAGATTGCATAGTGGGCAGAAAGATAAGAAGGAGAACCAAAAACTCTTTTCTTCCGGGACCTTCACACGTCATATTTCAACTTTGTTACACACACACACACACACACTCTCTCTATATATAAATATCTATCATGAAGGAAGTTAAAAGAGAAGATGGACATCTTAATAGATATCAAGTGAGTGACGGTTTATTTAATTTTCGTATATTTCTGTCTGTCAATATTGGTGTTAGTATTAGTTACAACGATTAAAGAGGCAACGATCAACAAGTAGAATCGTTTTGTTGAAAAAAAATAAAAAAATAAATAAAAAAAAAAAAAAGAAGAAGAAGAAGAAGAAGATGAATATAGCTATATACAACCAATACAATTCACTAGTGGAAGATGATTATGATAATGATGCTCATAGTTGAAGATCATGGTGGTTTATGTTACTAAATGAAAAAAGTGTATGAAGGAGATTTGTAATCTGATTGGATACATTACAGATGACGATCTATGAAGAGCCAGCGAAAGAAATTAGATTAGAGCGTACGCACGTGGCACTAGAAAGAGAAGTGCGAGCCGTACGAGAATGGTATGAAAGATGGGAACAAAAGATGAAGGAACAGATGAGAGGAGGGATAGATGAATGGATTGGAGTGGAGCAGAAAGTAGGAGGAGTAGTGGACAGATTGGTGAGCAAGGAAGAAGGATTGACGCCAGGGATTTTATAGTAAGTAGAGAGAGAAGAAGAGAGGAGAGACCCGACTACTGATGCGGAGAATGTGTGTGCAGTGTGGGAGTAGGAGGACTGCTGGGCTCGGTGATGGCCAGCAGACGAGGGATCGTGTTGAGGACGATGACGCCGGTTGTGTTTGGAGGGATAGCATGGTGGCGGTTTCTTCCGGAGACGGGACGGCGGATGGTTGAGTATGCGGGGGAGGTGGAGAGCAGGAGGTTTCCAGAGATGAAGAGGGCGAGAGAGCAGCTGGTGGGCCAGACAGGCGAGATGTGGCTCAGTGGGGCCGCGGGAGTTGAGCGAGTGCGGGGACAGTGTGTTGCTCTTGTGGGGCGTGGGCGGGCGCTGGCTGAGCAGTGGCGGAAGGGCGAGTGAGGCAGAGTGAGCGTTGGCAGCAGTCAGTCAGTGAGGCAGTCAGTCAGTGAGTCAGTGAGCGTTGGCAGCAGTCAGTGAAGCTGGCCATATGTCTTCGTCTTCTTCATCTTCTTCGTCTGCCAACTTTGCGTTCTCAACCCTTCTCAGGCGTGCCGATGACTCCCATCTTCCACCCCTTCCTCACCCTCGACTCTCTCTGAGTAGTTCAAATGTCGCAATCCATACAAACATCCCTCCCACTCCTTCCGCACACTTTGCTCTCCAGTCGGTAGATGCCCTCTTCAACCATCTTCCCTCACATCCCCTCAACGGTCTTGCTTCTGCCGCCGTTCCCCATTTGCGCTCTCTTCATGGTCTCAATGAGTTCCATCTCGACCCTCATCTGTCCCTTCTCAACAAGTTCCTCGCTCAGTTCTATCAGAGTCCTCTCAATCTTCTCCTCATCGCTTCTGCCGCCGTTAGTGTTCTCGTTGGAAATACTGACGATGCAATCAGTATCACCGCCGCAATCTTCATCGTCGTCTCCGGTAAGGTCTCCTTCATCCTTCTATCTATCTATCTATCTTCTCCCGCTCATCATTCCCCTTAGTCGGCTTTGTACAGGAACAAAAATCTGAAAAATCTCTCAATGCCCTCAACAAATTGGTTCCTCATTATTGTCATCTCATTCGTGATGGCATTCCTCAAACCTTATTGGCCAACGTCCTCGTTCCCGGTGATTTGGTCACTTTCTCCGTCGGTGATCGCATCCCGGCTGATCTTCGGCTGATCAAGGCCAATAATTTACAAATTGATGAAAGTACCTTGACAGGTGAAACTAGACCGGCTTTAAAACATGTTGATCCTGTTGATAGTACGGTCGGTATACCCGATATTTCACAACGTTCTAATACGGCTTTCATGGGCACCTTGGTCAAAAGTGGAAACGGTGCTGGAATCGTCGTGGCTATAGGTCCTCAAACTGAATTTGGAGTCATCTTTACGATGATGCAGGAAGTCGAAGATAAAAAAACTCCTCTCCAACTTTCAATGGATGAATTGGCTCAAAAATTAAGCTTTATTTCTTTTGTTGTCATTGCTATCATTTGTTTGCTTGGGGTCTGGCAAAAAAGAGGTTGGCTGGAAATGTTTACTGTGGGTGGTAAGTTATTGATCTTGATATAGTTGACTAAAAAAAACTTGTTGGATCCAAGTTTTATCTTATCAATTCAATCTATATCTATTTATATATATATATATATATAACCCAATCCATTAGTTATTGTTGATCTTGTGTGCTTTTTTTTTTTTTTTTTTTTTTTCCAACAAACTCATGTTTATCTAATCATTTCAATCTTTTTATTTTTATTTTTATTTTTTTATATTATACTTGGCAACAGTCTCGCTAGCTGTCGCTGCAATTCCTGAAGGACTGCCCATTGTCGTGACTGTCACTCTTGCCTTGGGTGTACTACGAATGGCTAAACGAAAAGCAATTGTCAAAAAATTGCACTCTGTTGAAACATTGGGTAGCGTATCAGTAGTATGCTCCGATAAAACCGGCACTTTGACGACCAATCAAATGACTGTCACCAAAATATTTACATTTGATAGTGATGTGATTGATGTTGAAAGTGTTAATCGTTCAAATCCTTATCATCCATCGCAATCATTGCTAAAAACTTTAGAAATCGGTAATCTATGTGTTAATGCTTATCGTAATCAAGATGGTCAGCATATAGGTACCAGTACAGAGGTGGCTTTATTAGATATCCTCTCTCGTTTTGGTATCAATGATTGTCGGCCCAATTTTGTGCGGAAATCTGAAATTCCTTTTAGTTCCGACACCAAGTTTTCATCTGTGACTGGGACCTTTAATACACCATCAGATCAATCTTCATCTGATATACCTATGTACTACACCATGGGTGCCCCTGATGTTTTATTGGGTCAATGTCGATTTTACTTCAAGTCGGATCAAGTGACCTCAGACTCATTTGATGAAACCGCAAGAGCATTAGTTACAAAAAAAGCAGAGGAAATGGCTAAAACTGGCCTTCGTGTCATTGCAATGGCCTTTGGCTATGATCCGGATCATCTCATTTTTACTGGATTACAAGCCATGTCCGATCCTCCCAGGAAAGGCGTGGCAGATGCATGTGCTCAACTACAAAGAGGTGGGGTTCAGATCGTCATGATTACGGGCGATGCTGAACATACTGCACTAGCTATCGCAAGACAAATCGGTATTCAAATGAGTCCTGGTACGACTGGTTGCTTAACGGGAAAAGAAATCGATTTACTCACTCAACGTCAATTAATTGATCGAATTAATGGCGTCAGCGTTTTTGCTAGAGTCACGCCTCGACATAAGATGTCAATCATTCAAGCTTTTCAATCTCGTGGTGCAATTGTAGCTATGACTGGTGACGGTGTCAATGATGCACCTGCCCTCAAAATGGCCGATATCGGTATCTCGATGGGAAAAGCTGGTACTGACGTAGCTAAAGAAGCTGCTGATGTCATCTTGATTGACGATAATTTTGCTACTCTCCTCCCTGCCATTAAAGAAGGCAAATCGATTTTTTACAATATTCAAAATTTCGTTTGCTTTCAATTATCAACCGCTATCGCTGCATTATCTTTAATTACATTTTCAACTACTTTACATGTTCAAGCACCTTTAAACGCGATGCAGATTTTGTTTATTAATATCTTAATGGACGGTCCACCGTCTCAATCACTTGGTGTAGATCCAGTTAATCAGGAAGTGATGCGTCGTCCACCTCGAGCTAAAAACGCTCCCGTCATCACTCGAAGATTACTTTATCGAGTTTTTTTTTCGGCTCTTATGATCATTCTGGGAACGATCTTTGTTTATGTCCATGAACTTAAAAGTGATGGAGAATTTAAAAATCGTGATCAAACGATGACGTTTACTTGTTTTGTTTTTCTTGATTTGGTGTCTGCACTTCAAAACCGTGGATTGAGTGTTCGATTGTTACCGAAATTCGAGGTACCTTTTGCTAGTCAGTTAAAATCTTTGTTTAAATTGGGTTCTCATCGAGATCATTATCATCGACATGATGATGTTAATAAACATATGAGTGAGCGTCTTGATGATGATGATCGTCATAGTCGTTATCATAATGGAAGGCCTCTCAGAAAGTTAAGCAAACCATTTCAATCTATATATTCTTCTTTATCTCCTCAATCCACAACAACATCCTTTCCACTACCACGATCATCATCATCATCTAATCCAAATCATTCGTATAACAAAATCCTTCTCTTAACTGTTTCAATTTCATTTTTCACTCAACTATCCATTATTTATTTGCCTGTCTTACAAGGTATTTTCCAAACGGAATCATTAAGTGGAAGAGATTTATCTGTTTTGCTCGGTATATCTGGGGTTAGTTTTTTTGTTCATGAGAGTAGGAGGAAGTTTGAGAGAAAATTGGAATCGAAGGTGGATAGGAATTGGGAAATTGGAGTTGTTTGAATTTTTTTTTTTTTTTTTTTTTTTGGAAGTGGGGAGGGGGGGGGTAGGGGGAAGGGGAAGGGAGTTAAGGGGTTTCATTTTTTTTTTTTTTAAAAAAAAAATTATAATGGTGAGGGAGGAAGAGAGGGAAAGAAGGAAAGAAGAAAAGAAGAAAAGAAAAGAAAAGAAAAGAAAAAGAAAGAAAGAGAGAGAGAGAGAGAGAGAGAGAGAGAGGGAAAAAAAATGTGATAGGTCAGGAACTTGGACATTTTTGGTGCTCTTGTGGGTTAAGATTAATTAATGAGTGGGCTCTCCTGAGTGTAATTAGATGAATAAATGTGTGTAAAGAAATAATTAATTTATAGATAGATAGATAGATAGATAAGTAGATAAATAAATATACATATATATATGTGTGTGTGTAATGGAAAGGTTGAGAGGGTTGGTTATATGAAGTGTTTTTATGCTCATTTTGGGTATTTGAGGTTTCTTTCTTTCTTTCTTTCTTTATTTATTTTTCTCTGCAAGTCTAACATCTTACTAGTAGTATGTCAGTATGTATTGCATTGTCAGCCAGTAGCTTATTTTATACATGTTAACTGATCTTGATTGAATTTATTACTTGATCATGATTTACTTGATGTTATTAAATATGTTATTGTTGTCATCATATGTTACATTGTTTAAGTCTTTATCAATAAAATCATGGATGGATGGATGGTCTTTATTTATATGATTTGGGTTGTGTGTCATTGGGGTTATTTGAGTTGGGGGAAGGGCCAGGGAGAGTAAGAAAGTGTCAGCCAGGCTGTACCTGGAGTCCCAGTGAATGTTATACTGTTTTATTGGACCTCACACATAAACAAATGTTTATTGATATTATGTATATAAATTAAGATTATATTGAACAATAAAATTACTTGACTAACTCATGATCATCAATTGAAATAAGAGTTATATATGAATTTTATCACTATATCAATTGTATATACAATTAAATAAATAAATAAATAATACATTATATTCTATAAAGTATCAGCACTTTTTTATGTATTTAATAAATATAAATTATTGATTAATTAATTAATATAATATTATATTATAATTATAATTATAACACCACACAATATGTGGGGGGGGAGGGGGGGGTGGGGTGGACTTGCTAGCAAGTCCGCAACTTTGAACCCTAATTCATATCTTTTTGAGCCCACATTGAATGAGTGATGAAACCACCAAGAAAAAATATTGACATTCTGGTGAACTTGATAGGGGGTATCACAATGTTCAAGGATCTGCAATTAATTTAATTGTGGATACAAAATCCTTATACCCCCACTTATCTTCTGCCATTATTATTATTATTATTATTTTTTTTTTTTTGCTAATAATTGGGTTATTAGACACTTTATGTGTCAAGGTTCACTGTCACCGGACGACCTATGCACAAGGTCGAGGATGTTCCTGAAAGTGAGATGAGAGTTAGAAACTCCTTCAAAGCACAGAGGAATGATTCGAGGAAGTGGTTTGAAGATCACTCAAAGTAAGAGCTACAGGTTTGAGGTTTGTTTGAGAAGAATTATAAAATAGTTTCAAAGGTAATAGGAATTCTTAAGATCTCACAAAGGGTTGGAAACTCAATAATCAAAGATTTAGGATTTAGAAATGAATATTGAGAAAATAAAAGAAAGATACAATAACAATGATTTTAACTTTTAAGGATTTACCACTATTAATGTAAATACAAATTTTATAATTTAATTCTAAGGAATATCAAACCAAATACCCAACCCCTTTTATATCCTTTGTTCCCCCTCGCATTGACCTTCCTTCCATTGCACCATTCCCATTCCATTGACCATTACTAACATACACTTAGACCCTCTTCGCTAAATACTCGTCCATGCTCAATTTACCCCTTTTTAATTAATTAACAAAACTTTAATGAAAACTACTACTGTACTATTTCGTTGAGCCTAGCGCTGTGCGTCGCTTATTGAAAAGGACTAAGGCACCCTATTGGGAGATTGACTAATTTAGATTTAGAGTTTAGGCTAGCGCAGTTAAATAGTAAGTACACAAAGGAAAATCACAGTTGCTATGGAGAATTGCTTTCTGCGCTTTGAGTATAGATTTAGGATTCGAAATTATTGATTTAATGAGCTGCTTTCGCCTCGAGTGTCACGTGGCGTGTGACAGATGCCCGGGTATAAGAATTGCAAACTCCGTTGAGCTTGAGCCATCTTCCCACACTAGTTTCCCTTCTTCTATAATTTTTTCCTCACTTATTAATTTCTCTTTTATAATGAACTGCCCTACTCCCACACCTACGCCTCCACACCCTAAAGCGGATGGGGGAATGATTACGCGACAATTTTCACAAACTTTCACGGCTTGTGAAAGCATGGAATATTTCTGAGTCAAAAGTACAGCAACTCGAGGCCCTCGCCAGAAATGCGAGTTTTGCCGTTGGCGACGAGTGGTGTGCGATGCGTTGATGAAGAACGCAGAGATCGAAAAACGATTCACCAAGACCAAGTTTTGGGTAATCCCTAAAACAAAAGAGGTGGTCAAAGACATTTGGGATGTCTCGATTGAAGATGAACAATCGGTGGGGGAAAATGATAAGGAACTAAATAACAAGATCTCAACCTGGGTAACCCAGGCCACAAGTTCGAAGCGAGGTGTCGAGGAAGAGGTCAACGAGTTGGTGGAGGAAGATGAAGATGAAGTCCCTGTTCCAGGGCGGGCACCCGAGAAACGACGGGTGGTCATCGAAGACGACGAGGAGGAAAGAGAGGCAGAGGTCGAGGTGGCGCCAAGGTTATTCTTAGAGCCTGACCCCATCTTCGAGGTAAGTTTTCAATTTGTTATTTTTTAAGGATGAAGTGACTGATGAGTTTTGTTTAGACATTGAATACCCTTGAAGACCCAATTGGGGAGCCTGCGCCAGTTTTACCAACTGAGGCAAACCCTCCGGCCACGGATGTAGTTGAAGAACCTGAAGACACACTGGACCAGGTGTGGTCGAAAAAACCTCGTCAAGGTCGACGAGTAAGGTTCGCGGAAGAGTTATGTGGGGAGGTCGACACAATTATCGACACTGCTTCCTTCGACGTGGCAGAGGAACTCTTGGAGATTGGGGAGGTGGTTCCGGTAGGAGAGGAGGAGGTATTTGAGAAATGCAGGAAGGAGATAAGGGTAGTTTTGGAGAAAATGAAAAGGTTGGTTCAAGAAAAATTAAAAGAAAAAATTTGAAATGAAAAGGAGATGTAAAGAAGTAGGAAAATTTGTATTTTAGTTTTATTTTATTTTATTTTTTTATTGTAGGTGAATATTATTAATTTTATAAGATTTGGGAGAGAGAGAAAAAGGAAAAGAAAAAAGAAGTTTTATTTAAATAAAAATTTTAGAATTTGAAAGAAGAAATTTAAAGAGAGAAAAAAAAGTTGTTTAATTAAAGGAAGTTTTAAGGTTTTAAAAGGAAAATGTTATGTAAGAAAAGAGAGAGAAAAAGAAACGGTTTGTGATTGAGATGAGTTTGTTAAATTGAGAATTTAATGAAAGAATTTTTTTTTTTTTTTTTTTTTTTTTTTTTTTTTTTTTTTTTTTTTTTTTTTTTTTAGGATTTTTTAGTTTGAAAAGAGAGGAAGAAGAAAGAAAAGAAAAAAAAACAGAATTTAGAATTTAAAGAGAATTTGAAAATAAGAATTTTATGTTGGAAGAATTATTATAGGGAGATTTAGAGGTTGAAGTTAAGTTCGAAGAAATGGTCGTGCCGTACAAGATTTGATGGTTTGAAGAAAAGAAAATTTTAAAGAGAGAATAAATTTTTAGAGAAGAAAATTTTAAGGAGAATTTTAAATTTAGAAAAGAATGTATTTTTAGAGAATTGAAAGAGAAAAGGAAGAAAATATTTAGAGAGATTTAAGAGTTTTTTTTTTTTTTTTTTTTTTTTATTATTATTATTTATGTTTATTCTATTTATTTTATTTTATTTTATTTTTATTTTATTGTTTATGTTTATTCTATTTATTTTATTTTATTTTATTTTATTTTATTTAATTTTACTTTTGATTTTACTTTTGATTTTACTTTTAGTTGGTTTTTTGAGAAAAATTATATAGAAGTAGAAGAAAGAAAAAAAAAAAAGAAGAGAGAGAAAAGAGAAAACAAGGCTAAGAAATTTAAGAGGTGTTTAGATTTTAAAGAAAGAAAGAAAAAAAAGGAAAATTTAAATAAAAGAAATTTTAAGGTTTTGGTTTTAAAGGATATTTCAAATGAAAAGATTTTAGGAGTTCAGGGGCGTTAGAGACATTGATGGCTGGTTCCCAGGATGTTTTGTCTGAGTCATTGAGGAAGCCTTCCCATTCCACGAGGTATTGAAGTTTCCCCTTGCGTATTCTTGAATCAAGGATACGACTTACTTCCCACTCTAGATGATCTTCTACTTTGACCGGTTCCGGAGGGGGTTGGTTCTTGCCCGGGTATATTTCTCGAGCCAGTTCCAGGAGAGATACATGGAAAACAGGGTGAATTGCCTGCCATTTAGGAGGTAACTTGAGTCGAAATGCAGTTTTAGAGACTTCAGAGTCGATTTCAAATGGTCCCAAGCGCTTTTCAGCCAGTTTCTTTGATGGTCGTGTTGTTTGAATGTTTTGTGCGTCGAGCCATACTTTGTTGCCTGGTTTAAAGAAAGGAGCAGATTGTCGATGTTTGTCAGCCTGTTCCTTGTATCTTCGAATCGCTGATTCCAAATCTGTTTTAATTTCTTCTTGAAGTCCTGATATAGTTCAAAGATAATGTTCCGCAGGATGATTAGTTCCTACATGGATTGAGTTGAATCGAGGATGTTGTCCATAAATGGTTTCGAAGGGAGATTGTCGTGTCAAAGAATGAGTCGAGTTATTATAAGCAAATTCGGCCAATGGTAACCATGTGGTCCAATCGTCTTGTTGGTAACTGACATACATTCGAAAATATTGTTCGAGGATTTGGTTAACTCTTTCTGTTTGTCCATCGGTTTCAGGGTGATAAGCCGTGGAGAGGTTCCTTGTGATATTGAGTTGTCGACACAGTTGGGTCCAGAATGTGGATACAAACAATGAGCCTCTATCTGAAATAATATCATTTGGTAAGCCGTGTTTAGAAAATACATATTCTAGAAACAATTTTGACAAATCTTCTGCTGTAGCAGTAGTAGTGGTTTTAATGAAAATAGACATTTTTGAAAATCTATCTACTATTACTAATATAGCATCAAAATCATTAGAAATAGGGAGTTGAGAAATGATATCCATCGATAAAGATTCCCAAGGTTTAGAGGGAATAGGAAGTGGTTGAAGCAACCCATGCTTCCGGTGACGGGGAGCCTTATTCCTATTACATTCGTAACAAGCTTTTATATAGGCCTTGATTTCCCTGGTCATACCTGGCCAGAAGAAATCCCTCGCTATTAACTGGTAGGTTTTATCAACCCCAAAATGACCAGCTAATGGAGAATCATGTCGACTGTTGAAAATCCATAATTTTATCTCATTGTTGTCGGGTATGACTACTCTACCTTCGAAGACTAATAGACCTGATTCAATACTAAATCTTGTGGCCCCTTGCTTCGAGAGTATTTTGTCTTTTAACCCTAAACAATATTCGTCCTTTGACTGAGCTTCGAGGATGTTGGATAGTGGATTTCGAAAAGATTGAATTGTCATCGAATTAAGTTGATGAGTCGTTAACATTGGTTCGTTGAAGATTGATTGCACATTTGCTGGGTTCTTGTCAGCAAATGCGTCCCCCCACTGTGGGTAAACGTTGTCCCGACGTGACAAGATATCTGGGACAATGCAGTTTTTTCCTGGGCGATAGGAAATAGAGAAAGAAAATTCAGACCAAAATTCAGCCCACCTGGCTTGACGCCTGGTTAATACTTTAGAAGACATGAAGTATTTCAAAGCATTATGATCTGTTAAGATTTGAAAAGGACTATCTAGGCTGAGAAGAAAAGAACGCCATTTTTTAAGACAATGGATAATAGCTAAAAGCTCTTTGTCATGAATTTCATAATTTAATTCTGCGGCTATGAGTTTGCGTGACTCAAAAGCAACAGGATGAAACAAATTTGTTTCAGGATTTAATTGGGAGATGACCCCTGCAATAGCATAATCGCTCGCATCTGTCTCAACTATTGTCGAGGCAGAAGGATAAAAATGTCAAAGAATTGGGGCTGTGGTGAACGCCGTTTTTAGTGCTTCGAATTCCTTTTGTGCTGTAGAAGTAAAAACAAAAGGAATGTCTTTTCTAAGAAGAGAAGTAAGATTGGAAATAGTTTTAGAGTAATCTTTAATAAATCTTCTATAGAAGTTTGCAAAACCTAAAAATCCTTGGAGCGATTTAATGTTTTTGGGCTCAGGCCATTCCAGGATTTTCTGGAATTTTTTGTCATCCATGACTAAACTGTCAGTGGACAAGGTAAAACCCAAAAAATCAATTGATTTGAGGTGGAATTTGCATTTATTATGCTTGGCGTAGAGACCATGATCTCGAAGACGATTTAGGACCTGTCGAACATGATGAATATGTTCATCTAGTGTTTTCGAGAATATTAAAATATCATCTAAATAGACGACTACAAATTGTTCAACAACATCTTGAAAGATATCATTAACAAAATTTTGAAAAGTTGAAGGTGCGTTACATAACCCAAAAGGCATAACTAAATATTCAAAACTACCAAATCTAGTGCGCATTGAAGTCAGTGGTTCATGACCTTCTGCAATGCGAATCAGATTGTAAGCGCCTCTAAGATCAATTTTAGAAAAGAAATTAGCACCATTGAAAAGGGTAAGAAGTAATGACATAGGAGGAACAGGATATGCATTTTTCTTTGTGACTGTGTTGAGCTTTCTATAGTCAACACACAACCTAAGACTACTGTCCTTCTTTTTTACAAAGAGGACAGGGGAGCCGGTTGGAGATTTACTGTCTCTGATGAAACCTTTGGCTACATTCTCTGCAATGTAGTCTCGAAGAACTTGAGATTCGTCCTTTGATAAAGAATAGACAGGACCTGCCGGAGGTACTGGGCCTATTAACTCTATTTGATGGTCGTAGGGTCGATGAGGTGGTAACTTATTGGCCTTGCGGATTGAGAAAACATCGAGGAAATCGTGGTAGATTTCCGGTAGAGTTGATTTAATGGCTTCAACGTTGATTTGGTTGTCCTCTTCATCTTCGAGAGAATCTGTCGAGGGGATACCTGTATTGAGAGAGCAGAATTCGATTACTTTGAGGCAATTTAAATCCTCTTCGAGTGAAGTCATCGAGCTAGAAGGGTTAGCCAATTGCTCATTTGGAGAAGGATCAGATGCTTGCAAGTCATCTGGCAGAGACTTTTCCTCTAGCAGGACGTTGTCAGGCGGGTTGTTTAACTCCCTATTGACCTGCATTGAAGATTCAGAAATATACTTAGAGCGTGGGGTGATCAATCCCTTAGTCCAATCAATTTCGGGACTCCAATGCATTAAAAAGTCATGGCCAAGAATGGTATCGTCCATCCTTGGGGCGTCCAAGACTGATAATTCCCACTCGAAGGGGGGAAAGTTCGGAAAGTTGAAAACCCATAAAACTTTCTTACTTACCCAATATTTGGGTTCCTCTGATTTGACCAAATAGATTGGAGTTTGATTGATATCTGTAAATGTTAGTTGAAGCTTCTCGGCAAAAGATAAACTAACAAAAGAAATTGAAGCTCCAGAGTCTATAAGACAACTGAAGGGGATATCCTCCTTAAAAAGAATGAATCTCAAGCGGTTTAAGGCAACTCCAGTCCTTAAGACATGGAGGTTCTGTGCACTGGGAGAGATAAGATAGTTTGCTTTGCACACAAGTAAACTATCTACTAGTTTTTTGACTTCAAACTAGTACCTTCTCTTTCCTTCAACTTTACACAGTCTTCTAACTTGTGCTTACCCCCACAATACATACATAACCCATTATCTGCTTGTCTCTTCCTCTCAGCTTCTTTAAGTTCCCCTTTAGGATCCAGTACTTTGCTGATATCGCCTGGGGTTGAGCCTTTTGGTCGAGGTTTATCCTTTCCCTTATTGGGTTTGGATTGAGTCGAGGAGGATTGATTTGGTCGTGGGTGTGAAGAAGGTCCCGATTTAAAATTTAGGCCTTGAGATTTGTTGGCATATCGACAATGTTGAAGTTGTCCTTGATAAACACCGGCAAGTTTGAGGGTTCAATCCATTAAATCCGTTAAAGTAGTCATCTTCTGACCGTGAAGATTTAATTGATCCGGAATCCTCAAAGGAAGTCCTTTCTTGAAATGATACTTAAGGGCAGCATCATTCCAACCTACTCGAGTTTGAAGTGCTCTGAAGTTCGAGATATATTCAGAGGCTTTACCATTATCACTCATGCGAAGAAAATCAAGTTCAATTTCTGCGTTGTCCGTTTCATTAGGGTCCCCAAACAACGTAAAAAGTTGGTCTTTGAACTTTTCCCAATTATTGATAAGTAAGTGGGTTTCTGTCAAAGAAAGCATGAGCAGATAAGGTTCGAACCATCTTGCTGCTTTCCCGGCTAGGAATGAAGAAGCGTAAACAACCTTTGATCGGTCGCTGTTAAAGGTTCGAGGGTCATTATGGAACAGTAGCTTGCAGGTTTGCAAGAAGGGTCGCAATCTGTTGGGGTGATCTCCGTCGAATTTGTCAGGAGATTTCATAGAAGGAGTTTTGAACTTAGATCCCTCTGAAGATGTTGGATTTGAAAGGGTTTTCATGAAAAGCCTCATGAAATCTTCCAGAGAGTTAGATGGTCCAGGTTCTGAGGATTGGCCAGCAGGGTGATTGGCAGGGGCGGATGGTGCCTCGTGCATTGTATCCTCTCCTTCTTCTTCATCACTAGAATCCTCAAAATATTGTGGGATGTCTTCTACAGATTGAACTGAATGTTGCCGTTCCCTAAGGTCGAGTGGTTCCAAAGAGTGAGTGCGGGAAACAGACCTTGTGGCTGTTGGCCTGCCCCTAGCGCGAGCTCTAGTAGTAGCGCCTAGAGGAGGAGTGCGTTGAACAGGTGCCATTTTAAAACTTTAAAAACACCTAAAAGGACATAGTAGTGCAAAGAATGAGAACTACGGAGAATTAAATTATACTGTCACCGGATGACCTACGCACAAGGTCAAGGATGTTCCTGAAAGTGAGATGAGAGTTAGAAACTCCTTTGAAGCACAGAGGAATGATTCGAGGAAGTGGTTCGAAGATCACTCGAAGTAAGAGCTACAGGTTTGAGGTTTGTTTGAGAAGAATTATAAAATAGTTTCAAAGGTAATAGGAATTCTTAAGATCTCACGAAGGGTTGGAAACTCAATAATCAAAGATTTAGGATTTAGAAATGAATATTGAGAAAATAAAAGAAAGATACAATAACAATGATTTTAACTTTTAAGGATTTACCACTATTAATGTAAATACAAATTTTATAATTTAATTCTAAGGAATATCAAACCAAATACCCAACCCCTTTTATATCCTTTGTTCCCCCTTGCATTGACCTTCCTTCCATTGCACCATTCCCATTCCATTGACCATTACTAACATACACTTAGACCCTCTTCGCTAAATACCCGTCCATGCTCAATTTACCCCTTTTTAATTAATTAACAAAACTTTAATGAAAACTACTACTGTACTATTTTGTTGAACCTAGCGCTGTGCGTCGCTTATTGAAAAGGACTAAGGCACCCTATTGGGAGATTGACTAATTTAGATTTAGAGTTTAGGCTAGCCCAGTTAAATAGTAAGTACACAAAGGAAAATCGCAGTTGCTATGGAGAATTTCTTTCTGCGCTTCGAGTATAGATTTAGGACTTGATATTATTGATTTAATGAGCTGCTTTCGCCTCGAGTGTCATGTGGCGCGTGACAGTATGGAGCTAATTCTGGGTAATGGGTAAATATCATCCACAGTATAAGTATTCAAAGCTCTATAATCTCCACAAATTATAGCTTTATCTTTCTCATAATAAATTAAAACTGGAGAGATGACACAATATTTGGGTGTAAAATCCACTTTTTCAATAATATTCATACTTAGTAAAGTTGAGATATTATCTTCTATACCTTTTCTTTTTGTGGGAGAAGCAGGATAAGGTTTTTTTCTTTAGGCTAGGAGGTATTTCATCCAAATTTCAAGATAAAGAAATTTTCATTTCATCTTTAACCAATCCTAACACATGGGAACCATGTGCAAAAGCCATTGGGAAAGATTTAATTAAGGCTACTATTGAATCCTTTTGGCTATCAGTTAATTGATTACCAAATGAAGCTGTTTCAATTTCAGAAAATAATACATTCATTTCCTTTGTTTGTCTACCTTTAAATTGGATCAAAGAATAACAAGATTTCAATAAGGGTGTAGAATGGTTTTTCGAAGAAGAACTTTTAAATTTTCTTTTCCCATTCATTCCCAAAGTAAAACAATTGTTTTTCAGGATCCAATTTAATGCCAAACATGGTCAAAATATCATTTCCCATGATAAATCAATTTCTTAAATTGTCATTTTTCATCACAACAAATTCACAAATAGCTCTGACAAACCCACCATTATATTTAAAGAATACAGTGGTTTTGTATTTGCCAATGGGACATAAAACAGAACCATAACCTTTCCATTTTTCAGATTTTATAGGTAATAATTTGCATTGATAATCCTTATCTACAGAAGCAAGTGCTTCTTCAGACACCACACTTCCTCCAGCACTAGAGTCAAGAATAACTTCAACATTTTTACCATTAATGATAACAGATGCTCTCAAAGGTTATATTAAAATAGAACTGTCAGTAATATCTCTAATTACTTCAGCATTTTCTACACAAGATAAGTAAATATCACAATTATCAGACCAATTATCCAAATATTTGATATCTTTTTCTAAAACCAGAACTTCCTGAGAAGACTCATGGTCATAAGAGATCTTGCTATCACAGTCACTTGAGGAATAATCAAGATCAGCTTGAGTATTTTCAGACTCCTCATTATGTTCAACAAGATGAATATTCTTGTCACAAATATGTCCTTTTTTCCATGGTTTGTTACATTTAAAACAAGTATTAGTTGCATATTTCTTTGAAGCAACTGGGGCAGAAGGTCTACCAGTTTTGTCTGGAAGTTTTGTGGAGGGCTTTTGTTGGTCATGATAAGATTTAACAGGATAATTCCTTGGTTCATATCTATGATTTAGTAAGACTTCATTACAGATATTAATAAAGGAAGAATTCTCTCTTACATGCTCAGTCCTTGCCACAATAAAATCTCTCAGAGAATTTGGTAATTTATAGAGAATTTTATCTCTCCAAGTATCATAATCAATTTTAGGATCTATGGCTCTAAGAATCTTTGTAATTTTCATAAGGAAAACAATAGGTTTTTTCAGGAGAGGAGGACGCATATTTAGAATTCTCATATAATCTCTGCTGGGAAATCCTGAATTTGGAACCACCAAATTGATTTTCAATCAAGGTTTTCCACTCTTTCCAAGTATAATGTTGGTTGTCCAGTAAAACAGATTCATACCACATTAAAGCTACTTTAGAAAATACAGAAATTAATTTAGAGACAATTTCTTCATCTGGAAATTTATAAGAGTTTTTCAGATTATAAATTCTCTGAACAAAGTGTTGCCAGTCAGATGAAGAGTCACCATCAAAAGTGGGATATTGATCCAGTTTGGGCCAATTTTTCTGGCTACTGGGATGGTCCATCTTTTGTTTTGAATTATTAAAAAATAATAATTCTTGAAGTTTAGCCAGGTGTTCAGAAATTTCATTATTTACAGAAACAGCTGGTTCATGACCATTAAAAGATTTTTTGCTAGTAGCAAAAGATTTTACAGACACATTGTCAGTTTGTTTAATGGCTGAAATATGGGGAAGAAAAGAATTGCTTTGTTCAGGCCCCTTTCCTTTATTTCTATGCAATTTATTGGCAGTTAAATCTGAGAAATTTTCCTGTAGGTCAGACACAGAATTTCTTATCCTTTGAATTTCAGACATCTGGTTATTTATTTTTTCAAGGGATAAATCATTTCTGTCCTCAAAAACTGTGTATTTGGTACTCAGTGCTTGGAAATCATTTTCCAGCTTTTTCAACTCATTGTGTAGAGACTTAATTTCATTTTTCAATTAATAATTCTCTTCAATAAGGGGTTTTAACTCACTCAAAGTTTTATGCAGATGAATATTTTAATCTGAGATAGCTCTATAATCACTTCTTCTTTATTTTTGTTGGCTAAGAATAATATTCAAAGTTTCTTTGATTTTAAAATAGGCTGTATCTTGCACAGAAGAGCTCACTTTACAATGTAAGTGAAAATTATTCAATCTATCACTCTCATGTACTAATACATCTCTTAAATTTTTGTCTTTTACAACATTAAAATCAAGTGTATCTTTCAATATATTCTCAGAGGTCTTCTCAAGAAATGTATAAACTTCAGAGGAGACAGAATTATTTTTAATTGCAAGAGAAGGATTAATTAAAAAAGTAGAGGTTAAATGTAAAGGTTCATAAAATGATAATTTACTAATTACATCATTAGGGCTACTCATTAAAGGAAGTTGACTCTTTAAGGGCTTAACTGCTCTTTCACCATTATCCAAAATATTACCTGTGGGAGAAGATTTGTTATTATACATACCAACATGTTTATCAAACAGATTACTTACCATGGCAAGGGAGGAAATTTTCCCTGTGCCTTCTATCTTCTGCCTCCCTGATAAGGATGGGCCTGAGGAGGTTGATGGTAGTTTTGTGTCATGGATGGGCCATGGTGTTGAGCTACTGGCTGCTGAACATTCTGTTGATAATGGTTCATCAGGTAATCCCATTTCCACTGTTCCACTTGCAGAGTGTTTTTATTTTGAGTGAAAGAGCTGGGTTCCTGATGGGGCTGAGGCTGAGGCTGAGGCTGAGGCTGAGAGGCTGGGAAAGGAGGAGGTTGAACCTGCTTTTGATTTAAGAGCTCCTGCATCTTTTGCCAGAGTGTGTCTACTCTTGCCTTGTACCTCATGCTTTCTGCTTTCAGTTCTTTTATATGGCTGGAAAGATTGTTTATTTGTTGCGTCAGAGGGATCTTTTTTATTTTTATACCTTTTAGAGGATTTTCCTGATTGATCTGAGGCTTTACTTTTTTCAGAGTAGTTTAGTGAGGGGGGTTTGCCACTTCTCCTTACATATCTATGTCCTGAAGGGTATGAAGATTTAATGTTAACTGAAGAATTCTTGTAAGTTAATTTTGAAGAACCTGAAGATTCATTATCTACATCCACGTCAATTTCATCCACATGAAGGTTATCCATGCTGTTTTCCAAACTACTGGACATGGAACTATGAATAAAAAATTCAAATTTTATTTAATTATTCAACTTTATATTCCAAAAAAAAAATTAATTATTTCTTGAAAAATTCAAAAAAAAAAATTAAATGAAATAATTAACAATAAAAAATGTAATACAAAAATATGTAATTACAATTGATATTATTAAGAATTACAATTCTTTTAAAGGGACCAAACCAAAAAAGTTTTAATAAGTCAACCAAAATAATTAATGCCAGAAAAATATCTTGGTAATATTGGGACTAAGTACTGAGTACTATTATGGTCAACCAATTTAAATCAAAAAAAATTTCAATAAAATTAAATTAATAATTTATTTAAAATATTTTATAATGATCTTCTAGGACTAAGAGTTATAACTCTATTATGGTCAACTAGGAAAAATAAATAAATTTTTTTTGAACACTTACACTCAGTGAATCAGCAATTAAGCCACAATCACTGTCATTGCAAGATAAACTTAATAATATAAGTGAGAGGTGCAAAGGTTAACTTACTATAGTGATTGAGAAATCACTTCAAAAGTATATATTATTTAATATATTATAAACCCAAAAGTTTGAACCCAAGTTTGAAACATGGCCACAGCAAAAATTTGCTTTTTTGTTTTAGGTAGTCCATGTGCAATGTCATTCATCGCAAGTAGTCATATTGTTGTTGTCATTTGGAAAGGCCCTCAACTGTTGGCTGGTTGTCTAGAAGGAGGAGGGAAAAAGGAGACGGAAATAAAGGGAACCAGGGGAAAGGTAAAAACAATAGAGAAGTTATAAAAGAAGTTTAAAATTAGAAGGTTTAAGAAAAATTAAAGAAAAAAAAAATAAAGAAAATGCAACAACAATATTTTTGAGGAGTGACACAACGGGAGGTTCAATTTATAATATTTAAATGTTGTAAGTTATATATCTGTGCACGGTTCACAATTACTATTATTTACAGACTTAGAGAAAATTTTAGATATTTATATAAAATTTAAATTAGATTTATAATACTAATAAAAATAGTAAATAAATGTATTATATTAAAAATATTTCAAGTTTGAGTGTATAATAAGTGGTCAGGCTACAGGGGGTAACCCAAGGCCTTTATATAGGCAAGGGGCCCTCTGAAGCGTTATAACAAAGTATATACAAACAATAATAAAAATATAATAACAAATAGCTGATTTTGAGTAAGTGTAAGGGGAAATATGTCACCATTAACTAAAACACATGAGTTAGAGCCCAAATATCCACCAATTTAAACCCAAACAGTTACCATAAATTTAGTGAGTAATTAAATAAGTTTGAGACACATAAAAATAATTTGATTAATTTGAAACATGTCTTATAATTTTTTTAAATAATAACCAATTTAACTGAAACATGAAAAGTAACTTATTTTAACACATAAAAAATAATGTAATTAATTAATTTAGTATAAAACATGAATAATTAATTATTTTAATTACTTTTATTACTGTAATAATTAATTTAATTTAAAACAAATACTTATTATAACAAAATTACTAATTTTTAGAATAAAACATTAATAATATATTTAAATAATTGTTTTAACTTGTTTAATACTTTGATGACATAATTAGGAATCAAAAAAGCGCCAAATATTATTGTTTAATAACATATGTAAAGTTTTATTTAATATATAAATTTAATTAATTAATTTAATTACCTTATAAGTTAATTTTATGCTTATAATTATAATACATGTTTATAATTAACTAATTATTAATTTATATTTATTAAATACATAAAAAAGCGCCATAATTTATAGAATATAAGTTTTATTATGCTTAATTTAAATGTATATATAATTTATATAATAATAAAATTAATATAATCCTTATTTTACTTATATTTAATAGGGGGTATCAATGTTCAGGGATCCGCAATTAGGGATCAGGAATTTTTTTTCCCGGGATCAGACATTTTTAATTGCGGAAGATTCTTATCCACTAGCCCCAGGGCTAGTGGATAAGAAATCCACGATAATGCATTATCCCGCCTCTTATACCCCAATTTCCATTCCTAATTCCTGATCCCAAACTCATCTCATCCATGATGGATTTTTAAGAAAGTCACATGACTTATAATTGCTGATGCCATCCTTAAGTATTTCCTCACTCTATGCTACTTAATTTTGGTGGCGAACACTTAAGTTTTTTTGCTATCTACACACCCCAACTGCACATTTGGCGGTGAATTCCCACTTCCCTCATCACATAACCCTTCCACCAGCAACAATGAAACACCTCTCTACTAGGAATCTACTTCACTCAACAATGAATGCTATCACTTTTCTTTTAGTTCTTTACTATAAATCTGACTCTGATTTGGAAGATGCTTTAGCTTATATGTGTTTTCTTTCCAAAAAGCGTTACATCATCACCAGGGGGCCAAATCTTTATCATGATCCCCGATATGATCTGGCCTCCATTCTCAACATTCCTCATTTAAACTTCACACAACTTTTTAGAACTTCTCCCGATTCTTTCTTCAAACTTTATCAACTCATCTCCGATCATCCTATCTTCCATAACAATTCTCATAACAAACAGCATAATCCTGCCATCCAACTTGCTGTTGCTCTATGTCGCTTTGGCTCAAATGGAAATGGTGCTGCCGTAAGACGTTTGGATAATCTCTTTAACATAGGATATGGTACCGTGATATTATACACCAAGCGCTGTATGATTGCTATCCTTTCCCTCAAGTCTCAAACTCTTGCTTGGCCAACTCCAGAACAGCGACTTGAATCCTCTCAAGTAATGCAAGCTGAAGGTTTCCCTGGCTGTATAGGTTTTGTTGATGGCACAACCATCCCTTTGAGTCAAAAGCCTGCTCATGATGGCAACCATTATTTTGATCGCAAAAAAAGGTTTCTTTAAAATCTTCTCCAAGTTCTCATCTTTCACAATCTAACTTTTAATCTTCTTTCTAGATACTCTATTGCCGTTCAACTTGTATGCGATGTCAATAAAAAATTTATTGCTTTTCACAGTGGCTGCCCTGGATCATGTCATGACTCTTCCATCTTCCAAAGAATGAGGATTTCTCAATCCCCTGAATCATACTTTGACGAATCTCAGTACCTCCTTGCAGACTCAGCATATGCAAGTGGAAAGTACATTATACCTGCTTTCCGTGGTGCAACTTCAGAAAATGACCCCAAAACTAAATTTAATTATCACCTTGCACAATCAAGAGTACGAATTGAACATGCTATAGGTATTTTAAAGGGACGATTTTCTAGTCTTCGGGAGCTCAGAATCCAATTTCAAAAAAAATTGGAGATCAAAACTGCAAATCATTGGATCTTGACTTGCGTAATACTCCACAATATTCTAGCTGATTTAAAGGATGAGTGGAATGATCTTTATGAAGAAGAGGATCCTGAACCACCACTGGCACTCCCCTCCCTTGATTCACAAATCATTCAATCAACCGGCATATGCCCCATTATAATGCCAATTACTCTTCAACATTTCTCTTCACCCTTTTAATTTTTAATTTTTATGTTTTCATACTTTCCAATTGTCCTCTTTGTGTACTTTAATCACTTGGTTTTGTATTTTGGTTTGTTGCATATTCATTTTTTTTTTGAATTTACGGTGAATATCTTTTTTTTGGATGGCTCATTGGTTTTCTTTCACTTCCTCAACATGAAATCGCATATTTTCTTATATTGCATATTTTGTCAGTGATTTTTTTTTTCATTCATCACTCATATCCTTTTCCTATTCTCCTCAAACATCCCTCAAATATTTTGGTTGCATTTATTTTCTCAACTCAGCTCACCAGGTAGGTCATTTTTTTTCTTTTTTCATGGTTTTTTATTTGCTAATCATGATTTTTTTTTTGCTTTTTTTTTGCTTTTTTTTTGTTTTTTTTGTAAGTGCTTCTATTATTTTTGTTCTAGGGTAAACTAATTTTTGTTTTGCTTTTTTCTCTTTTTTATCTTTTTATTTTTTTGTTTTTTTTCTCTCCTTCACCTCTCTTTATCATCCTCAAGGCCCCCCTTTTTCCCTCTCTTTACCTGTCTCTGACCCCCTTTTTACCCCCTTTTTAGCTGCCTCAAATCCCCCCTTTCCCCCCTCTTTAGGTCCCTCATCACCCCCTTTCCCCTCTTTTTAGGTGCTTCAATACTCCCCCCTTCCCCTCTCTTTATGTCCCTCAAACCCCCCCTTCACCTCTCTTTTGGCGCCTCAAACCCCCCCCCTTCACCTCTCTTTACCCACATCAAACCCCCCCTTTCCCTCTCTTTAGGCGCCTCAAACACCCCCCCTTCCCCCCCTTCTACTCACTTTACCCCCCTACCTAATCATTATATCCTCCTCTACCCCCCCCAGTTTATTAACGAACGATTGTTACAGATCGTTCGTTAATAAACAGGGGGGGGGGGGGGTGGGTGTTGGGGAAAGGGTTTGGGAGGGGGTAAGGAGATTGGAAGGGGGGGGTTTGAGGTACCTAAGGAGAGGGGAATGGGGGGGGTTTGAGGTGCCTAAGGAGAGGGGAAGGGCGGGGGTTTGAGGTGCCTAAGGAGAGGGGAATGGGGGGGGTTTGAGGCGCCTAAGGTGAGGGGAATGGGGGGGTTTGAGGGAGCTAAAGAGGGGGGAATGGGGGGGGTTTGAGGCAGCTAATGAGGGGGGAAGGAGGGTGATGAGGGACCTAAAGAGGGGTGAAAGGGGGGTATTTCAGGGGGATTTTGAGGCAGGCAAGGAGAGCATTTGAGGGGGAAAAGGGGACTTTAATGGGAGATAAAGATGGGTTACTAACTTTCAAATAAAGATACTAACAAATTTTTGTTTGTAATTTTGATTATTTTTTTTATTTTTTTTGCAGTAATATAGAAAAAAAAAAATTTTTTTGCTGATAAGGACTGTCCCTCTTATTTACAATACAAAAAAGGTTTATAATTTTATATTTAATTTTTCTATAATTAATTTTTGTGATTTTGATTTTATTTAAATAATTTTTTTATTTTTAATTTTGATTTTACTGATTTTTTTTTTTTTTTTTCAGGATCTTGTGAGAAGGTTTTTAATAACCAATCTTCAGGTTCACTTTTAATTTTTTTTTTAATTTTTTTTTTTTGTGATTTAATTTTTACTGAAATTTTTTTTTTTGGATAAATTTTTTTTTTTTTTTAAGGATTTTGCTTTTATTTTCTTTTTAAAAATAAAACCTCAGGTTTTTTTTTTAATAAAATTTATTTTTGGAAAATTTTTTACTCATTTTTTGTTTTTTGTTTTTTGTTTTTTTGTTTTTTTTTCTATTTTAATTTTTAAATAAAAAACAGTTTTTTTATTTGAAAAATAAGGTGAGAATTTTTTTTAAAAAAAATTGAGTTGAAATTTTATTGACATTTAATTTTTTTTCAGATCAAAAAAATGTCTTCTTCTTCAGATTCACCCCTTACTTCTCTCTCATCTTCATCTTTATCTTCTTTATCATCTTCATCTTTATCATCACTATCATCTTCTTCAAAATCAAGATCCATACAATCTTCTTCTAAATCATCAAAAATAAATTTATCTTCTTTATCATCTTCATCTTTATCATCTCTATCATCTTCTTTGAAATCAACTCTATCATCTTCTTTGAAATCAACTTCCATACAATCATCTTCTAAATCATCAAAAAAAATTAAAGATAATCAGTCTCATCAGAAGAAAAGATATTTAAAAAAAAAGTCTCTCTGCAAAAGTTATTTTCGTCATATCCCAAACATTTTTTTTTATAAAACTAAAGTAGATAAAAAAAATCAATATCCGAAAAAATTACCAGAAGATATCAAATATCTAACAGAATTTGGAGATGATCGAGTTGTTGCAGTTATCAGCAATGCTTTTAAGCCTCAATTCATTTTGGAAGTTCATTCATTCGATGGTGTAAAAGATGAAGCTTTTAATCAACTATCCGATCTTATCATAACTCTTTATCAAATGGCTTTGGTTCGATTACCTATAAGGAATAAGAATTTGTTGGGTGGTATCATGATTGGTTTTGGTTGGAGACCTGGTTTTGTCAAAGGATATTCTCTTGGTATGTCTAATAATTTTTGTTCCATTCTTAATATCATTTCACTTATTTCAATTATATAGGTATATATTCATTGCTCAATAATATCACTAAAGCACAAAAAGATGAAGATTTTCGCTTATGGGACACTCTACCCTACTTTAATTCTTTTCTTGCTCTTTGACTCAAAAAGCTCTGTAATAAGGCATTTGAAAAAAATCATGACCTTGCAACCAAAGTTGGAATACCGAATTGGTGTGACTCTGAATGGGAAGATATCAGCCACGAATATCTTTTATTTTCTAATGTTATTATCACTCATTCTCGATTCCACAATAGGATTCATATCGATAGGAATGATGCCAATTATCTTACTTTTGGAATATTCTCATATATCAATCCGATAACTGGCCACCCAATACCATCTCCAGCTAAAATCAAAGGACATGGTTTATATTTTCCAGACCACCGGTGCATCATTGATTTTGGTTTGGGAAATGGTATCATCGAAACTATTTGGAATTCTTCTAAGGATAATCATCAAACGACCAAAGCTCCTCCTGGTTTGAAATCCTGTCAAGATTTCACTCATTTCGGTTGCTCATTTCAAATCAGTAATAAGTTGATACAAAGAATCAATAAGGTAAAGAAAGAAGGTAAAGTTATTCGATTTAAAAAAACTTTATCTAGATCCAAAAAGTATGGGGATTAGAGTTGTCATCGAAAATTTTATATTTTTTCATAAATTTTTAATAAATATTTTTTATATATCAATTTTCTCAAATAATGTGATGAGCCATCGACCTTGTGTTGTATAACAGGTAATCATGATAACATTTATTTGTTTCATGGGGTTCCTCTTTCCTATACCTGTAGAAAGTCCCAAACTTATGTTTCTCGACTTGGTCTGCATTTTGGCTTGAGGGATTGTCATTACATTAAACTAGGGAAATTGATATATATTAGATATTTATTTAATAATTTATGTAATTATATTAAATTTAGATGACTTCCACCCCTTACTTCAATAAAATGCAGGGGGGGGTATTGCCAAATTTTCAAATCTGACATGTGAAATTGATGACTTAGAAAAATTTTGGTGATACCCACCCCTTGCTTCAATAAAATGCAGGGGAGAGTATTGCCAATTTTTTTAAACAGATATAGAATTTTTTTGACTTGTAAATATTTTTGTGATACCCGTCCCTTACTTCAATAAAATCCATGGGGGGTTGTGCCAAAATTTTTTATAAGACTTGTGAAATTCTTGACATGTAAGAATTTTTAGGATACCGGTAAAATGCAGGGGGTAGTAAAGCCAAATTTTCATATAAAACTTTCAAGATTCATGACATGAAAGAATTTTTGTGATACCCACCCCTTACTTCAAAAAAATACAGGGGTGGGGGATTGTCAAATTTTCAAAGGAGACTTGAAAATTTTATTTAAAAAAAGAATATTTATCATTAAAATACGATATTTCAAGAAATACAGAAAATAATTGTAAAATTTATGTACAAATAAATATGAACACATGAAGTGTGAAAGAAATAAAAGAAACTAGTCAACAAAAAATTTCATTAAACGTTCTATTTCTTCAACAGATTTGTTTGCTTTAATGCATTCGATCAAGAAATCTTTCTTTTTAGAACTTTCTTGGAGATCATGCTTATACTTCATCTGTTCCATTAAGTTTTGATGCTCGAGTGTTTTTTCCTTATTTTTGGATTTTTCAATACTAAGAGTTAACTCAAACTTCTTCTCCTCCAAATCTTGGGCCCTACCATCCTTCTGTAAAGAGAGCTCAAACTTCTTCTCCTCCAAATCTTGGATCCGATCATCCTTCCGTAAGGAGAGCTCATACTTCCTCTCTTCCAAATCTTGTACTCTGTCATCCCTCCTTAAAGAGAGCTCGTATTTCTTCTTTTCAAAGCTCAGTGTCTCTTTAGCAATTTCCACTTGTTCTAGAGTGAGAATAAAAATTAACATAAAGTAGAAGAAAAGCAGAGTAAAGTAATAAGAGGTATGATATCACTTACCAGCATCACGTTTCTCTAAAAACTGTTCCATCGAAGAAAAAGGTGTTTGTGATGAAGTATCACTTTTTCGTCTTCTTTGGGAGAGGAAATTTAGACTAGTTGAAGCCCTTCTCTTTTTGTTCAACGTAGCATTTTCCTCCTCATCATTGTCACTAGCTTCAGACTCAGTTGATTGAGGATCCTGGGTTTGTTCATCAGCCTTTTAAGAAATAAGAAAAATATAAGTAAATAAAAAAATAGAATTGATAAGATAAAAGAAACAGACCTGAGTTAGATTGGGTTGGGTTAAATCGCCAATAGGATCAATAGCAAAGCTATCTAGATTCGTAGAATTTAGAAGAGGGGAGGCTTGAGTGGAGGAAGAGGATGGGAAAAGATTTGCTTCGACATCATGTTCGGAGATAGGATCTTCTCCATCCAACATGTTTACAGGATTAACATCGGCTCGCTCTCCAAAAATTGCATCCATCTCTTTAAAGTAAGGACATAAAGAATCAAGTTTATTGTCTATGGATTTTATACCCTTAGTTATATCAATGTCAGTAACCCCAAAACCAGTGGAAGATGAAAGAGCCTTTGCCTTCTTGTATTTTGCTCGATAATGCTTGAAGCGTTCAGACATCTGTTTAGGCAAAAGATCAATCCTTCCCTTGGTCTTATTGCGTAATTCATTTGCCATTAGAAGATAGCCATTAACTTTTGATGTGGGGGGCCGTCCTACTTTAGTGGCATACTCAGTACCAAAACAAGAATCATAGTTAGATTTGGTTTTCAGCCAGTTGATAAGAATGAGATGATCATCTTTTTTTAATTGAACAGTCTTTGATTTCTTGGCTGAGCGGGGAAAAGAGGAAGTAGTGGGAATTGAAGAACAACTGGGTGATAGCTGCCTTTGAGAAGATCTAGGATGACGAGGCATGTTATTATAAATGAAGATGAAAAGGAGCAGAAACAAGCAGATGAGATAGCGAGATGAAAAGGAGAAGAATCAAATAGATGAAATGGGGAGAAATTCTGAGCGGATAGAATGAACAGGATGGGATGAGAATGGAAGTGCGCAGCAAGGTAGAAGGCTGGGATATCCAGAAAGTTGTCCAAGATGTGGTTATGGAAAATTGAGTAAATAAATGTCGGATAAGAGGTGAACATTGACACGTAAAGTGTCTAATAACCCAATTATTAGCAAAAATAATTGCAGAAGATAATTGGGGTATGCAGATTATTTTCCGCAATTAATTTAATTGCGGATCGGTCAACATTGATACCCCCTAATAAAACACTTATATAATTTCGTTATGCAATATAATATTAATTTATATACATAATAAGCATATTTTTATGCCCTCTTTTGGTTCCAGTAAATTGACATAACATTTACTGGGCTCCTGGTATAGCCTGGCTGACATTAATCCCCTGAAGCCTCATCACTTACATTATTTATCTTATACTACAGTTTATTATCATAATAAAACAAATAAAAACTTATATTACAATTTACAAATTATACTGTGGAAAAATATCCCTTTAAATAATTAATAAAAGTATTATACAGTTATAGGTTGCATTAAGAGAGTATTTTTAATATTATCTAATTGCATTGATTAAGCAGAGAAAAGAAAGTACTTACAAAACCCATATATAACTTCAATCCATTACAAGTCCCTTATAAATTCCCGCAGTCACCATTAGTTTTCCTTCCTTCCTCCTCCTCCTCCTCTTCTCCTTCCTCTTCTCCTCCTTCTTCTTCTTCCTTTTGTTTCCTATTACTTCTAGATGACCAGCCAAAAAACCCCATGTCATGAGCTCTTCTATGGACTGTATAAGCTGAAACAGGGGTTGTGAGAGCTTTTAAAGGTTCACAGAGAGTAGATTTTTGATTTTCAGATAATTGCTGGTGTCATTCATGGAGGTCTCAGTAGGTTTTTTTGGAAGGGTGCCCAGGTTTTGGAAAATTGGCAACTGACCTAGTTTTGTAGTATTTTTGCACAACTTCGTGCACTGTTGATTAGGAAAGCTTTAAATGGTGAGTAAATGAGTGATATTGTGGAGCCTAGCTGCCAAGCTAACAATATAGGACTTTTATTCATGAGTGAGATGTGATTTTTGGGAGTGAGGTAGAAGCGTACTCTGAGCAAACTAACAAAAAATGAAGGATTTTTTTGGTAAGCAAAATAATAATAATAATAATAATAGCTTCAATCAGGAGAATATACCAATTCAAAAAAAAATGAGAGAAAAAAAACCAGGAAATGAAATTATTGGAAAGTATGAGGGGTTGATAGTTGGTGGAGAAAGAAATGAAAATATTGGAAAAAAATAAAAAATAAAAAAATAAAAAAAAGAGCATAAAAATACCCATTAATATGGTCTGGCCACTGTATGTACTTACAGCCAGATCCAAAAACATAGAGAGAAACATGAAAATTTTCAAAAATTTATTGACAGCCCAAAAGTTGAGCCGCAGTATTTTTCTTTTCTTTTCTTATCTTTCCTTTATTTATTTATTTTTTTTTTTTTGACATCTTCAGTTCATTTTGTGACAATTAACTTGACTTTTTTTTTTCAACTCAGATGATGAAGAGAGGGTGAAAGAACAGAGAAATCATCACAATTGTCACAAAAGTGAATGGTAGATGTCAAAAAAAAAAAAAAGAAGAAGAAGAAGAAGAAAAAAAAGAAGAAGAAAGAAAGAAAAAAAGAAAGAAAGAAAGAAAGAAAAGATCAAAAAAAATAAAAAAAATAAAAAAATACTGCAGCTTGATTTTTTTTTTAGGGGGGGGGGCTGTCAAAAAAATTTTGAAAATTTTTAGTTTTGTCTTAATGTTTACGGGGTGGACTGTATGTAGATACAGTCACTGATGAAGGCGATAAGGGATGACAACAATCTCAGACAGCTGCAAGCTTTTGGAAAATAGCTTTCGTTGTAGTTGCATAAGGCAGTTCTGATTCTGATGCTTTGCCTAAGACATTTGTTTTTTTTTTTACTTATTTCATACAATCTCACCCAGCTAAGGGCATGAAGGAGAAGTAGTCATAGATGTTGAATACTCAACTGCGCCGCACCCATATGTATTTAGTCTATGTGTCTTCAGAGTAATTAATCATTGAACACTGAGATCAAACTACCACAAGAGTCCAACACTTCCAGTCCCAACAATAGGCGATATATACATCTTGGTGTAAAAAACAGCGCAAACAGTACTGGGAATAAAACAGGCTACTATTGAGAACTAACAAGAGAGGGGAACGTTATTTGGGAATTTGCTAAAGACATGCTTAGTGAATGAACATTTTTTATGACAAGCAAGAACAAAATTTGATGCAAAAAAAAAAAACATACTAAAAGTGCTGTGACAAATTAGTAAGTATGTACAGCTAAATTGAAAAAGGTTGGTGCAGCTTTTCGAAATTTCGCTCAACATACCCAGCAATTTTGGCAGGCAACAGGCTAGCAGGATGAAATAATGAGAGAAAATGCTGGGTAAGTTATGGGAAACTGTGGAAACCTTCATCAAACATTTTTAATGTAGCTGTAAATACCTTTAAAATTTGAATTAAGGGAACTTGAGATAAAGATTTATTACTGGATCACCTCGCCCTGTAGCTCTATTATCTTTATTTCTACACAGTGATGCAAACCAAAAATTAGAGCACAATTTTTATACTTGTCTTCTGGCCTTCCGGACATCCGCTATTCCATAGGTCAGTTAAAATCTAATATGATATGCTGATACGACTTTTATTTAAATATTTGTCTTTTTCACAGATGCCCCGTCATACAAACATACATCTTGTCGTTCACGATTTACAATCAAGGCACTGTGTACTGGGGTCTGCAGAGTTTCACCGCCAGGAGAATAGTGCTTGGTTAGAGAAATTTTGATTTTGTGGGTGAAATCATCATACTAACAAGTTTGCTTAAAATTTAATCCTTGACTTGCTCTGAAGGTGTTCCTGATTTCAAATTTTAAAAAAACACTGTAAAGCAGCGCAGACCTTGAGCTCTAGAGCATTTAAAATTAATTCATTATTTTTTAAAAATATAATCCACTGTTATTTTTTCAAATGACCATCATGGAAGAAAACTGGTATCAAAAGGCTTACATGGATGAGAAAGAAGAAATCATTGGAGATCAAACACCTAGTAACCTTTCTTCTACTGTGAGTAAATTATTTCGAATTCTCTAATCAGTTTAATATTGAATCCAAAAACTTCTGAGAATTTAAATAAATGGTATGACAAAATTTTCAAACCAAAATCGATTATACCATCAGTTATTGCTCTTACGAGTTGTGCGATTCTTCCTGCATTGATGGGCGCACTATTTATTGTCTCTATTGGGTTTGATGCTCCCCATGGACAACACTTAAAAAATGGCACTTTTGTTCGACCTGTGGATGAAGGGTTTGCATGGGGTGATCGACATTCAGTTCTTTCGACACACTTTTCCCCATTATTGATGTCTTCTTTATCTGCTTCAGTAATGTAATTAGTTTTGTTTCTATCATTAATTGAGATTTCAATAATCTGACATGATGTTTATAGAGACATAATTTCTGCTATGATCATGGCCCTTTTGGCGTTTCATCTGGCTAGTCACTGGTTACGTGACTCACAGTTACAAGTTTCCTCTCTTCCATCTCCAATTCAATATTTCCTTACTCTTGATCTAATTACCAATGTCAGTCCTATGTCATTATTTCGGTTTGCTAAATATGCCATTGGCGGCCCCACTTTTTCTGGGTCTTCTGCAAAGCCTTCTAAACGTGCTGGAATTCCTACTTTGCTGTATACTGCAGTATTTGGTGTGCTTGTAATATCATTTTTCACCTGGAGTATCCGAGCCCTTGATATTGTGCTTCATGATAAAATATACACTACTATTGAGTTTATCAACCAAACTGATGAGCATTTTCCTTCAGCTGTAGTGCTCAACGCTGATTGTTTAAATGGTACGTTCAATGTTTGTCCAGTGGGTAATCAGACTGCACAAGCTAGTATAGGGGGGGGGGCCAATAATAGTGACCAGCTTCGAGTCTATCAATCTTCTGATCGCTCAAAAGGAAGTGTTTCCTTCTTAGCTCCAGCCGATCCAAGTTCTCGATACTCTGTAGTTTCGTCTACATATGCTGCCTCAACTCAATGCATCATTTATCATCCGCAATGTTTTGTGCAAGACACTCATATCAAAGCTTGTTCTCCTGCAAATAACATACCATCGAACGTCCAGCCCTGGAATGATTCTATATTTACTCGAGGGTTCAATGTCACAACTTGGGAACAGCGGCTACAAGCTTTCATTACAGTACAAGGCAATCTTCAGACAAATGTTCAAGATAACGGAAAATGGGGCTGGAAAAACGCATATCCTTTGACAAATGGCGCAATAATCAATCCATTTACGATAGCTATTTTTGGATGCTCTGCAAACTACAAAAATATTCTTTACAGTGATACAAATGGATCTTTTCAAACTCCATTCATCAATTGGTGGAGCTATGGAGCTGGAATCCCCAATAAGCCATACTTGTTATGCTCAATTTCTCTTTGTAACACCACAGTATATGACGGTCAATACTCATTATCCAACGGTTCTGTAACACTTGATATGAACTCTCTCATAAAGTCAAATGAATCCGCCACCCTAGCTGTGTCTGGAGCAGTGGTATATCTGGGTACTGGCGACACACTCTTCTATCAATGGGCGTCTAGATTTATGGATGACCAATTGCAAGTCGACTTAAGTACTGTAGGTAACACGTACGGGAACAATACTAAAAAGTTTGGCGAGGAATGGGCACAATCTCTTTCCAATCGTATGGTAGGTTGGAGTTTAGGGGCCTTACAAATTGCAAATCAATCTGCAAATCTCAATGTCCCTAAACTTGCTATTGCTATACCAAAGAATCATGTCTACCTCTTTGCTTCTCTTCATTTTATTTATGCTGCTTTGATCTTGGCTCTGGGTATATCATGCCTTTTCCTTGGTTCTTCTCGATCATCCAAAACGCGGAATGCCTTTCAAGGGAATGATAGTTCAAACAAAGACCAAAAGCTTGAATGGGTGGCACAAGATATTAAGCTGGCTCAGTCACGTTTGGCGGATGCATCAACTTTAATACAGGAACTGACTGAGCAACAACATAAATATAAGAAAGGTAACCTGGAGGAAAATATGGTCTTGTTGGATGGAGGGCCTTATCCAACAAGTTCTACTACTATGAGTTCAGGAGAGGGAGATGAGCAGAAAAAGATTGAAAGCTATAAAGTATCGATTGATTATAAAAAGTCTGGACAGCTTGGCTTGAGATTGAGGAGGGTAAAATAATATAGTGTTCATGACATGTACAGTGTCAAGATTAGTTTTGATTAACGATGTTAGAGTGATTTGATTTTTGGCGAGTGTAGAAACAGGTTTATGTTGAGTAGGGGCCATTGTGAATACAGAATTAGACCAGTTGATTATAAGACATTGGATTGAAAGTGATATTGCATAGCAGGGGCTATGCATGTGGGAGGGGATATGCATTATCGAGAGATGCAAGCCATCGATCGCATTCATTTCTCGCCTTCTCCCGTTGGCCATTTTCATTTTCATTCCCATGCAACCTAACGCTCGACTCCATTATGCATACCGTCTCATGCATCGTCTGTCGAGCTTCCGTTCGTCTCCTCTTCTTCATCTCCATCAACAACAATGTCGGCCATCGATCCTTCCGATCTCCCTCCTAAACCTTCTTCCGTTAAACGCAAAAAAACAGCTACTCACTCTTCTCTCTCTCAGCCATCTCATCATCAGTTTCATTATCCACACCATTCTCCTCCTTCCCTCGAGGCCGCTAATGCTCCCCGTAAGAAGCCTAAAGTCGAACTCCCCTCCCCTTCTGCTGAAGATGATCTTCCGGAATATGAAGAAGATTTTCCCATGATTCGTTGTGGGTGGAACGAGTGTGGTCAGGCTTTTTGGGTTCTCGAAGATTTGTTAGAACATCTTGTCGGCGACACCGGTCATGTCCCTCCTGATCCCAACGCTCCTCGTGGTCAGAAGTGTCCTTGTGAATGGACTGGTTGTCCCAAGCAGGGTAAACCTCAGGGAAGTAGAATGGCTCTTCTTGTCCATCTGCGCTCTCACACGGGCGAAAAGCCGTTTTGCTGCCACAAACCAGGTAGGCTTTCAATCATTTTATGTCCCTCTTCACGAATTAATTCATTGATGTATGTGTTCTTTGTTTTGATATGTTGGGCTACTTGATATAGAGTGTGACAAGACCTTTTCTAGAACAGATGCTTTAGCCAAGCATGTTCGTGTTGCTCATGGAGAACTGCTTCCTCCCTCTCGCAAACCTCCAACCAAAAAACCACCTGCCGCTTCTACCTCTGCTAATGCCGCAGCAACAGGTGCTGCAGGCTCAGGTGATGAAGAAGAAAACCCTTCGGCTTTGGCCGACGTGACCGTGGATGGCTCAGTGGCTGTCTCTACCAACCTGGATGAAAGGTCAGAGGAGGATAAGAAGATTTTGGAAAAACTGCGTTTCAAATTTCCCAGTAGTGATCCCGACTTTACAGAATACCTCTTCATGAGAGCAAAATATAAGTTCTTGCTTGGAGAACGACAAGCGTTGAAAAGTGAACTTGAGGTTAGTCTTTCAATTGTGTGATTTAATAAACATGATATGGAATTCCACTGTACATGTTCCTCCATGAAGGCTGCCGATTAGCTTTCTTAACTGATGAGTCTTTTTTAAAAAAAACTAAAAAAAATATATAAATAATAATAATAATAATAATAATAGAAAGTCAAGGCCAAGGAATCAGCCCTAATGAAGCAAAAAGATAATTATTTGGATGAAATTATGAAAAATAAGTTGGGGTTAGTATCATTTTGACTTGGCTATTTTTTTATTTTTATTTTCCTTCCGTACAATGGATCGGTCCCTCTGATTAGTGCTATGGCATTTTGCTTTTCATTTTTTGCTCTGGAACCTCAGGGAAGAATCCTCTTTTTTGTGGAGGGACAACATTGATCAAACTACCTCTTTCACGGCGCTTCCAATAAGCGACTCTGCAGTTCCCACACAGTCTAAATAACTTTTCAAACCATAATAATGATGCAGTGACAAACAGTAATGATTAATTGAGTTTACAATTGCTGCCGAAAACAATGACAAATCAAACAATTTTTCTTTGAATATAGAGTTCTAAACATCATCTTCCTATGATTGTTTAAAGTTCGATAGGGTTTTTTTTCACTTAATGCTTCAATTGTCGGAATTATCTCCCCCTTTGCTTTTTCTATCTAACCTGACTTTCTTTTTTTTTTTCTTTTTACAATGAGACAACGTGATAAGCTTGGAAAAACATACTGTTTAAACATAAGTGTCTTTTTTAACTTATGAAGATTGATATGTATTAATTATCCCTTCTTGCATGTATATTTATCCCTCTCTTTAATGTTCTACTGCTTTGAAACACGATACCTTTTTACATCTCTCTTAGCTGACTCTAAGGTTTGATGTGACTTTAATATACTAATTTTTCATATCTATATGTGAACAGAGTGTGTTATTTTGATTTACATGATACTTGAGCGTTGATTTGTTATTCTCTTGATTTTTTTTATTTTTTTATTTATTTCTTAGTCTCTTGGTTAATATGATGTTGTTACTTTCACCATAAAATATGGGAGGTAGATTTGTTTGCAAGTCCTTAAGTTTGATGATTTGTTCATAAGATAAAAATAATAATAATAATATAAATGAAGAAATAATAAAAATGGAAAAGTGGTAAATGGTAAAAGGATGTTGTCTAATAAGATTCACAACTGTTTTTGAGACTTTGAATGTCTACTCAACTCTACTTAGTTATTTTTTTTTGTTTTTTGTTTTTTTTTAAATTTTTACTTTGTAGCTGGTTGTCTGTCACCGCAAAAAATAAAAATAAAAAATGACAATAACAATAACAATAAAACATCTGGTACCTATTTAACAGGTGTTAATCCCTCAATTCATCTTTCATTCAAGTGTCAATCAGGTTTGAGACCATGGCAATGCTAATGTTGCTGATGGTTCTAGTGTGTGATCTTTCCAGAATAAGTAGAGCTAAGTTGAAACTGAATTAAAATCAAAGATAGAGGGAAGGTGGGTGTGGTACCACAGGCTTTGAGTAGGTGGTGTCCACCATTTCTTTTATTTTTTTTTTCTTTTTTTCTTTTTTTTTCTTTTTTTTTTCTTTTTTATTTATTTTTTTATTTATTTTTATTTTTTTATTTATTTTTATTATTATTATTTTTATTTTTATTATTATTATTATTATTTTTATTTTTATTATTATTATTATTATTATTATTATTATTATTATTATTATTATTATTATTATTATTATTATTATTATTATTATTATTATTATTATTATTATTATTATTATTATTATTATTATTATTATTATTATTATTATTATTATTATTATTATTATTATTATTATTATTATTATTATTATTATTATTATTATTATTATTATTATTATTATTATTATTATTATTATTATTATTATTATTATTATTATTATTATTATTATTATTATTATTATTATTATTATTATTATTATTATTATTATTATTCTTGGTGTGTTGTACTATAGATTTATAACATACACTCATCAGAAAAAAAAAAAAAAAAAAAAAAGATGGGCACCTGATGATAGGAGGTGCTGATCCCTATCTTTGACTTAACTCAATTTCAGCTCAGCTGTCATTCTTCTGGAAAGACTGTACACTGAACAATGAGCACACTAGCTTGCGCAACATCAAATCAAATTTACTCTTAAATCAAAACTGAATATAGGGATAGGCACCTGCTAGCAGGTGCCACTTGAGACAGCCTTCATTTTGGAACTATTTCTAAGAGGACGTACTTAATTTGCTTAAACTGGAAAAACAACCTTTCAAGATTCCAATAGAATGTTCAATACGGACTCTTGACTTTGCCAAATGATTGTTGAACTTGGCATTTTGACTGTCTTCTGAAGCTGCTCCACAAAATGCAGGAAGTACATATTTTCCATTCACATAAGCTGAATCAGCTAGAAGATACTGATCTTCATCAAAAAAGTTCCAGGCTCTTTTTTGAGATTTGCATTCTTTGAAAGACATAGGAATCATGACATGATCCAGGATAGCCAGCAAAGAAAGATATAATTTTTTTGTTGACATCACAAATAAGCTGAACAGAAATTGAATATCTATAGAGAAGATATAGTTGCTTGTGTTAGTATGAAAAAGAATGTAAAGAATTGAAAATAAGCTACCTCTTTTTATGGTCAAAGTAATTGTTTCCACCATGAGCAGGTTTCTGACTCAAAGGAATAGTAGTACCATCAACAAAACCAATACATCCTGGGAAGCCCTCTTCTTGCATAACCTGAGATGATTCAAGTCACTCTTCTTTTGTTGGCCAGGAGAGAAGTTGAGATTCCAACAAGTTGATAGCAGTGATGCAACATTTTTTATAAGTGTTTACAGAACCATAGCCTAAATCAAGACATTTTTCAAACGTTTCAAGGTTGCTCCATTACCATTGGAACCCAAACAACATAATGTGATGGCCAATTGAATTGATGGATCACGTTGTGGCTTTTAAGAATTATTGTGAAAGACGGGGTGATCCTCAATAAGATGAAGCAATTTAAAGAAACATTCCTGAGAAGTCCTGAAAATCTGTCTAAAACTGGGTACAGATATGTTTAGAAGTATTTGGATAGTGTAATTGGGGGTATGAAGTACTTGAGGCTTTCTAGGAAGAAGGTAACATTTCTTGGTCATTTTAGATAAAAAAAGAAAATCTTCTTTAAGGTCAGAATCAGATTTGCAATCAGAGTCCAAGAGCAGATCAAGAGCTATGACAGTCATTGCTTTATGTTGCTTATCACGATTTGAGAGTGAGGAAGGCATGACTCTTATATGGTAGGAAAATGAAGATGATGCACAATGTTAAGAGATATGAAGTGTTGTGCTTCAGAGTGCTGTGTGTAAATGAGAAGTGTTATGCTGCAGAGTGCTGTGTATGAATGAGATGATGCTGACAAATCAGTGAGATGTGCAGAATGATGAAACCGGCACTTTTGGTTGAGAAAGTGCAGATTTGAGTTAAATAAGTGACTTATTTCACTTTTGAAATCCACCAGTGTTGGGGCTAGTGTGTTTCATAAATCCACACTTAGATAAGTGCGGATTTGGTCAAATTTAAGTGCAGATTTTCCAGAAATGACACCCCCTATTACATAATTTCATAATAGGGGCTCTGAAATGCTTATACGATGATTCTCTAGGATTTTAGCTTTAATACAAGTACCTGAACATTAGATTTGGATTAGTATCTGATGCTTATTCACTGATTTACTCCACAACACTTAAATCAATATTTTTTTTTTCAAATAGGTCTCACTTTCTATCATAAATTCATACTAAAATCTATTTAATAAATCTCCATGTATAATAGTGAGCCTATTTAACCCCTGTTGTTGTCATTTTTAATATCACTTCTCAGATTTTTATGCAATTTTTTTAAAAAAGGTTTAAATTAGTGCTAGTTTTATTTGATTCTCATGTACTTTTAACTGAAGATTCTTCTGAAACCTGCCTTTTATTTACCACAAAAGGAATGTAATTTTGTACAGTGGTTTCTGAAATATTGACCTTTAAAGATGAGTCTTTTTTTGCACTATTCTAATTTTTGTCACTTTGATGATATATAATTAATAAATAAAGCTTCTGAAATGCTTATATCATGATAATTTGCATATTAGTGACATTAATTTTGTATTTCCAAAGAAAATTTCAAGTTTACTAATTTAACTTTCACTCTTGTGGAATATTTGGATTTATTTTGTAACACTTTTGGCATCTTTTTGGCTTGTATTTTTTATGTTTATCATTGTGGGATTATGTTAAAATAAGTGAGTCTTCTATTTTTATGTATTTGGCCTGAAAAGTATGGAGTAAAAGAAAGGTTTTTATTTTTATCTTTTAATGTCATAATTTAGAATATACAAGTCATTTATCTACTTCACTAACTTAAGGATTTAAACCATTGACCTGTGCTTCTGTGGTATCATGTCTACATTAATTTGTTGCATGTCTCCTTGAATTTATTTGTGATTCAAATTAATTTTTATGAAGTCTATTACTTTATCTTTGTGTCTTGCTATGAATGACTTGCTTATTGTTGATTTATGCATTTTAATAGAAATTTGGAACTCTAGACCTCCTACTGGGAGGAAATTCAGGGGGAGTTATTGCCATTTTTTTGACATAAAAATTTAAGAAAAAAGTTTTTAAAAAACCAATTTTTTGTATTTTACACTTAGAAAATTGAAAGAAGTTTAATTTTCAAATTAGAAAAACAAAAATTTATGCACTTACATGCATGAAATTTAGATTACAAACATGATATCAACAATGTACCCAATTTTTATAGTACTTAGTTACATTTTGATTACAAAAAACATGGCTAAGTAATGAAATTATATTGTATAGAAAATCTATCTGGTAAACAAAAGAGTTTGTATTCTTTAATCAGAAACCAATGCTTTACTTCTTTGGTTAAAAGTAATATTTCAACTATCAAAGAATTCTGTAAAATTAATTTGAATGAGTAGTACCTCTTCTTCATCTACTTGAAGAAACTACAAAGCACAAGGCCATTATTTTGTATAAATGTTAAAAGAGCCATACCCTTAATCAAAGACATTTTCCAAACATTATAAGGCAGCTTCATTACCATTGGAAACCAAACAACATAGGGTGATGGCCAACAATTGAATTGAAGTATCATGTTGTTGTTTTTGAGAATGGTTGTGAAAAATTGTGTGATCCTGAATAAGCTCAACCAATTTAAGAAAAAATTCCTGGAAAGTTCTATATAACTGTCTAAAACTAGGCATAGATAGGTTAAGAAGCATCTCGATGATGTACTTGTGACTATGAAGTATTTGAAGCTTTCTGTGAAGAAGATAATGTTTCCTGGCCATTTTTAATAAAAACATATCTTCAAGATCAAAATCAGAATTAAAATCAGAATCCAAGAAGAGATAAAGAGTTATGAAACTTATTTCTTGATGTAGCTTATCATGATTCGAGAGCAAGGAAGGCATGACTCTTATATGGTATAAAAATGTAAATGCTGTATGATGCTTTGTGTTGGCCGGTTGTCTAGAAGAAGGAGAAAAAGAGAAGAAGAAGAAGAAGAAGAGAAAGAAGAAAGAAAATAGGTAAGGGAAAATAAATAATAACAACAATGATTACACAAAACTTGGCCTGGGAAGTTACAAAAATTATAAAGAGATATTAGGGGGTATCAAAGTAAGAAATTTGTAATTATTTAAAAGGTATTTCACAACACAAATAGAAAGCCGTAAACTTGACATTAATTCTCAGTAAAAAGGTGTTTTTGGGGGCACAACATGGCATATTTTAAAAAATAATCATGGTTGATTTGGTGGAAAAAAGAGATATTTTGAAATGGAAGATTTCTAACTTTGATACCCCCTATTTAGGGGAGTATATATAGTAAGTCTTTTATTCTCTATTCTTAAGTAAAAAATACTAATATTAATTACTCTTAAAGCAACCTTTATATATATAATTTATACTAGATTTTAGAGGCAAAAAAGCGCCATAAGTAAAACTAATGTAAATATAACATTTTATATTAATAATAATATTAATGATAATATAAAAGATAAAGTAAGTAATAAGTGGTGAGGCTACAGGGGGTCACCCAAGGCCTTTATATAGTCAAGGGGCCCTATGAGGAACCACATTAATGTATATAAAAAGTAAGATAAAATAAAAATAATATGTAACCAATTTTGAGTAAGTGTAAGGGGAAACCCATCATAAAATTAACTAAGACACATGAGTAAGAGCCTAAAATACACTAATTTAATCCCAAACAGTTAAAATAAAATTAGGGAGTAATTAAATAAGTTTGAGACACATAAAAACAACTAATTTAATTTAAAACATGTCTGATAACCCTTCATTTTAAAACCAATTTTAAGTGAAACATAAAAATGAACTATTTTAACACATAAAAATAGTGTAATTAATTAATTTAGTATAAAACATGAATAATTAATTATTTTAACTACTTTTATTAGTGTAATAATTATTTTAAGTTAAAACAAGTACTTATTCTAACAAAATTACTAATTTTTAGAATAAAACATTAATAATTTGTTTAATAAAGTGTTTTAACTTGTTTAATACTTTGATGACACAATTATGAGTCAAAAAAGCGCCCAATATTTTTTTAATAAGATATGAAAGGTTTTATTTAATATATAAATTTAATTACATTATAAGTCAATTTTACACTTATAATTATAATATATGTTTATAATTAATTAATTATAAATTTATAATTATTAAATACATAAAAATGCACCATAATTCATAAAATATAACATTTATTATGCTTAATTTAAATGTATATATAATTTATATAATAATTAAATTAATATAATACTTATTTTACTTATATTTAATGATATACTTCTATAATTTCATTATGCAATATAATATTAATTGGTATACATAATATGCATATTTTTACGCCCTCTTTTGGTTCCAGTAAATTAAAATAACATTTACTGGGCTCCTGGTATAGCCTGGCTGACACTTTGATTTACAAAGTGTTATGCCGCAGAGTGCTGCATATGAATTAGATAATGCTGACAAATCAGTGAAATGGGACTTTATGGTGAAATTAGAACTTTTGCTTGAGAATGTGCAGATTTGAGAGAAATAAGTGATTTATTTTACTTTTGAAATAAAACAGTGTTGGGGCTAGCATGTTTCCAAAATATGCACTTAGATAAGTGTGGATTTTCCAGAACTGACACCCCCTATTATGATGACATAATACATTTATATTGAATATGTGAAATGCATCCATTCTAAAAATGCATTTAAAAGACAAATTTAATATACTTACACATAAAATGAGTTGTAACAGGTCATTGAAATTTTATTTTTTGAAAATTATCAACCTCAAAAATGCTATATTTTGAATGCAGGAGCTCAATTTTTGACTCATTACAGCCTGTAGAATATGACTTTGAAGTTTTCTTTTGTGTTACTCTAACATCATTTTTTTATTTAATTTTTTAAAAAATATGCCATTTGAAGATTAAAATTTGAGACATCCTACAGGGATGAGACCACCTTAGAATGAAAGAGAGATGTGTTTTATGGAATAAGAATTTTCAAGAGGAAAAAAAATAAATAAATTGATGAAATTTTTAATTAAGAATGGACCATCAATCACCATGAAATATTTGGGGGGGGGCTTGCTGGAAAGACGTCATATTGAACTTAGATGGAACTCAGACTGAAGTAATTCTGAGCTAAGCATAAACACCAACTTGAACCCTTTAGCGAATATAGTTTAATATTTTCTGGATTCATACTGAAAGTGAAATAAATTCATTCTAAAATTTTAGTGACATGAATTTTAAAAGTTATATAACACACTGTACATTTTTGGCACATATTTTTCACTCAGTTGTTTAAATTATAGCTCAAGATGAAGCTGAAAACACATTTGAGAATGTTAACTTTTCAATAATTTTATTGCATTCTAATTTTAATTTTGTGTAAAATAGATTGAAACATATAAAACCCCATAATTAACTATTTGATGTTGTATAAAAAGTTTTACCAGAATTTTCCAACCTATTATTTTTGAAAAACTCATATTAGGGGGTGTCAGTTCTGGCAAATTGGCACTTACAAATCCGCACTTATCTAAGTGCAGATTTCCAAAACACACTAGCCCCAATACTGGTGGATTTCAAAAGTGAAAAAAGTCACTTATTTCACTCAAATCCGCACTTTCTCAACCAAAAGTTCTGATTTCACCATCAAGTCCCATTTCACTGATTTGTCAGCATCATCCCATTCATACGCAGCACTCCGCAGCATAAAACTTCATAACTCAAAACATCATACATCATTTACATCTTCATATCATATCATATAAGAGTTATGCCTTCCTCACTTTCAAATCGTGATAAATTACATAAAGCAATGACTTTCATGGCTCTTGAACTGCTCTTGGACTCTGATTCCGATTCTGACTCTGAACTAGAAGAATATTTTGTCTTTTTATCAAAAATGGCCATGGTTAGAGCTGTATGAAGATGAACAAGTTGATTCACCTCCAAATATATCCAACACTTTTATTTCTCAATCAACTAGTATAATGGCAAAAATTCTTCCAATAACACTCCAACATTTTTCAATGCAATTTTAATTTTTTTTTTTCATTCTCTTCAAATGATCAATTTGCATGTTTTATTCACTGAGAATGGTAAATTTTTTTGCATATTTTTTTGGTTTTTGAATTTGCTGTTAAAGTCTTATTTTTTTTATCTCTCTGTGTTTTCTTTCATCAACTCAACATGAAATTGCATATTTTCAGCAAATGCATATTTTTTCAGTCACTCTCTTTTTTTTATTCACTCATATCCTTTTTCTCCTCTCTTCCTACATCACTCAAAAAATTTCACTTATATTTCTTTTTTCTCAACTCATCTCTCCAGGTAAGTCATTTTATCTTTTTTACTTAATTTTTTGCTAATTTTTTTTTTGGTTTTTTTGGGGGTTTTTTTTTTGTTTTTTTTGTTTTTTTTTGTAAGTGGGTTTTTTTAAATTTATAGGTAAAATTAACCTTTTTTTTCTCTCTCTCTCTCTCCCTCTTTTCTCTCATTTATCCTATTCTTTATCCCCCCTTGGCCTGGGCTTTTTCCCACCTTTACCCTCTCCTTGGAATGGATACATCCCCCTTTTCCCCCCTTTGGCTGCCTTATTCCCCCCTCCTTGGCTCACTCTAACCTCCCTTTTCTACCTCTTTGGTCTCATCTCTCCCTTTCTCCCCCTTGTTGGTCTCCTCATTTCCTCCCCTCTTTCATTCCTCTCCAACCTCCCTCCAAATCCCCTCTAAACCCTCCTTCAATCTGCCCCAAACCCCCCTTCAATCTGCCTCTAACCCCCCCTCCTATCTCCCCTCCTATCACCCTCAAAACCCCTACACCCCCCCTCTTCCTACTTAGTACGAGCCTTTAAAATGATTCCAAGTACACACCAGAGCCAAAGTTCTCGAAAGTTGATCCTACTCCTGGATCTACTATGCATCAAGGCCCCTCTTTGCTTTCATGAACTGCTCCAACTAATTCCACCAAAGATTCAACAGATAATGCAACTTTGTCATGTATTTGGGATTCTGAGTGGCCTCAAACTGATTATTCAGACGTGTCCAATGGTGCTTCCGCCATTAATTACTCCCATCTTTCTCAGACTCCCACTCATGAATCACCCATGTCAACATCTCCACCCTGCGTCTCTTCTCTCTCCCAATCACCTCACAATCAAGAAAGGCTGGCACCTTTTGCCGGTGATCCTACAACTCTCCCACTTCCTTCTCCTTACAATCCTCGTTCACTTGAAAGGATTACTGTAAAGATTTCTAATTTAGGTAATGCCAGTTGGATTGACCGGAACTTCACGGATGATATTCAAATCCGGCAGTATCAAAGCCCTGAAGCTATCTTGGGTACTCCCTGGAGTACCCCTGTTGATATTTGGAGTGCTATTTGCATGGTGAGTAGTGAGAGAGTTACCCTCTGTTATTTGTTGTTCCTCATTGCAATTGTCTGATCAATGAATTTTACACATTTGTGGTGGACTGACTTGCCAAAAAAATTAATGGGTTTCAGTTTTTTGAGCTTTTGACTGGAGATTATCTCTTCAACTCTGATGCTGTTGCCAAAAAGTACACAAAAGATGACAATCACATAGCTCAGATCGTCAAACTTGTTGGCCCAATGCCCAAGTATGTAGCTTTGTTGGGAAAATACAGCTCGGAAATCTTTAACCATAAAGGTAAGCTTTTGGCGCATATATAAATATATAGATTTGATATGTGAGATTAAATTTCAATCAACTTTTACAGGTGAACTTTGACATATTCACAAACTGAAGGAATGGCCACTTTTCTCAGTTTTGGCAGATAAATACTGTCTTGAATTAGATGCTGCCAAGGAGCTCACATCATTCCTGGAACCCATGCTTCATGTTGTTCTGAATAAATGAGCCTCTGCTAAAGAAATGATCAAGCATCAATGGCTTGATGGTGTGGTAGTGATGGGTGAGCTGGAAACCAAGAACTCACTTGTAGAAGATCTCAACAGCAAACAGAATTGCATAGAGGTTGGTAAAAGTTCAAGTATACGTATCAATGAAGAAAAAAAGAAAAAAGGCCTCAATAAATCAAGTGGTGAAAGTCATAAAGACAAAACCCCTCAATCAATTGAAAAAACCTCCTCCTTCTCATCCTCATCCTCATCCTCATCAACATCCTCATCATCATCATCATCTCCCACATCAGCAATTAAACGATTCGGTTGAGTCTCCAGCTTTACTCCTCATCCCCCAAACCTCCTCCTCATCAAAATCAACAACATCATCATCATCATCATATATCATCCCCCAATTCTGATTTCCTTCCTGCGCCTCCTCCTCAATCATTACTGCCTTATCTGCCTGATGGATCAGAAAATCCCCTGGTGGTGGCATCAAAAAAGAAACGAGGTGGTCAGACATCTCTTTCAAAACGTTCACCTAAGAAAGAATGTCTCTCCTATAATGAGCCTATCAATTCCTCACCTTCATAATCTCATTCTATTCCATCTTTACCTCTTCCTGCAACTAGCACTAGCACTAATGCTAGTGGCAGTGGCAATAGTCTTCATAAACCCAAAAGTAAAAAATAGTACACTTTTTCAAATTGTAAGCTTAATCTTTGTTATACAGAATGATGTGCTTATGTTAGTTACATTATTTTTTTGATATATGTAGTGCTGCTTCTTGAAAATCAGCTCTGGCTGAATAGGTGCTGATAATCATTCAACCAACAACAGGTATATTGGGGGGGATCTGAGGGGGGATTTGGGGAGGTTGGAGGGGGTTTGTACAAGGGTTTTGGGGATGTGGGACAGGGGACGGGGGTTTGAAGGTGGAATTGAGGGGAATGGGGAAGGGATAAAAAAAAATTCACAGCTTTTTTTAATTTTTTTTTGTTTTTTTTTCAGAAATTTAAAAAGAAATTTTGTCAAGTTCAAGTGAAATAAAAAAAATTCTTATTCGTCTTTTGAGGAATTTTTTTTAAATTTAAATTAAGTGAGTTTTTTTTAAATGTATAATTTTGGGTATTTGAAAAGTAACAAATTTTGATGTAGAAAAACACATGTCTTTAACTTCAGATTCACTGCAAAAATTAAAGGACATGGATTATATTTCCCGGATCATAGATGTATAATTGATTTTGGATTAGGAAATGGAATCATCAAAACAGTTTGGAATTCTTCTTATGATAATCACCAAACCACAAAGGCTCCTCCAGGTTTGGAATCTTGTCAAGACTTCACACATTTTGGTTGCTCTTTCCAGATCAGTCAAAAGTTAATCCAACAAATAAACAAGTTAAAAAAAGAAGAAAAAGGTAATAAATTTAAAAATTCTTTAGGTAGATCTAAAAAGTATGGGGATTCGTAGAGTCACCAAATATTTAATATTCTTCCATAAATTTTTAATAAATAAAAATGATATTTCAATTTATGAAATTAAAGTAATGGGCCAACGACCATGTGTTGTATAAATAGTAATCATGATAACATTAATTTGTTTCATGGGGTTCCTCTAGCCTATACCTGTGGAAAGTCCCAAACCTAGTTTCTAGACTTGATCTGCATTTTGGCATGAGGAATTGTCATTACTTTAAAAGTAGTAAATTTGAAATATCTTATTTATATATTAATTAATTTATGTAATTATATTAAATTTTGATGACTTTCACCCTTTACTTCAATAAAATGCAGGGGAGGGTATTGCCAATTTTTTAAATCTGACATGTGAAATTGATGACTTAGAAAAATTTGGTGGTACCCACCCCTTGTTTCAATAAAATTCAGGGGAGAGTATTGCCAATTTTTTAAATCTGACATGTGAAATTGATGACTTAGAAAAATTTGGTGGTACCCACCCCTTATTTCAATAAAATTCAAGGGGAGGTATTGCCAAATTTTCAAAAGAGATATTGAATTTTATTGACTTAGAAGTATTTAGATAAGCAAACTTATTGACTTGAAAGTAAAGATAGAAAATTTTTATTATAATTGGCCATTTTTTACACATTCCATAATGAAATCTTTTTTTTAAAACTCTCTTGTTTTTCCAATTCACAAGTAGCCATTTCTCTTTGAAATTGACGGTCATTTACTCTTTCCATCTGCTCTGCGTCAATTTTTTTTTTCTTCCAAATCTAAGGCTTGCTGATATTTCCTTAGCATATGATCAAACTTCATCTTCTCAAAGTCAAGGGCATTTTTCGCAATAGTTGATTTTGCTGAGAAAATTAAATTGAAATAAATAAATAAATGAGTTAATGATTAATATATATAGTAAACAAATCTTACTTATATCTTTTTTTTCAAAATAATCCTCAAGGGAGCCAAATGAGCTTGTTTAAGTATTACCACATTTTAATAGATGGTTCAAGTTCATTGAAGTTGAGGCTCGACGCTTTAGTTTGGAGCTTGAGCAAGAGGCTTCAGGAAGTTTATCTAAAGCAGCTTCTAAAGTGGGATTCACATTTCCAGAATCGAGATTATTTAATCGAGATTGAGTTTGAGTAGGAGGAGACTAGAATGAAAGAGAAATTCAGAGAAGAATTGAAGAAAAAACAAAAAGTAAACATACATTTAAATTTTGGACCTCTGAGGATTCAGATCTGCTGTGATATAATTGTTCTACTTGATAGTTAGGATCATCTTCAGCTGAACTATGGTTAGAAGGTGGAGGGGATTGATCCTGTTGATGTACAGGTATTTCAGGAGGATTAATTGATGGTTGAGATCCAGAGGGTATATCCTTAGTAGTATTGTGTAGAAACCAAGGGTTTACATCAACTCGGGAGCCAAAAAGATTATCCATTTCCTCATAGAAAGGACACATGACATTGAGATTTTTGGAAACAGTAGTAATTCCAATCTCCAAATCATTGTCGTCAATACCAAAGCCAGTTTCATTTGCAGCATGATGAGCCTTTTTATATTTTGATTGGTAACTCTAAAATCTCTCCTTCATTTGTTTAGGATTGATATCAATTCTCCCCCTTGTTTTCTTCCTTACTTCATTGGCCATCAATAAGTAGCCATTAACCTTTGAAGAAGGTGGACGTCCAATATGAGTGGACTTTTCACATCCAAAACATGCTTCAAAATTTGATTTTATATTAAAGAAGTTGATTATGATGAGATAATCATCCTTTTTAAGCTGACCTGAACCTGACTTTGATTTTTCAGGTGTAGGGCTTGCTTTACAAGGAGACTTTTGTGACGAAGCAGATTTTTGAGTTACCTTTTGAGATTTGGAATGTCTGGGAGGCATTATGAAACTGGAACATAACAAGAAAAAAGATTAAGAGGTAGAAGAAATAAGTAAAAAAGAATGTAAAAATGCCTGGTCAAAATGTTGAAAATGTCAGGAAGGGGTGTGTGCCGAGGATTGATGGGTAGGTAGCGAGGAAGGTCAGTGTGTCACATGCGACAGGGATGGGGTAAGAAAGGAAGGGATGTTTTGTGGCCAACATGTGGTTGTGAAAAAAAACGGGAAAAAAGTGCTGATTTGAGGTCATAACTGACACCCATTTTTGAAATAAGTGACTTTTTTGCAAAATTTAAGTGCTGATTTGGTTTGAAATCCGCACTTAAGTTAAGTGATGATTTGGTTTGAAATCCGCACTTAAGTTAAGTGCGGATTTGCCAGAACTGACACCCCCTATCAATTGAAGATTTTTGAGATCCACTTTTTGATATCTGGAAACAATGAAATATTATTTTGATTTAAGCAAAGTGAAATTAACTATTTACTTTGAAAAGTGGTATTCAGTACACAGAATGAAAATTCCTGAACTAGATGTCTAGTTCAGTTTTTGGTTTCAGGGTAGAACTCTTGGTCTGATTTGTGGAGTAACCATGTTTGGCTCCACCTTATTTTTTCTTCTTTTCTCACATTGGCACCTCCTTGTGTCATTTCCTCTCATCTTCATGGATTCATCTGAAAATTCCATTTGCACCTACTCTTCCCTTCTCTTACAAGTACACCCACACCATACCAGCTTAATCCTCTTCTAAAGGCAAAAAATAATGTGGGCTCAAAAATTGAAATTCAATGTTTTGTCACAAAAACATACCTAAGAGTGGAATAGGGTCACATAACTGAACTAGACATCTAGTTCACCATTCTTTCCCCATGTGGTATGTAAATATAAATAGGTAATTGATATATATGATGAAAATGAATTTGAATATTCATCCAAAAAATGAATATGAATATAAAAATTTATATTGAATATGCTAATGAAAATTCATATTTTATATGCATATGCAATTTAAAAAAAAATATTGTAAAAGATAATTAATTTTTTGTGTTGATTCCCCCTAAGTGCCATGTCTCACAAATTTCCCAAGCATGCCAAGGGAATAATCAAATTTCATTCAATGTTATTCTTGAAAAGCAAATATGACCCAAAAAATAATTTGGATTAGAAATTTAATTGAGTATAGGCAGATATGAGGTAGGATTAGGTTTGGAGGAGTGTGGGTAAGGTGACAAAAGTTTAGTTGCATACATTGAATACTTTGGAAGTGCTTCCATGAAAGTGAAAGGTTTGGGTTTGATTTATGAAGCTGTGATAAAGGTAGGGAGTGGAAAAATAATTCTTGAAGAGGAAAAAGGATGAGGATCAGTGAATGGTTTTCATGAGAAGATGAATGGAATGGTGAAATGGAGGGAAATTTCAGTGTGAAATATGAAAAATGCATAAAAATTCTGTTCACAGACTTTTGGTAGGCCACTTTAAAGTGGCCTCTAATATATCTGCATTTTTTTCACCTTACATTTTGCATAGTATCCACCACTACCTGTGTGTGTTTCATCTCAACAAAATCAGCCACAGGGGAAAGATGGTCTATGTCATCCTAGATATCCCTAGGACTGAGTATTTCTTATACTTAAAATAAGATAAAATTAAGTACATTAAGCTTATATCTTAAAAATAAGGTTAAAATAATAATATATATGATTATATTACATATATATATAATTATTACTCTATTATATAAATTATAGTAGTTTAAATAGCTTATCCATAGCCTAATAATACTTATTAAGGTGTTAATGGAGTTATAATATACTTATCTTAAGTGATATTAAGTAATTATTGACATACGTAAGCTTATATGTATACATAAATCTCATATTCAGTGAAATATGCAGTATATTATGTATATTTAGGTATATAAGTGGGTTTTAGCCTCTTAATAGCCTATAACCTTTGTTTTTCTGCTTATTTTAGGTCATATGGACGTATCCAGTGGACTCACAACGCCTACAGAAGCATAAACATCTATTTCAGGCGCATACACTCAGTCTGGACAACTTAATCTGCTTCCTTGGATGGATATTCATGGATTTATGGGTTGGGAGGTTATTTCTGGGTTAATATGGATGCTTGGGGATGTTATTGGGGGCTTGGAAATTTCATTTGTTTCCTTTATATGCTTTGGGTTTCATTATATTCTCTTTGGATGAGTTATTTTACCTGTTTCTTTATGGTATCCGCTTTTATCTGGATTTTCTATTTATGGTATAGGTCTGTGTTATCATTAATTGTGATGGAGGGTCCTTACTGGAGGTCTGGGTGTTGAATATTCTTGAAGTGGAAGCCATGGGGAGGTGATGGGCCCTCACAGTGCTGTAATTGCTGGGGATAGCAGTGACATCATCTGGATTGAAGGTCTGTGCACTCCAGTGGATTTTGGTATAAGTAAGGGAGGATTTTGACAGTTATTGGACATCATTCACTTTCTAAAATTCAAACAAACACTAAAATAAAATTATTAGCATTTAGAAATATATTATAAAGCCATTATAAATTGATATTATCTTTATATAAGCTATAACTATATTATATTCATCTATTTTCCACCACTAGCACGCATTTAAATCCAAGTATTGTGAGTGTTATTTGAGTATAACTATTTTATTAGTCTTCCCCTGAGGTTTAATCACTAAAGAATTTATCAATAAGTAGTAGGACCATAAATAAATACTATTATATCATACTTAAATACTAGATACACTGACAATTGGGGGTCTTTCCTTGATTATTATTGATTTTTTAGTATAAGCATTGGGACATGATTTTTACTTTAGTATAGCTCAAAATAACCAAATATTTGGGTCTTCTGCATATTAGTAGGTCATCATAACTCAGTGATTGCGGAAAAGAACCCTTATAATATTTTTATTAATTTTTTATAATAAAAATTAGGTATTTACAGTAGTAACTGTACCCAATATAAACCCAATTTCACTTGGTATTTGGTCACCAATATAAACCGAATTAAACTTGTATTTGGTTAAAGCTTGGTAAGCTATTTATTCACCCTTATAAAGGTCTATTTAAACTTATTATTTTATTTTTAACAGATTTTTTCGAATTTTTATTACATTTTATTTAAATAAATAAAGATTTAAATTCATGGTAAGCTCCAGTGCTTTTTATTAGTAATAATATTGCTAATACTTTTAATCTACTAATTCCAATAGGTTTTCCTTTCTGTAGACGTAATATATTGTTAATTTTATCAATATGAGTGCTCCCTAGGACAATGTAAGTGTACAGCCTGCTTATAATACTAGGTCTAAAGCTAATAAAAACATTGCTCCAGGATATAACAATGGAGGGTAAGTCATACCCCCAGGCAGAGCAAATGAGCATAGAGGAAAAGGACACCCTCTTAAAAAAGATTACTATAAAAAATATGTCTCCTCCTCTTCAGGATCAACTATCCCATCTGGAAAAACAGGTATTGAAGTTGGAGGAATCAAAATCCCTCATGCTCAAGGAGGTAGAGCAATTACAAAACAATTGCAAGGTAGTATTTCAGCAGATGAACCAATCATTGGCAGATCTAAAGGGAGGCCAGCAAATTCAGAAACCCCCTAACCTAGGAGGGTCACATCACTCCCAGGAGAGAATCCTGATAGACAAATGGAAGTGGGATTGGTTCCATCAACAATGGGCCAGTCACAACTGCAACAAGGATCCTCCTCCTCATCAGACTTCCTCACTTCACCCCTACAAGTGAAAACAAAGGTGCCAAAAATCAGCGCTCACACAAATCCTGTGGTAAGTAGATTACCCTCTCAGATTGAACATGATACTGATAATTACAATGTAGGTAATATTATTGATGTCAAATTTGTGCAGAAAATAGAGGAGGACTTAAGAAATTTAAGTTTTAGTGTAGATACACCTGACTTGTCTTTTGTCAATAACAACAGTAGTATTTACAATACAGTTAATCCTCAGTTTCCACCACTTACTAGTGATATTAGAAGTTCACAAGAGAGTGAAAGAATTGAGAAGGAAGACATGGGGTATTTTAATAATAATCCAACTGTCCATAGAATTGTTTCAGCATTGTGGAATAGAATGACTGATTGTGAGGAACAGACAGTTAAGCTCACAAGTGATACAATTTCATCCTTAATATTAAATATTTCTCAACTGGAAACAAGTAATAAAGAATTAGAGAATGAACATTTGTCTCTAACTCTTAAATATGATTCATTGAGTAGTAAATATAACGAACTTTCAAAAAAATTCTGTGAGTTGGAAAAATTGTATGAAACACATTTATTGAAAACTGAATCAAGAACTAAGTTATTATTTGCCCAGACAAATCAAAGTGTCTCTGAGTTGCTACAAAGATTAACTAAAGTTGAGATTGAAACTGCCAATCTACTAATGAACCAGGATAATTATAAGTATACTCAATATAATAATAATCCTTTCATTGGAAAAAGTGAATCTCATTCCTTCCCTATACCACCACAATTAAAACCATCTGGTGGTAGTGTCAAATCTGAAAATTTAAGTCACAAATCCGTACAGGAGGAAATACAAGACCATTTATCAAGAGTAAATGAGTTGTTGAATTTACCTAAGATTAGTGAAATAAAATTCAATCAGAAGAACTGGCTTAAGATAGATCAGTACCCAACTTATGATGTGGAAGCCAGCTCTGATTGGCAACATTTTATCCAAAGAATTGACAACTTAAAATTCTCATATAAGTTACCAGATGAAGAAATAACATCAAAATTGATCTCTTTATTTAATGATGTTGCTTTATTATGGTTTAAAGCTGTTTTGAATAAGGGTAAAGATTACTCTTGGGCTGAATGGAAACAACTAATTGAAAAAAAATTTGGAGGTTCTAAATTCAGACTCACTCAGCAGAGACTTTATGAGAAAACTAGGTATAATCTGTTGAATGGTGACAAACCTATAGTATTTTTAATTAATTTAAATAAAATATTAAAAGCCATTGAGCCTCACATGGATTTTAACTTATGGAAAGATAAGATAATATATAAATTACCTATATCTGTCAGAGACATTGTTGTAGCTAGAACAATTAATGTTACTGAATATTCTGACTTTATTAATATTTGCAATGAAATATTATTAAACCATAAGTATGAAGCAAGTTATTCCACTTATAAACAAAAATATTGAACCTGTGAAAAATCAGAATTCAAAAACACTTCAGGAGAAGCAGAAAAAACCTACTGCACCTGTAGTACCAAAAAAGTATGAAACAAATACTTGTTATAAGTGTAACAAACCTTGGGTTAAAGGTCACAAATGTGAGGAAAACATAAATATTGTTGAAAATCAACATGAATCTGAAAATGAAGCAGAAAAGAGTAATGATTCAAGTGATTATGACAGTAATGTCTCATATAGTGATGAAAATGAAGTCTGTATGTTGGAAGATGATTTGTCCATCTTTGACAATCCAATATTAAATATGGACTCAATTAATCTTTAATGAATTTTGAGGATGTTAAAATCATTAAGGATATATAAGAAGATATTTTGCTTTTGGTCTTAACTTTAAAGACAATGACAAATTCACGCATGATTGGGTAACCCTTATCCCAGGTTTAGAATTTGCATACAATAGTACAGCACATTCTGTCACTGGCAAAAAGCCATTTTAGTTATGGTTGGGTTATGTACCTAATACCCCTGCTAAAACTCTTAATAAATTACCTAGATTGGGTATCCATCCAGGTACTAAATCTTTTCTTCAGATGCAAGAATTATGCAGAAAACATGCTCAAGAATGTATAAGTAAGGCATTTGAGTATGAAAAGAAAAGATGGGATAAAGCCCATAAAGAACAAATGTTCAAAGAGGGTGATGAAGTCCTTATTTCAACACGTCACTTCAATTTAAATGGTAATGTTAAATTGAAGGATCCATTCATTGGACCATTTGTAGTTAAGAAGATGGTTGGTAATAATGCTGTTGAGGTTATTCTATATGCACCTTATGATAGAAAACATCCAGTATTTCCTATTTCTCTTATAAAACCATACCATTCTAATGATACTGCTCTATTTCCAAGAAGATCAGGAAGGCATAAAAAGCAACCTGAAGAAATAGTTGAAAAGGCAGAAATTGAAAAGATACTTAAAAAGAGACACCTTACTAAAGAAAAGGGAGTTGAGTATCTAATAAGATTTAAAAATAAATCAAGTGAATATGACCAGTGGATTCCAGAAAATGAAATCTCTGATCTTAAAAAATCTCTTGAAAAAATTTAAATCAAAATAATACTGTTTATTCAGTATATGTATTATAGAAAATTAAAAAAAATTTCTATTCACTCCTTACTTATAATTAAAATGTCTTAACATTTTTTTAATTATTTTTTTTGGTTGAAGGAGTGTCAGCCTAGATATCCCTAGGACTGAGTATTTCTTATACTTAAAATAAGATAACCTTAAGTACATTAAGCTTATATCTTAAAAATAAGGTTAAAATAATAATATATATGATTATATTACATATATATATAATTATTACTCTATTATATAAATTATAGTAGTTTAAATAGCTTATCCATAGCCTAATAATACTTATTAAGGTGTTAATGGAGTCATAATATACTTATATTAAGTGATATTAAGTAATTATTGACATACATAAGCTTATATGTATACATAAATCTCATATTCAGTGAAATATGCAGTATATTATGTATATTTAGGTATATAAGTGGGTTTTAGCCTCTTAATAGCCTATAAACTTTGTTTTTATGCTTATTTTAGGTCATATGGACGTATCCAGTGGACTCACAACGCCTACAGAAGCATAAACATCTATTTCAGGCGCATACACTCAGTCTGGACAACTTAATCTGCTTCCTTGGATGGATATTCACGGATTTATGGGTTGAGAGGTCATTTCTGGGTTAATATGGATTCTTGAGGATGTTATTGGGGGCTTGTACATTTCATTTTTTTCATTTATATGCTTTGGGTTTCATTATATTCTCTTTGGATGAGTTATTTTACCTGTTTCTTTATGGTATCCGCTTTTATCTGGATTTTCTATTTATGGTATAGGTCTGTGTTATCATTAATTGTGATGGAGGGTCCTTAATGGAGGTCTGGGTGTTGAATCTTCTTGAAGTGGACTCCATGGGGAGGTGATGGGCCCTCACAGTTCTGTAATTGCCGGGGATAGAAGTGACATCATCTGGATTGAAGGTCTGTGCACTCCAGTAGATTTTGGTATAAGTAAGGGAGGATTTTGATGGTTATTGGACATCATTCACTTACTAAAATTCAAAAAAACACTACAATACAATTATTAGCATTTAGGAATATATTATAAAGCCATTATAAATTGATATTATCTTTATATAAGCTATAACTATATTATATTCATCTATTTTCCACCACTAGCATGCAATTAAATCCAAGTATTGTGAGTTTTATTTGAGTATAACTATTTTATTAATCTTCCCCTGAGGTTTAATCACTAAATCACTTATCAGTAAGTAGTAGCACCATAAATAAATACTATTATATCATACTTAAATACTAGATACACTGACAGTCTATGTGATTAGATCATTGCCTGGATGGCCACTAGTCAGTCACCTTGACTTGTGTGTTGTGGGTTTGAATCCCTGGTGCCTCATCCCCTTCATCCATGGTTGGAATACTCTTTTCCTTGCTGGTGTCAATTTCTCATTCTCCCCATAATATCTCTATTCTCCCTCAGCAACCTGCAGTGTATGGGTCATGCATGAGAAGGCTGGAAAACCCCACCCACACTGTGAACCACCCAATTTGTCAACTGACCCCACTTTTCCAAACCCCCCACTATCTGGAAAATTGTTTTTGATCATTTTACTTGCATCAGCTGCAGAATTCCACTCCCCTTATATCCTTGAAAACCCCTGCCCATCAAACCACCACCCCTTGAGGATTAACTTCCCCCCTTCCCCCCTATGGCAACCCCATCTGTGTCCTCAAGACACCTGACTCCCCCCATTATCCAGTTAATTGCCTAGAAACATAACCCATTATGTACCCAGCCCATTAGTTTAACATGCCTTTATGCCCCTAGCTGGGTAAGATTGTAAGAAATTAAAAATAAAAAAGCAGCCACATTTATCTTCTTCCATTGTTTAAGTATCCAGTACGTTTTTATCCCTCATACTAACTATATTTTCAACCTCAAGTTCCTTCATTCCTTCCTATCATAGATGTAGGATCCTGAAAGGTTACATAATCATGAGCTGAGATAGTTGGTATGGAAAGGGGTGGTTGCTCTCCCACCAAAATTTGGCAATCATTGGGATTGTCTCACACAACTGTTTCCTCCATTATTTCAAGGTATCAAAAGAAAGGCCATTATCTAAATTTGAGACAAACTGGTTTTCCACATATAATGTCAACTCATGACATTTTCCAACTTTCATTGCAAATCAAAAACAACCAAAAATCCAATTTGAATGAAATTTTAGAGACACTCACCCATTCTATTTCCCCCATCACTGCTCGCAATTAAATTCATTGCCTTGGTTTCCAAAATTGCATTGCTGTTAAAAAACTTTCATCCATGAGACACATCAAGCCAAGGAACTAAAATTTGCACTCAAGCATGCATCTTGGACAATTAATGATTGAAAAAGAATATTAGGTGGTATCAATGTTCAGGGATCCGCAATTAGGGATCAGGAATTTTTTTTCCTGGGATCAGACATTATTAATTGTGGAAGATTCTTATCCACTAGCCCCGGGGCTAGTGGATTAGGAATCCACAATAATGCATTATCCTGCCTCTTATACCCTGATTTCTGTTTGTAATTTGTGATCCCAAACTCATCACATCCATGAGGCATATCCAGAGAGTAGTCCTAGATGTGGTTATGGCAGAAAGTTGTGCAACATGTGGTTATGATAGAAAGTTGTCCAAGATGTGGCTATGAAAAATTGAGTAGAAAAATGTCGGATAAGAGGTGAACATTGACATGTAAAGTGTCTAATAACCCAATTATTAGCAAAAATAATTGCGGAAGATAATTGGGGTATAATGATTTTTATCTGAAATTAATTTAATTATGGATCCCTGAACATTGATACCCCCTATTATGGACTGATGAATCATCATTCGAAATTGGGAAACTCTCGCAAGCAACTCTTGTTTGGTGCAAGAAGAATGAAAAATACTTGCCAGATTGTCTCCAACCCACCTTCAAGAGTGAGCGCACCAATGCATTGTTTTTGGTGTGGGATGTGTTCCCTATTTTGATCTTAGAGAACTTTATAGCTTCTATGCCTTCTAGAATGCAAGCAGTTATTGATAATAAGAGGAAATCTACTTGTTGGTGATATCTATATTTGTTATCAACCTCCTTAATGGCAGGGAGGTTACCCTAATTTTTTTTTACTTTTGCTTTGAGGGATCAATTCCATACATGAAGGGCTATCTGATGGTGGGTATTTCATGGCTGTTACATTTTTCTTCACTGAATTTTTCTGCTAGAGACGGGTGGAGTTTGATGCCTTGTCTAAAAATGCGGACATCGAGCATTGATTTACGGAAACCAAATATTGGGTAATACCAAAAACCAAAGAGGTGGTTGAAGATATTTGGGACGTATCAATTGGGGATGATCAGCCAGTGGGAGAGACTGAGGAGGAAGTTGAAGATACCGTGGCAACCTGGGTAACCCAGGCCACAAGTAAGAAACGAGGGGTCAAAAAAGAGGTAGATGAATTAGTTGAAGAGGATGAGGATGAAGTCCCCATCTTGAGACAGACACCAAAGAAGCGGCGGATGGTCATCAAGGATGACGAAGAGGAGAAAGAAGTGGCGGTGGAAGTCACCCGAAATTATTCTTAGAAACTGACCCATTATTCAAAGTAAGTCCGTTCTTCTGTTATTTTAAAAATTTTGTTACTGATGATCTTGTTTTTAGGATTCAGATACCATCATGGAAGTTCCAATGGTGGAAGCTGCGCCATTGCTGCCAGTTGAGAAAAATCAACCAGTGGTTGATTTGAGGGAGGACAACAAAGAGACTCTCGACCAGGTATGGTTGAAGAAACCTTTCCAAGGTTGACAAACTCGATTCATCAAAGATTCAAGCGGTGAAGTCAATAAGATTGTTGATGCTGCCTCCTTTGACATGGCCAAAGAATTACTGGAAATTGAGAAAGTGGTACCGGTAGGAGAGGAGGAGGTTTTTGAGAAATGCAGGAAGGAAATAAGAGTGGTTTTGGAAAAAATGAAAAGATTGGTTTGAGAAAAAATCAAGGAAAGAATTTGAAATGGAAGGAAAAGTAAAAGAAAGAAAGAAAGAGGGAAGAAAAAAAAAGTAGAAAGCAATTTGTTTATTTATTTATTTATTTGTTTTATTTTGTTGTTATAATTAAAAATATTGATATATATTTTATAATATTTTGAGAAAAGAAAAGAAAAAAAGAAAGAAAAGATTTGAATAAAATTTTGTTTTAAATTTTGAAAAAGGGAAATTTGAATGAAAGAAGAAAAGAAAGAATGTTTAATTTAAGGAATTTTAGTTTTTAAGTTTTGAAAAGAAAAAATTTAAGTAAGAAAAAGAAATAGTTGATTGAAACAATTTTGTTTGAAGTAAAAATTTAATGAAAGGAAAAATTGTTATTTGTGAAAGTTTATTTATTAAAGTTTTTAGGAATTTTGGTTATTTGAAAAGAAAGAAGAAAAAATAGTTTTGAAAAAAGAATTTGAAAGAAGAAGTAATTTGTTTGAAGAATTTTTATAAGAGAGATTTAAAGGTTGAAGTGAAGTTTGAGAAAGATTGTTGTATTGAGTTCGTGAAAAATTTTGATAGTTCGAAAAAAAAGAAATAAGGGAAAAGAAGAAAAGTTTTTGAAAAGAGAAAAGAAAATTTAAAGGAATTTATTGATTTTTAAGATTTTAATTTAATGAATTTTAAGATTTTATCTTAATTCTTTTATTTAATTTTTTTTAATTTTAACTTTTAATTTTATTTATTTATTTTTTATTCTTTAAAGAAGGTTGAAAAGAGAAAAAAAGCTTTTGATAAGAAAAAGAAGAAAAGAGAAAAAAAAACAGAGTAAGGATTTTAGGAGAGAAGAAGTTTTTAGAAAATTTTTTTCAGAAAAGAAAAGAAAAGAGAAAAAAGAGAAAAAAATAAAAGAGAGTTTTAAGGTTTTGGTTTTAAAGGATATTTAATATGAAAAGATTTTAGGAGTTCAGGGGCGTTAGAAACATTGATGGCTGGTTCCCAGGATATTCTGTCTGAGTCATCGACAAAGCCTTCCCATTCCACAAGGTATTGAAGTTTCCCCTTGTGCATTCTTGAATCAAGGATAAGGCTTACTTCCCACTCTAGATGGTCTTCTACTTCTACCGGTTCCGGAGGAGGCTGGTTCCTGCCCGGGTATATTTCTCGAGCCAGTTCCAGGAGAGATACATGGAAAACAAGGTGAATAGCCTGCAATTTAGGAAGTAGCTTGAGTCAAAATGCAGTTTTAGAGACTTCGTAGTCGATTTTGAATGGTCCCAAGCGTTTTTCAGCCAGCTTCTTTGATGGTTGAGTCATTTGAATGTTTCGTGCATCAAGCCATACTTTGTTGCCTAGTTTAAAAGAAGAAGCAGATTGTTGATGTTTGTCAGCCTGTTCCTTGTACCTTCGAATTGCTAATTCCAAATTTGATTTAAGTTCTTCTTGGAGTCATGATATGTTTCGAAGATAATGTTCAGCAGGATTACTAGTTCCTACATGGATTGAGTTGAATCAAGGATGTCTTCCATAAACAGTTTAGAAAGAAGATTGTTGTGTCAAAGAATGAGTCAAGTTATTATAAGCGAATTCGGCCAATGGTAACCATGTGGTCCAATTGTCTTGTTGGTAACTGACATACATTCGAAGGTATTGCTCAAGGATTTGATTGACCCTTTCCGTTTGCCCATTGGTTTCAAGATTATAGGCCGTGGAGAGATTCTTCATGATATTGAGTTGTCGACACAATTGAGTCCAGAATGTGGATACAAACAATGAGCCTCTATCTGAAACAATATCATTAGGTAAGCCATGTTTGAAAATACATATTCTAGAAACAATTTTGACAAATCTTCTGCTGTAGCAGTAGTAGTGGTTTTAATAAAAATAGACATTTTTGAAAATTTATCTACTATTACTAATATAGCATCAAAATTATTAGAAAGAGGAAGTTGAGAAATAAAATCCATCGATAAAGATTCCCAAGGTTTAGAGGGAGTAGGAAGTGGTTGAAGCAACCCATACTTCCTGTGACAGGGAGCCTTATTCCTATTACATTTGTAACAAGCTTTTATATAGGCCTTGATTTCCCTGGTCATACCTGGCCAGAACAAATCCCTCGCTATTAACTGGTAGGTTTTATCAACCCCAAAATGACCAGCTAATGGAGAATCATGTCGACTATTGAAAATCCATAATTTTATTTCATTATTGTCAGGTATGACTACTCTACCATTTAAAACTAATAGACCTGATTCAACACTAAATCTTTTGGCCCCTTGCTTCAAGAGTATTTTGTCTTTTATCCCTAAACAATAATTGTCCTTTGACTGAGCTTCAAGGATGTTGGATAGTGGATTTTGAAAAGATTGAATTGTCATCAAATTAAGTTGATGAGTCGTTAAAATTGATTTGTTGAAGATTGATTTCACATGTGCTGGGTTCTTGTCAGCAAATGTGTCCCCCCACTGTGGGTAAATGTCATCCCGACGTGACAGGATATCTGGGACAATGCAGTTCTTACCTGGGCGATAGGAAATAGAAAAAGGAAATTCAGACAAAAATTCAGCCCACCTGCCTTGACGCCTGGTTAACACTTTGGAAGGCATAAAGTATTTCAAAGCATTATGGTCAGTCAGGATTTGAAAAGAACTATCTAGGCTGAGAAGAAAATAGCGCCATTTTTTAAGACAATGGATAATAGCTAAAAGCTCCTTGTCATGAATTTTGTAATTTAATTCTGCTGCAGTGAGTTTGCGTGATTCGAAAGCAACAGGATGAAACAATTTTTTTTTCAGGATTGACTTGAGAAATGACCCCTGCAATAGCATAATCACTAGCGTCTGTCTTGACTATTGTTGAAGCAGAAGGATCAAAGTGTTGAAGAATTGGAGCTGTGGTAAATGCAGTCTTCAATGCTTTGAATTCCTTTCGTGCTGTAGAAGTAAAAACAAAAGGAATATCTTTTCTAAGAAGAGAAGTAAGATTGGAAATAGTTTTAGAGTAATCTTTAATAAATCTTCTATAGAAATCGGCAAAACAAAAAAATCCTTGGAGGGATTTAACGGTTTTGGGCTCAGGCCATTCCAGGACTTTTTGGACCTTTTTGTCGTCCATGACTAAACCATCAGTGGATAACATAAACCACAAAAAATCAATAGATTTAAGATGGAATTTGCATTTATTGTGCTTGGAGTAGAGGCCCTGATCTCAAAGGAAATTTAGAACCTGTCAAACATGATGAATATGCTCATCCAGTGTCTTTGAGAAAATTAAAATATTGTCTAAGTAGATGACAACAAATTGTTTGACAACATCTTGAAAGATGTCATTAACAAAAGTTTGAAAAGTAGATGGTGCATTACATAATCCAAAAGGCATTACTAAATATTCAAAACTACCAAATCTAGTGCACATTTCAGTTAGTGGTTCATGACCTTCCGCAATGCGAATAAGATTATAAGTGCCTCTAAGATCAATTTTAGAAAAAAAATTAGCACCATTAAAAAGGGTAAGAAGCAATGACATAGGAGGAACTGGATATGCATTCTTCTTTGTAACTGTGTTGAGCTTTCTATAGTCAACACAAAACCTAAGGCTACTGTCTTTTTTCTTTACAAAAAGAACAGGGGAGTCGGTTGGAGATTTACTGGCTCTGATGAAACCTTTGGCTACATTCTCTGCAATGTAGTCTCAAAGAACTTGAGATTTGGCCTTTGACAAAGAATAGACAGGACCTATTAATTCTATTTGATGGTCATAGGGTCAATGAGATGGTAACTTATCAGCCTTACAGATTGAAAAAAGATCGTGGAAATCATGATAGATTTCTGGTAGAGTTGATTTAATGGCTTCAACATTGATTTGGTTGTCCTCATCATCTTTGAGAGAAACTGTCGAGGGAAGACCAGAATTGAGAGAGCATAATTCAACTACTTTGAGGCAATTTAAATCCTCTTTGAGTGAAGTGATTGAGCTAGAAGGGTTAGCCAATTGCTCATTTAGAGAAAGATCAGATGCTTGCAAGTCATCTGGAAGACATTTGTCCTCTAGCAGGACATTGTCAGGCAGGTTGTTTAACTCCCTATTGACCTGCATTGAAGAATTAGAATTATACTTAGTGCGTGGGGTGATCAATCCCCAAGACCAATCAATTTCAGGATTCCAATGCGTTAAAAAGCCATGTCCAAGGATGGTATCTTCCATTCTTGGGACATCCAAGACTGATAATTCCCACTCGAAGGGGGGAAATTTTGGAAAGTTGAAAACCCATAAAACTTTCTTACTTACCCAATATTTGGGTTCCTCTGATTTGACCAAATATATTGGAGTTTGATTGATATCTGTGAATGTCAGCTTTAACTTCTTGGCAAAAGATAAACTGACAAAAGAAATTGAAGCTCCAGAGTCTATAAGACAACTGAAGGGGGCATCCTCCTTGAAAAGAATGAATCTCAAGCGGTTTAAGGCAACTCCAGTCCTTAAGACATGGAGGTTCTGTGCACTGGGCGAGATAAGATAGTTTGCTTTGCACACAAGTAAACTATCTACTAGTTTTTTGACCTTGAACTAGTACCATCTCTATCCTTCAACTTCACAAAATCTTCTAGCTTGTGCTTACCCCCACAATACATACATAACCCATTATCTGCTTGCCTCTTCCTCTCAGCTTCTTTAAGTTCCCCTTTTGGATCCAGTACCTTACTGATATCGACTGGGGTTGAGCCTTTTGGTCGAGGTTTGTCCTTTCCCTTATTGGGTTTGGATTGAGTTGTCTGTGGGTGTGAAGAAGGTCCTGATTTAAAATTTTGGCCTTGAGATTTGTTGGCGTATCGACAATGTTGTAGTCATCCTTGGTAAAAACTGTCGAGTTTGAGGGCTTGATCCATTAAATCCGTTAAAGTCATCATCTTCTGACCATGAAGATTTAATTGATCCAGAATCCTCGAAGGAAGTTCCTTTTTGAAATGATACTTAAGGGCAGCATCATTCCAACCTGCTTGAGTTTGAAGTGCTCTGAAGTTCGAAATATATTCAGAGGCTTTAACATTATCACTCATGCAAAGGAAATCTAGTTCAATTTCTGCGTTGTCAGTTTCACTACGGTCACCGAACAACGTAAAGAGTTGGTCTTCAAACTTTTCCCAGTTATTAATAAGTAAGTGGGTTTCTGTTGAAGAAAGCATGAGAAGATAAGGTTCGAACCATCTTGCTGCTTTTCCGGCTAGGAATGAAGAAGCATAAACAACCTTTGATTGGTCATTATGGAACAGGAGCTTGCAGGTTTGCAAGAAGGGCCGCAATCTGTCTGGATGTTCTCCATTGAATTTATCAGGAGATTTCATGGAAGGAGTTTTGAATTTAGATCCCTCCGATAGATGTTGGATTGGAAAGGGTTTTCATGAAAAGTCTCATGAAGTCTTCCAACGAATTAGATGGTCCAGGTTCCAAAGGATGACCAGACAAGTGAGTAGCAGGGGCGGATGGTGCCTCTTGCATCATATCCTCTCCTTCTTCTTCTTTGCTAGAGTCATCAAAATCCTGGGGGATGTCTTCTACAGATTGGACAGAATGTCCCCGTTCCCTAAGGTCAAGAGGTTCCAAGGAGTGAGTGCAGGAAACAGGCCGTGTGGCTCTTGGCCTGCCTCTGGCGCGAGCCCTAGTAGTAGTGTCCATAGGAGGAGTGTGTTGAACAGGTGCCATTTAAAGAATTTAAAACACCTAAAAAAGGATGTAGTAGTGCCAAAGTATGAGAACTACGGAGAATTAAATTATACTGTCACCGGACGACCTACGCACAAGGTTGAGGGTTTTCCTGGAAGTGAGATGAGGAGAGTAGTTTAGGAACTTCTTCGAAGCACAGAGGAAATGTTTGAGGAAGTGATTTGAAGATGACTCGAAGGAAGAGCTACTGATTTGAGATATGTTTGATAATAATTCTAATATAATTTAAAGGTAATATTATTATTCTTAAGATCTCACAAAGGGTTTGAAACTCAATAATCAAAGATTTAGGATTTAGAAATGATTACTGAGAAAATAAGGAAAGATACAATAATAATGATTTAACCTGAAGCTTTTACCACTATTAACTATATATATGTTTTATAATTTAATTCTAAAGAATGTTGAACCAAAACCCAACCCCTTTTATACCCTTTACTCCTCCTCGCATTGACCTCATACCCATCCATTATTCCGCACACCACAGACCATTAAAAATACACCCGTTACACCTGGACCCTCCTCACTAACATCTGTCAACCCTTTCATCCTCCACTAACCATTCCATCCATGCTCACTACCCCTTTTAATAATCCACAGATGCTTAATAAACCTTTTAGCGGACTATTACATTGACTATTGTGCTGTGTGTCACTTATTGAGGAAAATACTAACACACACTATTGAGAGATTGACTAATTTAGATTTAGAGTTTAGACTAGCGCGGTTGAATAGTGAGTACACAAAGGAAAGTCGCAGTTGCTATGTAGAATTCCTTTCTGCGCTTCAAGTATGGATTTAGACCTCTGTATTATTGATTTAATGAGCTGCTTTTGCCTCGAGTGTCATGTGGTACGTGACACTTTCATAAGTAAATAAATGCTTATTATTTATTTATAATATTTCTCTTCTGTTTCTGATAAAAAATACATATATCACATGTTGAAAATTCTTAGAAATGATCTCAGTTAAAAGAGTTGTCATTGATTTAAATGTTAAATTATAGTATTTAAACTTGAGATTAAAGAAAAACTATCAATTGACACTCCTGAACTTCAAGCCAAGTTGTCCTGGCTTTTTATAGTCAATGGTTACTTTGTAGCTTTCGACTATCCTCACATCATCTTTTTCTATAGTATCCACTTCATTAGAAGTTGATGAATAGGGTCCTTCATCCAACAATACCATATTTTCCTCCATGTTACCATTCTTATATTTATGTTGATGTTCAGTCAGTTCCTGTATTAAAGTTGATGCATCCGCCAAACGTGACTGAGCCAGCTTAATATCTTGTGCCACCCATTCAAGCTTTTTGTCTTTGTTTGAACTATTGTTCCCTTGAAAGGCATTACGGGTTTTGGATGATCGAGAAGAACCAAGGAAAAGGCATGATATACCCAGAGCCAAGATCAAAGCAGCATAAATAAAATGAAGAGAAGCAAAGAGGTAGACATGATTCTTTGGTATAGCAATAGCAAGTTTAGGGACATTGAGATTTGCAGATTGATTTGCAATTTGTAAGGCCCCTAAACTCCAACCTACCATACGATTGGAAAGAGATTGTGCCCATTCCTCGCCAAACTTTTTAGTATTGTTCCCGTACGTGTTACCTACAGTACTTAAGTCGACTTGCAATTGGTCATCCATAAATCTAGACGCCCATTGATAGAAGAGTGTGTCGCCAGTACCCAGATATACCACTGCTCCAGACACAGCTAGTGTGGCGGATTCATTTGACTTTATGAGAGAGTTCATATCAAGTGTTACAGAACCGTTGGATAATGAGTATTGACCGTCATATACTGTGGTGTTACAAAGAGAAATTGAGCATAACAAGTATGGCTTATTGGGGATTCCAGCTCCATAGCTCCACCAATTGATGAATGGAGTTTGAAAAGATCCATTTGTATCACTGTAAAGAATATTTTTGTAGTTTGCAAAGCATCCAAAACTAGCTATCGTAAATGGATTGATTATTGCGCCATTTGTCAAAGGATATGCGTTTTTCCAGCCCCATTTTCCGTTATCTTGAACATTTGTCTGAAGATTGCCTTGGACTGTAATGAAAGCTTGTAGCCGCTGTTCCCAAGTTGTGACATTGAACCCTCGAGTAAATATAAAATCATTCCAGGGCTGGACGCTCGATGGTATGTTATTTGCAGGAGAACAAGCTTTGATATGAGTGTCTTGCACAAAACATTGCGGATGATAAATGATGCATTGAGTTGAGGCAGCATATGTAGACGAAACTACAGAGTATCGAGAACTTGGATTGGCTGGAGCTAAGAAAGAAACACTTCCTTTTGAGCGATCAGAAGATTGATAGACTCGAAGCTGGTCACTATTATTGGCCCCCCCTATACTAGCTTGTGCAGTCCGATTTCCCACTGGACAAACATTGAATGTACCATTTAAACAATCAGCGTTGAGCACTACAGCTGAAGGAAAATGTTCATCAGTTTGGTTGATAAACTCAATAGTAGTGTATATTTTATCATGAAGCACAATATCAAGGGCTCGGATACTCCAGGTGAAAAATGATATTACAAGCACACCAAATACTGCAGTATACAGCAAAGTAGGAATTCCAGCACGTTTAGAAGGCTTTGCAGAAGACCCAGAAAAAGTGGGGCCGCCAATGGCATATTTAGCAAACCGAAATAATGACATAGGACTGACATTGGTAATTAGATCAAGAGTAAGGAAATATTGAATTGGAGATGGAAGAGAGGAAACTTGTAACTGTGAGTCGCGTAACCAGTGACTAGCCAGATGAAACGCCAAAAGGGCCATGATCATAGCAGAAATTATGTCTCTATAAACATCATGTCAGATTATTGAAATCTCAATTAATGATAGAAACAAAACTAATTACATTACTGAAGCAGATAAAGAAGACATCAATAATGGGGAAAAGTGTGTCGAAAGAACTGAATGTCGATCACCCCATGCAAACCCTTCATCCACAGGTCGAACAAAAGTGCCATTTTTTAAGTGTTGTCCATGGGGAGCATCAAACCCAATAGAGACAATGAATAGTGCGCCCATCAATGCAGGAAGAATTGCACAACTCGTAAGAGCAATAACTGATGGTATAATTGATTTTGGTTTGAAAATTTTGTCATACTATTTATTTAAATTCTCAGAAGTTTTTGGATTCAATATTAAACTGATTAGAGAATTCCAAATTATTTACTCACATTAGAAGAAAGATTACTAGGTGTCCGGTCTCCAATGGTTTTTTCTTCTTTCGTATATGTCTTTAGGTGAAGATTTTCTTCCATTATCGTTTTCGACGAGCAAAAGCGCAACAAAAAATTCAAATAAATATAAAATCAAAGGAATCTAGAAATATTTTAGTGAACTTTTCAAAATTCAAGCTGAAGACACTACAACACTGCAATAAATCAAGATCCTTATATATAGTTTTGATTTGATGTTGCACGAGCTAGTGTGCTGATTGTTCAGTGCGCAGTCTTTCCAGAAGAATTACAGCTGAGCTGAAATGGAGTTAGGATAAAGATAGTGATTGGCACCTGCTAACAGGTGCCCCTGTATTTTTTCTGGTGCAAGTAAGTCCGCTGTGAAATTTTAAATATACTTGTTTATAATTTATTTTCACCTGCAGGATCGGGTTACCCAACCAAACACCCTTCCAGGCGGTGAAACTCTTTAGACTGCTGTGCAGAAGTTCCTTGATTGTAAATCGTTAATTTTCAAATCGTTAGATGGGAACCGCGACATAGCAGACCTGTAAATGAGAGTCCCTCCCCAGAGCACACGCGACGGCCTTTGTCCAGTGCCGGTCAGGTCATTCCCCATTGAAACACTATCTCTTCCGTTTCAAAGCAGCCCCCTCTCCCCTTTGCACTCTTTGCACCCAACACGCTCCGGATACCCCGGAACATGTCTTACTTTTTTGCCCAGCCCATGTGACTGAGCGCAAATCCCTCTTCTTATTAGCCAAAAAACACAAAATTAAACTTGATACTTCTACTCTGCTATCTCCCTCTCCTATCACACTCCAAGTCGCTTCATTTCTTATTAATACTAACAGATTTCCCAATAATGTCCCATTTACTGAATTGTCTCATACTTAGTATTTCCCGTTAAATGCCCTGCTTACTACTAACCACATTGACTCCCTTCTCATCTTGTACTTAGCCATTTTGAACCGTTCCTTCATGCCCCAAGTTGGGTGAGATTGTATGAAATAAAAAAAAATAAAAAAAATGAGAGTCAAACTGGCAAATAATGTTTTGATCGGCTATGCGAATAATGGATGTCTGGGGCCCAGAACACCCTATAAAATTGCACTGCTATTTGAAAAAAATTATGAAACTAAATCGTAATCTGTGGCTTTGATTTGTTAGTATAATGAGTTTTCCCTAGTATTAGTAATAGGTTTATGAAATATTTTTACATTACTTGACCACAATAGAATCCGTGATCAAAAGAATGAATTGGGAACACATATTTTGGTAGTACAGTGGCCGGACCGAAATTTGCACCCGGTGCATGGATACTCCAGGTTATCGGCCTTTTTTTTCTTCCTAACAGCACCACCATCACTACTCACGCCTCAAGATCATACTAATTTTATGATTTACCTTTCACATTTTGGTAATTTGTCCTTTCTTTCTCTTTTCCTTCCAAACTGACTCATTAATCTCTTATCCAATATTTACCTTTTTTACCGCTTTTCACTCAAACTACGACAGGGCCCTCAGCTCGCAAACGACATCTCATCCATGAAATGAAGATCACAATAGTTAACCAATCACATTATTCAAGCCTTGTTGCAAACACATGAAAACACTTCAAAAATATGGTTTAATAATTTTATCACCCAATGACAGTTCCTGCTATGTTTAATGCCTTTAAATAGGCTTGGAATGGATTTTCCGACCATACTTCGGAAACTTGATTGCATTTTCGCTTTCAAAGGTGCAAGCTGCCAGGGAAGCAAACAGTGAAGCTACATCTTGGTGATGCTTTTTTTGGTCAATTTTGTCCACTTTTCACTGATCTTTTTTGCTCAATGCTCATACCAACCCCATCCCTTTCATTAAGGAAAAGCACACACTTGTCAGCTTGCTCTTTATCAATTTCAATAATGATGTTTTTTCAAAAAATGTAATCTTTTTACGAATTGGTGTCCGGCTGAGTTTATTTTGTGACAGTCCTATTCTACATGGTCGTATGAGTTAGAAATGTACAAGCTCATGTCTGCAGAGTGAATATTTAGGGATTTATGAGGAAAAAAAACAGGCGGAAATTATTGTCCGGCCACTGTACAGCCATGTCAATAAAGGTTGATGTTTTTTCAAAAAAAAAAATTAAAATTTTTAACCCGGCTGCTACTTTGAATTGAAAATTTCAGCCGCCCAAAGCTTAGCCCGGCTGCAACTGTCCGACGTTGGGTATTTTTTGTTTTGTTTTTTCTTTTCTTTCCCCCTCACATGCAATTGCCCCAACAAGTCACTGCGGGCAAAACTGAGTCACACACACGCATTTTGGGGGGCAATGTCCCGCACGCAAAACAAGACATGATGTCTCGTAATAGAACCGGACATCTGATCTTGCCATGTCATGTACAGCTATATTAAAAAAGCTTGGTGCAATGAATCGTAAAAGTCAAGGATTTTCACCCAGCAACTTTATGGAAAATCCTGACAGATTTTCCATTAGGTTGAGTTAGGCGAGAATCTACAATCAAGCCCCTGAGCTCGCTTACCATCAATTCCGTTTTCTGGTCCCCCCCACCCATTTGATTTCTCCCACGATTCTCCCATCCCATCCTTGACTGGCTCTGATTCCTTCCCATCCTTGACCGTCTACTTTTTATGGTGTGTTTTTTATATTTTTTATATTTTTTTGTAATTTCTTTTTTATTTAATTTTTTCTCTTTCTCTTTCTAGATTTGTCTCTTCATCCTGGGCTCAACCACAGTATTTCTTTTTTCTTTTCTATTTTTTATGTCACTGACTTTTCTTTTTACTTCTTACAGTGATGTTTCATCCACCCAACTTGTTGAACTCTGCTTCAGTTCCACCCAATTCTGATGCGTATTGGAGTAAATATGATGCATATGAGTCCAATGACTCATCCTCCTTCCGTGACCAACTTTCTCTTTCCCAGTCCAAAAACCCATCTCTCTTCCAAGAACAACTTTCTCTTTCCCAGTCCAACGACTCATCCTCCTTCCATGAATGACTTTCTCTTTCCCAGTCCAACAGCTCATCCTCCTCTCTTGAAAATCTGTCTAATAATGATTCTGGATCCTCTGATCATTTTTTCAAAATTTATGTTGACTTTAAGTTTTATATAGCAAAGGGAAAACAAAGTACCAATTCAACTTCCCCACCAATGGATCGAGTGTCTCCAGACCGTGGAAAACTTCTTATACTGATTTGGAACACTTCAAACGTAGTGCAGTAAAGACAATCAATGATCAAGAAAACTCAAGAATGGGTTTGTATGTTCAGAAGAAAGTTGAGAATGGTTCGGTTTTGTGGTATTCTCTTGTTCCGAACGCTGGTGATGCAATTACATTTCGGAAGAAAGTTCTCAACACCATAAATCAATTTAAAATGTCTTTCTTGAATGATCAGAATCTTTATGTACTTTTAGAGCAGAAGGATACTAGACTTGCAAGAAAGGTAAATTTTCTCTTTTGTTTTCAAAAATAATATTTACTGACAATATTTTCTCTCTTGACAGAGAGACACAGCTTACTTATGTCTGGAGGACAACAATAATCTGGGTATTGGTCCAAATGGAGATTGAAATTATACAGATCTTCCACCTGGCCTTCAAAGGAGCAAGACAAATTTTGAATGTGTACGCCTGCTTTTGGACCTCTACAAGAACAATAAGGATTATAGTAAGTCCGAGGTAGGGCATGTTGTTATTAATCCTGCAAACCCACAGGAGTATTTTTTACTCACTCACAATATGGCTGTAACTTGGGCAGATGCTATGGTATGTAATTTCATCTTCTCACATTAAATTTGTATATATTTATTTCTTTAAATTTTCATAAATTCTTTGGAAGAGTATGAATCCAAAGGAAGTTACTTACTTGATACCACCAAAATCTCCAATGTTTAATTGGCTTAAGAAAAACAACAATCCTGGAAGAAGGCGAATTTCAAATTTGGCGACCAACTCTTCAACAGAATCTCCTCTTCAGCGAAGAAGTATTTCCCCACTTGATTCAGAGACTGGGGAATCTGAAGTCAAGGCACCTGAGCCAAATTTTGAAGATTTTTTTGAAGCGGCAAAAGTCAATCCTCAAAATGTAGCAATGAAAGAAGGTCTTTCAAAACTAGGACTCACACATTGGTCATATATTCAGGATTATGAAAAAGATGAGTTGGTTAAGGCAGGTGTCCCTGATCCCCTTGCCCGTGCATTGTTCCAAACTGCTAAGATTTTTTCTGGCTGTTTACAAAAGAAGAAAAGGAGATGTTAGATATTTTAAATTTAATTTATATGAGATGATCCATAATAAATATAAATGATTGATACATGCAGAAATTAAAATCTATAATAAAATTATCACTCCCAATCAAACCTGATGCAACATATATTTTAAAAAATGCCAATTATTTGACACTTAACAAAAACCATATGAGAAAAAAAAAGAATTTATTCCAAAAACTAGTTGATGTGTGCTGAAAATTTAAAATTCTTACTTAAAATATTTGTGCAATCATTGAAGATAACTTTTATTTATAGTTTTAGCAACATCCAGTCTTATTTCTTAGGAAATTTAATTTATAATGTTAATAAATAAATACAATTTTCATTTCACGTAGCCACTACCTTTGTGTTATGTACATAAGGGAATAGACTTGGTGACTTTTCATAATTATGTACTTAGTGTTAATATTTAAACCTGTGGAGCATCTAAGTGTGATCTCTGGTTCACTCCGGAGACAGCACTGATATTGCTTCCATAGGTAAGTTTTTCTAGTAATACAATTGGTTCACTCCGGAGACAGCACTGATATTGCTTCCATAGGTTATGGGCTTATCCCTGAACAACTGAAGTTCATGTATATTTCTCCCAGAAGCAAGTGTGAATCCCATGCCTGTCCCACATTAAACGCACCTACACTGCTGTACCATACTCACTTACAGACAGCAACAACATTACAGTCAACTAATCATTACCATATTCCCTAATCTCTTGCGTTGGAATTTAATTCATGCCAACATTCAATCCAAACCTAAACTGCAGCTGGAAATACAAAACCTCCACATTCCACCCCACCTTCCATGTGCATCTGGATCTGGACCAGACAGTCGCAGGATCACCGCCCTCAATCAATGCCGCTCTAGATCGCTCTCATCCATCACGTCACTGGTATCATCTTCGGACAGCGATATGACTCAACTGCCATTTACCACTGCCGAATCAACCCCCCCATACCAATAACCCTCTGCTGCTTTGCCGTGGTACCAATAAATCTCCTGTTCCTCATCCACCGACAACTGCCATCCCAATGTCAGACCAACCACCCCTTACAGAATACAAAGGTAAAGACTGTGAAGAAATAATTGAAGACATAGTCACAAAAATCAAACATATGACAAAATTGAATGCCAAAGGTTCCAACTGGCAAGTTTGGCTTAAAAACTTACATTTGGTTTTAAATGGCCAAGTCAGGACCACAAAGTATAAAACAGATCCCAACGCTGTGACTGACCCTCTCTCGCATTTTGAAGATGAAATTAGCTGGCATGTTTTATACTACACCCTAGAGGGGAAATTGCAATTGTTTATTGACTATGGCATTTTGTGTTTCAAAGCCTTTTCAATACTAAGCAAGAAATTCAATAAATCTTCTCACATGTCAAGGATGACTTTATCTGAAAACCTGCTGGAAATCCAATCATTGCCATTCACAAGTATCATGTCTCACAGTGAACAAATTAAATCAATTCTGGACTCAATTGAGCGATCTGGATTCACCTTTACTTGTGACGGTGTTGCTGCCATTCTGGCACAACTCCTACTTCCCCCCTCCTGCTGTCAAGTGTATGTCAATACTGACTGTCATATTGAACTGAGGAAAGACCTGATTCAACCTACTTTCGACAACATGATGGATGTCCTTCAAAATTGTTTCACCAATCAGAAATCCAATATGCCAGAGGGCCACTCGATGATGTCGACATCTCTTGAAGCAAAAATCAAGCCTGAAGAGACAATATCTACCATGGCTTTCAGACGAGGAAAAGTTGATTCCTATCGGCCGGGAAACAGACGGTCAAATTACTCCTGCCATATGGGCAAATCAGTGGAACATTTTGCAATGCAGTTCCCCTACAACCCAGAGGTGTGGGCTCAAAAAGAAGCCCATCTGCAGAGAGCTTGCACAGAAGTCAATCAAATCCATAGGTCATTGAATGACCAGAAAGGAAAACAACCTGCCAGAATGTTGTCAAAAGTAAACCTCACTGAAATTGACTCTGTGACCCTTAATGTTCTAACTTCCTCATTGAAAAAACTGGATCTCAGTAGCAATGACTGGCTTTCAGAGATTGAAGGTCAAGGCAAGAAGGGTATTTTTGACTCAGGTGCAACCCATCATTTCACTGGTGATCAGAGACTTCTCACTGACTTTAACTTTTTGAAGAAGCCAATGCTGGTAAAAACTGCGACTAATTCTGCAGCAGCTTTTATCACGGTGTAGACCGCTCTATAATATAAGCTATAGACACAGCGCGAGATGGGTTGGTTCTTCTTAATTAAAAGAAGCGCCTTCCACTCTAAGAAAAGAAACAGTGATAACTGTAAGGCGATGATAAAGGTAAATTAGAAAAGTAGAGATAAGAGTGGTGCTACAGCCCAGTTACTATCTATTCTCAGTCAAGCGCTTAATATTCTCAGCCGCTCCCTCTTGAAGTGCTATACACAAATACTATCCTTACTGCAGAAATAAAATAACCTTTCAGTGCTCAGCTTACTCTACAATCCTAAAAATATTCTAAGTATTGTTACTTGATTCCTATGTATAATAATAATTATTATTTTTTATATATTTCTATATTTCTAGCTTCCTCAATCTCCATTTTTTCCATAGAGATCCTTTCCTTTATATATTATCAATAGGTTTTTTTTGCCTTATCAGCTTTCTCCTACAGGTTTCAGCGCTCAATTCCTAGTCCCCTCTCTTTAGTAGCCTGTATGTACAACTCATTGCCCTTTAGCAACTCGTAGCTACTACCGTGCTCTAGCTATACCTACCCTACACTTTCTAAGGAAGACTATGTATACTATAGCCTGTACCGCCCCCACTTAATGATGCGCTAATAGTAAAATAGCTCACTTACTTGTGCATTACTCATAAGTATTATCCTTGGTCTACCCTCCGATATTTGCTTCATGCATATGTGTGCTCCTTTCACCCTGACTTGTCGCACTTTCTTTAGTTGACTTTCCTAACTAGCACTAGTGCTGCTTCTTATTTATCTCTCCCTAATAAAACACATACTTCCTTATCTTGATACCGCGCTAATAGCCCCACGTGATAACCAGCTGCATTCCTTTTGCTAAACACATAGTTAAACTATGAACTCCATGTCCATGCTATGCTGTTTTTTGACACGTAAACCCATACTGCAAGTGCGGAACCCATATTTCTCTGCGCTTTGCTTAATGACATGACAACCCCTTTTTAACAGTAAATGCGCTTCACATGTTTTTTTACGTGCTTATGCAAGATGCGTACCACAGCCTCCCTCTACTTGCTACTGTCCCCAGGCACTATAAAACCATAGCGTGCTTCTTGCTTATCTTCCTCACAACTCTCCTCTCTTCCACCATCTTCAAAAAAATTAGTCAGTTTCTCTTCATCTTTTCTTTTCTTCTATTATCTCTTATTTTTCTTGTTACTTATTCTCTTTCTTTCTTTTCAGATATGACCACACCTCGTACCCGCATAGATACCATGCTCACGGGCATTTGTCGCTGTGATAGATGTAGGGAGAATGGAGTTCCTACATGTGAATTTGCCAGAGCCCTCCGTGGTGGTGGGTACTACAACGTAAGTCCCTTCTCTCCTTATAACTCTTCAATACAAAATTTTTTCTCTTCTTCTCTTTTTTTTTTATATTAGTTGTGTAGCTTTTTCAAACAATGCAAAAAGAAATGTAGCTACGACGGTCTCCCCATTGCTACCACGGTTGACCCAAACACTTCCACCTCAAACTTGATGCATAAAATGACCATCAAATGACCCTGCCCTGCTCCTGAAGCAGCGGCTACACAGAAACATTGACAGGTCTTCCATTGGCTTCCCATGCCTGAGGAAACAAGCTCGCCTTTTCACTCTCTTTTCTCAGAAGAGACCGGGAATATGGTAAGCATCATTCTTTTTCTTCATTCCTAATTGATGACTTCAACTTTTTCTTTCATCTCTTTACAGGACGCTCCAGCAACACCTTACGCTGATCCACCTCAAGACCCTCGGTTGTTCCTGGACAAAATAACAGATTGGGATGGCTCCCCAACTCCTGAAGCATCCCCACCAGTAGAAGAGCCAGAGCCCCAATGGCCTGCCTTCCCTGTGCCGGTACCTCTTTGCAAACTCCTTGACTGGTTGGCTCCCGCCATTGACAGGATTCTGAAAAACAACAACGCAACAGTGTAAAATGAAGACACTGTTGATACTCCAATCCACCCCCCCCCGTCCTGAAACATGGCAAGTTCTTGATCATGTGGTAGCCACTCCCTACTACTGCACAATCAACTGATTCAACACTGCCTTCAACACAATGTTTGAATATCTAGAAGATACTCCGGTGTTGGGTGACCAAGACTTCCATAATTGTATAGCTCTGGTGGATCAGCTACATTTCATATACAAGGAGGTCCTCAAAGATTGGGAGTATACCTTCCTAGATCGTCCTTAATTGTAAGTCTTATTTCTTTTTCCTTCTCAAAAAAATCCTTTAATATTTTCAACACTGAAATTCTTTTCCTTCTTTCCTCAGTCCTTCTTATATTTTTTTTCTTATTTGTATTTTACTTATACACACATTGTAAATAGTTTTTAGAAATTAATAAATAATAAAAAACTTTAACTTGTGAGAGATGAGACGACAACATTTTGAGTTATAACCTTGAGAGATAAAAAAAGAAAATCCCACTCCTTCTACAAGTTGCGCACATCTCCCTTAGATGCCTGCGTCAAAAGAAAAAAATTGAAGGCATTGACTGTAAGACAATCCTTCTCCTTATTTATTGTTTCCAACCAATTGTCAGATCTTCCCAAGATCTGGCGCCAATACTAGTGGGAACTATTCCCTAAACTTGTGCTTCCTTCATGGCTACAACCAACAGCTTCTTCCTGTGACGTCTCTTGATTATATCTTCATTACTACCATCTAACCTATATATATATATAGCGCTCTATAGTCTCTTTATTATCTTTCAATTATCACGCCTAGTTTAATCATGACCCAATACCATACTGTACCTAGAGATCAATCATGCACCTTCTTTCAGCGCCATAATTTCAATTGCACATTTTCTAGACCCAGAGGTTACACCAATTTCAGACCCGCCTGTGATAAGTGCTTTAGATACCATAAGACTTGCGCTTTTTCTCATAACCTTCCACCCTCTATTAATGGATTTGTACAATTCCCTCCTAGTAATACTTCTAGCGCTCCTACAGTTATTGATAGCTCTAGTAATACTTCTCAAAATTCTAGTACAACTCTTCCTACCTTTTCTCAAAGAGAAATTTCTATTCATCCCAAAATAGAATCTCCTCCTCCTGATGGTACTGACGTTCCTATGCAACATCCGCCACAGCCATCAACATTGCGCCTCAAATTTCTTCTCCTTCCGCGCAGACTGCGTACCAGCTAGCTAGTAAGCTCTATATACTGACTTGCCTATCTAGTACTAAAGAAGACCTGCTTATTCTTAGGTTTCTCTGAATCCATTTCTTTAGGATGGGTTCCAACCCCACTACCTTTTGTACATTCCATGCGCATCTTCTCCTGTCTTCGGCTAATCTATGACACCATGTCATCTTCCTATAAAACCGCCCCTGCTTTTTCTGAGCACAAGATTGACTCCCACTATGAGCATATTGAGTTAATTGTTCAACTCATGAACGAAATCAGCTCATCATCTATCTCTGGTTATCCTGCCGATCCCAAAAGTTTTGTTATGCCTGAGGAATGGAAGGGTTATCCTGCTAGCTTTGATAGCAATCATTCCTAACCTATTTTAAACTTCTTCTTTTCTAAATAAATAATAATAAAAATGGATTATTTCCACTCCTAGTGCTAAAAAGTTAGAGAGCTATTCTCCCTCTACTTTCTTTAAAAGCCTTTAAACCTAGTATTTTAAAGGACATATTCACCGCCTTATTGCGCTTACAATATCTCATAGACATGTAATAAATTTGACTCGGGCACTCCATCTGCCAATCATGCTTCAGACATGGTTGTGTCACCTTTGCTAAACTCCCAGCAGCTTTCTTGATTTGCCCAGACAGCTGTTCCTCTAGTCTAATTTCTTGCCTTATCATGTCCCCTCAAATGATGTTAGGAGATTGAGACCCCCTTTTTTTACTATTCCCAATTGAGAACTTTTTACAATTGCTTATTCAGCCATGGTTTCTAAACCCCCTTTAAATGTCTCCCATCTGTCAAAACTGAGCCAAAAATTCTCTTCTTGAGACCTCTTTTGAAAATAACGCCTTTTGCATTCTTAATCAATGTTAGTTTATACTCACTTCCAGAGTTTTAATTTTCATGATAGTTTACTCTCATTCCAGAGATTATGTTTCTACTGGTATTCCCCGTGGGTAGAACCTTTTGATCTGATAGGCTGCAACTTGTCACTTCCATTCAGTACCATCTAGTTCCTCCAGTAAATATGAACCCCCTGTTATCTGCTTTCTTATCCTATAAGGACCATTCCACCTATCTGTGAACATCTTTCCCCATTGACTTTCTAAGCTTCTATTATAGACTAGAACTAGGTCACCTAGTTTTAATGGTTCACTTAACCTATGCGCTAAACACTCATCCAAATACTTAACTGATCTATCTCAAATTTGCATCATTATTTCATATGCTTTCTCCACAAATTTGTCCTTTCTTTCTAGCTGTACTACTATAGCCAAAATTAAATCTTCAGTAGAGCGTACCTGATCCCAGTCACACCCTAGAAAAGATCCAGCCTCCAGATCTATAGGTAAAACCGCCCTTTGACCAAACATAAGTTCATATGGCAAGAATCCTGCAGTCCTTTTAACTGAAATCCTGTCCACAAACAACACCAATGGCAAATAGTGTTTCAACTTTTCTCCATTAGTTCCACATAGCTTAACAAGCACATCTTTAATGACTTTATGTCCTTGTTCAATCATTCCTTCAGCTTCAGGATAGTATGGAGTCACAACTCAAATTTTAGCGCCAATACTCTTGATTACATCTTGAAATTCTCCTGAAAACTCAGCACCACCATCCACTGTTACCATTTTCATCACCCCATAACAATAAATCCATTCCCTTTTTAAAAATTCAGCTACATTACTTGCCTTAAGATTAATTAGAGGCGCCGCTTCCACCCATCCTGATAAATCATCCCTGGCTACTACCAAGTATTTAAACCATCCTTCTTTAATATGGACCACATCCAGACTGATCCTTCCAAAGATAGTGTCTTCACCAGTTGCCTTACCTTTCTCCTTAGGCTTTCTGTAACTCCTGTGCTGACATTCTGGACATGATTTAACCCAATCTCTAACTTCACTTTTCATATTAGGCCACCAAAACCTTTCTTTAAATCTTTGATAGGTTTCATCTTGTCCTCTATGTCCTAGATTCTCATGCAACTCTTTGAGAATCTTCTTGTTTCTGCACCTATCTTCTACAACCAACTGTGGTGTTGAAGCCTGTTTCTTCCATATTTTATTATCTTTGATAAAATATTTCTTAGCACTCTTTTCTATCCTGCGCCATTCTATTTCTGCACAATTGCTAGGTCGGTTACTTCCTCCCAAATATAACTTTTACCATTCTGACTCCTTATTCTCTAATATTTCCTTGTCAATACTTTTCCCTTCAGTTGAAGTATCACTTTCTTCACTAAATTCTGAATCACCTTCATCATCTGAGTTATCAGATCCAAATTCCTGCCTATTTCAAGTTATTACGCTAGCTTCAGCATCTAGTGCCTTATCTTTTTCCCTAAAAATCACGTTAAAATTCCTTTTAAAGGCTTCCTTATTTCCTAAGTTATCCTGAACTTGTTTTTCAGCTAGTTTAAAGTCATCACGTACTTGCGCCTTTAGTAGTTTAGAGTCATGGCGGACTTGCGCCTTTAAGCCTCTGATAACTATAATCAATCCCATTTACCCAACTTTTATCTTCTTCAAACTCTTCCGCTTCAGAACCCTCTTCCCTTACTGGCCTTCTTGACAAAGAATCAGGCATAGTAAAAGTTTTCCTGGCTTATGGACTAAATCAAAAGAAAAAAAATTGATTTGCGCTACCCACCTGGTCATAGGCGCATCTGGTAAACTAGGACTGCTAATCATTTGTACTAATGACAGTGCATCAACCTGCAATTTGAAGTTCTGCCCCCAAAGCATCCATTGCAATTTCTTAAGAATTTTCGCAACTCCACAAAGCTCCAACTTTGACTGAGAATACCTAGACTCCACCTTTGTGAACACTTTAGACTCATACAACACTGGTATATCATTCCCTTCCTCATCCTCTTGCATCAATACTACGCCGGCTGCAGACACACTAGAATCAATCACTAGAGTAATCTTACCAGCGCCTGGCCCATACTCCAACTTTTTCAAAAGAATATCTTTTCCTACAATCCTTTTCATTAATTCAAATGATTCTTTGCATTCCTCTGTCCAATCCCATACAGCATCCTTTCTTGTCAAGCGCCTCAAGGGAGAGGATAATAAAGCAAAATTGCGGATGAACATCCTTACGTAAGTACAAATTCCTAAAAATCCACGCACTTCCGTAGTATTTCTAGGTCTATGCCAAGTAAGGACCTTGTTCTTTTGTTTTTCTGCAATAGTCCTTCCTTTCCTACATACAACATGTCCAACAATATCTAGCACTGGGACACAACAAGAAAATTTTGACCCTGAAATAGTCAAACCTGCTTCCTCTATTCTAAAGAGTATCCTTTCTAAGGTAATAACATATTCCCAAATAAACCTTCTAATAGATGGATTCTCCTCTAGAACCTCTCCATCATAATCGCTAAATGGCCCTTTTATACCACCATCATCAATAAAGATTCCCACATGTTCTGGGATCTCATCCTGTAGTATCCACACCATCTGTGCCTGATACACTGCAACACAGTTTGTAGTGCCCTGCGGTAACCTTGTCAACCTAAAGCGTCCTAGCGGCGTTTCAAACGTTGTCATAGGTCTTGATGACAAGTCTAACTTGCGCTCATTGTATCCACCCATAATGTCTCCTAATCCATAACAAGCGCGCCCTGCAAAAGATTCCACAAATTCTTCTGGCAAAAGTAGAATTCCTGCGTCCTTCACTGTAACCTTGTTCATTTCTCTTAAATCATTAACTACCCTTAATTTTCCATTGTGTTTAACCACACAAAACACCGGACTTGAATAACTTGACATAGATTGTTCATACAATCCTGTACATAACCTTTCCCTAATAAGTTCAGTATACTCCTCTCTAATTGCCGCTGGTATAGGAAACATCTTCTTCTTCTATGGCGCATGAGGTATAACTGGAACAATATAAGGTTTACCATAGGTATGTTTTAACAACCCTCTTTCTTCTTCTGAAAACGCAATTGCTTTCTCTCTTAAAGCCATCACATTCAACAGTAATTCCTTTTCTTCCTTATGCAGCCAATCATCTGGTCCAAAATTAACCATTTGCAAGCGCTCCCACGAAATCCTTTCTGTGGGCACAAATTCTGGCTGAAACTTTGTTAAAGGCTTATCATAAGGGTTTCTTGAAAACTCTGGCCTCGGTAAAGGAGGATTTAAATCAGGCATTGGAGCATTGACTGGTTTAACCTTTACTGCGACTGGTTTATACTTTGACACTAAACTTTGCCAATCACTTCCTTCATTATTTAAAATCATAGTCTTCCTAATGTAACTACAAGTAACACCCACATCTTGCTTTTGTCTTTTCTTTTTAACAAAAAAATAACTAAAACCTATTTCAAAGAAATCAAATAACCTAGGTATAATACATTCTATAGTAGTATTACCTAAACACCTATGAAGTTCCCCTTTGCATATCCTGTTATGGACTGGCCTGTTACTATCCAGGTTCTTCTCTTCTGGGGAGATAGTAACACCTAAAATACCAGCCCCTAATGAAAATAATGATGCACCCCTGGCAGGCGCTCATTCTCCTCCTCAAATCCTTCCTCATAAAACTTCTTTTCCTTCTCTAAAACTGTAGTGCCAGTATATCTAGTTTCCCATCCATCATCTCTAGATGCTACTAGCACAGCTGTTACTGGGACTCCGTAATTCCCCATAATACTTATTCCAATTGTTTTATTTTGACCATAATCTATAGTAGCTGAATAATCCATTAGAAATGGCGTACCTAAAACTGGTTTTACCATTCCTATAAGGACGTAAAAGTGCAGATCCCTCTCTGCTCCTGCAACTCAAGTTTTCACAAACTCTGCTACCCCTATAACAGGTAGTATTCCCCCTCCAATACCTGCGACAGTACCCTCACCATCTCTTACTGGTAGTCCTAGCGCTATTGCATCATCTGCTGATATTACATTAATCTAAGAGCTGTATCAACTAGCACTCTAATTTGCTTGTCATTTATTGAAAAAGATAAATACCCTAAAGGTCCTGCATAATGAGGATCCTTTGATAACCCCAAATTCAGTTGATAAAACTGTTGGGCTATATTGTACTGCAAACAGTTAGCTACCTTCTGCTTCCTACAATTATCTACTAACCCATTTGCCACATTGGGTGCCACAGCCGTAAGTACCCCTAATGGAACTGTAATTATTGAATTCAAACAATGAGTAACTAATTCTTCAGCCGCCCTAGGAAACTCTGAATGAACTAGACACTGCATCTTCCACTTTGGTTGCAAAGTTTTATCTCCAGCCTTTTACCTACCAGGAGGATTTTTGGGTGTCACATGCCTAGCCCCTGGCATCCCTTCCACAGGTGTCACCCTCTGATGAACCCTTTCTGTCTCCTGTTCTTCCAAAACAACTTCCTCCTTGAAGCGCTGTTCCTCAGGGTTCTGCTGTCCGCTTGACCCTTATTCCATCTCAACATCATCCTGAAGAATAGGTACATTTTCTCTAGTAGTATGTCCTACTTCCTCCATATCTTCAGCATTAGCATATCTAGCGCCTGCTATTCTTAGCCTAGAAATGGTTGGAGGTGCCATCTTCTTTTGCTTCGCCATGAATATTTCCAGACGCGCAGCAGTAAGTGGCATCGCAACTGCCCCTTCTTTAGCTTTAAAGTCCAGAACCGCAGAACCGCTCAAGTTACAGCAAAGTTGACTGCCCTTGACCCCTTTCCTTTATCTACCTGCTCTGGCTCCTTTCCTTTACTAACCTTAACCTCCATAGTTTTTTTATTGATGTAACCAATAACCTTAGCTTGCATACCACATTCTCTATCTACGTAAAGTCTAGTACCATCTTCCAAAATCAGCACTGTCCCATCCTCATAGACAACCTTATCTTATTTGTCCTTTTGCAGTGCATTACATCTCATTCTAGAATGCCCTTCTTTATTACAGTAGTAGCACACCATACTAGCAAAACAAGAAACTTGAGGACTGGATTTTGGCATATAAAAATCTTTAGTTTTAGCCCCCTCAGCTAAATTCTTTTCCAGATCATCAATTCTAGCCATTACCAAGTCTGGATCCTTCCTGATAGGTTTTCCCCGAGGACTAGTTATTGGAGTCAAAGGCCCTGCAGCAGATGCAACTTCAATTACCTCCAAATCATCCAATGCTACCCTAGCAGCCCTTTGTTCTACTCATCTCAACTTCATTTCCACTTCAACAGCAATTTCAAATGCCTCCAATCTAGGGTATTTGTAATTTCCATCCCTTGCTATCTAGGCGCCTCTTTGCCCAATCTTCAACCTCAGGCGCTAACGCCTCACAAAACAAAGGTAGCAACCCATTAAAATTGCTAAAATCCTCATTACTGACTAAATATTTGACCATTTGATCAAATTCTTCCCTAAAGTCTTTAAATTCTCTAGGATCCCTGATTCCTCCTTTTGCCTTAGCCTTATTTACTAGAGCATCCAAGTCACACATTGTGTACTTAGTTTCCTCCGTAATTTTTGGCCACCTCCTCAGCATCTGAGCCTTCAGCGCTGTCCAATCTTGAGACTCATGCCCTTCAAGGTCCTCTAAGTTGTCCTTAAAATTGTTTGAAACAAAAAACAACACCTGGCGCACCATATCATAATCAGTGGCCCCATGAACTTCTGCAACTTGTTCAAACCTGTGTAAAAACTTTTTGGTATTACTACTAGTAAATCATAAACTATCATCCTTGCATCTAATGATAGTTGATACCCTTTGGGGTATCGAAGCAGTTGAATTTGGCGACTTCACTCCTTCTTGAGGAAGCCTTGATAAAGTTGCAGTTGGCTCCATTTCTTCCCTTGTTTAAAGATAAAAATCAAGTAATTAATAAAGATGACTGTACCCCTTGATACAATCCTATGCTATCCTTTGATAATGGCTCTTGATCCACTTGTTGAAGACCCTATGACTCTTCCTCTGAAGCACCGGCTTGATCTCCTCCATTGACAAAACCCTGAAAAAAAACAATACTATTATCACTTACAATTATGCCACTGTTGGGACATCAATTGTAGACCATTCTATAATACTAAGCTATAGACACAGCACAAGATGGGTTGGTTCTTCTTAATTAAAAGAAGCACCTTCCAATCTAAGAAAAGAAACAGTGATAACTTCAAGGTGATGATAAAGGTAAATTAGAAAAGTAGAGATAAGAGTGGCGCTACAGCCCAGTTACTATCTATTCTCAGTCAAGTGCTTAATATTATCAGCCACTCGCTCTTGAAGCGCTATACACAATTACTATCCTTACTTCAGAAATAAAATAACCTTTCAGAGCTCAGCTTACTCTACAATCCTAAAAATATTCTAAGTATTGTTACTTGATTACTATGTATAATAATAATAATTATTTTTTATATATTTCTATATTTCTAGCTTCCTCAATCTCCATTTTTTCCATAGAGATCCTTTCCTTTATATATTATCCATAGGTTTTTTTTGCCTTACCAGCTTTCTCCTACAGGTTTCAGCGCTCAATTCCTAGTTCCCTCTCTTTAGTAGCCTGTATGTACAACTCATTGCCCTTTAGCAACTTGTAGCTTCTACCGTGCTCTAGCTATACCTACCCTACGCTTTCTAAGGAAGACTATGTATAATATAGCCTGTACTGCCCCCACTTAATGATGTGCTAATATTAAAATAGCTCACTTACTTGTGCATTACTCATAAGTATTATCCTTGGTCTACCCTCCGATATTTGCTTCATGCATATGTGCACCCCTTTCACCCTGACTTGTTGCACTTTCTTTAGTTGACTTTCCTAACTAGCACTAGTGCTGCTTCTTTGTTAGCTCTCCCTAATAAAACACATACTTCCTTATCTTGATACCACGCTAATAGCCCCATGTGATAACCAGCTGCATGCCTTTTGCTAAACACATAGTTAAACTATGAACTCCATGTCCATACTATGCTGTTTTTAAACACGTAAACCAATACTGAAAGCGCAGCACCCATATTTCTGTGCGCTTTGCTTAATGACATGACAACCCCTTTGTAATAGTAACTGCGCTTCACACATTTTTTCACGTGCTTATGCAAGACGTGTACCACAATGGGGTATGGGAAAATTACCGTAAAAGGGCATAATAATAATTTAATAAAAATCAAAGGTGTTTTCTTCTGTGATAAGGCCAAATCAACACTTATCTCTCCATTTGATTTATTGCAGAATGGTATCTCTCTATCTCTAGATAAAAATAATAATTACATTATATTAAAAAACAATAAAAAATTATTTAATGCTTTCATAAATCCCTCAGAACAAAGATGGACTGTTAATTTAGTCTATCCTTGTATGTTAGAATCAAATGTGTGTGAAATTGATTATTTTAATTTCCTTACTTCTAAGACCTTCCCCGCACCTTTTGTCCCTCCAACACCATCAAAAATCCTTTACCCAGTGGTAGCCCCAAACTCCATCATGGATTGGCACAGAAGGCTTGGTCATACAAGCGCTAAAGTCCTTCAACGCATTGCAAAATTAGGTTTGTGTCACAACGCTCCTGATTTTGTGCCATTATGCAGATTGAACTGTGAGGTGTGTGCTATTTTGAAGAGTAAAAGAAGGAACACCTGTAATGCAGAGAAGAGACATAATGAATTGATGGATCTTGTAGTGTCCAATTTAGTGGGTCCCATGCTAGACGTCACAGAAAAGGGTGAAGTATATGTGGCAACATTCAGAGAATATTATTCAACTTATGGTGAAATCTTCATTCTGAAGAAAAAGTCTGATGTATTCAATGCTTTCCTTCATTTCAAAAATAGACTAGAGAACTTCACCAAAAAAAAAAAGAAAATTCTAAGGACTGACAATGGAAAGGAATACATGAACAAAAATTTTTCAGATTATCTATCTGAACATGGAATCCTCCACGAGCACTCTATGCTATACCATCATGAACAAAATGGTATGGCTGAAAGGTTTAATGAAACCATTGGTGAAATCTCTAGAACAATACTTCTGGCATCAAATCTTCCACAGAATTTTTGGAAGATGGCATACTGCTTGGCCTTTTATATACACAACAGGCTACCTAATGTGCATATCACTGACAGCATGCCACATGAAGTGATTTTCAAACAAAAAGCGGATTTAGCCCCTATAAAAATCTTTGGTCAGTCTGCATATGTTCACATCCCTACAGAAAAGCGTACAAGAATGGAACCAAGGGCAATGAGGTGGTAAGTTGTTGGATTCATTGAGGGAGGTAAGGTCTGGTTATTCTGGCACCCGGACACCAACTCATTTGTGCAGTCAGCTATGGCTACTTTTATTGCTGAAGGCAAAGAGTCAAAAGAAAAAATTCTCAACATACCTCATTCATCTGAAATCACTTCAAAAGGTGACCTTTCATTTATTCTCAATAGCCTGCATTTTGGTGATTTCACTGCCAAAAATACCATTACTGCTCAAGAGTCCTTGGTTGACTACATCAATAAACATGCATGTGAACTGTCTGATAGATTACTATGTACTTTCAAACAAGCCATGAAACAGGTAGATGCATCAGAATGGCGACATGCATGCATTTCAGAACTAGATAATATGTCAAAAATGAAGATCTGGGATGTGGTTCCTCTCCCTCAGGGAAAATCTGTTACTGGGGCTAGGTGGGTGTTCACTTTGAAAAGGGATGAATTTGGGAACATACTAAAACGTAAAGCAAGATATGTAGCTCAAAGATTTAAAAAAATAGATGGAGTAGATTTCAATGATACTTTTGCACCCACTTCTATTTTTTCTTCCTTGCGTCTAATGCTCACTTTAGCTGAAACTTTTAACTGGCTGGTTGAAACTTTTGATGTTACTGAAGCATACCTACATAGTCCAATATAAGAAGAAATCTATGTTAAATTACCTGAAGGTTTTGAAGGAGATAATGGAAATCAGGTTTGCAAGCTAAAGAAGGCTCTTTATGGGACAAAACAAGCCGCTAGATGTTGGTGGAAACATCTGAGTGGAATCCTTGCTAATCTAGTGTAAAAATTAAGTAATCAAGATGCCAGTGTATATGTCTTATCAAAAAGTGGTGCTAAAGGGATGCTGTGGATACATGTGGATGATGGAGTGGTAGTTGGGAGCAATGAAATTCTTTTAGAGGAGTTAAAAAATGATATTGGTGCAAATTTGGAAGTGAAGTGGACTGATGGTATCTCATCAATAGTTGGTCTAGCTGTTTCATGATGCAATAAGGGGTTTATGATTCATCAACCTGCCTTAGTAAACAAAATTTTGAATGAACATAATGTAGTTAAACTGACAGCTAACTCACCCCTACCAACAGGTCTATCTCTGGTATCAATACATGAAAAAACTGACCCTGTTATAAATTTAACTAAATTCCTATTCATCATTGGCTCACTATTGTATCTTGTAGCTGGATCAAGGCCTGATTTAGGGTATCCTGTCAACTTCCTGGCACGTTTTGCCTCAACACCAGGTAAAGCTGAATGGGATGCATTAAATCATCTTCTAAGATACCTACAATTTACAAAAGATTTAAAGTTTCACTTATTTCCTGATAAAAATCCTATTCCATCAACCGAAGCTTTCTGCAATGCAGCCTGGGGTGGTGAATTTGCAAGAGCTACAGGCAGACATATTTTGAGGATTAATAATTGTCTTATTCTATGGCATTAAAAACATCAATCCAGAGTGGCTACTTCTTCTCTTCACTCTGAACTTATGGCCATGTCTAATGCCACACGTCAAGCTCTTTGGATGCCTAACCTGCTTTGAGAACTGGATTTTTGTCATAAACCAACTCAAATTTACTGCAATAATAAGGGAGCAATTGTTGTAGCAACTGAAAATCCATCTGATAAATGATTCTGCTATGTTGATTGGGATTTTTATTTTGTAAACAAGCAGGTACATAGAAAAGAAATTAACATTGAATGGGTATCATCAAAAGATCAAATAGCTGATCTATTGACAAAAATCCTGGGTCCTAATGTATGGAAGGATAAAAAAAGTTTATTAGGAGTATATTAATTTTCTTTTATTAAGTTGGCATCTTTCAATTTTTTTTCTTTCTATCTCTTCTCTTTTCTATGTGATGATATGATACTGGGAAAATCACCAAGTGGGGGGGTGTTATGTACATAAGGGAATAGACTTGGCGACTTTTCATAATTATGTACTTAGTGTTAATATTTAAACCTATGGAGCATCTAAGTGTAATCTCTGGTTAACTCCAGAGACAGCACTGATATTTCTTCCATAGGTAAGTTTTTCTAGTAATACAATCAGTTCATTCCAGAGACAGCACTGATATTGCTTCCATACTTTGAATTCTTTCTTAATCAAATTCTCAGTAAATAGATAATTCACAAAGTGCTCTATAATCACTTCATATCCTTCCCCTCCTGTAAGATTACCATCTTTTTCCAATTTGCTTTTCAAAACGCTAAACATTTTCTCTATAGGGTTGAAGATAGATTAAAAGACACCCAAATTTTCCAACAATCTCACCCACTCACCCCCCACAATGAGAATCTGCATTGTCCATTACAAGGATACTATTTAGTTCAGGGTAAGGATTCATAAGTGGTAGCTAAGGAGTGAATAATGATTAAGTATTTTGTTTTCATCATCAAAAAATGAGTTACTAGAATTTCTTCAAGTAAAATTTGAAGTGTGCTCGGTAAACAGTTTCTTCAGTGATTGTGGTTTCTAAGAGACCAGAGAGTGATATTGCAGGTATAATATTGAAGCAGCATCCAGTCCCTTGGTGCTTAATTCTTGGGGTACGCTCACCTTTAGGAGCCTATGCTTTTTGACGGATGCATTCATCTACCAAGATACCAGATTTTTCTGCCCAGCAACAATTAAATGAAGAAAAGAAATATAAAATTAAATTAAGGAACTCACCTTTATATACCAAGCATTGAGGATCAATCATTCCAATCAATGAAATATAGCATATTCTTTTCTTCTTGTTTTGCTTAGCATGAACTTTGCTTGTAGTTTTCTTGCTCATATTGAGGCGCTCTACAAGTTCATGATGGACTGTTGCCTGAAAAACATTAGGGGGTATCAATGTTGACTGATCCGCAATTAAATTAATTGCGGATAAAAATCCTTATACCCCAATTATTTTCTGCAATTATTTTTGCTAATAATTGGGTTATTAGACACTTTACATGTCAATGTTCACCTCTTATCCGACATTTTTCTACTCAATTTTTCAAAACCACATCTTGGACCACTTTCTGTCATAACCACATCTTGGCCTACTTTCTTCCATAACCACATCTTGGACTACTCTGTGCATATTTCTTCTACCTTTCTGTGCACTCCCATTTTCATCCCATCATGTTCATTCTATCTGCTCAGAATTTCTCCCCATTTCATCTATTTGATTCTGCTCCTTTTCATCTCACTCTCTCATCTGCTTGTTTCTGCTTTTTTTCATCTCTCTATCTCATCTGCTTGTTTCTTCTCCTTTTCATCTTTAATTATCTTAACATGCCTCTTCATCATAGATCTTCTTAAAGGCAGCCATCACCTATTTTTTCTTCAAATCCCACTACTCCCTCTTTCCCCCACTCTGCTGAGAAATACAAAATTGTTCAACTAAAAAAAGATGATCATCTCATTCTTATCAACTGGCTAAAAACTAAATCTAACTATGATTCTTGTTTTGTTACTGAGAATGCGACTAAAGTAGGACGGCCCCCCGCATCAAAATTTAATGGTTATCTTCTAATGGCCAACGAATTATGTAATAAGACTAAGGGAAGGATAGATCTTTTACCAAAACAGATGTCTGAACGCTTAAAGCATTATCAAGCCAAGTACAAGAAGGCAAAGACTCTTTCATCTTCTACTGGGTTTGGTATTATTGACCTCGATATCAGTAAGAGCATCAAATCTATAGATGATAAACTTGATTCTTTATGTCCTTACTTTAAATAGATGGATTTGATTTTTGGAGAGCGAGCTGATGTTAATCCTACAAACATGTTGGATGGAGAAGATCCTATCTCTGAACATGATGTCGAAAGAAATCTTTTTCCTTCCTCTTCTACTCAAGCCTCCCCTCAGTTCATTTCCAAAAATCAAGATATCTTTTCAATAGATCCTTATGGCGATATAAACCAACCTGATCTAACTCAAGTATGTTTTTTTTCTTTTATCTTACCAATTCTTTTTTTATTTACATTATCTTATTTCTAAAAAGGCTGAAGAACAAATGCAGGAGCCACAATCAACTGGGTCAGAAGCCAGAAATAATGATGAGGAGGAAAATGTGACCTTGAACAAAAAGCAAAGATCTTCAAGTAGTCTAAATTTCTACTCTCAAAGAAGAAGAAAAAGTGATACTTCATCTCAAACCCCTTTTTCTTCTATCAAAGAATTTTTGGAGAAACATGATGCTGGTAAGTGATACCGAACCTCTTAATACTTTACTCTGCTTTTCTTCTACTTTTTGTTAATATTTCTTATCACTCTAGAACAAGTGGAAGTTGCTAAAGAGACTCTAAAGTTTGAAAAGAAAAAATACGAGCTCTCTTTAAAGAGGGATGACAGGGTACATGATTTGGAAGAGAAGAAGTTTGAACTCTCTTTATGCAAGGATGATAGGACACAAGTCTTAAAGGAGAGGAAGTATGAACTCTCTTTATGGAAGGATGAAAGGGCACAAGACTTGGAGGAAAAGAAATTCGAGTTATCTCTAAGTATTTAAAAATCAAGGAAAGAGGAGAAAACACTTGAGCATCAAAATCTCATGGAACAGATGAAATATAAGCTTGATTGTGAAGAAAATTCCAAAAAGAAAGAATTCTTGATAGAATGTGTTAAAGCTAATAGATCTGTTGAGGAAATTTAACACTTAATGAAATTGTTTGATGACTAGTTTGTTTTATTTATCTCACACTTCAACTGTTCATAATTAATTGTACATAAAATTTTATCTTAATTTCCTGTATTTTTTACTCTATCCATCATTAGTTGAATTTTCATATTTAAATGTTATAAATTCTCTTTTAAATAAAATTTTCAAGAATTTTTAATGTTAAAAATCCTTTTAAGTTAAAATTTTCAAGTCACATTTAAAAATTTCATAATCCCACCCCTGCATTTGATTGAACTAAGGGGTGGGTATAACCAAAATTCTTTCAAGTAAACAATTTTGCAAGTCTTATATGAAATTTTGTCAATACTAAACCCTGAATTTTATTGAAGTAACGGAAGGGTATCACCAAAATTACAAGTCAAATTTTTTTTAAAGTCTGATGTGAAAATTTGGCAATACCCCCCCCCCTGTATTTTATTGAATTAAGGAAAAGGTATCATCAAATTTTCAAGTCAATTTTTTTTAAAGTCTGATATGAAAATTTGGCAATACCCCCCCCCTGAAATTCATTGAATCAAAGAAATCAAATGGAAAAAAAATTGAAAATTGAAAATTTCTACAACAAATTATTTTCACCAGTCTCAATCAAGTTTTCCTATTTTATATAATGATGCACCATTATATAAAAACAGTAATCTATCTTGGTGTAACTTTAAAAAAAATTGGAAGAGACTAATCCAAAATTAAATGAAAAAAAAATTAAAATTGAAAATTTCTACAACCAATTAATTTCACCAGTCCCAATCAAGTTTTCCTATTTTATATAATAGCCAGTAGAACAACCTAAGGCCAGATGCACCATTATATAAAAACAGTAATCTATCTTGATGTAACTTAAGAAAAAAATTGGAAGAGACAAATCCAAAATTAAATGAAAAAAATTTAAAAATATAAATTTCTACAGCCAATTAATTTCACCAGTCCCAATCAAGTTTTCCTATTTTATATAATGATGCACCATTATATAAAAACAGTAATCTATCTTGATGTAGCTTTAAAAAAATTGGAACAGACAAATCCAAAATTAAATGAAAAAAATTTAAATTGAAAATTTCTACAAACAATTAATTTCACCAGTCCCAATCAAGTTTTCCTATTTTATATAATAGCCAGTAGAACGACCTAAGGCCAGATGCACCATTATATAAAAAAATAATTTAACTTGATGTAACTTTAAAAAATAATTGGAAGAGACAAATCCAAAATTAAATGAAAAAAAATGAAAATAGAAAATTCCTACAACCAATTATTTTCACCAGTCCCAATCAAGTTTTCTTATTTTATATAATAGCCAGTAGAATGACCTAAGGCCAGATTCACCATTATATAAAAACGGCAATCTATCTTGATGTAACTTTAAAAAATAATTGGAAGAGACAAATCCAAAATTAGATGCAAAAAAAATTAAAAGGAAAAATAAAATTTAAAAAAAGGAAAATAAAAAGGAAAATTTAAAAAAATTAAAAAAGATAAAAAAGATATAAAACAATATAAAATAAAAAATTTAATAAATGAGAAAAAAAAAGAAAAAAAAATGGATGAAAATATTTAATGATAGAATTCTTCTTCCCATTCAGGATCAGACCAATTTGGTAAACCGGATTTTAAAGCAAGTTGATGGTTTTTTAGAAAATCTTGAAAACATAATTTTTTAAATCAATTTTTCAAGAAAATATTAAATGATCCTAAAGAATTCCATTGTTTCAGATCTTCTTCCATTTGCTCCGGTTTCAAATCTCTCAATTAAGAATAAATTCCTGAAAGATATAGAAAAAAAAAGAAAAATAAATATTAGTTAACACTTGCAATTTTACAAATTATATCCAAAACCAAACAGCATACACAGCTGAGGTCCAGTATAACTCTTTTGTAGTTTTTTTATTAGTATGGCTTTGGAAGAAAAAAAAAGTTGCCTGTAAGATATAGATATAATTATTGTTATTATGGTGTATAGTTTTCATACTTCAGAAACATAGAATGACATAAATTCTGACCTAGAAAAAACCAAGCAAAAGTAAGAAGAGTAAGCAAATCTTGGAGAAGCCCAATTTTGCCATCCCAGGCTCTGGATCCAATTAGTCAAGTGGCATCTCTTATACAAGCTATTTTGGCAGGATTAAACTCCAGATCATTGATGAATTCAATGGAGCAGCCAGATGATTGGTGTGAACTATTTGTGAATCAGATTTCAAAGGAATTTCCTTCGAATGAAGTGAAAGGGAAACTGAAGGATGAGAGTCCAGGGAGGATGGTGGATCAACTGAAAAAGTAGGCTTCCATTCAACTTGTGAAGGTTCAGTAGGTGGAGTGGGAGACTTTAGCTTGAAGCCTTTACCAGAAGTCAAAGAGGCAGAAGAGGGAGTCAAGATGGCTGAAGGTGGTGGTGGCAAAGTGAAGGAGGAGGTGGTGGCAAGGAGGTGGAGGAGGTGGTGGTGGTGGTGGCAAGTAGGAGGAGGAGGTAGCAAGGAGGAGGAGGAGGAGGAGGAGGAGGTGGTGGTGGTGGTGGTGGTGAGGGGTGGAGGAGGTGGTGGTGGTGGTGGTGGCAAAGAGGAGGTGGTGGTGGGGAAGAGGAGGTGGAGGTGGTGGCAAGGAGGAGGAGGTGGTGGTGGTGGCAAGGAGGAGGTGGTGGTGGCAAGGAAGAGGAGGTGGTGGTGGTGGTGAGGAGGTGGAGGAGGTGGTGGTGGTGGTGGTGGCAAGGAGATGGAGGAGGTGGTGGTGGTGGTGGTGGTGGCAAGGAGGAGGAGGAGGAGGTGTTAAATAAAGTAGCATAAATGCACTAAACAAATGGGCAAAAAATGATAAAAAATGAGGTCAGTGGAAGGCTGATGTGAAGTGGGAAGTGGGAATTCACCACCAAATGTGCAGTTGGGGTGTGTAGATAGAAAAAAAACTTAAGTGTTCACCACCAAAATTAATTAGCATAGAGTGAGGAGAGACTTAAGGATGGCATCAGCAATTATAAGTCATGTGACTTTCTTAAAAATCCATCATGGATGTGATGAGTTTGGGATCAGGAAGTAGGAACGGAAATTGAGGTATAAGAGGTGGGATAATGCATTAAGATGGATTCCTTATACACTAGCCCTGGGGCTAGTGGATAAGAATCTTTGGAAATTAATAATGTCTGATCCCAGGAAAAAAAATCCTGATCCCTAATTGTGGATCCCTGAACATTGATACCCCCTAATATAACTACGGGTTGTACCTACATCCTGTTTTTGTCTTTTCTTTTTAATATAAGCATAACAAAATCCATAATCAAAAAAATCAAAAAGCCTAGGTATAATACATTCTACTGTAGTATTACCAAGACACCTATGAAGTACCGCTTTGTGTATCCCCTTTTGTTGGACTGACTGGTCACTATCCAGGTTCCTCTCATCCTGGGAGATAGAAACACCCAAAATGCCAGTCCCTAATGAAAACATTGGCACCCTCCTAGAGGTTCCCCTATCTCATCCTCTGAGACTTCCTCATAAATCTCTCTTTCTTTCTCCAATCTTGCAGCTCCAGAGTACTTATTTTCCCAACCACCGTCCTTAGGCACTACTAAGACTGCTGTAACTGGAATACCATCATCACCCATAATCCTTATTCCAATATTCTTATTCAAACAATAATCAATAGTTGCAGAATAATCCATTAAAAATGGCTTTCATAAAACTGGTTTAACTACACCCATTGGAACATAAAAATGAATATCTCTTGGTGCTCCCGCAACCCTAGTGCGTACATACTCTGCTATACCTATTACAGGCAACCTACCTCCACCAATTCCTGTGACAGTGCCTTCAACATCTTTCACAGGAAGATATAACTCCACAGCATCATCAACTGAAACCACATTGATTTTTGAAACTGTATCCACTAACGCTCTAATCTGCTTACCATTTATGGTAATTGTCAAATACCCTAAGAGACCTGCATAATGTGGCGCCCTAGGCAATCCAACTATTTGCTGGAATGACTGCTCTCCTACATCAAATTCAGCACAAGTTGCAATCCTTTTCTTCCTGCACTTATCCACAATTCCATTCACTACATAAGGTGCTACTGCTGTCAATACCCCCAATGGAGCCAAAACCGTGGGTTTTAAGCACTGCACAACTAAATCCTCAGCTACCTTAGGAAAATCCGCATGAACTGGGAGCTGCATTTTCCATTTTTTTTGTGTCACTTTTTCACCAGCTTTCGCTCTTCCAGATGGTTTTTTGGAGTATTATGCCTCACTCCTGGCATTCCTTCAGCCGGTACTGCCCTTTGCTGTACTACCTCTGGCTCCTCCATCATCACAGGTTGTTCTCCTGCCTGATGAACCACACCATACCTTCCATTTCAACATTTTACATAAGCGCAGGTGTATTTTCTTTAGTAGTATACCCTACATCCTCAATATCCTCTGGATTCGCATACCTAGCGCCAGCTCTTCTTGGCCTGCTAATTGTTGGTGGGGCCATTTTTTTGTGCCTTGCTGCAAACATCTCCAGATGTGCTGCAGTAAGTGGCGCTTCAACCGCTCCTTCTTTCACTTTAAAATCCAATACTGCGCAAGTGACTGCAAAATTTACTGATTTTGCATCCTTTCCTTTTTCTTTAGCTTCAGGCTCCTTACCCTTGCTTGACTTGCCCTCCATATACTTCTTATTAATATGATCAATGACCATGGCTTTCATCCCTTGATCCTTGTCTTTAACAAGCTTAGTCCCATATTCCAACATAATCATAGCTCCATCCTTGTAAACTACCCTGTCTTCTTTATCCTTTTAAAGTGCATTAAACCTCATCCTAGTATGCCCTTCTTTATTACAATAGTAACATACCATAGTAGCAAAATGCAATGTTTGGGAAGGGCTCTTGGTCCTAAACACCTCCTTTTCTTTCCCTGCTTCACTTATTTTCTTCTCCAATTCATCAATCCTAGCCATAACAGAATCTGGCTCTTTAGTAAAAGCTTTAACTTTAGGAGAGGAAACCTGAGGAGATGATTGCATATCAGACACATCCTGGTCCACTTCCTCACTATCCAAAGCAATTCTAACTGCACAATGCTCAACTTGACACAAATTCATTTCAGCTTCCACTGCTTTCTCCACTTCCTCTAATCCAGGGTACTTATAATTACCATCCCTCTTCTTGACTAACGTTCCTTCATTATCCAAGCACCTTTTTTCCTAGTCTTCCACTTCTGGAACTAATGCTTCACAAAACCAAGGTAAAGATGCATTATTATCACTAAAATCTTTGTTACTTACCAAATACTCAACCATTATATCAAACTCTTCCTTGAAACTTTTGAATTCCTTAGGGTCTCAAACACCCCCTCCAGATTTGGCCTTCTTTACCAAGATATCTAGATCCTTAATTGTGTACCTAGTATCCTTGGTAATTTTCAGCCATCTCTTAAGCATCTGTTCCTTTAGTGCTGACCAATCACACTCTTTGTGACCCTTTAGATCCTCCAGAGTGTACTTTCGCTCATTTGATACAAAGAACAATACTTGGCGCACCATGAACTTCAGCTGCCTGTTCAAACCTTTGTAAGAACTTCTTGGTATTAATGCCCACAAAACGCAAGCTTTCATCTTTACACCTAATAATTGTAATTATCTTCTGTGGCAACAACACTGATGAATTGGGCAATTTAACCCTCTCCTGACTCCCCTTGAAGTAGTCACAGTAGGTTCCATTTTTGAACAAAAAAATCAAAACAGAATCCACAAAAATAAACACACACTTGATAAATTTAACCCGACTATATCTGCAATACAGTCCTATGCTATCCTCTGATAATGGCTATTTATCCACTTGTTGTAGACCCTACGACTCTTCTACTGAAGTGCCAGCTTGATTACGCCCTTTTGACAAAACCTGAAAACTAAAACAATCTGATAAAAACACTAGCTACAATTATGCCAATTTTGGGACACCAATTGTAGATAGTTCTACTATACTAAGCAGTAGACACAATGCAAGATGGGTTGTTCTTCTTTCCAATTTCTAAAAAGAAGTGCCTGCCACTCTTATTTTTAAAGACAGTGCAATAATGTGTAAATCTAATATCTGACTAGATACTTTGTAAGTTGAGAGATGAGTTAGGAGATAAGGAAAAAAACAAATGTTACTATCTGGATATTTCTATTCTTAATAAGCGCCAATATCCACAGCTACTCCCTCTTGAAGCTCTCTCTTTGAATATGCCTTATTATAGCAATAAAATAACTTTAATAATAGTTTATCCTACTGAATCTATATTCCTTCTATGTTGCACTTTTTCACTATACTATATGAAATACACACACAGAGGCACAAAATCTAAAGACTCAGAATATCTCTAATAAGCTTTTAAATACTTATTTGCAGAAAAATCGAATCTCCTACTGTTATCAGAATAATCACAAAATGAACAAATCGCTATATATATCACAATATATATTGAAAGTATATAATATGAAGCTTCTAATATTTTAATCTAAGGGCTTATTTGGAATAATTTGCTTCTTCCTAACTTACTTCTCTTCTTCCATTCAATAGCCCTTTCCTTATGATTTTTTTAGTGCTCCTCTCATAGTTCCCTAGTGGATCTCCAGCGCTGTTTCTAATGCCACATTAGTAAAACAATAACTAATCCATTAGTAAACCAAATACACCGCTTGTAACAACTACAGCACCTAAACATATCCTATGCCTACTAATACTAGTATTAACTTGTTTTTCACATGTTTCACATGCGCACTTATAACTGTACCTTTGCATTGTTTCAGCGCTACATCACACGTTGACACCTTTTAGCACTTACCTTTGCCTCTGCTACTCCTGGGTAGTTTTGTGATTAAGTCCCCATTCTCCTTGCTTCATTGCTAAGTCAATAGTTTTGACAATTCACTTAACTAGTTAGCCTCTGAAACTTACAGTACCTGTTTCAGTAAGTTACCACACTATCCATGGTGCAGTATACTATGTACTTGAGGCTTTCCTTGAGCCATAATTCTTTCCTTAACACCTGATTCACAATTTTTGGAAAGTCCAAATCTATAATGTTTAGCGTTGGCACTTCTAAGTTGATAGCACACAATTCCCTTTGTGCGGCACATCTTGCTGCAAAATCCAAGCACTCAGACCCTAAAACTTCTTCTGAAATTCTTTTTTTTCTTTGTTCTCCTGACACACAATTACATGGTTATAATAGTGCTATCTTCTACGCTATGATTTCCCCTTTATTCTTTGAAACACACAATCTGATTGGTCCAAAAAGTAGACTACCTGAGAGAGGCGTACCACACTGCCAGAAAATATAAAATGCCAAAATTTAAAACCCCCTTCATCTGCCTTCTCAAGGTAAAAACACATACCCAGTAAGGCATTTAACGTTTGGTTTGACAGTGTGGATTCCAGTAAGCTCCCTTTTTAAGATTTTTCTATTATGCCTCATTCTTGATAGTTAATAATGTTGTCTATAGAATTTTCTGGTTCTTAATGTTCTTATTTAAATTACCTTGTCCCAGATATAGCTCCATCTTTCACATATATTCTCTATCACATTATTAGCAGCAAACTTTACTCTTCTACAACAACATCTTGATGTATTATAGAACCTATCCCCCAAAAGAAAGAGCAGAGGCCTATTTAAGAGAGAAAGATATGAGGGAATAATTTGAAATTTCAAAATTTCTTCAACAACATAAAAACCATAAAATAAAATCAACAGAAAATTCTCCAAATTTATCAAACAGAATCCCTTCTCCATAAAATCAGCTGTTTAAATTTATTTTTCACTTTCTTGATGATTTTTTTGACCTGGGTAAACCTAGATATTATAAAAAGTTCAAATAGAAAATAGAAAATCTAAATTTATTAATACCATTATTATGGGGTATCAATGTTTAGGGATCCGCAATAAGGGATCAGAAATTTTATTGCCAAGATCAGACATTATTGATTTCAGAAGATTATTATGAAATAGCCCCAGGGATAGTGGGTAAGGATTGCACAATAATGCATTGTCCTACCTTGTATACCCCAATTTTTATTCCTAATTCCTGATCCCAAACTCATCACATCCTTGATTGACTTGTCAGCAAGTCACATGACATATAATTTCAGATGCCATCCTAATGCATCTCTTCACTCTATGCTACTTAATTTTTGTGGAAAATACATAAAAAATTTTTCTATCTATACACCCCACCTGCTCATTTGGTGGAAAATTCCCACTTCCCACTCATCACCTAACCCTTCTACCAAAAACCTTTTCTACTGACATTAATGAAGCACCTCTTTACTAGGAAGCATATTCACTCAGCAATGAACTCTATCTTTTTAACTTTAGCTTCTGACTCTTATTCTGACTCCAGTTTGGATAACATTTTAGCACATATGTCTTTTCAATGATCTTTATGGAGAAGAGGATCCCAAACCTGCACCAGTTCTCCTCTCCCTTGAATCACAAAACATTCTTTCCACCAGCATATGCTCTGTCATTATTCCAATCACCCTCCAACATTTTGAAACAAAACCCTTTTAATTTTTCTTCATACTCTCCAAATTTTCAACTTGTGTGCTTTATTCACATGGTTTGGTCTTTTTGTTTTTTCATAATCATTTTTATTTTGAATTCACAGTGAATATCTCTTTTGTTTTCATTCACCAGCTTGACATGAAATTGCATATTTTCTGCAATTGTATAATTTTTCACTGTTTCTTTTTTTCATTCATCCCTCATATCCTTTTCCTCCTCTCTTAAAACATCCCTTAAACAATTTGGTTTTATTTATTTTCTCATTTCATCTCTCCAGGCAAGTCATTTTTTTGATTTTATGTTTGCTAATTATGATTTTTTTCTGTTTTTTTTTCTTTTTTGTATCTAAATTTTTTTTGTAAGTGGTTATTTTTTATTTTTATGGTAAAATTAAACTTTTTTTCTCCCTCTTTTTTTCTTTTTTAGCTCCATCACCCTACACTAAATCCCTCCTAGGCATAATCATTATCCCACCTTCCCCCTATTTCACATTTTTTTGGTTCCATGTCACTAAAAGACATACATTGCACATTATTTATGTATTTCATCTACTCCATATTCAATTTCCCCAAAATTCAAACATCAATCTTTCTAACTCTATTTTTCCTACTTTTCAATCAAGGTAAGTTTCATTTCCATTTTTTCATGCCTATATCACCACAAAAAATCATGTGGAACCTTTTAGCAGGTGCCTATTCCTATATTCAGTTTTGATTTGAGAGTAAATTTGATTTTATTTTTCATGAGCTAGTGTGCTTATTGTTCAGCACACAGTCTTTTCAGAAGAATTACAGCTGAGCTGAAATTGAGTTAATTTGGGGATTGACACCTGCTATCAGGTGCCCATATTTTTTTTTAGTGTATGATATCTATTTCCTTCTATGAAAATCTCATATTTAAATATATGCATGACTCTTATCTGGATAACAGTGGAGTTATTAAAATCTTCTTGTTCTCATCTCCATTACCACTTTTCAATTATTTTGTAAAATTATGAAAATGAGACTCAAGGTTAGAATTAGGTTTATTCAAATCTAATTTCATTTTAACTGAAGATTATCATGAATCCTACCTTTAACTTCCTACAAAAAGATTTGAATTTTGTTCAGTGGTTTCTGAGATATTGACCTTTAAATTTGGGCCTTTTTTTCTCAATTTAATTTAATTTATTTTATGTTTTTGTGTAACAAATTAGGGTTAGGTTTATTTAAATCATATTTCCTTTAAAAAAGATTCTTCTGAAGCCTATCTTTCATTTTCCACAAACAGATTTGAATTTGGTTCAGTGGTTGATGAGATATTGACCTGTAAACTCTGCCTTTTTTTCTCAATTTAAAATTTTTTATTTCATTTTTATGTTAAAAGTTGGGTTTAGGTTTATTTATATCACATTTGTTTTAACTGAAGGCTCTCCTGAAGCCTTTTTTCATTTCCAAAGATGGGTTTAAATTGGTTCAGTGGTTGCTGTGATTTTGAACTTAAAAGTTGAGCCTTTTTTTGTAAATTTATCTTAATTCATTTTATGTTTTTATTGCATAATTAGAAAATAAGGCTTCTGAAACTCTCATCTAATGTTTATTCAGGCTTTTGGATCCCTCTTTTTAGAATTTTCATAATCAATTTTCAAGTTTTTGTTCAATTTTGAAAAGAAAAGTCAGAATATAGTTTAGGTTTATTCAAATTTATAGCTCTTTTGTCTAAAGACTCCTCTTTAGCCTATCTTTCACTTCCCATAAACAGATTTGAATTTGGTTCAGTGGTGGCCAAGATATTTTCTTTAAAGTTGAGCTTTTTTTCCAAATTTCACTTTATTTATTTCATGTTTTTATATTGCATAATTAGAGAATAAAGCTTCTGAAACACTTATCTGATGCATATTTAGGCTTTTATATTCCAAATCTTAGGATCCCTCAATTATTTATTGGCAAATTGCTGGAAAAAATAATATAATTGTGCATTTCAATCTAATGATAAACTGGCCATGAAAGCTGGAATTCCCAATTGGACAGATATGGATTGGGTAGAACTTGGTAAAGATTATATCTTTTATTCTAATTTTAGCATCAAATATGGATGATTTCATAGCCATAACCATGTTGACAAAACCAATTCTAATTTGCTTAATTTTTGGCTTTTATATTATATCAATCCTATTACTGGAAGATCAATATCTTCACCTGCTAAAATCAAAGGTGATGGACTATACTTTCAAGATCATAAATGTATTATTGACTTTGGTTTAGGAATCAGTATTATGGAAACAATTTGGAATTCTTCCGGAGATAATTATCAAACTATGAAGGTACCTCCTGACTTGGAATCTTGCAAAAAGTTTTCTCATTTTGGATGTTCTTTTCAGATCAATCAAGTTTAACAAATCGGGTAAGTAAGGTAAGGGGTGAAGGTTCAATGTCTACTAAAACATTAGGGAGGGGCTCTAAATATGGTAATTAAAGGATTTACAAAAAAAAAATTCTTAAATTTTTAATTTATCAATTATTGAAGATAATAAATCAATTTTAGTATTGTACCATTGGACCCTTGTTCTGTATAAAGGTGTTCATTAAATTATATTTTATGAGTGAGTTAATAATACCATTCTTCTCATATTTTTTCTTTGACTTTGCTCATGAAATCATTGGAAGAGAGTATTTGAGATTCCTTTTGTCACGCTAAGATCAACTAAATGGAGGTGAACTAGCTTGAAAAGTCTTTGTCTAGAAGATTTAAATGGTCCTATATGAATACTGTAGTATAAATCCAACAAATAGTAAAATATAATTCAGAATGAAGGTTTCAGTAATATAACTCTCACTATTCTTATATGTGGCTTACAATCTTTTTAGTTGGTAGCAAAATAGATTCAATAATCTCAGATACTATTCAAAAGTCTTATAAAAGTACTAATTGATTTGTATTGTAATTTGTTTGGTTATATTGGATAAATTGAAGTGAAAAAGAATGAAGAAAACAAGACCCAAAACCTCCTCCTTTTATACACACTAAGTTCCCCAATAAATCCCTTGATGTACCATCCAATACAATGTTAATGATGCCTCAAACAACTAATAGACCTCTCCATCAACACCCCTAGTGACCCATAACATAATTAGACAAGCAACAACCACTAAAATCCTATTAATAATAAGGGAGATCCGTCAAAATTAAAGAAAAGACAAAAAGAGAGTATATGCGTGAAAAAAATGATATAAAAGACTAAAGGAGACTATTTAAGGTTATTTATAGCTTAATAATAAGGGGAATCTACTGTAGAAATGGAGGGGCTAATCCTGAAATTATACTACGTGAAATTCTCATCCAAAAATAACCAATATTGACTGAGAAATCACCCAAAAACTTAAAAAAGAGCGTGAGATGTGGGGTGACTACATGCAGTCATTGGCAGGCGCTTGCACGGGTAAATCCTTGACTAAATTTAGGCGAATTTAAGCGTGGTGATGAAATAAGGTGCCAAGAGTGAGGTTATTAATGAAATTAGTGCATATAAACAAGGTCAATGCACTATTAATTAAGCTAGGACACTAAATAAGCACCTGTTGCCTATTTTAGTGTGTTTCCCCACAGTGGGCGTAGAATGTGGGGTAATTATAGTGTGAAAAAGCTAACTTTTCTAAAAATGAAGCTATTCACACGGGAAAAAAAGCAGGCAGTATGTGGCCAGTACACAGAAGCCATTTCTGGCATAAAAAGCACCAAGTTTTAAAAGTGTTATTTTTATGCATTTAAATAGCTGAATCAATAGTCCTCAATGAGCCCAATTGATCTGTCAAAGCGCATATTTGATATTCTCAATTTTATAGCGCATATAGTCAACTTTTAAGTGAAATAAACCACATTTCTTGTTTTTTTGCGTAAAACAACGAATATAACAGCTTTAAATGTACTTAAAAATTATGTAGCCTTATACTTAAGGTTCTTAAGATTACCCTAACATATTCCAACTTAATATTAAGTACATAAGACCTATAAAAGGTGGATATATGCGTGTATATAAGGTGTTATAATGGCATTTTTTGTGTATTTATCATAATTTTACTTATGTATACTATTTGTGTACTCTTATTTATTGTTCCCATGTATAGTTCATGTGTTTAACATATCTTATAAGAAATTTTTACTCAGTCCTGGATACATACAGGCTGAAACCTTTATTTGGTTGATTATCTTTTTTAATTGTTTGATATAATTTTTAATGAAAAAAATGAAAATTTGGTAATCCTTACCCCCTCCTAGACTAAATTTCAGGGGATGGGGTATATCCAGATTTTCAAATAAGATGTGTGACAGGTTTTACTTGAAAAAAATTGAAATGAGACATGAAAAAAAAATCAAAAAATAGTCATCAAACAATTTTATGAAGGGTTCAATTTCCTCAAAAGATTTATTAGCTTTAATGCATTCCATCAAGAAAACTTTCTAAAAAAAATTGGAAATAAATATGAACAAAATGAAAAAAACTAGTCATCAAACATTTTCATTAATTATTCAATTTCCTCAACAGATTTATTAACTTTAACACATTATATCGAGAAAAATTTCTTTTTTGAACCATCTTCAAGTTAATACTTGAGTTTAATCTGACCCAATAGTAAATTGTATGCAAGAGCCTTCTCCTCTTTCTTTATCTCATATTTCTTCTCCTCCAAGTCTTTTTTCCTATTATCCCTGTTTAAAGAGAGATTTTATTTTTTCTTTTAAAATTTATAAGTATCTCTTTCATTTCAACTTAACCTAGTGTGAAAATTAATATTAAAAAAATAAAAGATAATTTCACTTAATTATTAAAATGTATGCAATCACTTACCAGAATCACATTTCTCCAAAAAATCATCAATGGAAGAAAAAGAAGTTTGGGAAAAACTATCTCTCTTTCTTTTTCTTTGAATTTTAAAACTTAAATTAATTGATGGTTTTTTCTTTTTTTGGAGGAAAATTTTCCTCTTCATAATTGATACTAACTTCAGACTTGCTTGCTTAAGGATCCAGGGTCTTTACATTAGCCTTTTTATAAATAAAAAATAGAGATGTAAATTAAAAAATAAAACAACTAGACAAGAAATAAAATTTCACTGGAGTGAGATCAGGTTGGTTTATATCACCATAAGGATCTGTTGAAAAGATATCTTGATTTATGGGAGTCAAATGAGGGGAGGCTTGAGTAGAAGAGGAAAGAAAAAGATTTCATTCAAAATAATATTCAGAGATATCATCTTCTCCATCCAAAATGTATTCAGGATTCACATTTTCTTGCTCTCCTAATATGGAATCTATCTCTTTGCATTAAGGACATAAAGAATCAAGCTTATCTCCTATAGATTTGATTCCCTTACTGATATCAAGGTCAGTAATACCAAAAACAGTGGAAGATGAAAGAGTCTTAGCCTTCTTGTGTTTGGCTCAACAGTTCTTGAAGCACTCAGACATCTTTTTAGGCAAAAGATTAATTTTTCTGTTTGTCTTATTTTGTAATTCATTGTCCATTAGAAGATATCAATTGATGTTTGATTCATGGGGCCATTCTATATTAGTTGCATTCTCAGTATCAAAGCAAGAATCATAATTAGTTTTAATTTTAAGCCAGTTGATAAGTATGAAATGATAATATTTTTTTAGTTGAATGGTCTTTGATTTCTCAGCTGACCATGGGAAAGAGGGAGTAATGGGATTTGAAGAGAAACTGGGGGAAGGCTTCCTTTGAGGAGATCTATGAAAACAAGGTATGTTATTATATTTGAAGATGAAAAGGAAATGAAACAAACAGATGAGATGGGGAGAGGTCCTGAGCAGATAGAATGAATAGACAGGATGAGAGTTCCCAGCAAGGCAGGATTCCTGGGATATCCAGAAAGTTTTCCAAGATGTGGTTATGAAAAATTGAGGATAAAAATTTCAGATAGAGATTAATATTGACACATAAAAGGTCTAATAACTCAATTATAAGCAAAAATAATTGTGGAAGATAATTGGGATTTAATGATTTTTATCAGAAATTAATTCAATTGAAGATCAGTAAACATTGTTACCCCCTAAAGGGGTGGATTTTGTTTGACATTCCTTAAGAATAAATTATAATATTGTTGTGATAGTATTCAAATTCATATAAAGCTATTATTGTTTACTATCTTTCTTAAAAATCAATTTTATTCAATCTTAAATTCCTAAATCTTTTTTGATTGTTAAGTTCCTACCCTTCATGAGATTAACCTGAATATTTAGTGGCACTTTAAAATTACATTATTATTCACCTGGAGCTTATCTCATATTATTATTAACATATCTTTGACATATCTTTGAACCACTTCCTTAAAGTATTCCTCTGTGCTTCCAAAGAGTCCTCAATCATCTTTCCAATACCACTTACTCTGGAACACCCTCAACCTTGTGCATATGCTACCCAACAACAGTATAATTTAACTCTCTGTAGTTCTCATTTTGATTTGTACTACTATGTATCTTCAGGTGCTAAGTCTAAAAGGCACCCATTTAAGGTACTCCTCCTATTTTTGCTACTACTAGAGCTTGTTTCAGGGATAGTTCACCAGTATTGTGACCTATTCCCCACACCCACTCCCTTGAACCTCTTGAAATAAGAAAATGGGAACATTCAATTCAATATGTGGAGTAAATTCCTCAGGATTTTGAAGACTCTAGTAAAGGAGAAAAAGGCAAGGACACTATGCACGAGGCACTGTCAAGACAGGCTATCAATCCTTAGGGCCAAACTTTTGATCCTGGCCCAACTACTACATTGGAAGAATTTATGAAATTACTAGTGAAATTAATTTCTAATCCTGCTTCTTCTGAGGGCTCTGAATTCAAAATTCTCATGTGGAAATCTCTAGATAAATTTGATGGAGAACACCCCAAAAGATTGAAACCTCTTTTTAAAAACTGCAAATTATTGTTCTATAATAACCCTTTAGTTTTTAACACTGATTTTTTAAGGTAATTTATGGCTTTTCATTCTTATCTGGGAAAGCATCAGGATGGTTCAAACCATATTTTCTCATGCTTTCTTCAACAGAACCCCATTTACTCATTAAAAATTGGGATAAATTTAAATATCAGCTCTTTACATTGTTTGATTATCCCAATGAAACCAATAACACAAAAATTGAATTATATTTTGTTTGCATGAATGATAATGGCAAAGCTTCTGAGTACATTGCAAATTTCAGGGCTCTAAAAACCTGATTAGGTTGGAATGATGCAGCTTTAAAGTATCATTTCAAAAAGGGACTCCCTTCAAGGATTCTGGAACAATTAAATCTTCATGGTCAAAAAATTACAGCTTTAATGGGCTTCATGGATAGGACCCTCAAAATTTATGGCATTCATGAGGTCTGTCTTCAACAAAAATTTTATTCTCATAAATCTCAGAGTTTAAATTACAATTTGGGACCTTCAAATCATCCTTGACCAACTAAATCATCATCATCTCAAGCCAAACCCAGTCAAAAGGGCAAGGACAAAGCTTGATGCAAAATCTTGACCCCAGGAAGTATCAGTAAGGTATTGGATCCAAAAAGAGAGTTAAAGGAAGCTGAGATGAAAAGAAGAGCATATAATGTGTTGTGTATGTATTGTGAGGGTAAACAAAAGTTGGATGAATGTGCTAAATTAAAGGATGGAGAAGGTAATGGTTCAAAGTAAAAAAACCCCCGTGAATAGTTTACTTGTGTGCAAAGCAAACTATTTTATCTCTCCTAGTGCACATTACCTCCATGACCTAAGGACTGGAATTTCCCTAAACCATTTGAGACTAATTCTTTTTAAAGACAATATTCCCATTGGTTGTCTTATTAGTTCTGGAGCTTCAATTTCATTTATCAGTTTATCTTTTTCCAAAAAATTTAAGCTGACACTTGTAGACATTTACTGAACTCCAATTTATCTGGTTGAATCAGAGGAGCCCAAATATTGGGTTATTAAGAAATTTTTATGGGTTTTTAACTTTCCAAATTTTCCCTCCTTTGAGTGGTATTTAACAGTCATGGATGCCCCAAGGATGGACAATACCATTCTTGGCCATGACTTTTTACAGAATTGGAATATCAAAACTGATTGGTCACAGGAATCAATCACCCCTTTTTCTAAGTATATTTCTAATTCTTAAATGCAGGTCAATAGGGAGTCAAACAAGCAGTCTGACTAAGTCATTCTAAATGACTCATCTCTGCCAGATGTATTGCAAGCATCTGATTTTCCTTTAAATGAGACTTGGCTAAATATTCTAGCTCAACTACTTTACTCAAAGAGGATTTTAAGAGCCTCAAAGTAATTGGTTTTTGCTCTCTGAATTCAGGTCTACTCTCAACAGAATTCTTTGAAGATGAAGAGGACAACCAAATAAATATTGAAGCCATTAAATTAACTCCACCCAGAGCTTACCATGACTTCATAGATGTTTTTTCAATACATAATTTCAATGAGCTATCACCCCACTGACCCTAAAATCATCAAATATAGTTAATAGGTCCTTTCTATTATTTTTCAAACAAAAAATTTCAAGTTGTTTGAGAGTAAATTGCACAGGATGTAGCCAAATATTACATTTGAGCCAGTAAATCTCCAACCAGCTCTTCAGTTCTTTTTTTTGAAAAAAGGATGGAATTCTTAGGATATGTGTTGATTATAGAAAACTCAATGCAGTGACTAATAAGAATGCTTACCCAATTATTCCTATGTCATTAACTCTTACTTTTTTTAAAGGTTCAAACTTCTTTTTTAAAATTGATCTCAGAGAAGCTTACAATCTTATACATATTGCAGAAGGCCATGAACCTTGAACTGCAATGTGTTCCAGTCTTGGTAGTTCTGAATATTAAGTAATGTCTTTTGGATTTTGTAATGCACCGGCAACTTTTCAAACTTCTTTCAGCAATATCTTTCAAGATATCTTTGAACAGTTTGTTGTATTATATTTAGATGACATTTTAATCTTCTTGAAGACCCTTGAAGAACATATTCAACATGTCGAAATGGTTCTTTTTTGACCTTGAGAACAAGGTCTCTATTACAAGCACACTAAACGTCAATTCCACCTAAAATCTTCTGACTTTTTGGGTTTTGAATTTTCCACTGATGGTTTATTCATGGATGATAAAAAGTTTCAAAATTGTTTAGAATTGCCTGAGTCAATAACTCTAAAGTCTTTACAGGGGTTTTTAGGCGTTGTGGTCTTCCAAAATTGGCAGAGGCCTTTTTTGGTTTATTTGGCATTGTTTTGATATGCCTTAAATGGTATTGTTTAAGAATTAGGTGTTTTTCTGGATTTACTAAGCAAATATTGGGACTAAATAGATGTGTGTACTACCATTGGATAGCCCTGGATTTTCTCTATATTTTATGTCTTGATGACATTTTACAGATTTTAAGTATTAAGGGGATAATTTCTCATTTTTTATTTGAAAGATAGCTGTTTAATTTTGTTTTTCGTGTTTTACGGGCTAACCTTAAGTCTCAGGTTTAAGTGCCTAGTATTGTTAGAATGAGCTAAATTTTCTCTACATTTTATGTCTCAATGTTGTTATAGCCTAATTACGTTTTTAAAAGGTTTTAGTAGTTGTAGTAGATTTTTTTAAGTAGTTTGGGTATTTTTGGTGGTTTTCTGACTTCAGGGTGGTCTGGCAGCCTCAGGTGGGCCTCCCGACATCAGGCAGACCGTCCACCTTGGTGCTAGAAGGCTGGGAAGCATTTCTAGAGGGGTTTTATGCAATTTGGCAGTCAAGAATGCCAAATTTGTTGGTGTGCATGGGCTTTTAGATAGTGGTCTGTGTGTAGATAGTGAAAAAGACAGTTTGGGGCAACTTTATTTATCATAAAACCATCCAGAGGTGATATCCTTGCTCCTCACTCCATTTTCACTGTTTTTTGGCCACAATTGACTGTGTTTGTTGCCAGTTTAGTTCTTCATTTAACTCAACTTTGGCAACTGTTTTCTCTGGTGTAGCTTTGCAACCTGAATCAAGTATTATTTCTGTTTCCTGTGCAACAAGTGCACAGTGTTTGTTTTTCTGGTGTAGATTTTTCTGCATTTTAGGCTCTTTGGTTCTCAGTGGTCTGTTATTGGCTACTTTCTTGACTTGTTAAGCAGTCAAGAAGTGTTTTAGAAGGTGTATTGATACAGCATCTAATTTGCTGTAGCAAATAAATCTCACCCGGTATTTCTCAAAGGGACAGGGGTTTTTCTCTCCAGTTTTACTCCAACTCCCTTGGTCAAGACCTATAGCTAGTACTATAGGATTGTCTACAGCGTTACAAATTTCTATAGAAGATTTATAAAAGATTAATCTAAAACTATTACAAACTTTACTTCTCTTCTTAAAAAAGATGCTCCCTTTGTCTTCATGAGAATAGAACAAAAATAATTCAAGGCATTGAAAACTGTGTTCACCACAGCTCAAATTCTTTGACATTTTGATCCTACCTCCTTTAAAATCATTGAGACAGATGCTAGCAATTATGTTATAGCAGGGGTAATATACCAATCGAATCCTGAAACAAAATTGTTTCATCCTGTTGTGTTTGAATCACACAAACTTATTGCAGAAGTATCAAATTATGAAATTCATGATAAAGAGTTACTATCTATTAATCATAGTCTTAAAAACAGGGGTTATTTTCATCTCAGTCTTAATATTTCTTTTCAAATACTAACTGATCATAATGCTTTGAATACTTCATGTCTTCAAATGTACTAACTAGAGGTCAGGCTATGTGGGCTGAGTTATTATCTGAATTTTTTTTTACTATTACCTGCAGCCCAGGTAAAAATTGCATAGTTTCAGATATTTTAGCACATTGGGACAACATTTATCTTCTGTGGGGGGAGGCATTTGCTGAATGAAATCCAGAAAATTTAAAATAAATTTTCAATGAATCAATGTTCATGACTCATCAACTTAATTTGATGACAACACAATCAATTCAAAATCCACCATCCAACATTCAAGATGCTCGGTCAAAGGATTATCATTTTTTGTGGATTAAAGACAAATTACTCTCAATGCAAGGGGCTAAAAGATTCATTATAGAATCAGGTCTATTTGTCTTTGAAGGTAGAGTAGTCATACCCAACCATAAGGATATGAAATTATGGATTTTTAATAGTAGACATGATTCTCCATTAGCTGGACATGTTGGTGTTGATATAACTTACCAGTTAATAGCAAGGGATTTCTTTTGTCCAGGAATGACCCGGGAAATTAAGGCCTATATTAAATCCTGTTATGAGTGTAATAGGAGCAAGGTACCTTGACACAGGAAGTATGGATTGCTTTACCCACTTCCAATTCCCTCTAAACCATGAGAATAAATATTTATGGATTTCATTTCTCAATTACTTCCATCAGATAACTTTGATGCTATATTATTCATAGTTGATAGGTTATCTAAAATGTCTATTTTTATTAAAACTAATACTAGTGCAACAGCAGAAGATTTAGCTAAAATATTTATAGAATATGTATTTTCTAAAAATGGCTTACCTACTTAATTAGTTTCAGACAGAGGCTCCCTGTTTTTTTCTACTTTCTGAACTCAACTTTGTTGAAAATTAAAAATTATGAGGAACCTTTCTACAGACTATTATCCTGAAACAGATGGGAAAACTAAAAAAATCAAATGAATTCTTAAACAATATCTTTGAATGTATGTCAATTATCAAAAAGACAATTGGACCACATGGTTACCAGTGGTCCAATTTGCTTATAACAACTTGACACATTCTTCAACAAAATAATCTTTGGATAAAATCCTTGATTCAATCCAATTCATGTAGGAATTAATCATCCTGAAAAAATTATCTTCAAACAATTTCACAACTTCAAGGCAAACTCCAATCTAAACTCAAGTTTGAAAATCAAAGGTATAAGGAACAGGCTGACAAACATAGAAAATCTGCTCCACTTTTCAAACTAGGCGATAAAGTATGGGTTGACTCTAAAAACATTCAAACAACTTGATCATCAAAGAAACTATTGGAAAAGCAGTTGGGTCCATTTAACATAGATTCTGAAGTCTCTAAAAATGAATTTTGGCTCAAGTTACCTTTAAAATGGAAATCAATTCATCCTGTTTTTCATGTATCTCTTCTGGAACCTGCTCAAGAAATATACCTGGCTAAGAACCAAACCCCTCCAAAACTTCTTGAAGTAGAATATTATCTAGAATGGGAAGTAAGATGGATTCTTGATTCAAGAAGTTAAAAGGGAAAGCTTCAATACCTCATGGAATTGGAAGGCTACCCTGATCACTTAAATAAAAAATCCTGAGAACCAGCTGTTAATTCTTCAAATGCTCCTGAACTTTAAAAATATTTTCATTTAAAATATCCACAAAAACCTAAAAATTAAACTCTTTTTTCTTTCCTTAAACTTTTTAAAATATTTTCTCTTCTAAATCAAATTCTATATTTCTTTATATTTTTCTTTTTCTTTCATTTTGTTTTCTTTCTAAAACCCTAAATAAATAAAACAAACTAAAATTTAAATCAACATAAATTAAAATTAAATTATATTGAAATCAGAGTAAATTAAAATTAAGATTAAAAATAAATAAAACTAAAATAAAATCAAAAAAAATTTAAATAAAACACAAATCAAAATTTCTTGTGTTATATAAATTTTATTACACCAAATTACATTTTTATATCTTATCAATTTTTTATTTATGTTTTTCTACAACTTCAAATCAAACTCAATCCAATCTTTTATTCCTACTACTTCAAATCAACCTGAAATTTGTATTTTCTTTTATTTTATTTTTTAATCTATCCAAATAATTCTCAAATCATCCATCAACATATTTATGAAACAACTAAAAGCCATCTTATTTCTCTATTATCTTCAAACTGAAATCTTTTTTATTATTTAAATAATTGCTTTTTCTTCTAAAAATTTTTTATTTTAAAACTCATTTCTTTCTTTTAAAATTTTCTCTAAAAACAACATTTATTTTCCTTCTTCTTTTTTTTATCTGAATTAATAAACTTAAAATAAAAATTTAAATTAAAATAAACTTAAATAAAATAAACTAAATAACATAAAGATAAATTTTCTTTCTCTCTTAATCTCATTTTTCTCATTTCTGTAAATAAATAAATTTTCAATAAAATAAACAATAAAATATTCAAGACAAAACTATTTACAATCTTTGTTTTCTTTTTCCTTTCCTTCTATTCTCCTTCAAAAAAAATCTTTCAGTTTTTCCACCACCTTTTGAATCTCTTTTCTAAACTTTTCAAATACCTCTTCTCTTCCAGATGACACTACTTCTCCAATATCCAGAAACTCTTTGACTACATTATAAGAAGCTGCATTGAAAATCCCATCAATTTTGTTACAGAAGTTTTCCAGGAAAGTGGTCTGTCAAGCCTGACCAGGCTTCTTTGGCCACACCTGATCCAGCTCAACCTCCCCAGTCAAATCATTTACCACCATTTTGGAATTTTCAACCCTCAAAGGACCAGCTTCAGTTGGTCACTTGACTTCTGGTCAAAGTTCAATGACGGGATGCACTGCTGGTTCAAAAGGTAATTCTTCAATGATTTCTGCCTTTTAAAAAAAACAATAAGTTAGCTACTAAATAAAAGCAACTTAAAATTAAAAACACCTACTTCAAACTCAGGATCTACTTCGATGAATAAAGTAGACTTGGTGGGCTCAAATACTTCCATTTCCTCTTCATCTTCATCTTCAACAATCAGTCAATGTCATTTCATGGTAGGAGCTACCTCAACTACCTAATCCTACCATCTTCAATGAGCTTGTTGATCTCATTTTCTTGGGACATTGGCTGCTTTCCCATATTTAGGATGGCCACCCAACCTAAAATCTCCTTCCTTTCCTCCTGACAAAGTGTGTACTCTGCTCCATCCACCACCAATTCATTTTTGATGGGAAAATTCCATATGTCCTCGAAAATGGCCTGATCCTTAAATATTGACCAAAATTTAGTTGAATTGAAACCTCCTTTGGTGACTTCATTCTTCTCCAATGCATCACAAGCCACCCAACACCATTGAAAAAACTTGCAGCTCTTGTGAGTCCCTTAAAAAGCTGTGCTCTCAAAACAAAACAATTCCATAGATACCCAAGCTGTGCAAGCTACCTTTAACTGTTGTGTGGGTATATCACTATTGGTACAGGGATGAGGAGGAGTGGGAGTAGGATCTTGATGTCCAAGAATTAAAATATATTAAATTCTTATTTTTTTCTTTCAAAATTTTATTTAAATTCAAGAAATAAAAGGAGATAAGTTTAATGAACAGTTCTCACACTCAAAAGAGCTTTCATTTTATACCCAGGAATCTGTCACACACCACATGACACTTGAAGTAAAAGTCAATCTTTTTAATCTATAATCCAGTACACAAGTCCTTATGTGAAGCACATAAGCAACATCTACATAGATACTGCCTTTTACCTTTGTTTTTCTCAATTCAACCATGCTAGGGACCACTCTATATAAAAGTTAAGTCTAAATTAATCAATCATATGCTTATACTTTTCAATATTAAGCAAATGTGCTGTGTATTAGTGCTATGGTCAATGGTATATTCTACATGTGGGATTTTTTGTATCTCAGGGTAATTAAAGTTCTGTGAGTGTGAGTAGAGGTACAGTTAAAGGATCTGTGGTTATATTGGAGGGTCAGTGATAAAGTAAGGATTTTTTATTAAAGAGGTCAATTCAAGGTGGAGCTATTTATATAATGGGGTGGATTTTGTTTGACATTGATTAGAATGAAATTATAATATCTTTAAGATAGTAGTTGAATTTATATAAAGCTATTAATGTTTCCTACCTTTTTTAAATAATCAATTTCATTCAATCTTAAATTTCTAAATCTTTCTTTAATTGTTAAGTTCCAACCCTTTGTGAGATTAATCTGAATAGATATTGTCACTCTAAAATTACATTATTATTCACCTCAAACTTATCTGGAAGTAGTATTAAATTATCTTTGACATATCTTCAGACCACTTCCTCAAGTAGTCCTCAATCATCTTTCCAATCTCACTTACTCAGGAACAACCTTGACCTTGTGCATAAGCCATCCAGTGACAATCATCTGGATTGAAAGTCTGTGCACTCCAGTGGATTTTGGTTTAAGTAAAAGAGGATCCAGGAAGTTATTGGACATAAATTAAAAAATATTAAACAATTATTAGCATGTATAAATATACTTTAAAGCCCTTAACAATTTATTTTATCTTTATATTAGCTATAACTATATTTTATTAGTCTATTTTCCACCACTAGCACCCACCAATCCAAATATTGTGAGCTCACAGTTGAGTATAACAATTTTATTAGTCTCTCCCTGTGGTTTAATCCATAAATTTTTTACTATTAGGGGGTAACAATGTTGACCAATCCTCAATTAAATTAATTGTGGATTAAAATCATTAAACCCAAATTATCTTCCACAATTATTTTTGCTAATAATTGCATTAGTCAACCTTTTACATGTCAATTTTCCCCTCTATCTGACATTTTTATCCTCAATTTTTCATAACCACATACTAGTTTCTATTCACTGAATAAAAATATAATAGATAAAAGTAAACTATTTGTAAAAACATAAAAAAAAGAATATTGGATGTTTAAATACAAAAAATACAAAGGCCTTTTATACCCAACACAGATGTGATGTTATTTTGTTGAAGTCAAAAATCTCATTGATAAATCTATGAATAAAATTAAAGTGCAATAAATGGTAAATAAATGAAATAAAGAAGTTTAATTAAATGATTGAGAGAGATTAGGTAAACTTTGAAAAAAAAATTAATTTAAATGAATATAAATAAGATTTAATTAAAATAATTAAAATCCAAATTTTTTTAGACAGTGATCAAAAATCAATGTTTTAATAAAGAAATGATTTATTAAATTAAAAATATCCCCTTAAAGTCCCAGAGAAATACAAAAACTCTCTCTTTCTCTATCTGGCCCTCTTTCTAGCCAACTTCAAGCAAGTTCTGAGTCCCAGTAAATGAATTGGGCTTTGATCTATAACTTTTCTGTCAAACATTTATTATTACTTAGGGAAAATTGTTAGAAATTTAATTTATAATAGATTTATCATTTGTAATAAAATAAAATAATAATGAAATATAAAAAATAATAACTACATAACACTATAATATTACCAATAATTATTCATAAATTATTTTGTAACTAATTTTATCAGCCCAGTTTAAAAGTCTTTAATAAATCACTGACTGACATTCAGATTGGTTATTGGCCAATAAGTCCTGTTATAAATTTTACATTAGAAGAAATTTTGGGTTTAATAAGCAAAGTCATTTTAGAAGTAATAAATTTAACCTAATGATAGGATTATCTGATGTAGAATGCAAGAAGTGTGGAAAATATCTGTGAATCTAGTTATTCTGCTTCAAAACAAGATGTAGAAGAAGCAACTCAGGAAAGTGGTATACTTTCTTTCAAGGAGAAATTTGGGCTGTGTGAAAAAGTATAGGTTAAAATCACTTCTTCAATAATTACAGTAGGGCCTCAGTTTGATGCACCTTATGGTACCTGAATTCAGTAAAAACCATTAAAAATTCTTAAAACAATCATTAATACTGAAATTTGGCCACTAGTGCAACAAATTCATGGTTATTATTAAGGAAAAATGAGCTGGTCAAAGGTCATATCAGCTTTATTTTCAATTTTATAGCTCTACAGATTTCATCCCCAAGGAGAATGGGAGAAGCCATCTAATACTTTTAAATGCCAAAAATCCTACTTTGAGTAGAGAGAAATTACTTTTAGTAGATGAAAAGAAAGAATTTAGTATTTTTGTAAGTATCAAAATGGCTAATGAAAAATTTAAACTATTCAAACACTAATTAATGAGTTTTGTAGAAATTATGTTCTTTTAACCCTCTCTCAGTTAAAACTAGTGTTAAAATGATCTAATTTTCTTTGAAAAGTTCAGTGATATGTGTGAAAACCCTGATATATACTTGGCACTTTCAGGCCAGAAAAAGCCACTCATCCTAAGTCACATTTTGTTTGATTTTCTACAGGCTTCAGTATCCAAACAAGAATGCTATCATCAATTGGTCAACTATAATTGGGCAATAAATAGAGCTAGTGGGACACAATTTTTCAGTTTATTCACCACCACAACCCATAGCTGAAGAAAATACTTTGATGTATTGTGTAATGTTTCTCAAACAACTACATAGCCTTAAGAAGGAGAGCTTGGAAAGGTTTAAGTTTGGTGGAAGCTCATTAAAATCATCAAAAAAACAACACTTGTGGCTTGAAAAACTCACATAATAAAATTATTTAATGAATGATCTCATTTGTATATCTCCACACCAAGAATTATCAGCAAGCCCCTTTTCAAAGTAGCCAGGATTTTTAATCATAGCACACTTTGCATCAAGCTTGACAGATATAGTTAAGAAGAAAAAAATTGGAGATAATTACAATAATATATCTTCTGGTAATAATTTTCAGCCATTTTCACTTTTTCTGGCTAGTGGGGTATGAGGGTTGTTTGTTGCTAGTCACAATTACCAAATTTTTTCAGCTTATGACTGTCTTGCATTTATTAGTCAGTTGGATGTTATAAAAAGAAATAGTAAGGTAAATTTCAGTGGTGAAGACATGATTTTAAGTCATGTGAACTATTAAATTGTAGTCCTTTTTAGTTCTGTAATAGAAACCTCTGACTTTATCCCAGTGTTTAATGATATCTATATATATAAAAGAATTAGTGCCCTAAATTCCTAAAAAAATAGAAAATTTGGCTGCTAACCTAACTGACCCCAACTGATTTCACATTGAATACTTTGGGATGTGCATTTCTAGATGCATCACCCCCACCATCAATTCTCATTTCACAACCACATATTCCACTAAAAACCCATGCTGTGCGTCGGTCATGTATGCTTGTTGTAGAATAAAAGAAGTTAGCTAGAGCAGTGGTTAAAAATTTTCTTGAACACTGGAACAAGCAGCAGCCTCAATCTCCTGTATTTTCTGGGTTCAATAGGGGGTATCACTGATAGAAATCTTCCATTTCAAAATACCTCCTTTTTCCACCAAATCAACCATGATTATTTTTTAAAAAAATGCCATATTGTGCTCCTAAAACACCTTTTTACTGAGAATGAATTTCAAGTTTGAGGCTTTCTTTTTGTGTTGTGAAATAAATTTTAAATAATTAATAATTTCTAACTTCGATAACCCCTTATGATGTAGAGAGACTAAATGGGTAGATAAATATTGTAAAATGTGCTATTAAAAATGATATTCTTTTTCTGTAAAAAAATTATCCCAATGACATCATTCAAATATTTAGGGGTATCAATGTTGACCGATCCGCAATTAAATTAATTGCGGAAAATAATCTGCATACCCCAATTATTTTTGCTAATAATTGGGTTATTAGACACTTTGCATGTCAATGTTCACCTCTTATCCGACATTTTTCTACTCAGTTTTTCATAACCACATATCGGACAACTTTCTGTCATAAACACATCTTGGCATACTTTCATTCATAACATCTGCAATTATATGTCATGTGAATTGCATACAAATCAATCATGGATGTGATGAGTTTGGGATCAGGAAGTAGGAACGGAAATCGGGGTATAAGAGGCAGGATAATGCATTAAGATGGATTCCTTATCCACTAGCCCCAGGGCTAGTGGATAAGAATCTTCCGCAATTAGTTATGTCTGATCCCAGGAAAAAAAATTACTGATCCCTAATTGCGGATCCCTGAACATTGATACCCCCTATTGTAATAATAATCATATTTTGATATTTTGAGATTAAAATGAGTTCAAAAAAGAATCACCAAATTGTAGAGGTAGGCTCCAAGATAAAATTTAGTGAAGTATACAATTGAGTTGAGTCAAAATATACCTAATTCACAGAATAAGATATTTGTGGGTTCTAGAAAGTGAGTAAGGTAAATCATTATCAGGGAGAATAATGGTGATAAATTTTCATGAGAAGGGAAAGTGACTAGAAAGCTCAGTAAAATGTTACAGAAAGATAAATTAAAATTACAATATGAGTGCTGGTCAAATGATGGTTAATCACTGGTTGAATTCAGATCATATGCAGGATAAATGCAGTGCAAAAAAATACCTCAGTGAGGACACCCATGCAGGACCCACCCCTCCTGATTTTTTTTGGTGATAAGTAATATATAAAGAATCAAAAAATTACAACCATTCAATCACCTGCAAAATCCCTGAAACTATTATAAATACTCCAAAAAATGTCTAGCCACATCTGGAAGACAACAATATGCTTTTCAGGCTCTGGCTTTTTACAGTAAAACTCTATCTTTCATAGGATTGTGGGATAGTTAAGATATTTATATCATCACAAAACTCTACCATTTTATAACTATCATGCAAATGACTATTTAAAATACCACATCATTATTAGAGGGTATGAAAGTACTTGCTTTTTCCATTAGGGATCTGCTCTTTTTTTGCCCATATCCAACATTATTCATGGAATTTTAGTCAATAAAAAAATAAAAATTACTCATTTATTTCATTCTAATACCCTAATAAATCATAATGGCAGATACCATCAAAAAAATGTCTGATTTAAGTCAAAATTTGATACATCCCACACCAAATAACCAAGTTATTGTCAAAAAAAAATGGAAGAAGATAATTTAGGTATTTCATTTTTTATCTTCCATAAATTTAATGGCAGATTGGAGTACTTTGATACCCCCAATTGTATGAATTTCATATTAATTTTGATTCTTCTTTGCCTAAAATTCATATTTTTCAAGATTCTATATAGGGGTTTCTCTCATAAGTTTCTTAGAAATTCAGAGTGGGATTTCTAGAAAATTCAGAACATTGATGCCCTTCATTAGGAGGTGTACCACAAAAAACCACCTTACACATGCTGGCAGGTGCCAATCCTTTAATCTATTTGTACTTCAAGGGTAAATCAGATTTGTTGCTGTGCAACCTGTCATGCCCAATCCAATGTTCAGCTTGTGCTCTTCTAAGAAGAGTTGCACACCACAAAATATTTGGGGAGGGATTTTCTTGTAAGTCTGCAATCATAACTTAGATGGAACTCAGACTGAACTATTACATAAAGTCTAAATAAAAACCTGCTGATCTCTCACTGACTTTTAACCAAAATTTACTGCAAGTTGGCTCAGAAGTGACTTAGCATTGCCTCACCAGTGACTCAGCGAAAATCGATGGTTGACACCTATTAGGCTTCAATTGAGTTTCAATTTGTCTTCTAGTTAATTTCAGTAAAGGTTCACCCTTAATCTTTGGTTGCTTTATCAATACCCCAACTTTTGCTCCATTTCTGGGTTAATTAGGGTTCAAAATTGCTGACTTACTAGCAAGTCCACCTCCCGTATTTTGCGCTCACAGCTGAGCTAAAACTGAATCAAATCAAAAATAGGGGTTGGCACCTGCTTTCAGGTGCCCACAGTTGGTGACACATAATGACATTTTTAGATGCTGTATTAACAATATAATAATGATGTGAAATAGACAAGTTGTCCGAAGGAGACAACTAAGAAAACAGCTTAAAAGCGGACAGATAATAAAGGTTTTATTTTTATCCTCATTGACCATGATAGCATTAAAGAAAGAGAGGTAGATGAACTTCACAGATTGGCTGAAAATTGTGGAAACAAAAGAAGTTTCAAGTCAAATGATTAATTAAAAAGGCTATGCAGAAAAAAATAAAGCCTCTCTTATTAAACCCTATTGTGCAAGAGTGTAGTTCAAATCTGTAGTAGTATGATATCTCAAGCAATAAAGCTAGGATAACGTAATAACAAAAATGAATGGGAAGATGACAATGTAACAGGACTGATAAACAGGAATGTGATAATAGAAGATACAATACCATTTTGCGCTTAACTACAAATGCATATAGCCTATTGCACAGCGTGCAAAAAGGCGTCGATTTGCAAAATCCACATCATGTTGGTTTACTCGCAGTCGCACATTTTAGCCAAATAAGCGCATAAATCTTGGCTGAAATTGTTCAAGGTTGTTTCTAGAAGGTTTCAGGAGAGTCCTGCAGACTTACAATAAAAATTTATATGTTGATTTGACCAAAAACTGCAACCGCCGGTAATCTTATTATATGTGGATTTTTGCTAATCCACGCCCTTTTGCATGCTGTGTTAATACTGTGTACGTTGATGGATCTAACTCGTTCCTTCCTGAATCCACTACAAAATCGTCCAACCTCTTGAGCGTCCAGTGATGGATGAGCCGAAAGGAATGGCTGAGATCTTGTGGGAGGGAAAGGTATTGATGGGACAGGGCCAGAGAATGTATGCAGTTTGCTGAGTGGGCCAACATTTACTGGTGAAAAGTCGAAATACCATTAAAAATGTGTTATTTTTTGCTTGTCTGTCGAAACACCCAAGGAGCGTCGATTTTTAAAAAGTATCGACAATTGATTCAGCATGGCAAGTTGACATATCTGGAAATTTAGAAAAAATTTCATCCCGAGCTACAACACCCTACCATACCCCAAAAGCCTCAATGGTAGTAAATTACACAGCCTACAAACAGCCGGCGATTCCAATTGGTCGATCCCTGTTTTAAATATTTAGGTGAGCCCTATTTTATGGCGCCTAGAGGCGCGTTCCTACCAAATACCGTCCCTCAACCAAGGTTTTCGTCCCTTGTGGCTGAGTTCCACCCTCTAATCTCGTCATCCCGCCCAGGACCGCACCCTTCCGCTCCGCGCCAACACTCTATTACGTCCTACCCTCACCTACACTGAAAAGTGATTATACTTTAACTGTACGGCTTTAGTTTTAAGACATCGTCGCAATATATTTGAATTGCGCCGTTCCAAGAGTTACAGATAATTGAGAAAATTATGTGGCTTTCTGAGATTTCTTTTCACTTCTACCCCACCCAGTATGTAAGACTTGGTTTGCTGAACTCTTGAATAGTTCCAACTCTAACTCCTTAAGATTAGCTGGTCTAAACTCACATTCAGGGGCGAGTAGAAGAATTTTTTTTCCGAAAACCCACAGGCTTTTCTTAAATAGATGTAATTATAACAGAGCAGTAATGTAGCATGAACCTTGCTTTGCTCAAAACCATGATATAGAAACAAACTCTTTACACTGCCCAAATGTCTCTGCTTAAATATATTTCCTGTTTGCCCACATTGAAATATAATACTGTCTCACGATTTTATTTCTTAATCGTCTTTACAAACTCTTTACTTCCCCTAACTCTGATACTCTGACTTGCACTCAACGTCTTACAACTCATCAGCCCTTACTTTTCATAAGATTTTGCTCCAAAAAGTAATCAACAATCATGGCACAGATTTTCTAGAAGCTCCCCTTGAGGTCTAACTGGTTGTGACGTGATGGAGGGCTGGCGCGGAGCGGAAGGGTGCGATGATGGGTGGGATGACGAGTTTGGAGGGCGGTTACACGTCTCAAGGAGCGGAGCTCAGTCACAAGGGACGAAAATCTTGGTTGAGGGAGGGGTATTTGGTATGAACGCGCCACTAAGCGCCACGGAGGGTGGATGGAGATGGGACTTAAAAAGGTGGCTTGAAACAAGGTGTTTTTCAATACCGGGGTCAAACAGATTGAGAGGAATTTCTGATAATAGTACCCTGTTTACACCCAGTGTTAATTATGTTGAGTCTGTAGAGTCTCGCTAAATCTGGATAGGTATGGATGAATAACACAGAATACATATAGCGCCACAAATCACAACCTAGTATGTAGCATCAGCGTGGTCGGGCATCAAATAGAAAAACTAAAAACATAAAGATGGAAAAGGGAAATAGAAAAAAGAACAATATAAACTACATCAACCCGATCGCACGTTTTCACATATTTACCATTTTTCTACTTTTTCAAAAAATTTGTTCATCGATTTTTTTACAAGAATCTTTTCACCATAACTATGAATGTCACAATTTCAACCGCCAGCAAAAAACAACTCTCTGACATTTTAACAAACGTGTTACCTGGTTTTTTGGCCGGGGGCTACGCTGCAGCTTGGTTTGGGGGTGAGACTGAACTTGGATTTTTATTTCAAGTGGTGAACAGAGAAATTTTTTGCAAAAGCCGATTGAGGCGATTGCCTAAACTCACCTTTGTTTCTAATTTGACTAAAGAATAATCGACTTAATGGTTTGTTTATTCTCTTGACAGGAATGGTAGTCGCTGAAGGTGTTCGAGTGCTTCATCGCTTCCCCCAGGACACATTTTACACAAAGTGGCTGGTCTACTTCGTTATCACTGTGTCACTATTACATACTGGGTGTGTAATAATGGAAATATCTATATATTTCTTTTCTAACGAAAGAAAAACAATACCCTTTTACGTTCTGATTGGTATCGAAAGCTTGATTAACATGACGTGTCTCATTTGCACAGGGTGTTTACTTCTATACTTTACCATTACGCAGTACTGGGATTCGGAAACTACACTATAGTGGACCAAACTATTCCTGCCTTTGGGTTTGTTTTCCGTTTTGGAACTTTAATATAAGTCTATGATACTCTTAAAAATCAAGCTTATACACCATCTTTTAAATTAGGATACATGCATTTTTAAATCGCGGTTTTTTTACAATAGGTCGGTATCAATATGTTGTGCACCTTTCCTCACTATCTCACTTATCCTTTCAAAAAATGGATAAAGTCTCACTAAAAAATTGGTCACAGCACATTTTTTTTTCAGTTATCGATTGTTCATCCTTTCAAACAGAAATGTTTTCATTACTGTGGTTGCCTGTTTATTTACATTATTTCATTTGGGATTGAGTGCTTGCATGTGTTACCAACTTCTCCGAATCGATCATTACTCAAGCATTGACTACACCCTTCTATTATATTTGTAAGTAGTACTTAAAAATGAAGTATATAAAATTTAAACCTTGAGATTTTAACATTTTTTCCTTCAATCATTATAGGGTGCTAGTAGTTGCTGTAAGTAAACTATTACCAGCAAAAAGAAAGATGTAATTTAAAGAAGCTACTCACTACAAGTTTTATTAACAGATATTAACAGATGTTGTGATAACAGGATGTTTGGTTTATTTCTTGAAAGCCCAGCGATCAAAATTTTCACAAACTAAATCGTATGTTTTCTTGCTAATTCGTTACTACCTATATTTAAAAAATCTCAATCATGATTTGTAAATTTTCTATTCCTTTTTATAAACAATAAAAAGACTTATAAATCAAATCATACTGCTCAGCTTTGAAACGAAGTAAGGGTTTTTTCCTTCTTGCTAGTTCTTGGACGTATATAATGATCTTTTACTGATCAAGAAACTTCTGTTTTGCGATTTGCATGAACATATGAACAGCTTTCTTACGACATCCCTAGCAATCATTTCAATCGGCCTTTTAAGGCATGTAGGACTTGGCACCATCTATGCACTTGGGTGAGTTCACATTAGTTTATATCAATCTTTGAAGACACTCACTGACCATTTTAATTGGTATTTGAATCAGACTTCCCTCAGCACAACTTTATTTATTATCTATTGTGAGTATTTTTAAATACATTTCTTGCTGGATAGTATGATGTCATATTTCAATTTCGTCCAATTAATAAATTTTTCATGATGCATATCTGTAATTAGTTGATTACTTTGAATTCCCGTCAAGCAATTAAGAACATGTTTGCCACATCAAAAAATAGAAAACCTGTGAACGATTTTGTCTCAGTAAGTTTTTTTATCTTATCATGATCTTAGCAATCACTATAGAAATAGTGTGGGTTCATCCAAGGAATACTAAATAATTTAATTTGAAATATTTAGCACAATATCTTTTCAGGAATTTCAATGCAAGGTGTCCGCATTGATCAAGAAGTTTTTACAAATATTGAGCAGGATTTGGGTGTAGCCTTGGAGTCAAGACAGCCTAGGATTAAGCACTTAAAAAATAAAATGTCCTCTGGGTTCTCTCAAGACAGCAAAGAGGAAACGATATCTCCTCAAATGTTATTGGTGCATGGCCAAGAAAATGGAAATCTTTCAATGAAATGTGAATATCAGAATAATGTTATCTTGGAGGATTTGGAAGAAGGAAAGAGGTATTCCACTGATAGAAACTCAATTTATTAAAGTTTCTCAAGGTAATTTTTCCATTCTTCAGGTGGCCTTCATTTCTCAATGTAGTGTAGTTTAGAAAGACTTTTGGCATATTAGATGAAGTATTTTTTTATTTTTAGGTTTCAACAGTCATAATCAACCTAAAGAATATCTTTTGGGACATTATGAGATAGAAGCTGAATGACGAAATGTGATGATATTTTTTTTGATGTCTTAAGGTTGACAAGAAAAACCTCGTTCCTGAATTTGACTAATGTAGTCATCGCCACTGCATGTTTTTATTGGAAGTAAAACAGTTTTAAAACTGACAAATACTTCACATTTTTTATAAAACATAGAGAAAAGATATAAATATTCAATCTTGACTTTAAAAGCTTCACTTAATAGCAGAATAATATTCAAATCACTAAAATAAATTATAAGTTAAACATCTTTTTAAAATACTATAAATTACTTGCATAGCGTGACCCATGCTCTGCATGGAATACAATGCTGAATCAGAAAAACTGGCCGAGGCTGCTGCATGCAGCTGGGCTTCATCCAGCTGACGCGCAGCCCTATGTAATCAATATGGAGTCAGTTGGGGTCAGTTAGGGTTTGATCCAGTTATTCTCGAAAATGTGGGAGTAGTTTTTTGTAATCTTTTATGTTATATATATAATAGGGGGTGTCAAATATTGTAAATCAGCCATTTGAATATCTCATTTTTTTCAATCAAAAAATAGCTTATAAAATTTCAATTATATTTATGTTTACTGTTAAATATCCTTCTTTTGATGACATAATATAGATAGGATTCTTATTTTTTTTGTGACTAGAAATGAATTTAATGTGTTTCCACATTTGCTATGTTTGACACCCCCTAATAAATTAATCAAAAAGTTAAATAGTATTTTTTTATTTATAATTAATGGTAATGAATGCTAAAAAACCACAGAAGCTCATCCACTATATAGCTAAAAGAGTATATCATCCGTTCTAATTCTCTCTCACATCTCTTTCTAGGCCTCTACGCCACTATTGAAGACTTCTCGCTGCTGCATGGAATATTCTTCAGGGTCTGGAAAAACACACGGAATTTGATACACATCTTCTCTGAATAAGGATTACTTAAAAAATATAATTTAAAAAATTTTAGTTTAGAAAAGAAAATCACAATAAATAGAAGATCAAAAGAATTTATAACTCCTAAAATAAGTTTAAGTCAAAAATTGAATTAAGAAATTTTTGTGAAAATAATTTTTTTTATATAATTAATAACTCCCAACCCGGGAGATAACCCTATAACAACTGTTTAATTTTTATAATTTAAAGTTGAGTAATATCAACCAGAAATTAAATGGAAAAAAGGCTTCAAAGAAGCTTGGTGTGACAGATACAAAAAATTTAATAGGATAAAAAACTTGATATTTTGATTTTTCTAACGTTTTACTCCTATCTCAAATCTAGAATTTTCAAAAGCCCAATGATGGCATTTTTCCTGAATTTCGAATATTAGACCTAACCGATAGATATCTACACACGTATATTACTCTAATATAGAATAAAAAGTTGGATGAATCTCATTGTTTATTTTCATAATTCTCTTTTCCTACATCAAATTAGTATGATCATTCACATCTATTGATGAAAAAGAGTCATATGGATTGCCACTTCATTTTTTCTTACATTGCTTGTTTCATGTTTGTTGAATTTTCTCTACTTCCTTTACAATAACGAAATAAAATCCATAAACAAGCATGAGGTAAGCATGCAACTAGAAATGAAATATATACAATAGGGTATGTCAAAGTACTCACCTTCCCCGTTTGGGAACCACACTTTTTTTTTCTTGCCTGTATCTGATGGCAGAAGATTCTTATCCACCAACCCCCAAGCTAGTGGATAATAAAATAAAAAATAACCCATTTATCTTGTTCTAATACCCCAATTATCAACCATAATAGCAGATTTCATGCACAAAGACAAAAATAGACCAATTAGAGTCTAAATTTGGTATGTGACATCAAATAACCTATTTATTTTCAAAAATAAAATATAATAATAATAATAGTAATTGAGAGATTTTTTTTATCTACCTTTAAATTAATGGGGATTAGAGTACTATTATTGGTTCTGGCCTATTCATAGAGAATTTGATTTAAAAATTGAGGAAATCAATGACATGAATTTTGAAGTGTCTGCACACAAAAAAGGTAATGATGTTACTTTAATTAAATAATAGGGGTTATCAAAGTTTGGAATTCATTTTTATAAAAGAGGTATTTCAAAACACAAAAAAAAGACACAAGCTTGAACTTAATTCTCAGTAAAAAGGTGGCTTTGGGGTACAATATGCCATATATTAAAAAATTTTCATGGTTGATTTGGTGGAAAAAAGAGGCATTTTGAAATGGAAAATTTCTAACTTTGATACCCCATAATATACTAGAAAAGTTTTTGTGATGTAGAAATTAAGTCTTTTATTACAAAGTACAGTGGTGTCCAAAATATCTGTGCTGCACTTTTTTTTGGAAACCACTTACTTACACAATTTTTTATAACAACTTATAAATTAGTATTACATTTCTTTAGCATGCTCCTAAAAGTATTAAAAAATAAGATTAATAATTCAATGCACAAATAAAAAATGAAAAATAAAATTTAAGAAATAAAAGTCAGTGAAGAAAAATGTAACAGCTACAAAATACCCACCATCAGATAGCCCTTCATGTATGGAATCAATCCCCCAAAATAAAATTAATTTTTTTTTAAATTTAGGGCAAACTCCCTGCCATTAAGGTGGTTTCTAATGAAAATAGATATCACCAACAAGTAGATTTACCCTTATTATTAATAACTGCTTGCATTCTAGAAGGCATAGAAGCTATACAGTTCTTTAAGATTGAAATAGGAAATGCATCCCATGCTGAAAACAATGCATTGGTGCACCCACTATTGAAGGTTGGTTGGAGAAAATCTTGCAGGTATTTTTCACAGGGGAAAAAAAGTGGCAACCAGACGTTGGGTTTAGTTCACATACTGAATTGATTCAATTCAGTATGTGAACTGAACCCAACATCTGTTTGCCGCTTTTATCCTCCTGTGTTTCATTCTACATATTCCAAAAAAGAGTTTCTTGCAAGAGTTTTCCAATTTTTAATGACTATTAATTAGTCCATGATATTTTTTTCCAATCATTAATTGTCAAAGATGCATTTTTGAGTGCAAATTTCGGTTCCTTGGCCTGATGTGCCTCATTGATGAAAGTTTCTTAACAGAAATGAAATTTTGAAAATCAATGGAATGAATTTTATTGAAAGAAGTGTTTAGGGAAATATAATGGGTGATTGTCTCTAAATTTTCATTCAAATTGAATTTTTGTCTATTTTTGATTTGTGATGAAAGTTGGTGAATGTCATGAGTTGAAATTTTATGTGGACAACAAGCTTGTTTCAAATTTAGATAATGGCCTTACTTTTCTTACCTTGAAATAATGGAGGAAACAGATTTTCAAGTCAAACCAAATGATTGAGAAATTTTAGTTGGAGAGAAACCACCCTTTTCCATACAAATTATTTCAGCTTGTTCATTAACTTTAAGCTCATAATTAGGTAACCTTGAAGGCTCCTCAATCTAATATAGGAAGTAATGAAGGAAGTTTAGGTTAATAATATTGTAAATATAAATGATAAGAATTTACTTGACACTTAAGCAATGGAAGAAGAAAATGAGGCTAATTTTTGTTTAGATAAAAGACATATGGGTAATGGTTGACACTGCAACAAATTTTTGGCTTGTATTGGGGTGCAACAATTGCACAATTATAATTTAAAAGTTTTTTAAGAGAATGTAGAATCACTCAATTATAATCAATGATTCCAAAAAAATAAATGCCACAATTTATAGGCTAAACACTACGCAATATAGGGGGTGGACTTGCTAGCAAGTCCTCAACCTGAACTCAGATGGAACTCAGATGGAACTCAGACTGAACTCAGACTGAACCCATACTGAACTCTACTTGAACACCCACCTAAAACTGTTCTGCTGAGTGGTGTTCATCCCTGATTGTATGGTTCCTTTATCAATAGCTCAATGTGTGTTCAATCTATGGTGAGTTTGGGTCCAAGGTTGCGGACTTGCTAGCAAGTCCGCCCCCCATATTGTGTGGTGAAAGATAGAAAAACCATGCTTGCTACTTTTAATCCCCAATTATGAATTTGTAAGTTAATGTAAATAAGACTTCTCATGGTCCTATCCTTATATTTCTCACCCTTAATCTGGAACTACATTTAAGATTTTTCAACATAGAATTTACTGCCCAATAAAACCATTTGATAAAATGTTCTTTCATGTCACTATTTAGGTGAGATTGTAAGAAAGAACTAAGTAAATATGATAAATTAGTTCTATTTTTCAGAAATTTTTCATCTCTATTGTGGAAATTTGCACAAACCTGCTGTTTTTTGATTCATAAGATTACAGGTAAGTCAAAAAAGTTTTCCAAAATTTTGAAAAAAAGTTAAAATTTGTTCTTGCAGAAAAAGATTTACCAACTCAAAGGGGTTGAGGATAGGAACAGAGTATTTCATTTTGAATTGAGAATATTTTCTTTCAGGTGAAACTTTTAATTTGCAAAAATTTCCAGCTGCAAAATTTTTTGACTTGGTTATAGCAGCACTTGACATGAAAGTATCAAGATAGATGGTATCATTTGTCATGCAATTTATCCTGAAGGTATTTCAGAAACACAACTGTTAAAATCATTAATTTATGAATTGTCTCCAAGAATAAAGTTGAATAAAAAATAAATTTTTGAAAAATTTCTCACATCTATATGAAATTTAAGCTTTTTTTTATTCTTGGCGTAAGTTTTCTTAAATTTAAAAACAAATAAAAAAATTTATTGTTAAGTGGGCATAGAAACAGAACTAAGTGAAAGTTAGAGCTTATGGAACTTAAAGCTTGAAAAAATTTCTAAAGAATATTGAGAAAGTGAATAAAAACCTCACATGAAGTGCATAAAATTATACGTGTTTGAATTACTGGAAGTTTCAGTTTTGTCCATATCAACAAACCACTTCCGAAAGTACCTCACCACACCTTTCAAGAAAAAGCCAATACAGCATATTTTAAAATTAACAGGAACAGTATTCATATTTATTCAAACAAAAAGAACACACTCAAATTACCTTACAGTGTCACCGGATGATCTACGCACAAGGTCGAGGGTGTTCCTGGAAGTGAGATGAGGAGGGTAGTTTAGAAACTTCTTTGAAGCACAGAGGAAATGTTCGAGGAAGTGATTTAAACATTACTCAAAGGAAGAGATACTGCTTTGAGATATGTTTGAGAAGAATTCTAATATAAATTAAAGGTAATATTAAGCTTCTTAAGATCTCACAAAGGGTTGGAAACTCAATAATCAAAGATTTAGGATTTAGAAATGATTACTGAGAAAATAAGGAAAGATGCAATAATAATGATTTAACCTGAAGCTTTACCACTATTAACTATATATACATTTTATAATTTAATTTTCAAATAATGTCGAACCAAAATCTAACCCCTTTTATATCCATCACTCCTCCTTGCATTGACCTCATACCCATCCATTATTTCGCACACCACAGACCACCAAAATACACCTGTTACACCTGGACCCTCCTCACTAACATCAGTTAACCCTTTAATCCTCCACTAACCATGCCCTCCATGCTCACTACCCCTATTTAATAACCCACAGATATTTAATAAACCTTTTAGCAGACTATTACATTGACTATTGCGCTGTGTGTTGCTTATTGAGGAAAAGACTAAGACACACTATTGAGAGATTGACTAATTTAGATTTAGAGTTTAGACTAGTGCGGTTGAATAGTGAGTACACAAAGGAAAGTTGCAGTTGCTATGTAGAATTGCTTTCTACGCTTTGAGTATGGATTTAGACCTCTGTATTATTGATTTAATGAGCTGCTTTTGCCTCGAGTGTCACATGGCGCGTGACAGATACCTGGGTATGAAACGCAAGCTCCTTGGAGTGTGAGATATAATTTCACACACTACTTTCTCTCCCTTATTGCTTTTAATTAATTTACTTTATTATGTCGACTTGTCCTACCCCAACTCCCACGCCTCCACACCCTAAATCAGATGGTGGAATCATTACCCAGCAGTATTATCAAGCCTGCAAAGTCTGCAAATCAATGGAGTACTTCTGCGTTGAAAGCACAGCAACACGAGGTCCTTGTCAGAAATGCCAGTTTTTCCGCTGGAGACGGGTGGCGTGTGATGCCTTGTCAAGAAATGCAGACATCAAGCATCGATTTAAGAAAACCAAATATTGGGTAATACCGAAGACCAAAGAGGTGGTCAAAGATATTTGGGACGTATTGATTGGGGACAATTAGCCGGTGGGAGAGACTGAGGAGGAGGTTGAAGATACTGTGGCAACCTGGGTAACCCAGGCCACAAGTAAGAAATGAGGGGTCGAAGAAGAGGTAGATGAATTAGTTGAAGAAGATGAGGATGAAATCCCTATTTTGAGAAGGACGCCGAAGAAGCGGCAGATGGTCATCGAGGATGACAAAGAGGAGAAGGAAGTGACAGTGGAAGTCACCCCAAAATTATTCTTAGAAGCTGACCCATTGTTCGAAGTAAGACTGTTCTTCTTTTATTTAAAAAATTTTGTTACTGATGACCTATGTTTTAGAATTCAGATGTCATCGCAGAAGTTCTGATTGTGGAAGCTACGCCATTGCTGCCAGTTGAGGCAAATCAACCAGTGGTTGATTTGAGGGAGGACAACAAAGAGACTCTTGACCAGGTATAGTTGAAGAAACCTTGGCAAGGTCGATGAATTCGATTCATGGAAGATTTAAGCGGTGAGGTCAATAAGATTGTCAATTCTGCTTCCTTCAATGTGGCCAAAGAATTACTAGAAATTGGGGAAGTGGTACCGATAGGAGAGGAGGAGGTAATTGAGAAATGCAGGAAGGAGATAAGAGTGGTTTTGGAAAAAATGAAGAAATTGGTTCGAGAGAAAAAACAGGAGAAAATTTGAAATGGAAGGAAAAGAAAAGGAAGAAAGAGGGAGGGAAAAAAGTAGAAAGCAATTTGTATAATTATTTATTTATTTGTTTTATTTTGTTGTTTTAATTGAAAATGTTGATATATATTTTTATAAGATTTTGACAGAAGAAAAGAAAAAAAATAAAAAAAAGGAAGAAAGAAAAGATTTGAATAAAATTTTGTTTTAAATTTTAAAAGTAGAAAAGAAAGAATGTTTAACTGAAGGAATTTTAGTTTTAAGTTTTGAAAAAAGAAATATTTAAGTAAGAAAAAAAAATAGTTGATTGAAAACAATTTTTGTTTGAAATGAAAATTTAATGAGAGAAAGAAGAAAAAATAGTTTTTGAAAAAGAATTTGAAAGAAAGAAGTAATTTGTTTGAAGAATTTTAAAAGAGAGAATTAAAAGGTTGAAGTAAAGTTTGAGAAAGATTGTTGCATTGAGTTCGTGAAAATTTTTTGATAGTTTGAAAAAAAAAAGAAATAAGGGAAAAGGAGGAAAGTTTGAAAAGAAAAAAGAAATTTTAAAGGAATTTATTGATTTTTAAGATTTTATTTTAATATATTTTAAGATTTTATTTTTATTATTTTATATTATTTTATTTTTTAATTTTAACTTTTAATTTATTTTAAATTAAATTAACTCAATTTAATTTAATTTAATTTTATTTATTTGATTAATTTATTTATGTTTAAAGAAGGTTGAAAAAAAGAAAAAAAACTTTTGAGAAGAAGAAAGAAGAAAAGAAAAAAAAACAGAGTAAGGATTTTAGAAGAGAAGGAGTTTAAGAATTTTAAGAAAAGAAAAAAGAAAAAAAAGGAGAAAGAAGAAAAAAGAATAAAAAAGAGTTCTAAGGTTTTGGTTTTAAAGGATATTTAAGATGAAAAGATTTTAGGAGTTCAGGGGTGTTAGAAACATTGATGGCTGGTTCCCAGGATGATTTGTCTGAGTCATTGAGGAAGCCTTCCCATTCCACGAGGTATTGAAGTTTCCCCTTGCGCATTCTTGAATCAAGGATACAGCTTACTTCCCACTCTAGATGGTCTTCTACTTTGACCAGTTCCAGAGGAGGTTGGTTCCTGCCAGGGTATGTTTCTCAAGCAAGTTCCAGGAGAAATACATGGAAAACAGGCTAAATAGCCCGCCATTTAGGAGGTATCTTGAGTCAAAATGCAGTTTTAGAGACTTCAGAGTCGATTTCGAATGGTCCCAAGCGTTTTTCAGCCAATTTCTTTGATGGTCGAGTTGTTTGAATGTTTTGTGCATTGAGCCATACTTTGTTGCCTGGTTTAAAAGAAGGAGCAGATTTTCAATGTTTGTCAGCCTGTTCCTTGTACCTTTGAATTGCTAATTCCAAATTTGATTTAAATTCTTCTTGGAGTCGTGATATGGTTCAAAGATAATGTTCAGCAGGATGACTAATTCCTACATGGATTGAGTTGAATCAAGGATGTCTTCAATAAACAGTTTTGAAAGGAGATTGTCATGTCAAAGAATGAGTCGAGTTATTATAAGCGAATTTGGCCAATGGTAACCATGTGGTCTAATTGTCTTGTTGGTAACTGACATACATTCAAAGGTATTGTTTGAGGATTTGGTTGACCCTTTCCGTTTGCCCATCGGTTTCAGGATGATAGGCCGTGGAGAGATTCCTTGTGATATTGAGTTGTCGACAGAATTGAGTCCAGAATTTAGATAAAAACAATGAGCCTCAATCTGAAACAATATCATTAGGTAAGCCATGTTTGGAAAATACATATTTTAGAAACAATTTTGACAAATATTCTGCTATAGCAGTAGTAGTGGTTTTAATGAAAATAGACATCTTTGAAAATCTATCTACTATTACTAATATAGCATCAAAATTATTAGAGAGAGGAAGTTGAGAAATAATATCCATCAATAAAGATTTACAAGGTTTAGAGGGAATAGGAAGCGGTTGAAGCAACCCATGCTTCTGGTGATGGGGAGCCTTATTCCTATTAAACTCATAACAAGATCAACTGGTAGGTTTTATCAACCCCAAAATGACCAACTAATGGAGAATCATGTCAACTATTGAAAATCCATAATTTTATTTCATTGTTGTTGGGTATGACTAATCTACCTTTGAAAACTAATAGACCTGATTCAACACTAAATCTTTTGGCCCCTTGCTTTGAAAGTATTTTGTCTTTTAACCCTAAACAATAATTGTCCTTTGACTGAGCTTCAAGGATGTTGGATAGTGGATTTTGGAAAGATTGAATTGTCATCAAATTAAGTTGATGAGTCGTTAACATTGATTCATTGAAAATTGATTTCAAATTTGCTGGATTCTTGTCAGCAAATGTGTCCCCCCGCTGTGGGTAAACGTTGTCCCAACGTGACAGGATATCTGGGACAATGCAGTTCTTACCTTGGCGATAGGAAATAGCAAAAGTAAATTGAGACAAAAATTCAGCCCACCTGGCTTGACGCCTGGTTAACACTTTGGAAGACATAAAGTATTTCAAAGAATTATGGTCAGTCACGATTTGAAAAGGACTATCTAGGCTGAAAAGAAAAGAGCACCTTTTTTTAAGACAATGGATAATAGCTAAAAGCTCCTTGTCATGAATTTTGTAATTTAATTCTGTTGCAATGATTTTGCGTGATTCGAAAGCAACAGGATGAAACAATTTTGTTTCAGGATTAAATTGAGAAATGACCCTTGTGATAGCATAATTGCTAGCGTCTGTCTCGACTATTGTCGAAGCAGAAGGATCAAAGTGTCAAAGAATTGGAGCTGTGGTAAATGCAGTCTTCAATGCTTCAAATTCCTTTCATGCTGTATAAGTAAAAACAAAAGGAATATCTTTTCTAAGAAGTGAAGTAAGATTGGAAATAGTTTTAGAGTAATCTTTAATAAATCTTCTATAGAAATTGGCAAAACCCAAAAATCCTTGGAGGGATTTAACGGTTTTGGACTCAGGCCATTCCAGGACGTTTTGGACCTTCTTGTTGTCCATGACTAAACCATCAGTGGATAACGTAAACCCAAAAAAATCAATAGATTTAAGATGGAATTCACATTTATTGAGCTTGGAGTAGAGACCCTGATCTCGAAGGCAATTTAGAACCTGTTGAAAATGATGAATATGTTCATCCAGTGTCTTCGAGAAAATTAAAATATTGTCTAAGTAGATGACAACAAATTGTTTGACAACATCTTGAAAGATGTCATTAACAAAAGTTTGAAAAGTAGATGGTGCGTTACATAATCCAAAAAGCATTACTAAATATTCAAAACTACCAAATCTAGTGCGCATTGCAGTTAGTGGTTCATGACCTTCCGCAATGCAAATAAGATTATAAGTGCCAATAAGATAAATTTTAGAAAAGAAATTAGCACCATTAAAAAAGGTAAGAAGCAATGACATAGGAGGAACTGGGTATGCATTCTTCTTTGTAACTGTGTTGAGCTTTCTATAGTCAACACACAACCTAAGGCTACCGTCTTTTTTCTTTACAAAAAGAACAGGGGAGCCGGTTGGAGACTTACTGGCTCTTATGAAACCTTTGGCTACATTCTCTGCAATCTAGTCTTGAAGAACTTGAGATACGTCCTTTGAAAAAGAATAGACAGGACCTGCCGGAGGTACTGGACCTATTAACTCTATTTGATAGTCATAGGGTCAATGAGGTGGTAACTTATCGGCCTTGTGGATTGAGAAAACATCAAGGAAATCATGATAGATTTCGGGTAGAGTTGATTTAATGGCTTCAACATTGATTTGGTCGTCCTCATCATCTTTGAGAGAATCTGTTGAGGGAAGACCAGAATTGAGAGAGCATAATTTGACAACTTTGAGGCAATTTAAATCCTCTTTGAGTGAAGTGACTGAGCTAGAAGAGTTATCCAATAGCTCATTTAGAGAAAGATCAGATGCTTGCAAGTCATCTGGCAGAGATTTGTCCTCTAGCAGGACATTGTCAGGAGGGCTGTTTAACTCCCTATTGACCTGCATTGAAGAATTAGAAATATACTTAGTGCGTGGGGTGATCAATCCCTCTAACCAATCAATTTCAGGATTCCAATGCATTAAAAATTCATGGCCAAGGATGGTATTATCCATTCTTGGGGTGTACAAGAATGATAATTCCCACTCAAAGGAAGGAAAGTTCGGAAAGTTGAAAACCCATAAAACTTTCTTACTTACCCAATATTTGGGCTCCTCTGATTTGACCAAATATATTGGAGTTTGATTGATATCTGTGAATTTCAGCTTTAACTTCTCGGCAAAAGATAAACTGACAAAAGAAATTGAAGCTCCAGAGTCTATAAGAAAACTGAAGGGGATATCCTCCTTGAGAAGAATGAATCTCAAGCGGTTTAAGGCAACTCCAGTCCTTAAGACATGGAGGTTCTGTGCACTGGGCGAGATAAGATAGTTTTCTTTGCACACAAGTAAACTATCTACTAGTTTTTTGACCTTGAATTAGTAAATTCTCTTTCCTTCAAGATTACAAAATTTTCAAGTTTGTGCTTTCCCCCACAATACATACATAACCCATTATCTGCTTGCCTCTTCCTCTCAGCTTCTTTAAGTTCCCCTTTTGGATCCAGTACTTTGCTGATATTGCCTGGGGTCGAGCCTTTTGGTCAAGGTTTGTCCTTTCCCTTATTGGGTTTGGATTGAGTCTAGGAGGATTGAGTTGTCCGTGGGTGTGAAGAAGGTCCCGATTTAAAATTTAGGCCTTGAGATTTGTTGGCGTATTGACAATGTTGTAGTTGTCCTTGGTAAATGCCGTCAAGTTCGAGGGTTCAATCCATTAAATCCGTTAAAGTAGTCATCTTCTGACCATCAATATTTAATTGATCCAGAATCCTTGAAGGAAGTCCTTTTTTGAAATGATACTTGAGGGGAGCATCATTCCAACCTACTCAAGTTTGAAGTGCTCTGAAGTTCGAAATATATTTTGAGGCTTTACTGTTATCACTCATGCAAAGGAAATCAAGTTCAATTTCTGTGTTGTCAGTTTCATTAGGGTAACCAAAAAACGTAAAGAGTTGTTCTTTGAGCTTTTCCCATTTATTAATAAGTAAGTGGGTTTCTGTCAAAGAGAGCATGAGAAGATAAGGTTCGAACCATCTTGCTGCTTTTCCGGCTAGGAATGAAGAAGCGTAAACAACCTTTGATTGGTTGTTATTGAAGGTTCGAGGGTCATTATGGAACAGGAGTTTGCAGGTTTGCAAGAAGGGCCCCAATCTGTCTGGATGTTTTCCATCAAATTTATCAGGAGATTTCATGGAAGGAGTTTTGAATTTAGATCCCTCTGAAGACGTTGGATTGGAGAGGGTTTTCATGAAAATTCTCATGAAGTCCTCCAGAGAATTAGATGGTCCAGGTTCCGAAGGCTGACCAGAAGGGTGAGTAGCAGGGGCAGATGGTGCCTCATGCATCATATCCTCTCTTTCTTCTTCCTTGCTAGAATCATTGAAATTCTGGGGAATGTCTTCTACAGATTGGACGGAATTTCCCTGTTCCCTAAGGTCAAGAGGTTCAAAGGAGTGAGTGCAGGAAACAGGCCCTGTAGCTGTTGGCCTGCCTCTAGCGCGAGCCCTAGTAGTAGCGCCCGTAGGAGGAGTGCGTTGAACAGGTGCCATTTAAAGAATTTAAAACACCTGAAAAAAAAGGACATAGTAGTGCCAAAGAATGAGAACTACGGAGAATTAAATTATACTGTCACCGGACAATCTAAGCACAAGGTCAAGTGTGTTCCTGGAAGTGAGATGAGGAGGGTAGTTTAGAAACTTCTTTGAAGCACAGAGGAAATTTCCAAGGAAGTGATTTGAAGATGACTCAAAGGAAGAGCTACTGCTTTGAGATTTGTTCAAGAAGAATTCCAATATAATTTAAAGGTGATATTAAGATTCTTAAGATCTCACAAAGGGTTGGAAACTCAATAATCAAAGATTTAGGATTTAGAAATGATTACTGAGAAAATAAGGAAAGATACATTAATAACGATTTAACCTGAAGCTTTACCACTATTAACTATATATACGTTTTATAATTTTATTCTATAGAATGTCGAACCAAAATCCAACCCCTTTTATATCTATTACTCCTCCTCGCATTGACCACATACCCATCCATTATTTTTCACACCACAGACCACCAAAATACACCCGTTACACCTGGACCCTCCTCCCTAACATCCGTTAACCATTCCGTCCATGCTCACTATCCCTTTTTAATAACCCACAGATATTTAATAAACCTTTTAGCGGACTATTACATCGACTATTGCGCTGTGTGTCGCTTATTGAGGAAAAGACTAAGACACACTATTGAGAGATTGACTAATTTAGATTTAGAGTTTAGACTAGTGCGGTTGAATAGTGAGTACACAAAGGAAATTTGCAGTTGCTATGTAGAATTGCTTTCTACGCTTCGAGTATGGATTTAGACCTCTGTATTATTGATTTAATGAGCTGATTTTGCCTTGAGTGTCATGTGGCGCGTGACATACAGTACCCTTCTATCTTGAAAAGAATTAGGGAGATGCTGCTTGTGTAAAAAGATACTTCTGCATGTACATGCAGGTGAGGAAGGGACTAATGGTTCCTTTCTGGGTGAATAGCAGTGATTCATGGTCAATAGATGGTGAATGGATACAGATTAATTTCAGAAAAAAAGGTTTGAATAGTTAGTGATTTCATAGCAATTTAAATGGTGTAACCTGAAGAAAATTAAGATTATACATGTGTTTTTACCATGGGTAGACTGTTTTTGTCAGGCTGAGGTCAAGTAAAGAGACGTGAACTAGCTTGAATGGTCATTTATCTAGAAGATTTTAATGGTCCTATATGAATACTGCAGTACAAATCCAATAAGTATTAAAATAAAAATCAATATAAGGGTCACAGTAATTCTAATCTCACTAATTATATATGGCTTACAATCTTTATGGTTGGTAGAAAAACAGATTTAATTTATTCAGATAATATTCAAAGACATTATAAGTACTATTGATATGTATTGTAATTTTATTTGTTATATGTTTATTTTTAATGATAAAGAATGAAGAAAATAAGACCAAAAACCTCCTCCTTTTATACACAATTACTTACCCAATGCCCCCTATGATTTACCAGCTCAATACACAGTTAATGACGCCTTATTTTAGCCAATAGACATTTTCAGAGCCAAAAAGAGTGACTATTAACATAATTAGAATGATATCCTCCGCCAAAATCTTGTAGTAATAGGGATAATCCATCAAAAATAAAGAATAAGCAAAAAAGAGAGTATATGCATATTATACATTAATATAAAAGGCCAAAAAGGTAAAATTAAGACTAATTACTACTTAAAAAAAAGGGGGATTAACTTTAGAAATGTTGGGGCTAATCATGACATTATAATATGTGAAATCCCCATTCAAAAATAACCAAAATTGACTGAGAAACCACCAAAATACCCAAAAAAGGGCGTGAGATGTGGGGTAACTACATGCAGTCCTTGGCAGGTGCTTGCACGGGTAAATCCTTGAATAATTTAGGCAAATTCAAACGTGGTATTGAATTATAGTGCAAAGAATGAGGTTATTAATGAAATTAGTGCATATAAAGAGGGTCAATGCATTTATAATTATGCTAGGACACTAAATAAGCACCTGTCGCCTATTTTAGTGTGTTTCCCCACAGTGGGCATAGAATGTGAGGTAATTATAGTGTGAAAAAGCTAAATTTTCTAAAAATGAAGCTATTCTCACAGGAAAAATGCAGGCAGTATGTGGCCAGTACCCAGGAGGCATTTCTGGCATAAAAAACACCAAATTTGAAAAGTGTTATTTTTATGCATTTGAGTAGCCAAATAAATAGTTCTTATTAAGACAAATTGATCTGTCAAAGCGAATTTTTAATATTATTAAATTTATAGCACATATAATCAACTTTTAAGTGTCACCAGACGACCTACGCACAAGGTCGAGGGTGTTCCTGGAAGTGAGATGGAGGGAGGATTTTAGAAACTTCTTCAATGCACAGAGGAAATGTTCGAGGAAGTGATTTGAAGATGACTTTAAGGAAGAGCTACTGCTTCGAGATATGTTTGAGAAGAATTCTAATATAATTTAAAGGTAATATTAAAATTCTTAAAATCTCACAAAGGGTTGGAAACTCAATAATCAAAGATTTAGGATTTAGAAATGATTACTGAGAAAATAAGGAAAGATACAATAATAATGATTTAACCTAAAGCTTTACCACTATTAACTATATATATGTTTTATAATTTAATTCTAAAGAAAGTCAAACCAAAACCCAACCCCTTTTATATCCTTTACTCCTCCTTGCATTGACCTCATACCCATCCACTATTCCGCACACCACAGACCATTAAAAAATACACCCATTACACCTGGACCCTTCTCACTAATATCCGTTAACCCTTTAATCCTCCACTAACCATTCCGTCCATGCTCACTACCCCTTTTAATAAACCTGTTAGCGTACTATTACATTGACTATTGCGCTGTGCGTCGCTTATTGAGGAAAAGACTGAGACACACTATTGAGAGATTGACTAATTTAGATTTAGAGTTTAGACTAGCGCGGTTGAATAGTGAGTACACAAAGGAAAGTTGCAGTTGCTATGTAGAATTGCTTTCTGCGCTTTGAGTATGGATTTAGACCTCTGTGTTATTGATTTAATGAGCTGCTTTTGCCTTGAGTGTCATGTGGCGCGTGACAGATGCCCCAGTATAAAAATGCGAGCTCTTTTGAGCGTGAGACATACACTTCCCACACTATTTTCCCTTTATTTAATTCTTGTTTATTATTATTATTATTATGTCTGCTTGTCCAACTTCAGTTCCCACGCCTCCTCACCCCAAAGCGGATGGTGGGCTTGTTACTCGACAGTACTCCCAAGCATGCATGGCTTGTGAGACAATGGAATACTTCTGTGTTGAAAGCACGGCTACTCGAGGTCCTTGCCAGAAATACGAGTTTTGCCGATGGAGACGTGTGGCGTGTGATGCTCTAGCTAAAAACACTGACATCAAATAAAGGTTTACCAAGACCAAATATTGGGTAATACCGAAGACCAAATAAGTGGTCTAAGATATATGGGACGTGTCGATTGGTGATGATCAATCAGAAGCAGTTGAGGAGGAAGCCGAGGACACCATGGCGACCTGGGTAACCCAAGCCACGGGTAAAAAAAAAAGGGTAGAAGAGGAGGTGGATGAATTGGTGGAAGAAGATGAGGAGGAAGTCCCCATTTCAAGGCGGACACCGAAGAAGCAGCGGATGGTCATTGAAGATGACAAAGAAGAAAATTAAGTGGCGGTGGAAGTCACATCAAAGTTATTTCTAGAGGCTGATCCAATGTTCAAAGTAAGTTTGGTTTTATTTTATTTTATTTTTATTTTGTTTTTTCAAAGAAAAAAAAATTTACTGATGACCGTATGTTTTAGAATTTAGATGTCATTGTGGAAGCCCCTATGGTGGAAACCTCGAGTGTGGGAGCTCCTATGGTGGAAACCACTTCTGTGGAAGTGGAACCATTGATCCCAACTGAAGAACATTTACCAGTGATTGCCTCGAGGGAGGATAATGAAGAAACTCTTGACCAGGTATGGTCAAAAAAACGTTGCCAGGGTCAACAAGCTAGGTTTATTGAAGAGTTCAGTGGCGATATCGACAAGATTATTGATGCGGCCTCCTTTGATGTGGCTGAAGAATTGCTGGAGATTGGGGAAGTGGTACCGGTAGGAGAGGGAGAGGTTTTTGAGAAATGTAGGAAGGAAATAAGGGTGATTTTGGAGAAGATGAAGGGATTGGTTTGAGAGAAAATAAAGGAGAAAATTTAAAATGGAAGGAAAAAAGGAAAAGAAAGAAAGAGGAAAAGAAAAGTAGAAACAATTTGTATATTTATTTATTTTTATTTTGTTGTTTTAATTAAAATTTTAATATTTATTTTATAAGATTTTGAGAGAAAAAGAAAAAAAGGAGAAAAAAAAAGATAGAATAAAATTTTGTTTTAAATTTTGAAAGAAGAAAAAATTTGAATGAAAAAAGAAAAGAAAGATTATTTAATTGAAGGAATTTTAGTTTAAATTTTTAAAGAAATAATTGATTTAAATAATTTTATTTGAAATGAAAATTTAATGAAAGAAAAAAATTGTTATTTGTGAAAGTTTATTTATTGAAGTTTTGAGAAATGTTGGTTATTTGAAAAGAAAGAAGAAAAAGAAGAGAAGAAATAAATTTTAAAAAGAATTTGAAAGAAAGAAGTAATTTGTTCAAAGAAATTTTAAAAGAGAGATTTAGAGGTTGAAGTGGAATTCAAGAAAGATTGTCATGTTGAGTTTGTGAAAAATTTTGATAGTTCGAAGAAAAAGAAATAAGTGAAAAGAAGAAAAAGTTTGAAAAGAGAAAAGAAAATTTAAAGGAATTTATTGATTTTTAAGATTTTTATTTTATTATTTTTTTATATATTTTTTTTATTTTTAATTTAATTTTAATTTTAGTTTATTTTATTTTATTTTAATTTTTTTTAAAATTTAATTTAATTTTATTTATTTTAAAGATGGTTGAAAACTTTTGAAAGAAAAAAGAAGAAAGAAGAAAAGAAAACAAATTTTTTTTTTTAGAAGAGAAGAAGTTTTAGAATTTTAAGAAGAGAAAAAATAAGAGAGAGTTTTAAGGTTTTGGTTTTAAAGGATATTTAAGATGAAAAGATTTTAGGAGTTCAGGGACGTTAGAAACATTGATGTCTGGTTCCCAGGATGTTTTGTCTGAGTCATCAAGGAAGCCTTCCCATTCCACGAGGTATTGAAGTTTCCCCTTGCGCATTCTTGAATCAAGGATACAGCTTACTTCCCACTCTAGATGGTCTTCTACTTTGACTGGTTCCGGAGGAGGTTGGTTCCTGCTTGGGTATGTTTCTTGAGCCAGTTCCAAGAGAGATACATGGAAAACAGGGTGAATAGCCTGCCATTTAGGAGGTAGCTTGAGTCAAAATGCAGTTTTAGAGACTTCAGAGTCAATTTTGAATTGTCCCAAGCACTTTTCAGCTAGTTTCTTTGATGGTCCAGTCGTTTGAATGTTTCGTGCATCGAGCCATACTTTGTCGCCTGGTTTGAAAGAAGGAGCAGATTGTCAATGTTTGTCAGCCTGTTCCTTGTACCTTTGAATCGCTAATTCCAAATTTGATTAAAGCTCCTCTTGGAGTTGTGATATGGTTCGAAGATAATGTTCAGCAGGATGACTAGTTCCTACATGGATTGAGTTGAATTGAGGATGTCTTCCATAAACTGTTTCGAAAGGAGATTGTCATGTGAAAGAATGAGTCAAGTTATTATAAGCAAATTTGGCCAATGGTAACCATGTAGTCCAATTGTCTTGTTGGTAACTGACATACATTCGAAGGTATTGTTCGAGGATTTGATTGACCCTTTCCATTTGCCCATTGGTTTCAGGATGATAGGCCATGGAGAGATTCCTCATGATATTGAGTTGTCAACACAGTTGAGTCCAGAATGTGGATACAAACAATGAGCCTCTATCTGAAATAATATCATTATGTAAGCCATGTTTGGAAAATACATATTCTAGAAACAATTTTGACAAATATTCTGCTATAGCAGTAGTAGTGGTTTTAATAAAAATAGACATCTTTGAAAATATATCTACTATTACTAATATAGCATCAAAATTATTAGAAAGAGGAAGTTGAGAAATGAAATCCATCGATAAAGATTCCCAAGGTTTAGAGGGAATAGGAAGCGGTTGAAGCAACCCATGCTTCCGGTGATGGGGAGCCTTATTCATATTACATTTGTAACAAGCTCTTATATAGGCCTTGATTTCTCAGGTCATTAATGGCCAGAAGAAATCCCTTGCAATTAACTGGTAGGTTTTATCAACCCCAAAATGACCAGCTAATGGAGAATCATGTCGACTATTGAAAATCCATAGTTTTATTTCATTGTTGTCGGGTATGACTACTCTACCTTTGAAAACTAATAGACCTGATTCAATACTAAATCTTTTGGCTTCTTGCTTTGAGAGTATTTTGTCTTTTAACCCTAAACAATAATTTTCCTTCAACTGAGCTTCAAGGATGTTGGATAGTGGATTTTGAAAAGATTGAATTGTCATCAAATTAAGTTGATGAGTCGTTAACATTGATTCATTGAAAATTGATTTCAAATTTGCTGGATTCTTGTCAGCAAATGTGTCCCCCCGCTGTGAGTAAACGTTGTCCCAACGTGACAGGATATCTGGGACAATACAGTTCTTGCCTGGGCAATAGGAAATAGAAAAATGAAATTCAGACAGAAATTCAGCCCGCCTGGCTTGACACCTGGTTAACACTTTGGAAGACATAAAGTATTTCAAAGCAATATGGTCAGTTAGAGTTTGGAAAGGACTATCTAGGCTGAGAAGAAAAGAGCGCCATTTTTTAAGACAATGAATAATAGCTAAAAGCTCTTTGTCATGAATTTCATAATTTAATTCTGCTGAAATGAGTTTGCCTGACTCAAAAGGAACAGGATGAAACAATTTTGTTTTAGGATTTAATTGAGAAATGACCCCTGCGATAGCATAATTGCTAGTGTCTGTCTCGACTATTGTCAAAGCAGAAAGATCAAAGTGTCAAATAATTGGAGCTGTGGTAAATGCAGTCTTCAATGCTTAGAATTCCTTTTGTGCTGTAAAAGTAAAAATGAAAGGAATATCTTTTCTAAGAAGAGAAGTAAGATTTGAAATAGTTTTAGAGTAATCTTTAATAAATCTTCTATAGAAATTTGTAAAACCCAAAAATCCTTGGAGGGATTTAACAGTTTTGGGCTCAGGCCAATCCACGACTTTTTGGACCTTTTTGTTGTCCATGACTAAACCATCAGTAGAAAACGTAAAACCCAAAAAATCAATTGATTTAAGATGGAATTTGAATTTATTGTGCTTGGCGTAGAGACCATGATCTCAAAGTTGATTTAGAACCTGTCAAACATGATGAATATGTTCATCCAGTGTCTTTGAGAAAATTAAAATATTGTCTAAGTAGATGACAACAAATTGTTCAACAACATCTTTAAAGATGTCATTGACAAAAGTTTGAAAAGTCAATGGTGCGTTGCACAATCCAAAAGGCATAACTAAATATTCAAAACGACCAAATCTAGTGCGCATTGCAGTCAGTGGTTCATGACCTTCCGCAATGCGAATAAGATTGTAAGTGCCTCTATGATCCATTTTAGAAAAGAAATTAGCACCATTGAAAAGGGTAAGAAGCAATGACATAGGAGGAACAGGATATGCATTCTTCTTAGTGACTGTGTTGAGCATTCTATAGTCAACACACAACCTAACGCTACCATTCTTTTTCTTTACAAAAAGAACAGGGGAGCCGGTTGGAGATTTACTGGCTCTTATAAAACCTTTGGCTACATTCTCTGCAATTTATTCTTGAAGAACTGGAGATTTGTCCTTCGACAAAGAATAGACAGGACCTGCCAGAGGTACTGGACCTATTAACTCTATTTGATGGTTGTAGGGTCGATGAGGTGGTAACTTATCGGCCTTGCGGATTGAGAAAACATAGAGGAAATCATGATAGATTTCCGGTAGAGTTGATTTAATGGCTTCAACGTTGATTTGGTCATTCTCATCATCTTCGAGAGAATCTGTTGAGGAAAGACCAGAATTGAGAGAGCATAATTTGATTACTTCGAGGCAATTTAAATCCTCTTTGAGTGAAGTCATCGAGCTAGAAGGGTTAGCCGATTTCTCATTTAGAGAAAGATCAGATGCTTGCAAGTCATCTGGCAGAGATTTTTCCTCTAGCAGGACATTTTCAGGCGGGATGTTTAACTCCATATTGACCTGCATTGAAGAATCAGAAATATACTTAGTGTGTGGGGTGATCAATCCCTGGGGCCAATCAATTTCAGGATTCCAATGCGTTAAAAAGTCATGGCCAAGAATGGTATCGTCCATCCTTGGGGTGTCCAAGACTGATATTTCCCACTCAAAGGAAGGAAATTTTGGAAATTTGAAAACCCATAAAACTTTCTTACTTACACAATATTTGGGTTCCTCTGATTTGACCAATTAAATTGGAGTTCAGTCGATATCCGTAAATGTCAGTTGTAACTTCTCGGAAAAAGATAAACTAACAAAAGAAATTGAAGCTCCAGAGTCTATAAGAAAACTGAAGGGGGTATCCTCCTTGAAAAGAATGAATCTCAAGCGGTTTAAGGCAACTCCAGTCCTTAAGACATGGAGGTTCTGTGCACTGGGAAAGATAAGATAGTTTACTTTGCACACAAGTAAACTATCTACTAGTTTTTTGACTTTGAACTAGTACCTTCTCATTCCTTCATATTTACACAATCATCCAGCTTTTGCTTACCCCCACAATACATACATAACCCATTATCTACTCGTCTCTTCCTCTCAGCTTCTTTAAGTTCCCCTTTAGGATCCAGTACTTGGCTGATATTGTCTAGGTTCAAGCTTTTAGGTCAAGGTTTGTCCTTTCCCTTATTGGGCTTGGATTGAGTTGTCCATGGGTGTGAAGAAGGTCCCGATTTAAAATTTTGGCCTTGAGATTTGCTGGCGTATTGACGATGTTGTAGTCGTCCTTGGTAAACGCCGTTGAGTTTGAGGGTTCAATCCATTAAATCCGTTAAAGTAGTCATCTTCTGACCGTGAAGATTTAACTGATCCAGAATCCTCAAAGGAAGTCCTTTTTTGAAATGATACTTGAGGGCAGCATCATTCCAACCTACTCGAGTTTGAAGTGCTCTGAAGTTTGAGATGTATTCAGAAGCTTTACCATTATCACTCATGCAAAGAAAATCAAATTCAATTTCTGCCTTGTCAGTTTCATTAGGGTCACCGAACAATGTGAGGAGTTGGTCCTCAAACTTTTCCCAGTTATTAATAAGTAAGTGGGTTTCTGTCAAAGAGAGCATCAGAAGATAAGGTTTGAACCATCTTGCTGCTTTTCCGGCTAGGAATGAAGAAGCGTAAACAACCTTTGATTGGTTGTTATTGAAGGTTCAAGGGTCATTATGGAACAGGAGTTTGCAGGTTTGCAAGAAGGGCCCCAATCTGTCTGGATGTTCTCCATCAAATTTATCAGGAGATTTAATGGAAGGAGTTTTGAATTTAGATCCCTCTGAAGACGTTGGATTGGAGAGGGTTTTCATGAAAATTCTCATGAAGTCCTCCAGCAAATTAGATGGTCCAGGTTCTGAAGGTTGACCAGAAGGGTGAGTAGCAGGGGAGGATGGTGCCTCATGCATCATATTCTCTCTTTCTTCTTCCTCACTAGAACCATCAAAATCCTGGGGAATGTCTTCTACAGATTGGCCGGAATGTCCCCGCTCCCTAAGGTCGAGAGGTTACAAGGAGTGAGTGCGGGAAACAGGCGGTGTAGCTGTTGGCCTGCCTCTGGCGTTAGCTCTAGCAGTAGCCCCCATAGGTGGAGTGCATTGAACAGGTGCCATTTTAAGAATTTAGAAAAAACCTGAAAAGGGACGTATCAGTGCAAATAATGTGAACTATGGAGAATTAAATTATACTGTCACTGAAAGACCTACGCACAAGGTCAAGGGTGTTCCTGGAAGTGAGATGGAGGGAGGAGTTTAGAGACTTCTTTGATGCACAGAGGAAATGTTCCACGAAGTGATTCAAAGATGACTTGAAGGAAGAGCTACTGCTTCGAGATATGTTCAAGAAGAATTCTAATATAATTTAAAGGTAATATTAAAATTCTTAAAATCTCACAAAGGGTTGGAAACTCAATAATCAAAGATTTAGGATTTAGAAATGATTACTGAGAAAATAAGGAAAGATACAATAATAATGATTTAACCTAAAGCTTTACCACTATTAACTATATATATGTTTTATAATTTAATTCTAAAGAAAGTCAAACCAAAACCCAACCCCTTCTGTATCCTTTACTCCTCCTCGCATTGACCTCATACCCATCCACTATTCCACACACCACAGACCATTAAAAAATACACCCATTACACCTGGACCCTCCTCACTAACATCTGTCAACCCTTTAATCCTCCACTAACCATTCCGTTCATGCTCACTACCCCTTTTAATAATTCACAGACATTTTAATAAACCTGTTAGCGTACTATTACATTGACTATTGCGCTGTGCGTCGCTTATTGAGGAAAAGACTGAGACATACTATTGAGAGATTGACTAATTTAGATTTAGAGTTTAGACTAGTGCGGTTGAATAGTGAGTACACAAAGGAAAGTTGCAGTTGCTATGTAGAATTTCTTTCTGCGCTTTGAGTATGGATTTAGACCTCTGTGTTATTGATTTAATGAGCTGCTTTTGCCTTGAGTGTCACATGGTGCGTGACATTAAGTGATTTAAAGCGCATTTCTTGTTTTTTACATAAAACAATGAAAACAACAGCTTTAAGTGTACTTAAAAATTATGTAGCCTTATATTGAAGGCTCTTAAGATTACCCTAACATATTACAACTTAATATTAAGTACATAAGACTTATAAAATGTAGATATATGCATGTATATAAGGTGTTATAATGGCATATTTTGTATATTATCATAATTTTACTTATGTATACTATTTGTGTACTCTAATTTATTGCTCCCATGTATAGTCCATGTGTTTAACATAACTTATAAGTACTTTTCACTCAGTCCTGGGGATATCCAGGCTGACAGTTTTATCAAGAAAAAATTTACTAATAAAGAGGTGAAGCAACAGTTGTAATTTATTGGAGCAGTTGCATAATAGATGATTTTAAATGAGCAATTATACATGATCAAACAATTATTTTTAGCACTTAAAGGTCTTAATTGGATCTTAAATGAAAAAAACAATTTTTTCAAAACTGTGGCATAATTCATGCATCCCATGGCAAAAGAAAAATCTGTCATAGTAGAATACTATGCAAAATATGAGGTGAAAAACAGTGCAGATATATTGGAAGCCACTGTACAGTTTCCAGAAAAATTTAAGTGATATTCTTCAAATTCAAATAACTCTAACAAGAGTGATCAGATACATCTCAAACTTAATATTTAGAGTCTCCAGATTCTTAGTTTCTTTTGATAAAAATAAATCATAAAGTTTTAATACATACTATTCTTAATAATTTAAAAAAAAAGAAAATCTTTGATGTCCCCCAAACAATGAGATAGAAAATTCACCACTTTTACCAGCTATTTAGCTCCTCTTTATGAGTTGATTTTATAAAAAAAAATTGAATTTTTTTTTGAAATTTTTTTTTCCATTTTTCACCAATAACAGGATCCACCATCATTTTTGATGAATTGCTCTATTCTTTCAGGCATTGATGTCATCAAGACTTCTAAAAAATCTTGGAGAATTTCATCCTAAGCTTTCAGAATGGCTTTTTGAAAATCTGAAACTGTTCTAGGCTGATAATTTTGAGATATGTTGTGCTTGACTTGAGCCCAAAAATTTTAAATAAGATTTAAATCAGGTGATTAAGGAGGCAATCACAAATTTTTGGCAAAAAAACTATTTTTTGATAATCCCAAGAAACCTTGGCAGTGTTCACAGGTGCATTGTACTACATCAATGTCAGTTTGTGTTTGAGATCCACATTTTTGAGCCAAGGAATGAGGTTGGAGACATAGAATTTGTGAATAAAACTTGATGCAGAGCATCATTTTTGTGGTTGAAACCCAAGAAATTTGGTTCCATTGAAGAAGGCCCCCCTAATCAATATCAAAGAATTCCCACTTCACAGTAGGTTGAAGGCATAATTTCTTGAATCTTTTTATTATTTTGTCTTTAAACCTTATCTTGTGAAGAAATCTTCCCTAACTCAAAAGAAGACTCATTAGAAAAGATGATCCTCTTCCGGCTTTCAACTGTCCAGTGGCAAATTTGTTTTGCAAAGGTGAGTCTTTTTTTCTGTTGGTTTATGTTGATAAAAGGCTTTTTTTCAGCCACCTGGTTGAAATCCAAATTTTGAGCTCTTCTACTGACAGTAGAAGCAGAAATGGTGGTTGTGAGTTAAATGTAAATCTAGATTTTTTTCTGATGCCCTTAGAAGTATTGACCAAAGTTTCAGAGATCCCAGGAATAAGTTTTACAAGGGTATTGTGGTACACATCTTGCAGTAACTCAGAAATTGGCTTATTTTTAAGTGAAGGAAAAAAAGGTGTTGCTATGAAGTATGGTTATGAGAGTACAAAAAAGGGGTCTTTTGAAGTTCAGAAAAATTATAAATTCAGCTCTCAATTTATAGTGAAATATGGATATACATTGTGTGGCAAGTTGAAGATAGAGGGAAGTGTATACCATAATATATAATTAAAGATTGTATGTGTTTGTGAATATCACAACTAGTTCTAAAAGTATAGTATAGGTTTAGGAAGAGGAATTGAGTGATGTTACAGGTTTCACCCTAAGATAAGTGCAACAGCACATAAGGTTGGTCCACTAGTATCTCTTTCTGAGAGCATCAAAAAGGATAGTAAATCACAGAACTAGAATAAGAGGATTAAAAATCAAGTGCAAATTCAGTGCTCAAGAAAAAGTAAGTAAAAGTAAAACACTAGACAAATGAGAAGCTCTTACTAAGTACTGAGGGATCCACAAAAGATGGACGGTCTTGCAACAAGTGCATGTTTCATGGTAAGTACAGAAGGCAGTGCAATATTTACTATATAATTAAGAATCACTGGGAAAATAGGGAATGTAAGTCTTAGTATCATGCAGGGAACTAATAGTATGATTATAAAAGAAACCTTAGTTGCTAGTAGCTAGATAAAGCTTGATGCAGATGTTGTACCTAGATTACTGGGATAATGAGTTTGCTGTTTGATATAAACAGAAAAGTTCTGAACTTGTGCAAGGGAACCAGTAGGGGTAGGAAGCCTTGGGTGAAGGGTACTGAAAATATAGGGTATATAAAGAGGAAATACTCTTGAAAAGAAAATAGAAGAGTAGAAGTGAAGTAGAAACTAGTAATTAAAAATTGATAAAAAATAATAAGACATTTTATTATTTTGTGTGCATAATGGGTGTACATAGTCAAATAGTAGCCCTGTAGAGTTATTTTATTACTACAGTAAGGAGAGTATTAGAGAGAGTGCTACAAGAGTGAGTAACTAAGAGTACTAGCACTTACTGAGAGTAGTTTTAATTAGAAAGATATCATCTTATTTTCTTTAAAAATATCTTTCTGATTAGTTTTCTATATTATCTATACACTCTCTTCTCTTACTCACAACACTGTACAAATTATTACACTGTCCTTAAATATTAGTTACAGGTGCTTCTTTTCTTATTATTACTTAAAAAGAAGAGCCAGGCCATCACAAACTGTGTGTATAGCTTAGTATTATAGAATAGTTGTTTTTTATATTTTGTGTCCAACAGTGGCATAATTTTAAGGGTTTTTTGTTTTAAAGTTATTTTTTTCCAGTGTTTTTTTCAGAGGATGTAATCAAGTCAATACTTAAAAGGAAGAGCTGTAGGGTATAAAATGGGTTAATAAAGAAGCCATTATCAAAGGATAATTTAGGGCTGTATAAAAGAATATAGGTAGTCATGTAACCAATATTAACTACCTCAAGAGTTACTCAAGAAAGGGTGAAATTTCCTAATTCAACAGCATTTCTTCCTCTTTGGGTGTTTAAAATAATTGAGTGCAAAGATTAAAGCTTGCCCTTTACATGTATCAATACCAAAAATTTCTTGTGAAGGTTTGAACAAGTAGTGGAGCTTCATAGGGCTATGGAATATGATTTGGTACACCAAGTTTTATTTTTTGTAGCAAAAGTGTGTAAAGATATTCTAGAGGACTTAAAGGGTCATGAAACTCAATACTGGACAGCACTGAAGGTTCAGATTTTAAAAAGGTGGCCTAAAAGAATCAGGATTCTCTAGTAAACAAGGCTAAAGAAAAAGGGGGTACTCATGATCCCAAATATTTTAATGATTTTAGAGAAGAGTTTGATCAGATAGTACATTATTTGGTCAGTAATGGATATTTTATTGATTTATTGCATAATTACCTTGGTTTTGTGAGGCACTAGCACCTGAAGTAGAGAACTGGATGAAGAGGCACATGGATAATGAAGGGAAATTTGTTAAGGAGCAGGATGTAAACTATAAATATCCTGTATTAGAGGAAGTGGAAAAAGAATTAGAGGCTGATATGAAGTCAATCTGAGTTGAGCACAGGGCAGAAGGAACTACATTGGAAGAAGCAGAGGTAGTAGTGGTGTCATCAAAAGAGGATTCAAAATCTTCAGCTTTGACACCAAAATTTAAAATATCATATAAGTATTCAGAATCATTTATGGATCAAATTATTGAGCTTGAGAAGAAGATAATCAAGGTGGCTAAAGCAAAGGAGTTTTATAAGACAAATACACTCCTCATAAATTGTGTTTTGCTAGTATGGTTTGTTACTAATTTAATAAAGAATGATGCACTAGGATTCAATTTAATATTCATCAAAAATGTAAAGAGGAAAGGGTGATCTATGAAGATGTAACAATTCTGATGGTGAAGGATGGTACCAAGCTCACTGTGGATAAGGATTGAGGGATGTGAGCAAGGGTCATAAATCATATTAATAAGAGAGATATGGAAGTCAATTCAAGTAAAGTTAAAGAGTCTAAATCTAAAGAGTGAGGCAATGAGAAAAAATCAGTTAAATTCTAATTGACTTGTGCTTTATTATATTTCAAACTTAAGAATGGTGCTGTAGCAGCACCATTCACCATGGATTAGCTGGAGATGCTTTCAGCTAAACATAAAAAGATGGGATGGACCCTCTTACTGTTAATAGATATAGAAGAGCTGGAACTAAGTAGGTGAATCCAGAAGATATTGAGGAATTGGGGTAGAACACCAGGGAAAATAAGACTGAACCTCTTGAAGATGTATAAATGGAAGACAGAGCAGGAGATGGAATGGATTATGATATGTATCAGTGGGTTGAATAAAAGCCAATGATAGATGAATCAGAGGGAATTCCAGGAACCAAACATAACACTCCTAAAAATCTTCCAGGTAATCTGAAATCTGGTGCAAAAAACAACACAACCTAAATGGAGAATACATTGTCCAGTGCATGTTGATATCACAATCACCATGCAATATGGGGGTGGACTTGCTAGCAAGTCCACAACCTTCAACCCTAATTCATATCTAAGTGAGCACAAATTGAGGTAGTGATGAAAAAATAAACAAAAAAGGTTGAAACTACTTTGAGAATATATTGAAAAAGACTTGAATATTGATTGGAAAAGCAGCTGAACATTACTACAAAAAATCTTGATATCTGAGTTACAAGAAGTTTTCAAGAAATATTGAAATAAGGGTATCTCACAGCCTAAAAATGGCTGGAAAATGGTTAAGACTATAAAAAGTCATGTTTTTTTTTGTAGTTATTGATAAACAGTAAGAATCTTATATGAGCTGAAGTAAAATCTGTTTTAAATAAATATGCACATTTCTATACCTATCAATATATAGGGCAATCACCTAATATAATAAAAAAATTTAAGAAAAATACTTAGTGAACAGATATAGTTAATTGCATTTTATCAGTAAAATTTTCAAAAAAATAAATATTTATTCAAATTTTATGACTGCATATAATTAAATATCATCAAGTCATAAGATATATGTGTAAGGCACATTACTATTCTAAATGAATTCATCATAAATTTGGATGCAGGTATTATTTTTGTAATTAATATTGATAAATTCTTTTTACAATTAAGTAAAGTTTTTTTTAGAAATACTATTTTAAAAAACAACTCAATTATATCTTTAACATATCAAAATAATAAAGGAGAAATTTTAATGATAATAAAACAAATGGCCAATGAATAGTGCACTATTTTAGTGGTTTTTTTTTTGTTTCAGGCTGTTGAATGTTCCTTGTCATTTAATATTATATATATATATATGTATATACATACATTTTTTATTTAGTTTAACATCCCACCTTCCTTCTCATTCTCTTACTCTCTCATAGATCTTATTCTTCTCACCTCTCACCTCTCCTTTCTCTCTTACCCTTTATTATCTTATCCCATGTTCTATCCCCTCTTTATTGCTTGTACTTTTTCCTCTAAACCCCTTTTTATCCTTTCTCAATCAAAACAACTATTTTTTCTCCCCTTCTCACCCCTTTTTCTCAATAGAAAGTGAGTGGGGTGAGATAGAAGGTAAAATGGGTGGTGTGGAAAGTGAAAAGGATATATTTTGGTGAAGAGAAAAAGGGGTGGTATTCATAGAAGCAGGAGTGGAATCAGGAGATAAAGGGGTAGGGTGGGTTAGAGAGGGTAGTAAGTGGGGTGGGTGAGATGGGTAAATGTTTCAATAAAGAACGATGATGTGAGACAGGGAGAGATGATAAAGGGGTTAGCTTTAGTAATAAGGGTAGCAAGAGGAGTTGGGTGGGGTGAAAATTGACAAGCAAGATGTAGGGAGGTAGAATAAACAAGTGAAAAAGGGTGAAGAGTTTGGAAAACTAGGCTGGGAAAATTGGAAAGTGCAGAAAAATTAGAGGGATTTTGAGCAAAATGGGATGTGATAAAATAGTAGCAAAGCATGTGGAAACAAATTAAAACATATTCAGAGAAGTGTAGAGGGGATACAGTGAGGCAGTAAAAAACTGAAGGTGAAACCTATCTTTTGGCCGAAAGATAGCGTTCACCCTGTCAGTTTACACGACATTTCCTCTACCATAAAAAATAATTGGAAAATCTTGTGTATGTCTATGTGTAAACCTAAATACATAAAAAATACATCATGATTGACTTTTTTTTAATAAATACTGATATTTATAGCAGAAAAATAATTAAAAAATAAAGAATAACCATAAAGAATTAGTAAATATTTATACAAATAATTTCACAAGACTCTTCTAATAATTATAAATGAGATAAAGAAACAAAAATTAGTAAATTTTAGAAACAAGTCGTAACAAGAACCAAAAATATATTAATATTTTAAGCTATTATTTTCATGTTATTTATTAGGTAATTTCAATTAGATTTTAGTTTAATGTTAAATACTTTTTGTGGGATTCAAAATAGCTGCTACCAGAATTATAGAATTCAAACAAAGATTTAACATAAAATACATTATTATATTTAAAATTTTATCTTTATTTATTGTTCTATAATAGCTATACATACCTGAATTGCCACTTGTAATAAATAAAATTTTTGGAAGATTAAACAAGATATCTGTCACAATATATGTACTGTAGTATATTCAGTAACAGAAGAATGTTTCTTAAGTCCTTTCATTGCTTAAACTATTTTGCACCAATAAATATAAACATTTTTTCAAAATTATATATCTTAGATTTTATGGAGCTTGGATCAAACTTCTAATGACATCTTGTCCTGACTGTAGCTCAAGATGACTTAATCCATGAGAATTTCTTTTATTTTTCTTGAATTTTAATATTTTATTTTTCAATATATGTACAGTTATATTCTTTTATTGAACAGATTTATGACAAGTAATACAAAATTCTGAAAATAAATTTCTTTTGAGGATTTTTTTTGATTAATTTTAAATACAAAAATCTTCAATTTTATTTTATCATATTTGTATGTTCATTTTTTTACATTTGGTGTAGAACCAACTGTTCTAAACTTATTTTTTTCAACCTAATACATACAAAAAAAAGACATGCAATTTTCTTGTTATGCTTAAAATACTTTAAAAGAAGAATTTTATGTTTTTAATAAAAAATATATAGCACCTTTCAAGTATCAAATTCTTTTTATTTGCTTTTCCTTTCTAAGTCTATACAAAGCCTCAAGTGCCTAATTTGGATAATTTAAAAATAATAAAAAAATCATTTATTCAAATTTTAATGGAATTAAAACTAACAAACTTAATATTTCTTTTTAATATTTTCTGTAAAGTTAAAATGTAATCTTTTGTATTGATATTTCAAGAAAATAAATTCATTGAAGCATAGATTTTTATATAAGGGAACCAAAAAGATCTACTTAGCCTTATTTTTTCACAAAATAAAAAATTAATTTTCTGTTTTAGGTTTAATAATTTAATGACAAATTATATATATATATATTTACAATTGACGTGAGAATTATAAAGATAATATGGAATTTATAAATCATTAATATGTGTTTTTTCACTTGAGAATAATTTGTGCACTGTGAGTTTCCAATCAAATTGGTCAACACACTTGTTCAGGAAAAACAGATTGTGCACCTGCACTATTTTATTTAATTTACTACTCAAGACTAAGAAATGAAATATTTTCTCTTTCTACTTATAATATTTTTGTAATTTCAGATTAATTAAAAATCAATTATCACAATATTAACTTTTTTAATCGAAATAATTATACATACATTGTATCTTACTTCACATTAAAATCCCTCACATAATAATCTCTATGAGCATAAAAATAGGATGATAGAGAAAAGTCCACTTTAATCTATCATTAAATTCCCTCAAAAAACACAAAAATTAAACTTTAAATGATAAAAATAAAAATAAGAGTTTGTATAATCTGTTTGGTACCCTCAGGTAAACACTTTTGTTATCCTTAATGATTTAATTCATGCAAAATAAAGCATTCAGTTTAAATTTTTAAAGGATATTTTTTCATTTATATAATTTTTACCTTTAAAATTTAAGATTTTTTCAATCATTTTTCTTTCAAAAAATAAATTCACTGAGTAGCATTGAATTTTTATGACTTAATTGAATCCCTGAACCAAATTAAAATAGGCTTACTGAATACTGGCTGATTGAATGAATAGTGCTTCAGAATTTAAAGTAAGAATTTTACTTCTAAAATATATCTGATACAATGATTATGTATTTAATTACTTATTTTAATCTTAAAAAATATAGATATTAACTTTGTCACTGCTTTTATCCTTTTTATGCATTTATAACATTTATAAGGAAGATAGGACCCTGATACTAGAAGAATCAACCTTTATTTAAGGTACATAATCACATTCTGTTAATTTTAAATTATTTTAGAAAAGAAGAAGTGAAAGTGCCTCATTGAGTCAATTTATTTTTTTAAAAAAAATTGCTATGTTTTATTTTTATGGTTTTGTGTATTTAATACAGTATGCTAAATTATAATATTTGATAGGAAGTATTTCTATTTTTTTAGAAATATAATTCATTTAAATAGAAAATAAATTCATGCACCAGCTAAAAATTCCTGTAATCCATCTAAGAAAACTTCATTTTGTATGGTATCATCAATAAGATTGAAGATTTGGATTCTGAAAAAATGGATGATTAATCAATAATTCACTGGTGTTTTTTAATGTTCTCAGTAATATTAACTAAATTTATTACAAATTTTAAAATTAATTCTCATGAAAGATATAAATAATTTTATTTCTTCTTCTTCTTCAACTTTAATTCAAAAAGATGATCTAAATATATTTCATCAAAAAGGTATTGTTGATTGAGAATATTGTTATTATTTCCTTATTCTGATTTAAATTGAGCTTTGAATACACTTTCATAATGCTTTCTATAAAGACTCATCCATCCTTGGTCAATATTTCAAGATGAGTTCAAAGTAAAGCTCAGTCTTATTTCAGCCTGAGTTCAGTCTGTGTTCCATCTGACTTCAAGTTGAGGACTTGCTAGAAAGTCCCTCCCAAATATTGAATGGTGAATGCAGTAGAAGATTTAATTAAGGAATGTTTGAAAACAAAAGTTTCTGTTCCTTTAGGGGTGCATACAGTGGTAGTGGCAGATTTAGAAAATGGATTATTAGATAAGTGTTTAAAACAGAGGATTACTAAATGAAAAGAATATGATGTTTCAGGACAGGTATATCAGCTGGTTTCTGGATTACCCAAGGCACCTCATTATGCAGGAGCTCTAGGGTACCTAACCTTATCTTTTAATGGTAAGTATATTAGCTTGCTGGTACTCACTGGATCTCAAATTAATCTAGTATCAGCTGATGATGTAGTAGAGCTAGGTCTTCCAGTAAAAGATGGAGAAGAGAGTGTAGCTGGAATTGGAAGAGGAAGGTTACCTTTTATAGGGGTAGCTGAGTGTGTTAAGACTTAAGTCGCAGGAGCAGAGCAAGATCTTCACTTTAATGTTCATGTGGGAGTGTTAAAACCAGTTTTAGGAACACCATTTTAAATGGATTATTCAGGAACAAATGATTATTGTCTAAATAAAGCTATTGGAAAGTGGATTATGGGGGATGATGGTATCCAAGTGACAGAAATTTTAGTAGCACCAAAAGATGGTGGCTGGGAGAATAGGTATGTTGGGTCAAGTAGGTTGAAAAACAAAGAGAGTTTTATAAGGATATTCAGGATTAAGAGAATGGAAAAATTCCAGGGAGGTGCCATTTTTTCATTAGGGTCTGACATTTTAGGTTTTACTATCTCCCAAAGTAAGAGGAGCCCTGATAGTTACAAGTCTGTCTAGGAAGGGATATTTAAAGTGAGACTTTATAGGTGTCAGGGAAATACTGCTTTAGAGTGTATTATACCAGGACTTTTTTTTTTCTTTAATTTTAAGTTTTGCTATTCATTTATTAAAAAGAAAAGACAAAAAATGATTTAAGTATTACACATAGTAACATTAGAAAAATATTAATATTAAGTAATATGGAAAGTAGCTGGGGAAGTCTAGAATAAATTTATAAACCAGTGGTGGCTAAGGTTAGGTCAGTTAATTTCCAAATTCTTTATTCATATCCTCCTTTTCACAGGCTGGCACTATCAAGGACTCCTTATGACAGACCATTAACCAAGTTTCTTCCAATTTTTGTACCTACAAAAAAATTAAACATGAGTGCTTGAGAATGGTTAATTTAGGGCCAGATGACTGGTTTTCACAAGAAGAAAAGAATTCATTATTGCATTTAATGGTGCTTAGGTAGAAGGCTATTGCATTTTTAGAGAAAGAGAAGGGATTATTAAAGCATTTATATTGAAAACCTCAGATAGTTCTAGTAATACCTCAAGAACTATGGAAGAAGAAAGATTTTCCAATACCAGTGGCAATGAGGGATGATTATCCTGATATTATTAAGGAAAAGTTGCATTCAGGGTTATATCCAAAATCAATCTGAGCTACTATTTTGTGTAGTTATGCATAATAGGAAGCTAAGAGTTTTTCATGATTATAGAGAGATGAAAAAAGTTACAGTAAAGGATGCCGTATTACCACTGACTCCAGAAGAGTTTGTGGAATTTTTTACTGGTCACACATGCTATGGATTAGGGGATATTATAGGTGGATACAACAAGTGCAATTTATATGTCTTTTCAAGGCCCATTATTTCATTTGAGACACCATTGGGGCACTTTAGGCTGGAAAGGCTACCACAGGGTACTAAAAACTTAGTGGCAGTGTATCAGGCACAAATGATGTGAATATTACAGGATAAAATTCCAGAACATGTCAACACACAATATGGGGGGCAGACTGGCTAGCAAGTCCGCAACCTTGGACCCAAACTCACCACAGATTGAACACACATTGAGCTATTGATAAAGGAACCATACATCCAGGAATGAACACCACTCAGCAGAACAGTTTTAGGTGGGTTTTCAAGTAGAGTTAAGTATGGGTTCAGTCTGAGTTCAGTCTGAGTTCCATCCGAGTTCCATTTGAGTTCAGGTTGAGGACTTGCTAGCAAGTCCACCCCTATGTTGCGTAGTGTATGTGAATATTTATTGATGAAAGTGGTATTAAAGGACTGAAAAGTGCTTATTATGTCAAAGTTCTACAGGAGAAGCAAAATATCAGAAGATTTATTTGGGAATATTCAATTACTCTTGAAAGAGTACTCTTTAGAATAGAGGCAGGATTGACTGTTTCAGGGTCAAAATTTTATTTCTGTTATCCAGTGATAGATATTGTTGGACATGTTATATCCAGGAAGGGGAGTGTTATTTCTGAAAAATTGAAGAACAAGGTGCTTATATGGACAAGAACTAGGAATAAAAAGGAAGTGCAAGTATTCATGAGAATCTTCACATATGTAAGAAAGTTCATCTGTGATTTATCACTGTTATCTTCACCTTTGAGGCGCTTAACTAGAAAACATGTCAAGTGGGAATGGATAGAGGAATTTTAGGATTCTTTTAAATTAATGAAGAAGGTTTTTGGGAAGGATATTTTGTTGAAGAAAATTAACTTGGTGGTGGACTCAAACATGACTGCTGTAGTTTCAGTTTAAATGCAAGAGGATGAGGAAGGTAATGATAGGCTTGTTTTATATGAATCTAAGACTTTTAAAAAGTTTGAGTTTAATTACTCAAAATCTAAGTTGGAGTTGTGTGGTGTTGCAAAAATACTCAAGAAATTTTAATGGATTCTTTGTGGACAACCCTCTGAATTACAAGTGAAGGCACTGTTATTAGTCCAAGTTTTTAAGATGCACCAATGATAAGATGGGTGGCTCAGATAAACTTATTTTTGCTTAACTTGGTTCATAAACCAGGGAAATATTTCACTAAACTAGACTCTTTATCTAAAAGACTGGTATATGAAGAGGATTCAAAAGTTGAAAAATTTGAAGAAAATAAGAGGTGGATAAATGGGATAGATTATTGCTATAGAGGATATAGGAAGAATTTCTGTGATTATGCTAAAATATTACTAAATATGTGAAGTTTCTTGGCAGTGAGCTAAGTTTAATGAAGGAAAAGCTTTAGGGGTGTCTCTGAAAGGAGAGATACTGGTGCTGGAAGTGGAATATAGTGTAATAACAAGGAATAAAAATTTAAGTGAGTCTGAAGAATCCAAGGAGGATGATGACTAAATATTAATTCATGAAATTGATACTCTGTCAGGAAGTAGATATTTTATCAATGGAACAATAGATGTCAAGGAGGAATAATGGCTCAGAATTTTTCAGGAAGGGAAAAGTCATCAAGAAGGATTTGACAAAGATATATGATTAAAGATAGAGAAATGTGCTAGGAGCCTTTATATCAGAGATAAAAAGGTATTAATAAACCAGTCTTCCATGCTGCAGCTGTTTATTGTGAGCAGAGAAAATAAGGAGAAAAGTCTTAGGAAATTAAATAAGGATTTAGGTGATAGAGGACAAGATGAAACTTATTCCAGAGTCAGGGAAAGATTCTGGTTCTCTAATATGAAAGAAGAAGTTAAATATTGGGTCAAATCTTGTCCAGAATTTCAGCCCAGGAGTTACAGAAATCCAAAAGAAAAAGGAAGGTAAACAGGAAAAGATACTATTTTTGGTAGAATTAGCTTAGATGCAGTTTATTTTAAAGAAGGAAAATCTAAGTACTTGGTTTTAGCCAGGGATGATTTATTTGGACGGGTAGAAGTGGTGCCTTAGTAAATCTTAAGGCAAGTAGGTTAGCTGAATCTTCTAAGAGGAAATTTTTATATAGATATGGGGTTATGAAAATGGTAACTGTGGATGGAGGCCCATAATTTACTAGAGAATTCCAAGAAGTTGTTAAAGTGATTGGTGCTAAGATCCAAGTTGATACTCAATATTATCCAGAAGCAGAAGGAAATATTGAGAAAGGTAATAAATTTATTAAAGATGTGCTTTCTAAACTATGTGGAGCTAATGGGGATAAATGGAAAATCTATTTATCCTTAGTGTTATTTGCAGATAGGATTTCAGTTAAGAGAACTACAGGACTCTCAGCTTACGAATTGATATTTGGGAAGAGGTCAGTGTTGTCTATTGACCTTAAATAAGGGTTATTTTTAGGATGTGATTGGGATCAGATTTTCTTTACAGAAGATTTGATCATGGAAAGAGTGGCATAAATAGAGAGAAAGTAGGAGTTTGTGGGAAAAGCATATGAAAGAATAATGCAGTTCCAGAAAAAATCAGTCAAGTATTGGGATAAGCACTTTGTGCATAGATTGAGGAAGCCATTTAATCTAGGAGATCTAGTCTTGGTGTATAAAAGAGGCCTATAAATTAAATGGTGGAAAATTTTTATGGAAAGATGGAATGGTCCTTATAGGATAAGAAAATAAATAACTGGAGGATATTACTTAAGGGAAGAATCAGACAGCACTGAGTGGAAGTGGCAGGTATCTGCAGATAAGGTCAATAAATTATAGCCTAGGTTAGTTCCAGTAACAGAAAAAGAGACTCCAGAATGACTCTAAACTATTATTAAAACTTCAGGACATATATAAACTATTGACAACAATAAAATTTTATGGTAGCCTCTGGGATGAAGATAAACTATCATCAGTAATTATTTATGAAGTTTTAGAAGGACTCATTAGAGACTTTTATGCAGCTGTAAAAGATAGAGCCCCAGAAATTTCAAAGAACTATGGCAGAATAAGCAATTGGCATTGGCACTTGAAGGAGGTTTTGGAGAATGGCATTTAAATATTTATAGGAGATATTAAGAAATGGATGAAATGGATAGAGGAAAGGCTTTCTGGGTGAAATAAAAGGCTACTGGAGACTTAAAAGACAGCATATCAAATTTGGGCTGAAAAAGGTTGGTAGATGGAGTGCCCAGTTCATGCATTTTTTTATGAAAGATCTCAACTCTAATGATTATTTTATTGATGAGGCTTAAATTTATTCAAAGAAAGTGGAGAGAGCACTGACAAGATAATTTATGATACAAAGCTATTAGGCAAGTTCATTTTGAAGAACTGCACACTTTTCTTTTAAATTTGTGCACTTATGAAAATTCTATTTAAAGGGGCTTAGCCAAGAGAAGGCTATGTACAAGTGTTATAGGAAACAGTAGTAGTTAGAAAAAATGAAACATGATATATGAATTAATCAAATTTTTGACTTGTATGATATGTAGAGATTATTAAAATGATAATTTAGAAGTGATAGAAGAGTGATTTGAGTAGAGAATTTAATTGGTTTGAAATATTATAATAATTTAGATAAAATATTTCAATTCTTTTATTTCATGTAGAACAGTTTTTAAAATTTCAAATTAATTATTAAGTAAATAAATAAGAATTTGTACTGAATGGTGTTTAATGATAAATAATAATAATATAAAATTTGATGGGAAACAAGATACTATAAAAGAGCAAAAATGACACCCTTTTATAGGAAAAGTAAGTACAATGTGAATTTTGTTGAAGTCAACAAAATAATTGATAAGAAATTTAAGATTTAATTTAAAATCAATTTAATATAACATGAGAAGATAAATTGAATTTTGAAATATTAAGTTTCATAAAATAAATAAAGCTTAATAAAACATTTTGAATTTAAGTTTAATTAAAAACAAAGTTGAATTTAAATTAATCCCTTAAAGTTCTGAGGAAATACCAAAGGCCCTTTCCTCACTCTCCCTGGCCCCTTCTAGCCAAATTCAGGCAATGTCTGAGTCCCTGTATTTCCATGGAATTAGATCTAAAATGTTTTCCTGTAATTTTATTTCACTTAATTCAATTACTTTAAGAAAAATTAATAGAATTACAATTTAATAAAAAGGTTCAATTTAATTAAATAAATTACTTAAATAAGTTAAAATAATTTTTAAGATAGTGAAATAATTTAATTACACAATATACACCACACAATATGGGGGGGGGACTTGCTAGCAAGTCCACAGCCTTGAACCTAAATTCATATCTAATTGAGCACACATTGAGGTAGTGATGAAACAATAAGTAATAATGCGTGAAAATACATTGAACCTCTGATGAAGCTATCTTGATTATTTATTGAAGACATGTGAAATTTTTTGAAACAATGTTGAAATATCAAAAACAAAATTTTGTAATGTTATATTGAAATCAGCCCACCCCAAAGCTAAGCCAGTCTGGAAAGCTACAAAACATTTGAAATAATTTTATACTTTGTTGCATGTAAAACTTGACACAACACAATTTAAATTGAAAGAAAAGTGATCTTAAATGTTCAAATAATTTTACTCAGTTGTTAATATATGTTAAAATTATAAGGCAATATGGTAAATAATTCAAGAAAAGTATTTTGGGTATTAACATCTTCCATTAAATTTTTCCAGTAAGAATTTGAAACAAAAATTTAATTCTAATTATTCAAAAAGATTTTATTAACCATTATTAATATTTAGAATATCTGAAGAATGTAAAACACTTATAAAAATGAAGGGAATCATAATTTGGTGATAAAATTAAGCTCTAATTAAAATATCTATTCTGGTTTCTATTGAATAAATAAAAAAAGATATGCATGTAATAGTATTTTTTACTATATATTAACCCTTTATCTTAAAAATATGAAAAAAGAAAGATATAAAATGAAATTTTATTAGAATGAATAGTATAAAAATGGTTTGTTTAATTTCTATTCGTTTTTTGAGTTGATTCCATTCCTGTTTCCATGCTATATAACATATTTCTCATGTTTTATTATTATTTTATTTTATAGAGCACTATTCACCACAAAATATGGGGGCAGACTTGCTAGCGAGTCCGCAACCTTGTACCCAAACTCACCACAGATTGAACACAAATTGAGCTTTTGATAAAGGAACCATACAGTCAGGGATGAACACCACTCAGCAGAGCATTTTTAGGTGTGTGTTCAAGTAGAGTTCAGTATGAGTTCAGTCTGAGTTTCATCTGAGTTCAGGTTGAGGATTTTCTAACAAGTCCACCCCCTAAATTGCATATTGATTACTTACCTTTCCATTCTTACCTTCTTTCTGACATAAAACATTATCTTCAATATTATCCCCCTGTTAAAAATTTCTTATATTTTCTCTTAACACAATTATTTCAATGACTTTAAACTCTTTCTTCTTAATGCTTTATTACCCTTTAAAAGTGTCCCTACAACTTTCCACTTCTTCCCATCCCTACTTATCACCTCCCCAGACCTTTATGCTAGTTATAGCTCATAGAAACTAAGAGGATTTTTTTGTGAAGGAAATGAAAAGGGATTAATGAGAGGTGAAAAGGTTTATGATAAGAATTGACAATATGTTTTGAAAAAAAGTAAAAGAGAGAGAATTAAAATGGGTTTAAAGTGGCCATCAATATAGTAGAGGAGAGAAAAAGGGATCAGCATGGGTTTGATTTTTGATTGAAGGATATTGGATGTAGTGGGGAGACATTTTATGGGACAAGAAATAGGTTAAGATTTGTGGGATAGGGAGTGAAAGAAAAAGGAGGAGAGAAAAGAAATAGGTGAAAGGAAGGTAGAAAAACATTTTTTGAGTAAATTTAATCACATATAAAGGTGCTAATAAGAGTGAGAAAATTAAAAAAAGTGTTTGAGGAGAATTGAAATAAAAGTTTTTGAAAATAAGAGGGTGGATGCTATTGTATCACCAAACATTAGAATTCACCTTCATCTTATATTTATTACTCCAGAAGAAGCTTTATTTCAATAATATTAATACTGAGTCACCACACAGTATGGGGGGCAGAATTTCTAGAAAGTCTGCAACCTTGGACCCAAACTCAACACATAGTGAACAAACCTTGAGCTATTGACAAAGAAAAGATACAATCAGAGATGAAAACCACTCAGAAGAACAGTTTTAGGTGGGTTTTCAAGTAGAGTTCAGTATGATTTCAGTCTGAGATTGATCTGAGTTTGATCTGAGTTCAGGTTGGGGAATTACTAGCAAGTCCACCCCCGATATTGCGTAGTGAGTTATGGCTTTAAATCCTTCACCCTGTTACACTAAAGTGGAGACCTCAATTTAAGATTTAAGTGAAATTAAATTCTAGTTCAAGGATTTGTATGGATCTTCAGTAATTCAAGATACATAAGTTTTTAATACTTATATCAATAATAAAATTGAAAAAATCAAAAGTAATGAAATATTGAAATTAATCAATACATAGTAATATATTCTTTCTTTCCAATAATTTCATTCTATGATGATTATAATTATACATATCTTTGAGAAATCAGTAAAATTTTATTATCTATAAAATTTTTTGAGAAAAAAAAACCTACAATAAAACTCAAAAATCTCAATGATATTTAGTAAAAATTGGAAAAAGTCATTTACATTAATAAAATCTATAATTAAATATTATTCCACATATTTAATAATGAGTTTTGGGATGAAGTTATTGAATTTTAACCTCCTATAGTCTGCTGATTTTCAGTTACAGATTTTGTTCTTATATCCATACAATTCCACTTGAAATTCAGTACACGATCTTTTTACATTTTTTGAATTTGAGCTTCAACTTTTAATTTTTATATAATCATCTGCAAAAAATTAATCCAAATACATTTTTAAATATATAGTTTTAATGTCCATCTTTAATTGCCTGAGTAAAATTATTTTTTTTCAAAAAAGTTTAGTTAATAGAATCATATCTTTATAAATTTTTTGATATCTTACCACAAGGTTAATCTCAGTATTGATGGATCTCTGATTGAGCTCCCAATTCAAATCTCATTCTGCGTGTTCTTCAAATTACCTTAAACATATTTAATGTCTTTGAATTTTTTATAAAATTTCTAAAAATAAATAAAATGGTATATTCTGTAAATGATAAGCTTTAAATTTAAGTAAATTGTTATCTGGGAATAAAAAGACCAATTAAACTCATTTGTATTCAGTTTTTTTTAAATGAGGGCTATAAGTGCCCTGTTCATGACAAAGTATTTTATTAAACGCTATATATATTGATAAATAGCTTATCAGGATTCAAGGACCATCTGTAGTTTATATTTAATGCATTGGTATATCTATATTCTTTTAACTACATTGAAAAAATCTAGCTCATGAAAAATATTAATTTTTTTGATAATGTTTCTTAATGAGTTAAAAATTTCCTTTAATTTTTATGATGCCTTTTAAAAAAATATTTCCTTCACTTCTTTTTTTTTATTTGATCAGATTTTCCTTTATTTTATTCTATCATACCATATAATACTGTATTATATTATATTATATTATATTCCATTTCACTTACTATTATTCTATTTAATTTAATTTAATTTTTTTTGTTTTGTTTTATTTTAGTATATTTTATTCCCTTACAACTTAATTTAATTTTTATTATCTTATTTTATTTCAAAAGGTGATATTAAATTTTCAAATAACAGTTTTTGAATTCTCAAAATGAGCTGGTGAACTCTGATATAAACCCATAAATCAGAGTTCACAACCCAATTTCATGTATGTGGTACTCTGATCTACAGCCATAGATCAGAGTATCACATTCAATTCTGAAAATGTGACCTCTGACCTACAGCTTTACATCAGAGTTCAGCAACCATTTTTATGCATGTGTACTCTGATTTACAGCCATACATCAGAGTACTGCATCAATTTTTATGCATGTGGTACTCTGATCTAAGGCCATACATCAGAGTACCACATCCGTTTTTATGCATGTGTTACTGTCAGGCTGAGGTCAAGTACAAAGAGGTGAAATAGCTTTAATGGTCAGCTGTCTGGAAGATTTTAATGGTCCTATATGAATACTGTAGTACAAATTCAATAAGTATTAAAATAACTCAAAATAAGGGTCTCAGTAATTCTAATCTAATTAATTATATATGGCTTTCAATCTTTATAGTTGGTAGAAAAATAGATTTAATAAATTCAGATACTATTTTAAAGAATTTATAAGTACTTTTGATATGTATTGTAATTGTATTGGTTATAATTTTAAATCGTAATGATAAAGATTGAAGAAAATAAGACCAAAAACCTCCTCCTTTTATACACAATTACTTCCCCATTGACCCCTATGATTTACCAGCTCAATACACAGTAAATGACGCTTCATTCTAGCCAATAGAAATGTTCAGAACTAAGAAGAGTGCCTAGTAACATAATTAGAATGATATCACCCGCCAAAATCCTGTAATAATAGGGATAATCCATCAAAAATAAAAAATAAGCAAAAAAGAGAGTATATGTGTATTATACATTAATATAAAAGGCCAAAAAGGTAAAATTAAGACTAATTAATACTTAATAATAAGGGGGAGTAACTGTAGAAATGTTAGGGCTAATCCTGACATTATACTACGTGAAATCCCCATTCAAAAATAACCAAAATTGACTGAGAATCCACCAAAAGACCCAAAAAAGGGCATGAGATGTGGGGTAACTACATGCAGTCCTTGGAAGGCGCTTTCACAGGTAAATCCCTGACTAATTGAGGCAAATTTAAGTGTGGTAGTGAATTAAATCGCCAAGAATGAGGTCATTAATAAAATTAGTGCATATAAAGAGGGTCAATGCATTTATAATTAAGCTAGGACACTAAATAAGCTCCTGTTGCCTATTTAAGTGTGTTTCCCCACAGTGGGCGTAGAATTTGGGCTTATTATAGTGTTAAAAAGCTAACTTTGCTAAAAATGAAGCTATTCACACGGGAAAAATGCAGGCAGTATGTGGCCAGTACACAGAAGCCATTTCTGGCATAAAAAACACCAAATTTGAAAAGTGTTATTTTTATGCATTTGAGTAGCCAAATAAATATTCCTAAATAAGACAAATTGATTTGTCAAAGCGCATTTTTAATATTATTAAATTTATAGCGCATATAATCAACTTTTAAGTGATTTAAAGCACATTTCTTGTTTTTCACATAAAACAATGAAAATAACAGCTTTAAGTGTACTTAAAAATTATGTAGCCTTATATTTAAGGTTCTTAATATTACCCTAAAATATTACAACTTAATATTGAGTAGATAAGACTTATAAAAGGTGGATATATGCGTGTATATAAGGTTTTATAATGGCATATTTTGTATATTATCATAATTTTACTTATGTATACTATTTGTGTACTCTAATTTATTGCTTCCATGTATAGTCCATGTGTTTAACATAACTTTTAAGTACTTTTTACTCAGTCCTGGGAATATCCAGGCTGACACTAACACACCCAAAAAAAAACAATAAAAAAATGATAAGTTATACACTTTTTTTATTTTATATTATTTTTCAGGTATTCAGAAAATTCTGTAGAATTAAAGATTAATTATTTAAAGAAATAAAACATATCAAAATATAATGAGTACTGGTTTTTTAACCCCTCAGCTGGTTTAACAGTAATTTATTTCTGTTTAAAATTTTTTAAGAAGGGAGGATAGATTTGAAATTTCTTTTTCAGGTATCCATCTATCAAATTCATTTGATTTCCCCTTAAATCTTAATAAATACTCAGTTCCTTTCTCTTTAGTAAGAATTCTTTTCTTGAGTATTTATTCAATCTCTGCTTTTTCCACAATTTCTTCAGGTTGCTTTTTAGGCCTTCCTCTTCATTTTGGGAATAAGTCAGGACCATTTGCATGGTAAGGTTTTAATAATGAGATAGGGAAAACTGGATGTTTCCTATCATATGGGGCATATAATATGAATTCCACAGCATTATTACCAGCCATTTTTCTTACTACAAAAGGTCCCACAAAGGGATCCTTCAATTTAACATTACCATGTAAGTTAAAATGTAGTGTTGAAATTAGGACTTCATCTCCTTTTTTGAATTCAAATTCTTAATGAGATTTATCCCACCTTTTCTTTTCATATTCAAATGCTTTTTGGATGCATTCCTCTGCATTCTTTCTACACATTTGTTGCATATGAATAAAGGATTTAGTACCAGGGTGTATATCTAACCTTGGTAATTTATTTAAATGATTCACTGGGGTATTTGGTACATATCCCAGCCAGAGTTCAAATGGTTTTTTCTCTGTTACAGAATTAGTTGTGCTATTATAAGCAAATTCAAGGCCAGGAATTAATGTTACCCAGTCATGTGTGAATTTTGCATTGTCTTTGTATTCTAATTCAAAGGCACAATATCTTCTGATCATATCTTCTAGAGTATGTATCATTCTCTCAGCAAACCCATCAGTTTTTGGATGATGTTCTGTAGACAATTTCAATTGAAAACCTGATACTTCCATCAATGATGTCCAGAACTCTGAAGTAAATTTAGGGTCTCTGTCAGAGATTATGGCTTTGGGGAACCCAGAAGTATTCACCATTTGAGTCCACCATAGTAATTCCAAGTCTTTTGCAGATACCTCTTTATGGGTAGGGATAAATTTACACATTTTTGTTAATCTATCTACAATGACCCAGCATGAATTGAAACTTTCTTTTCCTGCTAATGGAAATACAGTGACAAAATCCATGTTTATAATTTCCCATGGAGCTTTTGGCTGCTCTATTTGTTGTAACAACCCAGCTCTCTTCCCAGTTACTCTTTTAGATTTCTGACAAGAGTCACATGTTTCAATGTATTTTTGTACATCTTCTTTCATTTTTATCCACCAGGCTGTATTTTTAACTCTGGTTAATGTTTTGTTAAAATCAAAATGACCAGCTAAGTTGTCATCATGACAAGTACTCAACATTAACGCTTTCATAGAAGGTGGTATAACTATTACATTACTTAGCTTTTTTCTTTAATATATATATCCATCTTCAATTGACAGTTTACCTTTTTCAATCACATTTTTATACTTTGGAGGCAAGGTTTTAATTAATGCACTCATGGATGCATTAGTTGGATCATTTAAAATGGTAGATGATTTAGCCAAATCTTTATCAGATGAATAATTTTCCAATATAGTTTGCATAAACTCTTCTTTTAAATCCACTATATAAATCCCAAATATATGTATAACCTCATTTTCAGATACATAAGCTGGGTTGTCAGCATCATTTGGCAAAGGACATCTGGATAATAAATCCACATTAGAATGCAATGTTCCTGCTCTATGAGTGATTGTCATTCTTCCTCTGTATTCTTGTACAGCTAGTTGCCATCTAAAAATGTGCCTATTAGGTGTTTTCATGTTTAGTAATGATTTTACTGCACTGAAATCTGTTATTAATTCAAACTTCTGGTCTTCCAGATAGTAATGAAGTTTCTCCAAGGCCCACACAACGGCTAAACATTCCATTTGTGTGGCACCATACCTTAATTCTGTCTTTTTTAAGGTTCTGAATATATAACAGATAACTACTTCAGATAATATTCCATTTATTATCTGTTTTTGCTGTAAGGCAGCACCTAACCCTATAAAGCTTGCATCAGTGTACAAGATAAAAGTTAGGTTAAAATCTGGCAGTCCCAATATTGGAGCTTACAATAAAAACTCCTTCAATTTATCAAAGGCGTGTTGTCTTTCATTATTCTAAATGAAAGCTTCATTTTTCCTGATTAATGTTGTTAAAGGGGCTGAAATTAATTGGTAGTTTTTTATATACTGCCTCTAATATCCACACATACCTAAAAAACTTTGAACATCTTTCACATTCTTAGGTATACTAATGTCTTTTATTGCTGCCACTTTGTTCTGGTCAACAAAAAATTTTAATCCAGATACAACATGTCCAAGTGCTTTCAAGGATTGAAACCCAAACTTACATTTTTTCAATGCAATTGTCATATTAATTTCATCCATTTTTTGAAATACTCTTTTCAGTTGATTTAAATGTTCATCATGTGTTTTTCAGAACATTATGATTTCATCAATATAAACTAAAATACATCCTTCAATCATTTCCTGATGAAAAATACTATCCATCAATTTTTGGAAGACTGAAGGCGCATTTTTTGGGCCAAAAGGCATTCTCACATATTTATTTATCCTCATCTGTGTGGTTATGAGTAAGAAATTCTGAGAATTCTTTCCCACAGGAATCTTGTGGTAACCTTTGTTTCCATCCAGACAGGAAATATATTTTGCTCCTTGTAAGGTAGCATGGATAGAAGCTATCCTTTGTAGAGGGTAAATATCATCCACAGTGAATGTATTCAGAGCTCTGTAATCACCACATAATCTTGCCTTACCTTTTTCATAAGAGATTAAAACTGGTGAAATAACACAATACTTAGGTGTTGTGTCTACTTTTTCAACAATACCCATTTCTAACAACATTTTAATGTTTTCTTCAATGTCTTTCCTTTTTGCAGGAGAAGCTGGGTAAGGTTTCTTTTTCAAGCTTCCAGGAATATTATCCAAATCACAACTTTAAGAGATTTTCATCTTATGGTCTTTGACCAATCCTAGTTCATTTGAACCATGAGCAAATGCCATAGGATAAGATTTTATCAATCTCAAAATATTGTTTTCTTCAATTTTTGAGAGTTGAGGACTGAAAGAGGCTTTTTGGATTTCATTTTCCAATTCTACCACTTCAGAGGTGGTTCTTCCACCTTGAAGTTGTTCTTCTTTAGGAGAAATGGAATAAATTGAATTTTCTGAGCAAATCTTGAATTTTCTTTTCCCATTTACGCCTATAGTGAAGCAACTATTTGCAGGATCTAGTTTGATGCCAAATTTGGTCAATAAGTCATTGCCAATATTAAACCAATCACTACAATTATTATTATCCATTACTACAAATTCACACACTTCTCTTACATATCCATCATGATATTTAAAGAATACAGCTGTTTTGTATTTGCCAATTGGATTTAATACTGAACCAGAACCCCTCCAGTTTTTTGTCTGTACAGGTTCTAGTTTTTCTTATACTTACTATCAAGTTTCATTAAAGTATTAATAAAAACTACACTACCTGAAGCCCCAGTGTCAAGAATGGTATTCATTTCTTTTCCACATATAATAAAAGGTGCTCTAATAGGTGTTATTTTGTAAGTATCATGATATACATCTTTGATAATTTAAGCTTCTTCAATGGAAGTCAAAGATGTATCTGTATGAGGTATTGCATCATTCAGGAAAATAATATCCTGTTCTAATACATATATCTCATTTTCATCTTCACTGTAAGAAATGTTACTTTTACAATCCTCAATAGATTACTCCTTTTCATCTTTGTGATTACTTTGTTCAGAATCTTGTGAGTATTCAATAACATTTATTCTTTTCTTACAAGTATTACCTTTAGCCCAAGGTTCATTACATTTGTAGCAAGTGTTATTTTCTTGTCTTTTAGGGACAAGGGGAGCTGAAGGTTTTTTCTTCTCCACTGGTAACTTATTTGTAGTAGGTTTTATTACCTCAACACTTTGCTAGTAATTATTATACCTGGTTTCATATTTGTGGTTCAATAATATTTCATTGCTTATATTAATAAACCCAGAGGTATCTCTGATGGTTTCAGTTCTATCTACAATAATGTCTCTGTCTGATATAGGCAATTTATATATTATTTTTTCTTTCCACTCATCAAAATCTATTTTTGGATCCATGGCTTTCATGATTTTTATTAAATTCATTAAAAATACCATGGGTTTATTCCCAGAATTTGGATTATATCTGGCTTTCTCATACAATTTTTGTTGAGTGATTCTAAATTTTGGGCCACCAAATTGCCTTTCAATTAGTGCCTTCCATTCATTCCAGGAGTAGATAATTCCCTCACTCAATACAGATTCAAACCATAATAAGGCCACATCTGCAAATAAAGATATTAATTTTGATGTAATTTCTTCATCAGGTAATTTGTATGAAAATTTTAAGTTATCAATTCTTTGAATGAATTTTTTCCAATCAGATTTTGAATCCCCGTCAAAAGAAGGGTACTTATCTAACTTAGGCCAGTTCTTTTGGCTAGTTTTTGCTTCCCTAACCTGAGGAATATTGAGTAATTCACTTACTTTAGAAAGATGATAATTTATTTCATCTTTTACTGATTTTGTATTCTCAGAGCCCATGACACTATTTTCATGTTCAATAATTGGTTTATCATCTGAGTGTTTCATAAAAACTGGTACTCTTTCCACATAAGAGGTAGTATCTTTTATTTTATCAGTATTTTTCAAAATGTTAGCAATTTCAATTTCTTCCCTTTTTAACCTATCTTTTATTACAGGTACATGAGTTAAGGTATCATTCACATTTGAAAAAGACAGTTTTACACTTCCCTCTATGGTAGCCATAATATTCTGAGAATGTTCCAATTTATTTTCTAAATTTTTAATCTCAGAATTTAATATTTTTTTTTCATTGATTAATTCACTATTTGATTTCTCAATAATTTTTAACCTATTGGCTGTTGTAATCAATGATTGTGTGAGGTTTAATTATACACTTTCTGTATTATTGTTTGACTCTCTAGAGAATTATTCCAATTTTTCAATTCTTAATAATAATTTACTAATTATTTTTGATTCCATTGGATTTTCTTTTAGAAAATATTCAATTTTTCCTGTGTCCAATTCAGAAGACTCATCATCAGGTTCAAGATTTAATTCATTTGGTTCCATTTTTATATTTATAGCATTATCCTGGTGGTCAATAAAACTATGTTTATTGTCCTCATTTAAAGACAAGTTTAAAATGTTAATCTCAAGTGAATAATTTTTTAAATCCTTATCAATTATATCCAATAACTCTCTATCAATTTCATTACCTATAAGTAATTCATTGTTAGGATTATATAATTAATCCTGAGAAGATGGATGACTTACCAAGGTCTTATTCCATTTCCCCTGCCTCTCCTTGGCTTTCCCCTGTAAGGGTGACTGCTGGAGCCCTGTTGTTGAGGGTTGTTGTAGTTTTGGGCGTACCAATCCCACTTCCATTTTCTTACAGTAATTTTTTGGTCCTCCTCTTGGGCTGGAGGTGTTGCTATGGAACTGTTGGGTGTCACTGTTGGTGGTTGAGCCTTTATTTCTACTAGAGCTTGATTGACTTCTATGAAACCCTGAGCTGCTCTTTTCTCCAGATTGTTTATCTGGTCCACTATATTGTTGACTCTTATTTTCAAGGTGTTCAGTAGAGTGGAGAGGGAATGAATTTGCTCTTGTGAGGTGTTTCTTGTTTTCTTTATTGATACCTGTTTTAATAGTTTTTCCCTTTCCTCCACAGACATTTGTGGAGTGATGATGTTTGTGGGGGAATCCTGGCCCTCCATTTGAATGTCCTGTAACAGGTCTTCAGCTCTAGGTCTTAAGCTATAAGGTTTTGCCTTATTACTTTCAATATCATTGTTTTCACACATTTTTTATGTGGAATTTAATCAAAAAATTGAAATTTGAGTTCTGAAAACTTCAAAAAGGAGTTTTATCAGTATTTATCAATACCACTGAAGACAATTTTATTGCTTACTTGTAGGTATGAAGTGAATTTATAAGTGCCAAAAGTCAAATATGCTTATATGTGGTCACTTGATTTAAGTGGTCTACAATATGTAGCTGTGTTTTTATATTTAAAAAAGAAAATCTGTCAGTAAGATTCTTTCCAAATATTAAACAAATTTTTACAAACTAATAAAAAGGGATTAAGAGTCCTGTTAAAAGAAAACAATTAATCAGTTTAAATGGTTTATCATCTGCAAAGATCACAAATTTAATTGGTCTATTTGACAGACTCCCACTAATAACAATTTTATGTTAAATTAGTGGTAAAAAATTTTATCTGAAAAGATCACAAATTTAATTGGTCTATTGACAGACCCACTAATAACTATTATATGTTAAATTAGTGGTAAAATTATTGATTCAATATTACAATTTTATTATATAACAGGGCTTCTTTTTCTGAAATCACTATATAAGTGACCCCAACCTGTTGCAATTACCCAAATATTTCTATAGAGATTTTATTTACTTGTAGCCTTTTTTTTTGAATTTTACTTACTGGAAGATAACCAACAGAATTCTTGCAGGAAGGCCCCCTATTGTTAAGCTGAGGTCAAGTAAAAAGACGTGAAATAGCTTGAATGGTCAGTATTCTAGAAGATTTTAATGGTCCTCTATGAATACTGTAGTACAAATTCAATAAGTATTAAAATAACTCAAAATAAGGGTCTCAGTAATTCTAATCTCACTAATTATATATGGCTTTCAATCTTTATAGTTGTTAGAAAAATAGATTTAATAAATTCAGATACTATTTCAAAGACTTTATAAGTACTATTGATATGTATTGTAATTGTATTGGTTATATGTTTAAATTGTAATGATAAAGAATGAAGAAAATAAGACCAAAAATCTCTTCCTTTTATACACAATTACTTCCCCATTGACCCCTATGATTTACCAGCTCAATACACAGAAAATTATGTTTCATTCTAGCCAATAGACATTTTCATAACTAAAAAGAGTGACTAGTAACATAATTAGAATGATATAACCCGCCAAAACCTGTAATAATAGGGATAATCCATCAAAAATAAAGAATAAGAAAAAAAGAGAGTATATGCGTATTATACATTAATATAAAAGGCCAAAAAGGTAAAATTAAGACCAATTAATACTTAAAGATAAGGGGGAGTAACAGTAGAAATGTTGGGGCTAATCCTGACATTATACTACGTGAAATCCCCATTCAAAAATAACCAAAATTGACTGAGAATCCACCAAAAGACCCAAAAAAGGGTGTGAGATGTGGGGTAGCTACATGCAGTCCTTGGAAGGCACTTTCATAGGTAAATCCTTGACTAATTTAGGCAAATTTAAACATGGTAGTGAATTAAAGTGCCAAGAATGAGGTTATTAATAAAATTAGTGCATATAAAGAGGGTCAATGCATTCATAATTAAGCTAGGACACTAAATAAGCGCCTGTTGCCTATTTAAGTGTGTTTCCCCACAGTGGGCATAGAGTGTGAGGTAATTATAGTGTGAAAAAGCTAACTTTGCTAAAAATGAAGCTATTCACATGGGAAAAATGCAGGCAGTATGTGGCCAGTACACAGAAGCCATCTCTGGCATAAAAAACACCAAATTTGAAAAGTGTTATTTTTATGCATTTGAGTAGCCAAATAAATAGTCCTAATTAAGACAAACTGATCTGTCAAAGCGCATTTTTAATATTATTAAATTTATAGCTCATATAATCAACTTTTAAGTGATTTAAAGCACATTCTTGTTTTTTACATAAAACAATGAAAATAACAGCTTTAAGTGTACTTAAAAATTATTTAGTCTTATATTTAAGGTTCTTAAGATTACCCTAACATATTTCAGCTTAATATTAAGTACATAAGACTTATAAAAGGTAAATATATGCATGTATATAAGGTGTTATAATGGCATATTTTTTATATTATCATAATTTTACTTATGTATACTATTTGTGTACTCTAATTTATTGCTCCCATGTATAGTCCATGTGTTTAACATAACTTTTAAGTACTTTTTACTCAGTCCTGGGAATATCCAGGCTGAAAGTTACTCTGATCTAAGGCCATACATCAGAGTTCACCAGCCAATTTTAACCAGCTTAATGCTTTTACATGGCTATACAACAGCATCCATCGAATTTAGTATAATTAATTAAAGACAATAAGACTTATTATAATGTAATTGAATATAAAGTAGACAGATAGATGAGTATAATAGCTAGAATTAAAAGAAGATAGATAAAAATGGTATAAAATTAGATAAAACAAATAAATCTTTATTGTATATTTTGCAAAGGAATGTAATAAAGTGCAATAATATAAAATAATATAATATAATATAATGCATAACCAAATACAACTCAATATAATAAAATACAACACAACAAAATACAATTTAATTTGAGGCAATGAATTAAATAAAATGAGTGTTATAAAATATAATAAAATAAATAAAATAAAATAATGTTAAAAAATTACATAATATTACATAAAATCTATTTATACTGAATTTTTTTTAATATTTTATTCAATATATATTTTAATATTTATATGAAATATAATTTTTTATGCATATTCATGATTTCATTGCATATAAATATTCAATTTGAATTTTTAATATGCGTATATAATTTAAATTTATTTTCATGCATGTTTTTTGGATGTATATTCAAAATTATTTTCATTATAAATATAAATTATCATTTTACATTTACATACTGAAAACCACTCAGCAAGTGAATATTCAATTTCACTTTTTGTGACTCAAAATAATGTTACATGACTAAAAAATATCAAAATGTGAATCAAAAAAAATTCAATTTATATTAGTTCTCTGTAATGAGTAGTTTTTAAAATTCTGGTAATTTTTTTAAAATAATATTAAAATATAAAATATTATTTTTAATATGTTTCAATCTATTTTAAATAATTAATAAATTAGAGTAAAAATATCACTTGAAAAATTGAAAGGTTTAAGTGAGGTTTCAGCTGCATCTTGAAATATAATTTAAAATACTGAGTTAAGATTATGTGTTTAAGGTGTACAGTGTTTAGAATGATTACTGAAACTTTTTTCATTCAAAATTTAAGATGATTTCATTTCACTTTCATTATGATACCACAAAAGATTCATATAGGTTTATAAAATAGTTCAAGTTGATTTTTAAGCACATTTCAGTAAGAATTCCATCAAATTTCATTCTGAGTTCCAACTGACTTCAATTTGAGGACTTGCTAGAAAGTCCCCCCAAATACTACATGGTTATAAAACTTAAAAAATTAAAAATATTAACTTATAATGTTTTAATAATTAAGTAATTAAAAATTGAGTAATAAATTTTACCAGACCAGTTTAAATATTTTAAATAAGTTACTGGCTGACACTGATTCTCCATTAAAGCTGGTTGGATACTCTTTCCATTTTTTGGGCATGATGAAATAGAGGTTGAACTGTTTTTGTTCATTAATTTACTTATCACTTTATATTACTGTAGAAAGCACTTAACTTGGCTTCTGAGAATGCAGGAGTGCAATTGTATGAAGATGACATGGAATCATAGATAAGGCAAAGGCACAAGAGATTCATGTAGAATAAATGGATGGAAGATTTTGGGGAACCCATCCTAAGGAAATATATTCATTAAATACTTCTAAGAGATAAGGAATTAGGAATTATATATATAAAATGAGAATGAAGTACTCACTTGCAAGACAATTTTCAGGGCTTCAGAAAGTGAAGTTGCTCTTACTGAATTCAGGAAATAAGTGAAAGATGATTTCATGGCAACATCTTACTCAAAAGAAGTAGGTGATTCAACCTTGGGTTGAATGGAGATTTCTCATTGAGTATAAGCAGGAAGAGAAGTGCTGTCAACAGTTTAGACAATCCTATAGTACTAGCTATAGGCCTTGAACCAGATAGTTGGAGAAAAACTTGAGAGAAAAAACCCCTGTCCCTTAAGAAAATACGAGGTGAGAGTAATTCTCTACAGGAAATTGAAGAATTTTACAAAGCACCTTCCAATAACCTTCTTGAATACATAAAAAGCCAAGACAGTAGCCCAGATGACTTAACATAAAACAACACCTGAAATGCAGACAGAATCCACACCAGAAATAAAACCACAGTGCACTTGCTGTACAGAAAAACAGCAATTATGCTTGATTCAGGTTGCAAAGCTACACCAGAGAAACCAGTTACAAGAGTTAAGATCCAATGTAGAACTAATCTTGAATAAAAACAGACAATTTTGGCCAAACAAAAAGTGAAAACTGAATTATAACCAGTGATATAATTATCAGATGGTTGTAAGATAGATAGAGTTCCCCAAACTGTCTTCTTCAGTATGTACCACAGACAACCACTAATCTGCCCACTTCCACCTTCACCAGCTCTAAAAATGAATAAAATACCAACTCCAAGCACTTTACACCTGTCTAAATGCATAAAAAACCTAATCCAAGAGCTTCCACCCCTCTGCATGCATATTTTAACCTGCCTGAAGGTGCCCAAATTTGAGCCAAAATACCACTATAACACCACTAAAAATATATAAAATACCAAAAGACCCTTGAAACACCAAATTAATCTAAAAATTCAAAAAGACATAAAATTTAGAGCTAAAATTAGGTCTATCATATGGCACTAAGCACTTAGCCATAGCACTGAAGTTTAGCCCAAAAAACATACAAAAAAATCAATAGTTATAGTGAAATCTTAAAACAGCCTAAAACATGGTAACCAAAGCCTATTCACTTCTGGAACACCACAACAGTCAAAGTTTCAGTGGAAAGCTGGGTATCACTAATAGGACTAGCTAGTATAGTAGGAGCACTAGATTCATTGTCAAGAGGGAGCTCTATGAATCTGTTAGGAGAGGATGGATAAGTATTGGAAAAGGTGCTAGTTTTATGATATCTAGAAAAGTTATCACAGGCAGGTCTAAAGGCAGCATAACCATGCAGCTTAGAAAAAGTGCAATTAAAATTGTGACAATGAAAAAAGGTGAAATATTGATCTCTAGTTACAATTTGGTATTGTGTCATGATTTTTTTTTTGAGATAAATGATTGAAGATATGAAAGAAAATCAAATTAAAAATATCTACTTATAGCATAGAGGAAGTGCTATAAGATTAAATATGATGAGCACCGAAAAGTATCTAAGCGTGAAACTGATAAGCAGAACATTAAGAATACTTAAGTTGAAGAGAGGATATTTTAGAGCTAAGAAAATCTAGATCTTGGAAAGATCTGGACCTTCTCCAAAGGTATGATGTATGTAGACAAGGGAAAGAATTAGTGTTAGAAATATAGCATTATCAAGAATACTTGTCATGGCTGCTAAAAAATTTAGGCTATCTAGGGAATATTACTAAGCTTTATTTTAAGTTTTAGGGGCTCTTGCAAATTTAAAAAACTTTACAAGAATTGGTAAGGTAGATTTTAAGAAGAATACTCTCAAGTTTTTCTTGAAAAATTTTTTATCTCACTCTCTAGGGAAAATGGGAAACAAGATTTTTTTGGTGACAAAAGTATTAAAGGGATTTTTTATTATTGTTTTAAATGATAGAAGTATACTATTCACAATATTGGTTTTACAAGAGAATTTACAGAGAAAATAAAATAAATGGATGAAGAAGATTTAATATGGAATGAAAGAATATTAGTATTAAATTTAAAAGAGGGAAGATAGGACAAAGGCACTTGCCTCATTTCCTATCAAGGATGGTTTACTCCCAATTGTTGTAAATATTGAAATAAGTTTTATTGAGAGTTTTGATTAGAGAAACCCAATCATTTAATTCCTGCTCATTAAGAGCTTGGGTGTTTTCAATGTAGGAAAATATTTTGTTGAAAGCATTATTGAAACAATTGAACATGTGTTAATAGGGTGCCACAACAAGTCAATTTAGCACTTGTCAATTTTGCAGGAAAGGAAGCTGGAATATAGAGGCATCATCCTCAAGAGATTTGATTGAAGTGGGTAGGTTTTTGAACAAATTTTCAAGAAAGGTTGGTGAAGGAGTGGCCTCTCATTCAGGACAATTGATTTTGTCAGCTGGTGGAGAAAATGTAACTCCAGGTGGTATGTCCCAGAAAGTATGATCTTCTAGGCCCAGGATTATGATTTTGACATGTGGAGTTGTAGGTGTTGTGGCATAAGGAGTATTTGGAGTTTTATAAGAGAAAGAGAAGAAAAGATTTTCATTATTTGAATAGTAAGAGAGAAATTGGAAAATGGAAAAATAAGAGAACTTACTGTATGAATTGACTCCTCAGAAAAGAGTGAGTGATGAGTTTTATGTGATGAGGTACTTGATTTTGGAAAGTGATTAGTCTGTTCCACATGTTTTATGGAAGACATATATATTGGTGGAGTGGAAGTGGGAGCATGGCACTTGATTACCATTTGACTCACTATATTTGATGTCCACATTTTAGGATTGATGGAAGCGGCAATTGTAGGAGGACCATTGTGGCTGCATTTTTTCTTGCTCAGCTTACAGAAATTGCTTGACTAAAGAAAAGAAGAAAGAGTAATTAGAGAAAGAGGAAATTTACAAGAATTAAAAGGATGGAAAAATAAATTTGAGGAAGCCCTTACTACAGTTAACCTTTGAGAAGCACCATGGAGTAATTGAATTCTTCATGAAGTGTTTGCAGCTCTCAGAGCCTGTGAGAACTTTCTTGATGGTGGGAAGTTGAAGAATAGGTGCAGAGACAACAGCAGCAGGTCACATGATTGCAAATTTACAAATAACTTTTACAATTTTTTTTAGGAATCACAACAATTAAAATTATGAACAGAGAAACTGGTAGAGAAGATGATAGAAGATAAACTAGTATAAAATCATGAAGTGAAACTAGTAGGGAAGTAGCAGGTAATAGAAGAAGAGATGGAGGCATGAGGAAGAAATGCAAGGTATGCACCTAGTTTTATAGTTCCTGGGGACAGCTGCAAGTAGAGGGAGACTGTGGTACACATCTTTCAGTAAGGCAGCAATTGGCTTATTTTTCAGTGAGAAAAACAAAGGAGTCTTTGACAGCACAGAAAAATTAGACTCTCTGTGCTCAGTTTATATTTCAATATGGATATACATGCTGTGGCAAGTTGAAGATAGAGGGAAGTGTATATGAGACTATACAATTAAAGCATTGTATGTCTTTGAGACCATCACAACTAGGACTAAAAGCATAGTATAGGTTTAGGAAGTAGCATCAAGTGATGGTAAAGGTTTCACCCTAAGATAAGCGCACCAGCACATAATATTGGTCCACTGGTATCTTTCACTGATAGAATCATGAAGGCTAGTCAATCATGCCACTAAAATAATAGGATAAAAAATTGAGCCTACATGCAGTGCTCAAGGAAAGAAAGCAAAAGTAAGATTCTAAAAAAAGGAGAAGCCATTAATAAGCGCTGAGGGCCCCACAGTCTTGCAACAAGCACACATTTCATGGTAAGTATAGAGGGTGGTACAGTATTTACTATATAATTAACGATCTCAGGAAAGATAGGCTATTTAAGGCTTAGTATCATTTAAGTAGCTAATAGTATGATTATACATGAAAACCTAGGCACTAGTAGTTAGATACAGGCTGATGCAGACATTGCAACTAGAATACTGAGATAAAATATTTTCCATTTAATATACTCAGACAAGTTCAGAACTTGTGCAAGGGAACCAGTAGGGGTAGGAAGAATTGTGTGATGGGAATTGAGCATATAGGGTATATAAAGAGGGAATACTTTTTAACAGAGAATAACAGAGTAGCAGAAAAGTAGAAATTAGTAATTAGAAATAGATAAAAAAGAATAATATATTTTATTATTTTGTGTGCATAATAGGTGTACATAGTCAAAAAGTAGCCCTGTAGAGTTATTTTATAACTACAGTAAGGATAGTATTAGAGAGAGCGCTTCAAGAGGGAGTAGCTAATAATACTAGCTCTTGCTGAGAATAGATATAACCAGAAGTATATCATCATATTTTCTTCATAAATATCTTTCTCTTTAGTTTTCTATATTATCTATATACTCTCTTCTCTTGTTCACAACACTGTAAAAATTAGTAAACTTTCCTTAAATTTAAGAATGGCAGGTGCTTCTTTTTTCATTATTATTTAAAGATTCAAACCAAACCATTTCACACTGTTTCTATAGCTTAGTATTATAGAACAGTTATTTTCTGCAGCATCCTGATTTTGGTGCATTTTGAACCCAAACAGTATTTTTGTCAGCCAGGCTGTTCCAGGAGCCCAGTAAATATACATACAAATTTATTGAAATTTAAAGAGGACATAATAATTGAAACTCATGTATTTACATTAAATTTATACTACATAATATATTATATAAATATTTTATTTTATAAGTAAAATAAATTTTTTATTAATTTTATTATCATATAAATTAAGTATACATCAATTTAATTATCATATTCCATATAAAGGGACACATTTTTATGTATTTGATAAATAATTAATTAATTAAATTTTTATAATATAATTACATCCTTTTAATTATCTTATATTGTAATTACATTAATTATTTAATTTAAATATGTAACTAAACCTTTTCATATAAACTATTATCCATAATTAGTGGCGCTTTTTTGACCCTTAATTTTGTCAATGAAATATTAAATAAATGAAAAAAAACTTATTTAATAAAATAGTATTCAAATTCTCAATTTAAATTAATTATTTGTTTCAGCTTAACTGGTTATTTAATTACATAGTTAAAAAAATTAATTAATTTTTGCTTTACACTGAATTAAACTTGATTACATACTTTGTTGCGTCAAAACATTTTATTTTTATCACTTAAAAACTCTGAAAACACATTTTAATACCTGTTTTTGAATTATTCATTCCCATAGTTCTTATGTCACAGGGTTGTTTAGTTACTCATTATATTAATTAACTGATTTGGGGATTTATGGTGGGAAAATTATTTTCTTAATTGGGAATTAATTATTTGTTTCATATTTTTCTCTCAATTACTTTGTTACAATTATTTTCTTTTATCTTCTTGTTTTATCTTATTATTATTTTGTATATACTCATTTTTAGCACTTCAGAGGTCCCATTGCCTATAAAAAGGCCTTTGGTAAACCCCTTTTGCCGCATCACTTACTTACTCATCTTATTGTTAAATAATACATTATATTTTATTATTTGTAGTGGCGCATCAGTTCCCTTAAATATTAAATACAATTTAAAAGGTTGCTTTAAGAATATTTAATTAATTTTAGTTGATAATTGAGCAGAGAGAAAGATAAAAGACTTACTAGGATAACCCGTTCACCCCTCGTCATCTTTTTTGTCTATTAGTCCCATTACTTTATTGTCCAGTTCTTTCTTTTCCTCTATCTTCTCCCTTTCCATTTCACCTTCTTCTAGACGAGCGGGCCAACAATTGGAGGCCTTTCCATACAATGACAATCAACTGTGCAAACTTTTGGACGAATGACAAAACGCACAGACCACCTTGCGCAAAAAAGAAACTTTTTCCACGACCTTGAAACAAACCAGGGATCTTACTATTAGGTTTATATATGTTTAAAGGTTATATAATTTGTAGCTGATTTAAAAATCACTACTGTAAATTGACCTTTGCTCCTATCAACTCTTATATTAAATTTTTTACAGAAATTAAAGTGATTGTGGCCTAGTGCTGAGTCACTGAGTGTAAGTATTCAATAAAAATTATATGTTTTTGTTTTCCTAGTTTACTATTATAGAGTGTTAATACCTCTTAGTCCTAGAAGAATTTCACAAATTTTAATATTAATATTTAAATTATTAAATTAATTTTTACTATTATTAATTTTGTTGATTTTTGGTTGACTATAATAGTAGTCTGTACTTAGTCCCAGTAGTTTCCATATACAAATTTGGTAATTTTATTGTTGGTTGACATTAAAACTTATTTTTTAGTGCCAATAATAATTATTTCTTATATAATTGTCTTTATTAAATTATATTAAATAAATACTTTATATTTAAAATATTTTATTTCTTTTTATAAATAAAAAATTTTGATATAAATTTTTATTATAATTTTGGTTTCATAAAACTAAAAAATATAATTATTTTAGAGAAATTACTTAATTAATCTTGCCACTTACATGACTAGAAAGTTGACTGAGAGCATGGATAACCTTAAAGTGGATGGAATTGATGTTGATTGTGAAGCTGATTCTGTAAGATTTTCAAAATTAATTTATAAGAAATCAATTGCTGATATTAAAACTTCTCATTCTACAGGACGTAGAAATGTCAGGAGGGTTTGAGGAAAAACCCCCCTTCCCCCAACCATTCAGAAAGAAGTCAAACCTCTTTTCAATCAGGAAAATCCTCTAAAAGGTATAAAAATAAAAAAAATTCCTCTAAACCAGCAAATCAACAATTTTTCCAGCCACATCAAGGAGCTGAGAGCAGAAAGTATGAAATACAAGGCAAGAGTGGACACCCTTTGGTCCCAGATGCAAGAGCTTCTATCTCAAAAGTAGGGTCATCCTCCTCCCATGTCATTAACTTAGCCTCAGCCCCCTCAACCTCCCAACTCCTTCCAGCAAAACAAAAATACTCTGGAAGTAGAAAAATGGAAATGAGATTATCTCATGAGCCACTATCAGCAGAATGTGAAACATCCTCCTCATCATCAGCCTGGCCCGTCCAGAACACCCAATTTCTATCCTCCTCCTCATCCTTACCAGCAAAGCAGGAGAAATAAGGCCCAAGCCCAAAATCAATCCCAGGGGAAATTTCCTCCTCTTCCATGGTAAGTAGTTTGGTTGATAAACATTTTGGAATATATTCTAATATGCATTCTTCTACAGGAAATCTCATTGAGAGTGGTGAAAGAACAGTTAAACCTGTTAAAAGACAGCTTCCTGTAGCTAGTAGCCCTATTGATGTTTTAATTAAACTTTCTTTTGATGAACCATTACATTTAACCTCTGCCTCTTTAATTAATCCTACTCTTGCTACTAAGAATGATTCTGTTGCTCCAGAAATTTATGTTTTACTTGAAAAAACTTCTGAAGAAATATTGAGAGACTCTCCTGATTTTAATATGGGGTATTATTGTTCAGGGATCCACAATTAGGGATCAGGAATTTTTTTTCCCGGGATCAGACATTATTAATTTCAGAAGATTCTTATCCACTAGCCCTGGAGCTATTGGATAAGGAATCCACAATAATGCATTATCCTAACTCTTATATCCCAATTTCCATTCCTAATTCCTGATCCAAAACTCATCACATCCATTAGGCATATCCAGAGATTAGTCCAAGATGTGGTTATGGCAGAAAGTTGTGCAACATGTGGTTATGACAGAAAGTTTTCCAAGATGTGGTTATGAAAAATTGAGTAGAAAAATGTTGGATAAGAGGTAAACATTGACACATAAAGTGTCTAATAACCCAATTATTAGCAAAAATAATTGGGGTATAAGGATTTTTATCTGAAATTAATTTAATTGTGGATCCCTGAACATTGATACCCCCTAATGTTATCAAAGACCAACCTTTGAGGGAATTGTTAAAACATGAGATTGATAGATTAAATAATTTTATTTACATTGCAAAGTAAGTTCTTCTGTTCAGGACACAGCTTATTTCAAACTAAAAGACACATTAAATAATGTCCTTTCTCAACATAAGTCTATTAAAGTTGATCACAGATCACTTTCAGACAAATATAGTCATCTACGCAAAGTTATTGATGATCTAAAAGATGAAAATACTTCTTTAAAGAATGAAAATATGCTTATGCATAGTGAATTAAGAAAATTGAAAATTGATTTCCAAAATTTAAGTAATAAATGCTTTATAGATGAGGAAAGAAATGTTCTATCTATTGCTAGGATTAATGATCAACTATCTTATATTCTTGATATGAGAAATAAATTGTCTGATCTTGAGAAAAAAATTTCTGAATTAAAGGCTGTTCAGAATACTCATTATCATGAGTTAAATAATATTTCTCAACCTGCTTTTAATCATAAAAATAAACAGCCTGAACAGGGTGTTTCTTTTCTCCCTTGTAATGTACCAATTTTTCCAGCTGAAAATTATTCTGTAAAATCTGTTACATCAAATAAGAATAATTTTAATGCTCACAATGAGCCATCTACCTCTGTAAATAATGAAATATCTGAACATCTTTCAAGACTTCAAGAATTGATATCTTTGAATAGTTCAAACCTTAAAACTGACCATCCTGGTAGTAATAAAATTTGGCCTTAATTGGACCAATATCCTACCTTTGAAGGTGATTCTTCATTTGATTGGCAACACTTTATCCAAAGAATTGATAATTTAAAGAGATCTTATAAACTTCGAGATGAGGAAAATGTTTCTAAGTAAATTTCTTTATTTTCCAATGTAGCCTTGATGTGGTATGAATCTGTTTAGTTAGATAACACACATTATACATGGAATGAATGGAAAACTTTGATTGAGAATCAGTTTGGTGGTTCAAAATTCAGGTTGGCTCAGAAAAGACTGTATGAAAATACTAAATATGTATCCTCCTCTGTTGAAAACCCCATTGTGTTTCTTATGAAATTAACAAAAATCCTGAGAGCAATTGATCCAAAGATGGATTATGATATTTGGAGAGATAAAATCCTGTATGAATTACCAAATTCTCTTAGAGATTTAATTGTAGCTAGAACTGAGCATGTAAGGGAACATTCTTCTTTCATTAATATCTGTAATGAAGTACTGCTCAACCATAGATATGAACCAAAAAATTACCTTGGAAAATCTTATCATGATCAAAATAATCCCTCTAAAAAGCCCCCAGAAAAATCTAGTAAACCCTCTTCCCCAGTTGCACCTAAAAAATATGCAACAAATACTTGTTTTAAATGTAACAAATCATGGAAAAAGAGTCATGTTTGTGACAAGAAAATTCATCTTGTTGAAAAAAATGAAGACACTGATGATACTGAAATTGATATCAATAATTCTTCTAGTGACTGTGAAAGTAATATCTCCTATGGCAATGAATCTCTTAAAGATGTTTTAATGTTAGAACAGGATGTCCATTATTTAGATAATATATCTGAAGAATGTGTATTGGATCTATCTTTGGTGGAAAATGCTGAAATAATTAAAGATATTACTAACAATTCTATATCCATATCCCCTTTGAAAGCACCTGTTATTATTAATGGTAAAAATGTTGAGGTAGTTATTGACTCTGGTGCTGGATGAAGTGTAGAGTCTTAAAAAGCACTAGCTTCAGTGGATAAGGATTATTTGAGTAAATTATTACCTATGACATCTGAAAAATGGAGAGGGTGTGGTTCTATTTTGTGTCCTATGGGCAAATACAAAACCTCTGTATTCTTCAAATATAATGGTGGTTTTGTCAGAGCTATTTGTGAATTTTTTGTCATGAAGAATGATAATTTAAGCAATTGGTTTAATATGGGTAATGATATTTTAACCATGTTTGGTTTGAAATTGGACCCAGCTAATAATTGCTTCACCTTGGGATTGAATTTCAAAAGAAAATTCAAAATTTCCTTACCTAGAAAACCTTCTGCGCATCTGTTAAAGTCTTGTAACTCATTAGTCCAGTTTAAAGGCAGACCAAAAAGTGAAATGGATAATTTATTGAATGAAATCAATACTGCTTCTTTTGGTGATCAGTTTACTAGTGAACAAAAGGATTCTATAATTGCCTCAATTACCTCTTTCCCTATGGCTTTTGCTCATGGCTCTCATGTCTTAGGAATTGTTCAGGATGAAATGAAAATTACTTTATCCTGTAAGTTGAGTGATATTCCTCCTAGTCTTAAGGAAAAACCATATCCTTCTTCTCCAACAAAAAGAAAGGATATTGAAGATAACATTGCCACATTATTAATAATGAATATCATTGACAAGGTGGATGTCACCCCCAAATATTGTGTCATCTCCCCAGTCTTGATTTCTTATGAGAAGGATAAGGCTAGATTATGTGGAGATTACTGAGCATTAAACACTTATACTGTTGATGATATTTATACTTTACCCAGAATTAATTCAATACATGCTACCTTGCAAGGTGCAAAATTTATTAGTTGTCTGGATGGTAATAAAGGGTATCATCAAGTTCTAGTTGAGAAAAATTCTCAAAATTTTTTACTTATTGCTACACATATGGGAATATATAAGTATGTTAGAATGCCATTTGGCCCTAAAAATGCCCCTTCAGTTTTTCAAAAAGTCATGGATAACACTTTCCATCAGGAAATAATTGAGGGATGGCTCATGGTGTATATTGATGATATTATAGTTTTTTCTAAAACTTTTGATGAACATATGATTCACTTCAATAGTGTTTTTCAAAAAATGGATGAAATCAATATGACCTTGTCCTTGAAAAGTGTGAATTTGCTTTTCAATCTTTGAAAGTCCTTGGCCATGTTGTTTCAGGCCTACAAATTTTTGTAGACCACAACAAAGTTGCTGCAATTCAAAATGTAAAGGCACCAACTTTGTAAGAGAAATCCAAAGTTTTTTGGGTATGTGTGGCTATTTTAGACAATATATTAAAAATTATCAGGTCATAGACTTGCCTCTTACCAAACTAACTAGAAAAGATGTTGGATATATCTGGAATAATGACTGTCAAAAGGCTTTTGATGCATTAAAATGTTGTTTAATGACAGCCCCTATCTTGGCTCTTCCAGATTTCAACAAACCTTTTGTCCTGTACACAGATGCTAGCTTTGTTGGTCTGGGTGCTGCCCTTCACCAGAAACAAATTATTAATGATAAATCCTCAGAGTTTATAATTTTTTATATTTCAAGAACCTTGAGAAATAGTGAATTGAAATATGGTGAAACTCAATTAGAGTGCTCAGCAGTTTTTTGGGCTCTTGAGAAGCTTCATTACTACCTGGTAGACCAAGAGTTTGAATTGGTAACTGACTTTAGTGCTGTGAAGTCCCTCTTAAACCTAAAAACACCAAATAGACATATGTTTAGGTGGCAACTTGCTGTTCAAGAATACAGAGGAAGAATGACAATTATCCATAGGGCTGGAAATTTTCACTCCAATGTTGATATGCTTTCCAGATTGCTTCTTCCAAATAATGACTCCAATCCTGATTATGTACCTGAAGATGATACTGTTCATATTCATGGTATATTTATATTTTATATGGAAGAAAAGTTATTACAATTAATTCTGGATTCATATGATAAAGATTCTGATTTAAATAAATTATTTACTATCTTAAATGTTCCTACGAATGCTTCAATTCAAGCATTGATTAAAACTCTTCCTGAAAAGTATCAAAATTTGTTTATTAAGGGAAAGTTTTCTATTTAAGATGGTTATATATATTATAGAAGAAAGCTTACTAATGTAATTGTAATTCCTCCTTCTATGAAAGAAACTATCCTCAAACTTTGTCATGATGAAATATTAGCTGGTCATTTTGATCTTGAAAAAACAATGATTAGAATCAAAAACACTGCTTGGTGGGCTAATATGTCTGAAGATACAAAATTATATGTTGAATCTTGTGATTCCTGCCAGAAATCTAAAAGGTTGACAGGTAAAAGAGCAGGGTTATTACAACATATTGAAGCACCTGATGCTCCCTGGAAAATCACTAATATGGATTTTGTCACTGGTCTTCCTGTAGCAGGTAAGGACAGTTATAATTCTGGTTGGGTAATGGTGGATAGATTTACTAAAATGTGAAAATTTATTCCCACACACATAGATTTCTCCACCAAATACTTAGCTTTCTTATGGTGGTCTTATATGTTCAATATAGTTGGATTCCCTAGAGCCATTATATCTGACAGAGATCCCAAATTTACATCTGAATTCTGGATGTCTTTAATGGATATATGTGGTTGTGAATTAAAATTATCTACTACTCACCATCCCCAGACTGATGGTCTAGCTGAGGGAATGATTCAAACTCTAGAGGATATGATTAGAAGTTATTGCTCCTTTGGCTTGGAATATAAAGATAATGACAGATTTACTCATGACTGGGTTACTTTGCTCCCAGGTCTTGAATTTGCTTATTATAGCACTGTTCACTCTGTTACTCAAAAGAAGCCTTTTGAGCTTTGGCTAGTTTATGTCCCTAATACTTCTGCTCAAATACTCAATACTAAATTGCCTAAATTGGAATTACACCCTGGTGTCTAATCTTTTGTTCAAATGCAACAACTGTGCAGGAGACATGCTCAGAATTGTATTGATAAAACATTTAAATATGAAAATAAAAGCTGGGATAAATCCCATAAGGAGCACACATTAAATGAAAGTGATGAAGTGTTGATATCTAATGTCCATTTCAATTCAAATGGTAACAACAAATTGAAAGATCCTTTTGTAGGGCCTTTTGTTGTTAAAAGAATGATTGGAGATAATGCAGTTGAAATTGTGTTATACTCTCCATATGATATAAAACATCCTGTTTTCCCCATTTCCCTGCTGAAACCTTATACTTCCAACAGTGATTTATTCCTAATCAAAGAGGAAGACCTAAGAAAAATCCTCAAGAAATCACTGAAACTGCAAAAATTGATAAAATTCTGAATGATAGAATTGTCACTTCTGAAAAAGGTGTTGAGTATTTGCTAAGATATAAAAATAGGTCATCTGAATATGATGCATGGATACCTGGTAAAGAAATTTCAAACCTTCCTACTCTGTTTAAAAAGTATAAAAATAAAAAATCATAGCATTTGTTTAATTGTTTTTTTAGAGTGAGGGAGTGTCAGCCAGGTTGTTCCAGGAGCCCAGTGAATATACATACAAATTTATTGAAATTAAAAGAGGACATAATAGTTGAAACTTATGTATTTACATTAAATTTATATTACATAATAAATTATATAAATATTTTATTTTATAAGTAAAATAAATTTTTTATTAATTTTAATATCATATAAATTAAGTATACATCAATTTAATTATCATATTCCATATAAAGGGACACATTTTAATGTATTTGATAAATAATTAATTAATTACATTTCTATAATATAATTACATCCTTTTGATCATCTTATATTTTAATTACATTAATTATTTAATTTAAATATGTAACTAAATCTTTTCATATAAACTATTATCCATAATTAGTGGCGCTTTTTTGACCCTTAATTGTGTCAATGAAATATTAAATAAATGAAAAAAACTTATTTAATAAAATAGTATTCAAATTCTAAGTTTAAACTAATTATTTGTTTCAGTTAAACTAGTTATTTAATTACATAGTTAAAACAATTAATTAATTTTTGCTTTAAACTGAATTAAATTTGATTACTACTTTGTTGCGTCAAAACATTTTATTTTTTTCACTTAAAAACTCTGAAAACACATTGTAATACCTGTTTTTGAATTATTCTTTCCCATAGTTCTTATGTCACAGGGTTTTTTAGTTACTCATTATATTAATTAACTGATTTGGGGATTTATGGTGGGAAAATTATTCTCTTAATTGGGAATTAATTATTTGTTTCATATTTCTCTCTCAATTACTATGTTACAATTCTTTTCTTTTATCTTCTTGTTTTATCTTATTACTATTTTGTATATACTCATTTGTAGCGCTTCAGAGGTCCCATTACTTATAAAAAGGCCTTTGGTAAACCCCTTTTGCCGCATCACTTACTTACTCATATTATTGTTAAATAATACATTATATTTTATTATTTGTAGTGGCGCTTCAGTTCCCTTAAATATTAAATACAATTTAAAAGGTTGCTTTAAGAATATTTAATTAATTGTAGTTGATAATTGAGCAGAGAGAAAGATAAAAGACTTACTAGTATAACCTGTTCACCCCTTGTCATCTTTTTTGTCTATTAGTCCCATTACTTTATTGTCCAGTTCTTTCTTTTCCTCTATCTTCTCCTTGTCCTTCTTCTAGACGAGCCAGCCGACAATTTTAATACCTTTGTACAATTTGGTGTACTGTGGAGTAAGGAAGCTTCATATTCTTAGCAACATGGGAGATGTTGTTAAGCCTAGATTCTAGGAAAACAATATATTCCCTTTCTTGGGGCATTAATTGGGTTTTCTGGGAGCAAGGTGATGGCATAGTTGGAGTAAATTGCTAAAAAAAGTGTAATTGTTTTAGCAAGAAACATATAAAAAAAGATCCATTTTAAAAAATGAACTTACTACATTATGAAGCAATAGGTTTAGAAAATTTGCATAAAAATTTAAAGGCAAAAAATAGATTATGGTTGAGAAAGAGAATTTTGAAAATGACAATAAAAAATTAATGCATAAAATTACCACCTACATTTGTCTTGTCACTGTACACAGTAGTGGTTTTAGTCATTACTTTAAAGATTTTCTTTCAAAGTAGGGATGCTTCTACAAAAGGCTTTATAAAGTCCATATATTGATAAGGAGTCTAATGAATAATCAAATTATTTTATTAGAAATATGGTACCCTATAATAATCAGTTTCAAGTAATAATTCAATGAAAACAGTTTTTCTAGAACAAGAAAACCTATAATAGCTGCAACCATTATTTATCTTAAAAAATTGTAACATCTGAGTGAGACAAAAGAAAATATAGTATTTAATATAGCCTGAAAATTTTACAGCTTGATTATTTTAGATTAAATTTTTTTGCAAGAAATTAAAGGAAAAAAATTGGGTTGGAACACCTAATTATATAGGTGAAAAATGGAATTTTAGGGTGAATAATAATGACCCACTACTTTAACATAATTTTGTCATTAAATTAATTTAATTCATAAAAATAAAAAAAAGCCATTATTTTATTTAAAATAGGATGAATAGTGCTTCTTACAGTTTTAAACCAAGTCAAAATGAGGATGGACTTTTATGTAAGTCTTTCTCTCATTTTTTCTTGTTGATAAGTATAATATTTAATAAAATAATTTAATTTAATCCCCCTATCATATATTTTTATAATAGTTTATTCACATAATTTAGTGCCCTTCCCAGGGCCCATAATAAAATAGGGAATTTTTTGGGTTTATCCTCAGCTTGGGTGAAAGCTTTTCTTCCCCATAATAGGGGGTACCAATGTTGACCGATCCGCAATTAAATTAATTGCATATAAAAATCCTTATACCCCAATTATCTTCTGCAATTATTTTTGCTAATAATTGGGTTATTAGACACTTTACATGTCAATTTTCACCTCTTATCCGACATTTTTCTACTCAATTTTTCATAACCACATCTTGGACAACTTTCTGTCATAACCACATGTTGAAAAACTTTCTGCCATAACCACATCTTGGACTAATCTCTGTATATGCCTCATGGATGTGATGATTTTGGGATCAGGAATTAGAAATGGAAATTGGGGTATAAGAGACTACAGACTTCTGATGACCTCCAATCCTGTTACCACCAGGCCTAAACCAGTTGACAAAAATTTGTAAAAATTAATAGATTATTCAATATTAAAGGTAAAGGAACAAAAACTAAAGAATTAGCTTTCTTATGGTGGTCTCGTATATTTAATACTTCTGGTTTTCCTAAAGCCATAATCTCTGACAGAGACCCTAAATTTACTTCTGAATTTTGGATGTCTCTGATGGATGTTTGTGGTTGTGATCTGAAACTATCTACTGCCCATCACCCTCAGACTGATGGATTAGCTGAAAGAATGATTCAGAATCTGAAGGACATGATAAGAAGGTACTGTTCATTTGGCCTTGAGTATAAATACAATGACAGATTCACTCATGATTGGGTTACCTTACTGCCTGGGTTGGAATTTGCTTATAATAGCACTGTTCATTCTGTTACTCAACAAAAGCCTTTTGAGCTCTGGCTTGGATATGTTCCAAATACTCCTTCCCAAATTCTCAATAATAAAATACCTAAATTGGATTTACATCCTTGTGTAAAATCTTTTCTTCAAATGCAACAACTTTGCAGAAGTCATGTTCAAAAATGTATTGAAAAATCCTTTGAATATGAGAAGAAGAGATGGGAAAAATCCCATAAAGAATACAATTTTAAAAAGGGTGATTAGGTGTTGATTTCCACAGTCCACTTCAATTTACAAGGTAATAACAAATTGAAAGACCCATTTGTTGTAAGAAGAATGGTTGGTGATAATGCAGTTGAAGTTATTTTGTATTCCCCATATGACAGAAAACATCCTGTTTTTCCAATATCTCTTTTGAAACCTTACACATCCAATAGTGATTTATTTTGAAAAAGGAGGGGAAGACCAAAAAAGACCCCTAATGAAATCACTGAGATAGCAGAAATTGATAAGATTCTAAATGAGAGAATAGTTAATGCTGAAAAAGGTACAGAATACTTATTGAAATTCAAGAATAAATCTTCTGAATATGATTCTTGGATACCTGGGAAGAAGATATCTAACCTTCCTACTCTGTTAAAGAAATATAAAAAGAAAAAATCATACCATTTTTTTTATTGTTTTTTTTTTAGAGTGAGGGAGTGTCGGCCAGGCTACTAGACTTACCCAGTGAAATAATAAATTATTTACTTGATGAAGCCACACCTTATCATTTTAATTATTTAACTATAAATTAGTTACATTAAAATTACTTATAATAAATTAACTAATTACAGAATGATAAAATTAAATGAATAATTAAAATTAAATATAAAATTGTCCCTTATATTTTTTCTCTAACACCGTGCTCATTTGACAGGTTGGAAGAAATAAAGATTTATATTAAAAAATGAATTTTAAATTAAAATAAGATTTCAATATTCAAATAAAATCAAATATATACAAAAAATTCAAATTTCTTATTTAGAATTGACTTCTACTGTAAATATTAAATAAATTGATGTATTTCTGACATACTCTGTAAATACATCTTTTTGATGCCTTCTTTTTAGAACAACTTTATTATTTGAAAATACTCCTTCTGGAATATTCTTTTTCTCTCTCTCTCATACTACTGTTTTTAGAAGTTGATTGCCGTGCTTTGTCCCTCCTTTGCCTATATAAGGCCTCTCTTTTGGTTGTTTTTTATTCATTCATTACTCACTTATTTTATTACAACTATTTACAATCCCTTTATTACTATTTATTATTGCCTTAGTATTTACATTAAACATAATTCTAATACATTAATTTTAATAATAATCCAACTCTTTACCTCTTATTATTGAGTAAATAATCTTTAAGATAGGAAAATATGTACCTGAGTTTGAATCCCTTAAAAACCATTGTTACTGCCATTGGACCTCCCTATAAAACCTTCTAGACTTGAAAGACCCCTTGACAGATGAGATGAGAAATAGAGGAATGAAATAGAGGAATTGAAAATATTTGACAGATGTTTGAGATGAGGATGAAATAGATATGAGTGATGAATGAAAAAAAACACTGACAAAATATGCGATTTCATGTTGAGCTGGTGAAAGAAAACCAATAAAGCCCAAAATACTTAGAAAAATCCACCGCAACTACTAAAACCCTTAAAACACATAATTAAGCTATGACAACCTTGAGACATAAAATATAGAGCCAAATTATCTCTACTTAATGGTACTAAGCACTTAACCCTAAGATATAAGGTTAGCCTGTAAAATACAAAAAACAAAATTAAACAGCTATCTTTTTGAAATGAAAAATGAGTAAAGGACCCCTTAAAACTTGGAATATGAAAAATATCAACAAGACATCAAATATAGAGAAAAGCCAGGGCTATCCAATGGTAGTACCCACATACCTTTAGTCCCAATATTCACTGAATAAAACCAGAAAGGCTACTTCTGTGAGTTCTCCTTTAACTACAAAATTAGCTCAAATTAATAAATCATTAAACCAATCAGGACATGGAAATGGAGGAAGTGAAGATTCTTGTAGAGACAAATTCCCAGGAACAAAAACCTTCAATAAACCCCCCAGAAGAGCTTCCCAAAGGCTTAAAGATAAAAAAGATGCCCTTAAACCAGCAGGTAAAAAATCTCTCTACTCACATCAAGGAGTTGAGGACAGAAAACCTCAAGCTGAGGTCAAGAATAGACTGTCTAGAAGACAAGGTAAGAAACATAGAGTCTTTTCTTCAAGAGAAGAAGAAACCTCCTCCTTCAAAAGCCCTTCCACAACTGGCCCCCCAGCAACAAGAAAAGGTGGAAGTCTCAAAGTGGCAGTGGGATTGGCTGAACACCCAGTGGGATTATCTGTCCCAACAGCAACAGCAACAAGCACCTCAGGCAGGTCCTTCAAGAACAAATCAGTTCAATCCAACACCTCCTCATCCCCATCAAGGAGGAAGAAGGAGAAAGAAAAACCACCTCCAAGTCTTTCACAAGCCATGGTAAGCCCCTCTATTGAATCTCAAGTACCATTTCTTGTAACTGATTCAGTTCCTTCAGGTAATTCTGGAAGAGGAGATGAGACTGTGAGACCTGTAGAGGCTGAGAACAGTAGACAAATTGCTCAAATTTCAAATGTATCTAATCCTTTAGTTCTAATTGCTACTTCAATGATAAATCCTGATATGGCTATTATTGATGAAACACTTGAGCCTGAGTTTTATGGGAATCTGGAAAGTTACTCTGTTTCCTTATTGAGAAACACTCCAGATGTAGCTAACATTAATGATGAATATTTGAGGGATATTATTGCTAAACAAAATCATATAATGAACAACATGCAATTGACTCAGAAATATAATAGTTTGTTAACTGAACAGGGTTATCAAGCATTGAGGAGTGAGTTACAGAGAGTTTCTGATGATTTGCTTCATTACAAAGCAACCCATGAAAAGAAAGTTGTTTTATGGAAAAATATCAAAAATGATTTGTCTAAACTGCAAGATACTGTATCTGCCTGTTGCCTGGAGCTAGAGGTAGATAAGATGAACCTGAAGAGATTGAGTGATCATTATTCATCTTTTTTAAAATAAAGCCCAGTTATCTTTTGCAACAATCAATGAGAGTCTATCTAGTCTTCCAAGAGTGAAAACCAGACTAACAACCATTGAATAAAAATTGAATTCATTGTTTAATGATCAAAGATATTCTGAAACTTCTTTGAAGGAACATATGGTACAGGATGCTCCAAGTTTACCTGTTGCTAGTTCATCTAAAGTAAAATTAGATTTAGAAATGCCTGTTGATACCACTGATTTTCCATCAAAAACTGATGATGTACCAGGATCTTCAACAGAAGTATTAAACAATGAGATTACTGCACAATTGGAGAATTTACAGCTGCTTCTTACTCAGAAACAAGCTAATACTAAGGAGGCTCCTTCAAATCAAAAGAATTGGCCAAAACTTGACCAGTACCCAACATTTGATGGTGATTCTTCTTCTGATTGGCAGAAATTCATTAGCAGAATTGATAACTTAAAAAATTCTTACAAACTCCCAGATGAGGAAATTGTGTCTAAGTTAATTTCTTTGTTTACCAATGTAGCCCTAAAGTGGTATGAATCTGTTCTCCTGGATAGAAATGACTACTCATGGGAAGATTGGAAAAAATTGATTAAAGCACAATTTGGTGGCTCCAAGTTTAGGATGGCTCAACAAAGGCAGTATGAGGAAACTAGATATAGCTCTTCTACTGATAAACCTATTGAGTTCTTAATGAAACTTGTAAAAATCTTGAGGGCAATGGACCCAAATATGGAGTTTTAGTTATGGAAGGACAGGATCCTTTATAAATTACCAATGTCTTTGAGAAACTTGATAGTGGCCAGGACTGAGTTCTCCAGAGAACCTTCTTCCTTCATTACGACTTGTAATGAGATCCTTCTAAACAACAAGTATGATGCCAGAAGATTCATTCCTAGGACCCCTTTGGAGAAATCCTCCACTTACCAACAGAAACCTCTGGAAAAGGTTGGTAAACCTTCTGCCCCTGTTGCACCAAAAAATTATGCAACAAAAACTTGCTTCAAGTGCAACAAGCCTTGGAAGAAAGGCAATGTTTGTGACAAGAGGATAAATCTTGTTGAACAAACTGAGGAGCAGGCTGATGACACAATAGCACTGGATGATACTTCAAGTGATTGTGCCAGCAATATTTCATATGAATCTCAACAAGAAATCTTGATTCTGGAAGAAGATATTCATTATTTAAATACTATTGATATTGATAATAATGATTTATCTACAGTTGAGGATGCTGAGATCATAAGGAACATTGAGGATAGCTCAATTGTTATTACCCCTCTCAAAGCACCAGTCTTGATCAATGGAACCAGCGTTGAAGTTGTTCTGGATTCTGGAGCTGGAGGAAGTGTAGTATCTGAAAAAGCACTTGCTTCAGTGGATCAAGACTATAAATCAAAACTGATGCCTATCATTTCTGAAAATTTGAGAGGTTATGGCTCTGTTTTGTCCCCCATTGGTAAATACAAAGCCACAGTGTTTTTTAAATATAACCATGGCTTTGTAAGAGCTATTTGTGATTTTGTTTTCATGATAAATGATAATTTAAGCAGTTGGTTTATCATAGGAAATGACATTTTAACCAAATATGGCATAAAATTAGATCCTTCAAACCAATGCTTCACAATGGGGATGAATGGGAAGAGAAACTTTAAGATTTCCCCCCCAAAAAAAAATTGTTAAAACCAGAATTGAACACATGTAATTCTGTGATTAAATATAAAGGAAGGTCTACAAAGGAAATGCATGCTCTCATGTCTGAAATTGACAATGCTTCTTTTGGAGAACAACTTTCTGGTGAGGATAAAGATTCCATCATTAAATTGAGAAAATCTTTTCCTATGGCCTTTGCTCATGGGTCACATGAACTAGGATTAGTTAAGGAAGAAATGAAACTTTTATTATCTTGTCCATTAAATGACATACCACCTAGTTTGAAGAAGAAGCCTTACCCTGCTTCTCCCACAAAGAGAAAAGATTTTGATGATAATATCTCTACCCTTTTGAAAATGAATATTATTGAAAAGGTAGTTGAAACACCTAAATATTGTGTTAGCTCACCTGTCCTAATTTCTTATGAGAAAGATAAAGCCAGGTTATGTGGTGATTATAGAGCATTGAATACTTATACTGTTGATGATATCTACCCTTTACCTAGAATTAGCTCTATACATGCTACCTAACAAGGTGCTAAATATATAAGCTGCTTGGATGGTAACAAGGGATATCACCAGGTACCTGTTGAGAAGAATTCCCATAATTTTCTGGTGATTGCTACTCATATGGGTATTTATAAGTATATTAGGATGCCATTTGGCCCTAAAAATGCCCCTTCAGTTTTTCAAAAAGTTATGGATAACACATTCCATCAGGAGATAATTGAAGGATGGCTGATGGTTTATATTGATGATATCATTATATTCTCAAAAACATTTGAGGACCATCTCAACCACCTGTGTAAAGTGTTCCATAAAATGGATGAAATAAATATGACACTTGCTTTGAAGAAATGTAAATTTGGTTTTCATTCCTTAAAAGTGCTGGGTCATGTTGTTTCAGGTTTACAGATATGTGTTGACCAAAATAAAGTGGCAGCTATACAGCAGGTGAAGGCTCCTACCACGGTTAGAGAGCTCCAGAGTTTTTTGGGAATGTGTGGATACTATAGACAGTATATTAAAAATTACCAAGTCATAGCATTACCCCTTACCCAACTGACTAGAAAGGATGTTGCTTTTGTCTGGAATAGTGAAAGACAGAGAGCTTTTGACACTATTAAACACTGTTTGATGTCAGCACCAATTCTTGCTTTACCTGACTTTAATCAGCCATTTGTTTTGTACACTGATGCCAGTTTTATTGGTCTTGGTACTGCCCTCCATCAAAAACAAATGATAAATGATAAAGTATCAGAAGTAGTAATTTGTTATATTTCAAGAGCCTTGAGAAATAGTGAATTAAAATATGGTGCCACTCAGCTTGAATGTTTAGCCGTAGTGTGGGCTCTAGAAAAGCTACATTATTACCTAGATGACCAGAAATTTGAACTTGTTACTGACTGCAGTGCAGTTAAATCCCTTTTAAACTTGAAAACACCTAACAGAAATATGTTCAGATGGCATTAAGCTGTTCAGGAATACAGAGGGAGAATTAAAATTATCCATAGGGCTGGTATTTTTCACTCATGTGTGGATATGTTATCAAGGTTACCTTTAACAAATGATGACTCTAATCCTGCTTATGATTCTGAGGATGAAATTATTCATATTCATGGGATATATGTGGTTGATATGGAGGAAGAGCTATTACAGCTTATTCTGGATTCATATGATAAGGACACTGACTTGAAAAATTTATGCACCATATTAAATGATCCAAAGAATGCTTCAATAAAAGCATTAATTAAAACCCTTCCAACAAAGTACCAGAAGGCTTTGGAGAAAGGTAAATTTTCAATTGATGAAGGATATCTATATTATAGAAGAAAGTTGAGTAATGTCATTGTTATTCCTCCTTCTATGAAAGAAATCATCTTGAAAATTTGTCATGATGACATATTAGCTGGACATTTTGATCTTGAAAAAACAATGATCAGAATTAAAAACACTGCTTGGTGGGTTAATATGTCTGAAGACACCAAATTATATGTTGAATCTTGTGATTCTTGCCAAAAATCAAAAAGATTGACTGGTAAGAGAGCTGGATTAATGCAACATATTGAGCCTCCTGATGCACTATGGCAGATAATAAACATGGATTTTGTAACAGGATTACCTATTGCTGGAAAAGACAGTTATAACTCTTGTTGGGTTATTGTGGACAGATTCACCAAAATGTGTAAATTTATCCCTACTCACAAGGATGTTTCCACTAAGGAATTAGCTTTCTCATGGTGGTCTCATATGTTTAATACTGCTGGTTTTCCTAAAGCCATAATCTCTGACAGAGACCCTAAATTTACTTCTGAGTTTTGGATGTCTCTGATGGATGTTTGTGGTTGTGATCTGAAACTATCTACTGCCCATCACCCTCAGACTGATGGATTAGCTGAAAGAATGATTCAGACTCTAGAGGACATGATAAGAAGGTACTGTGCCTTTGGCATTGAGTATAAAGACAATGACAGATTCACTCATGATTGGGTTACCTTACTGCCTGGGTTGGAATTTGCTTATAATAGCACTGTTCATTATGTTACTAAACAAAAGCCTTTTGAGCTCTGGCTTGGATATGTTTCAAATACTCCTTCCCAAATTCTCAATAATAATATACCTAAATTGGATTTACATTCTGGTGTAAAATCTTTTCTTCAAATGCAACAACTTTGCAGAAGTCATGTTCAAAAATGTATTGAAAAATCCTTTGAATATGAGAAGAAGAGATGGGAAAAATCCCATAAAGAATACAATTTTAAAAAGGGTGATTAGGTGTTGATTTCCACAGTCCACTTCAATTTACAAGGTAATAACAAATTGAAAGACCCATTTGTTGGCCCATTTTTTGTAAGAAGAATGGTTGGTGATAATGCAGTTGAAGTTATTTTGTATTCCCCATATGACAGAAAACATCCTGTTTTTCCAATATCTCTTTTGAAACCTTACACATCCAATAGTGATTTATTTCACAAAAGGAGGGGAAGACCAAAAAAGACCCCTAATGAAATCACTGAGATAGCAGAAATTGATAAGATTCTAAATGAGAGAATAGTTACTGCTGAAAAAGGTACAGAATACTTATTGAAATTCAAGAATAAATCTTCTGAATATGATTCTTGGATACCTGGGAAGGAGATATCTAACCTTCCTACTCTGTTAAAGAAATATAAAAAGAAAAAATCATACCATTTTTTTATTGTTTTTTTTAGAGTGAGGGAGTGTCGGCCAGGCTACTAGACTTACCCAGTGAAATAATTAATTATTTACTGGATGAAGCCACACCTTATCATTTTAATTATTTAATTGTAAATTAGTTACATTAAAATTACTTATAATAAATTAACTAATTACAGGATGATAAAATTAAATGAATAATTAAAATTAAATATAAAATTGTCCCTTATATTTTTTCTCTAACACTGTGCTCATTTGACAGGTTGGAAGAAATAAAGATTTATATTAAAAAATAGATTTTAAATTAAAATAAGATTTTAATATTCAAATAATATTAAATATATACAAAAATTCAAATTTCTTATTTAGAATTGACTTCTACTGTAAATATTAAATAAATTGATGTATTTCTGACATACTCTGTAAATACATCTTTTTGACACCTTCTTTTTAGAACAACTTTATTATTTGAAAATACTCCTGCTGGAATATTCTTTTTCTCTCTCTCTCATACTGCCGTTTTTAGAAGTTGATTGCCGTGCTTTTTCTCTCCTTTGCCTATATAAGGCCTCTCTTTTGGTTGTTTTTTATTCATTCATTCATTACTTATTTTATTACAACTATTTACAATCCCTTTATTACTATTTATTATTGCCTTAGTATTTACATTAAACGTAATTCTAATCCATTAATTATAATAATAATTCAACTTTTTACCTCTTATTATTGAGTAAATAATCTTTAAGATAGGAAAATATGTACCTGAGTTTGAATCCCTTTAACCTGTTGTTACTGCCATTGGACCTCCCTATAAAACCTTCTAGACTTGAAAGACCCCTTGACAGATACCCCCTAATATAATATATAAAGTGATTTTCTACGTAACTTCTTTTTCTTCCATGATTTTTACACCATGAAAATTATGAGATGAAAGCTGAAAGAAAGTTAAAAAACAATAAAAATCTTATGAACTGTGCTGAAAGAAGATAAATTTGATTTCAGTTACCATTTATTTGAATTTTCATCCTTAGTTGATATAAGTTTGAGAAGAAGTTAAAAAGTGTGATGAAGCTTTATTTAAATATGCTTAAATATCATAATGTAAAATGGGCTCTAAAAATTCATAGTCTGTAATTTACTACTGGTGAAAGTATATGCTTAACTGATTTTCTTTTCTCTTTTCTCTCTATTTTTTTTATTTTTTATTTATTTTTTTTGATAATGCAGTATATTATTTCATTTCAATAAATTAATAAGTTTTCAGAAATACATAATCAGGCATTTATGATGAATTCTTTCTAAATTTGGTTAGGACCATAATTTACTCTCATAAAAAGTCAGCTATCTAGATATCATTTGATCAAAAAGTAATATAATCTTCACATTTTATTGTGTTCTCTGTCACATGAGAAGGTTTGAGAAAATTCTCAGGAAAAAAAAATTAATTAAATTCCACCTTGAGTCAAAGGAAAAGTAAATTATCTTATCATTCAAAAATACTTTCTCAATGGTTAGTTATTCTATCTATATTGGCTTGATATTATGAGTTTACATCTAAGTATGGATGTACTAAATATATCCTGAAATATTTTAAATTACAGTTATGATGACTTTTTATTTTTTAATTTAATTTAATTGTTTTTTTTTTGAACATATTCATACAAATAGAAATTAAATTTTACTAAAAGAATATGGATTAAACTCAAGAAAGTTTTTCCCACCTAATGTCATTATGTTTGATGTTTCTCATCTATGTACATTTTGATACCACTCTCCAAAAAAAAAAAAAAAAAAAAACATTACACTTGAAAATTCAAATCAAATCATTAATGTATCATCATCATTTCATTGTCATTAAACCCCCCCCCCCCCCCCCCCCCCCCCCTCAGTCAAGCTTGAATGCTTAACAGTAACAAAAAAAAAAAAAGCTTTTTCTGTCACCTCTACATGTGTGGAATTATCATGTTAATATTTCTCATATATATATATATATATATTAAAAAAAAGATACTTAACACTTTATTGTAACCATTTGTCTGAAAAGAGAAAAAGACTGTTATAGACTACTAAAAACAATACTTGACACCAGATGTCATAAGTCTGGTAAAAAAAGGTTCATTGTTTCTAAAACTGTTTACTTTCCATATTTCAACGATAAGATACAAAATAAAAACTTCAAATGAACCACGCATGATATCAAATCAACATGAGAGATATTATGCTGAATTAAAGAATTGATAGAAACCTTTAAAAATTTGATAACATAAATGTTTATGATTCGCTTAATGATGTAAATTCATATTTTGTTGTGGTATTTCGGCTGTGTAGAGTTGAGGAAAATGCTGTGAATAAATTATGCACTAGAAATCGGGTTTATATACGATTTTTTTTTTACTTCTCGCCAAACAGATGTTATATATCTTCCTATTTAAGTATTGATTCAAGAAAATCTAAATCAACCAAAATGTAGGAATTAAAAGACTTACAAGAGTTGGGAAACTTAGTCTCCATAAAGATAGTTAAAGTTTTAATTCAAATTTTTTTAAAAACACCAGAACCATCTATCAATCTTTAGCTCCAGGGGACTAACTTGTAGGATAGTATAGGGTAATGAATCGATTGCCTACGATATTCAGCTCTTTAAAAAACACTTCCTACTTTGGGTGGCGAAACACAAGGTAATGGACCGTATTATATCTGCAGAACTGCTTTTCAGGAATCTACGATTAATCAAACAGAAGTAACAGTGAAAGTAAGAAAGAAAAAGAGTTTTTAAGGAAAACACTTGGGATAAAGCATCAGATGGTAATTAACAATTTACCACAAATTACCGCCAACACTCTGGACGTCGACTGATGACTTTAGCTGCTTCGCTTTGACGAAGACTAACAACCAGAGTTTCAGCACCAAGAAGCGCCCTCATTTCCTGAAAATATTTTTCTTCCCCCTTTTCATTTTTAGTCTGATCCTCATATACAATTTCCATTACTTTTTTCAAAGTTTCACTGTCCATCCGAAGCAACCCACATGCTGCACGCAGTCTTGAAAGGCCTTCAAGCGATTTTTGATTCGCCCCCAGTATCCCTACCCAACCAACCTCCACATCTACACTTAATTGTTCCCCACCTAGCTGTGATATTGCAGTCAAATATGGACCTCCTGTTATTATCTTTTCAAGCATATATTCGGCCATTTCGCTGATAATCTGCCCAAATATTACTTGCTGTTTCATATCTGGCAATATGGTGCTTAGCTTTTCATAATAGTGCTTCCAAGTGGTCAGAGGCCGAATTAGCTCGGTGCTAATTGTCGTGTAAAGATCCTGTTGGCTTTCGACTGTTTTGTCATCAGTTCCTAAATCCCATCGCCTGATATGTGATAATCAGCGTTTTGAAATGGCAGAAAACTTGCATGCATGTGCATTCGAATCAGAATGATCACTAACTTGGAAATGTAACTTGCTAAATCACTAATTAAATCCTTTACTGCGAATTTGACCATTAGACGTTCACTTCGTTGGCTCACCATTTCTAATGTCGCGACAAAACTATCAAATAATCCTGCTTCGTCCCATTCTTCACAGGGTCCTATTTCGTCTAGTAAAGTTCTGGCAAGCTTTCCCAACTCCCTTTCATCCTTCATTGCTTGTTGCTTCACACCTTCGAAAAGCTCTACAAAAAACTGAATTTTAGCACCAAATAAATGGCTCAAGTCAGCCAAATTGATGGATTTTGTTGAACGAAAAAAATTTCACCAGATCATCACTCCAATCTCTACAAACAAAGCCAAACCAACGGCTTGCAACAGCTACCTTTGAAAGCTTTACGACCTTGTCAAAATTCATTTCAGAACTTCCTCTCACAAATGTCCCAATAGAATTATTATCCATTCCGTCAACTATTCCTTGAAGCTTCCTGCAAAATCCTTCTAATAATGGAATTTGTATTCGAAGAAAGAAATTTAGCTGAGTGTTTATAAATGGTATACGTGAGTAACGACTTGTTGATCTGTCAAATAAATCGCGTGTAGAAATTGCAAGAATCGGAGCAAAGTAAGTATTCAGTGGAGTTTGATCACTCTGATCAATATTCCATGAGGTCGAAGATGTCAAAAGCTCGAAAAACTTGTCATCGACAACTACAACGAAGATGAAAGTTTCAACAATTTGAATGGATGGTAAGAATTAAACTAATGAAGGTTTTAAGAGCAATGATACATTTTTTCTCAGTGCTTATCCAACTATTAAACCAATCTTCATTTCCCAAAATAGTGTCTACCGTCCCTTTCCAATGTTGGTCACCCATGGGCGGGGGCAGAAAGCCTCTAGATTGAATTGATTCATCGAATTCTAATGCTTGATATATGGCGTGCGCCAAAAGATCTTCCATATCTAAGATTTGGGGAACAATTCCCCTTAGTTTTTTTTCCGCAAGTTCAATCATTTGCATCGAGTAAAATTGCTATTTATAAATGATAGTAATAACATATCTAGCTCAAATCAATTACCCTCCGATATAAATTTCAAAATACGACCATTGGAAAAATACGAAAAAAGACTTGCCATGGGTGTGTAAGTGGGATTAAATCCAGCAAATTGAAACAACATCTGAACATCTTGCATAAAAAATCGTTCGTGATCAATTAAATTCTTCAACAAATGATTGAAAAACCATTCGGGCTAATATGGCGAAAAAAAAAGAGGGGGGAAATCAAAACATCAACAATCAATCAATCAAGGGGGGAACGCTTGAAACGAGCCTTATCCAGTCGATTGGTAGCTCGTTCGCTATCAAAATGAAAGCGAAACCGAAGGATAAGTGGCTTTACGATAGCTCGAATTGCCACAGGGTATCTAGGGGGATATCTTTTGTCTTTTCTTCCATTAGCTTGATGGTCTTGAGAGTGGCTTAAAAATGATGGATACTTATCAGCCCTGGAAGAGATATTCCAAAAAAAAATTATTAGTTATGAATTATATTTCATGTTATGATCTGTATATAAACGTTAGAAAGTGGGGAAAATCGCAAACAGGCGTTGTAATTGACAACATTTTTTGAAAGCTATCAGTAATGGCCCATCATGAAGGACCGTCCGACTGAGAGCATGTTCAACCACACTTGGCCATTTAACTTGGGTTTCCAACACCTGTATCAACTCTCTGAAACCCAAATGTCCACAAACATGATTCAGGCACATCATAATCATCCACAAACATCATGGTAAAAAATAAATAATTTGAAAGCAGTAAAAGTCAGTGTAAGTTACACACATATATATAAGCAGAAGTCATTCTATTCAAAGTAATGCTTACTGAGAAAAAATTTGGGCCAGGTATTGCCAAGTTTGAACCACCATTTCTTCTGCCAACTGACAAAGATTCGTATGACTATCATCACTATAAGCGGCTAGCATATCTCTCAAAGTAAACACCAATGAATGAAACACTTCTTCATCCCAGTTTGCATCGCAATCACGTCCAGATTTCTTAACGTCTAAACACTTTTGTTCTATGTTAGCCACAGTTTCGAACCATTTCTTGATTGCTTCCGATTCGCCTATACAGTTTAGCTGGCGCCGGATATAGATAGGCAAACTTTCTGGCGATTGAAGAAGTTCTTTGAAATTAATGAGGTCGTTTTCAAGTAGAACAAATTCGTTACTTAATGAGTGTGCCTTGACTGAATGCTCTTTCAAGGTTTGACTGGCAGACTCGAGTGCAGTCTGAAGCATCTTTTGAGAATCTGTGAACTTTTCGCCGAACCATCAATTTAATTGAGTGTGAAAAATCGGAATTTAAAAGGCCAATTCGATTGAAAAATGAGGGCGACCCCGAGTGAATTAAAGAATAATCATGATTGAGGTATGAAAAAAGTTGCAAGAGTCAGCATAAGCATGAAGTAAAAGAGAGAAATTAACCACTTGCCTGAACATCGAGCTCATCGAACTCGCCCTGAAGAGTGATACTTTTAGCGGAAAACAATTCCGCTAATTGAGCATCACTCAAAGAATTGATTGATGTTCCTTGCTCTGATGTAAAAGAGTTGTCAATCAAGTCTTTGTACACCAGTTCCATGGAGGTGACGAGAGATGCATTTCCGATAGAGGTTAACAATTCACGGAAGTGTTGAGAAGTTGCCTGAGACAAGGGCGGCATCATTTTGGAGATTGAATCATCCATGGTCGGCCAAAAAAAAGGAAGTAAGAATGTGCAAGATGGAGGTAATACTTGCTCAAATTGCTTGGCGTTTTTGGAGAGGGATGAGTGTTTTCGTGTACGGCTGGATGCCCCAGACGCAGGAAGATTATTTCACTCAAAGTGGAGTAGTGTTGATGACCTTGAAGTATATCTAAGTCGTGAGTATTCTTGTGAGAAGGAAGATGAAATATAACCAGCCAACAACAGAGATCCGTCGCCCAAAACTAGAGGGTGATCTTTGGTGATGATGGTCAACTTCAAGCAGAAATCCTACATGTATTTTGATGTTGCCTTCAGTGGATAAACGCTCACAAATTTGTGATCCAAAACTCATTTCCACTTTTCATTGACAAAGGCAAAGTATCTTCATCTCAACCAAACTCCAAACCACTCGAAAGTATTGATAAAAAACTGATCAAAGTGTCAATGATAAAGGTGATTCTTCTGACTTAAATTTCCAAAAGTCCTTTTAAATGTAAAGACCAATAAATCAGTGTAGTGCTGCTCCTAAAGTTTGATATACCGGACAGAGGACAACTAAGTTAGGAGAACCGCCTTTCTTAATTCTACTAGCCTCAACATTGGTGGCCACTAAAATTGGAATAACCCATTCATTTTACTCTAATATTCCACTTTTCAGTCTTAATAATGGATTCCATCAACTCATCCCATCCACAATAATAGTTATCAAAGTACTCACTTCTGCCATTAGTGATCCACCCTTTTTTGCCCAGGCCCAACATTAGGGGGTATCAAAGTATTTCAATCTGACATTAAATTAATCACTAGGAAAAAAATGTTGGCACCTGCTAACAGGTGCCTCTCCCCAATTGAAATACCATAGTTCAGCCAGGGATGTGAACCTGCTAGCAGGTGCCAACTTTTTTTTTTCTTTCTGGTACATAGCAAATAAAAAATGAAATCCCCCATTTATTTTCCGCCATGTTTTTAACAATAGGGGGTATCAAAGTTAGAAATCTTCCATTTTACAATACCTCTTTTTTCAACCAAATCAACCATGATTATTTTTTAAAATATGCCATATTGTGCCCCCAAAACACCTTTTTACTAAGGATTAATGTCAAGTTTGTGGCTCTCTTTTTGTGTTGTGAAATACCCTTTAAATAATTACACATTTCTAACTTTGATACCCCCTAATAAATGGGTCACTTGGTGTGGGACATATCAAAGTTTGAGTTAAATCAAGCATTTATTTTGTGTGGGATCCACCATTACCACTGAAATTAGGGTATTAGAACTAAATAAATGGGTTATTTCAATTTTCTTATCCACTAGCCCAAGGGCAAGTGGATAAGAATCTCCTGTCATTAATAATGTTGGATATGGGCAAAAAAAAGAGTGAATCCCTAATGGTCGAAGTAAGTACTTTGATACCCCCTATTATTAATGGCAGAAGATTCTTATTCACTATCCCTGAGGCTGGTGTATAAGGAATATGAAATAACACATTTATTGTGCACTAATGCCTCAATTTCTTGTTAAAATGGTGGATCCCAGACTAATCCCATTCATAATAGGGGGTATCAATGTTCAGGGATCCGCAATTTTTTCCCGGGATCAGACATTATTAATTGCGGAAGATTATCCACTAGCCCCAGGGCTAGTGGATAAGGAATCCACGATAATGCATTATCCCGCCTCTTATACCCCAATTTCCATTCCTAATTCCTCATCCCAAACTCATCACATCCATGAGGCATATCCAGAGAGTAGTCCAAGATGTGGTTATGGCAGAAAGTTGTGCAACATGTGGTTATGACAGAAAGTTGTCCAAGATGTGATTATAAAAAATTGAGTAGAAAAATGTTGGATAAGAGGTGAACATTGACACGTAAAGTGTCTAATAACCCAATTATTAGCAAAAATAATTGTGGAAGATAATGGGGGTATGAGGATTTTTATCCGCAATTAGTGATCAGGAATTTTTTTCGCCCAGATCTGACATTAGGGGGTATCAATGTTGACCGATCCGCAATTAAATTAATTGCGGAAAATAATCTGCATACCCCAATTATCTTCCGCAATTATTTTTGCTAATAATTGGGTTATTAGACACTTTACGTGTCAATGTTCACCTCTTATCTGACATTTTTATCCTCAATATTTGATAACCACATCTTGGACAACTTTCTGGATATCCCAGCCTTCTACCTTGCTGCGCACTTCCATTCTCATCCCATCCTGTTCATTCTATCCGCTCAGAATTTCTCCCCATTTCATCTATTTGATTCTTCTCCTTTTCATCTCGCTATCTCATCTGCTTGTTTCTGCTCCTTTTCATCTTCATTTATAATAACATGCCTCGTCATCCTAGATCTTCTCAAAGGCAGCCATCACCCAGTTGTTCTTCAATTCCCACTACTTCCTCTTTCCCCCGCTCAGCCAAGAAATCAAAGACTGTTCAATTAAAAAAAGATGAACATCTCATTCTTATCAACTGGCTGAAAACCAAATCTAACTATGATTCTTGTTTTGGTACTGAGTATGCCACTAAAGTAGGATGGCCCCCCGCATCAAAAGTTAATGGCTATCTTCTAATGGCAAATGAATTATGGAATAAGACCAAGGGAAGGATTGATCTTTTGCCTAAACAGATGTCTGAACGATTCAAGCATTACCAAGCAAAATACAAGAAGGCAAAGGCTCTTTCATCTTCCACTGGTTTTGGGGTTACCAACAACAATATAACTAAGGGCATAAAATCCATAGACGATAAACTTGAAACTTTATGTCCTTACTTTAAAGAGATGGATGCAATTTTTGGAGAGCGAGCCGATGTTAATCCTGTAAACATGTTGGATGGTGAAGATCCAATCTCTGAACATGATGTCGAAGCAAATCTTTTCCCATCCTCTTCCTCCACTCAAGCCTCCCCTCTTCTAAATTCTACGAATCTAGATAGCTTTGCTATTGATCCTATTGGTGATTTAACCCAACCCAATCTAACTCAGGTCTGGTTTTTTTTTCTTTTATCTTATCAATACTTTTTTTTATTTACTTAGATTTTCTTATTTCTTAAAAGGCTGATGAACAAGCCCAGGACCCACAATCAACTGAGTCTGAAGCTAGCAACAATGATGAGGAGGAAAATGCTACATTGAACAAAAAGCAAAGGGCTTCAAGTAGTCTAAATTTCCACTCCCAAAGAAGAAAAAAAAGTGATACTTCACCACAAACACCTATTTCTTCGATGGAACAGTTTTTAGAGAAATGTGATGCTGGTAAGTGATATCATACCTCTTATTACTTTACTCTGCTTTTCTTCTACTTTATGTTAATTTTTATTCTCACTCTAGAACAAGTGGAAATTGCTAAAGAGACTCTAAGCTTTGAAAAGAAGAAATACAAGCTCTCTTTAAGGAGGGATGACAGAGTACAAGATTTGGAAGAGAGGAAGTACAAGCTCTCCTTACGGAAGGATGATTGGGTCCAAGATTTGGAGGAGAAGAAGTTCGAGTTAACTCTTAGTATTGAAAAATCCAAAAAAGAGGAAAAAACACTCAAGCATCAAAACTTTATGGAACAGATGAAGTGTAAGCATGATCTCCAAAAAAGTTCTAAAAAGAAAGATTTCTTGATTGAATGCGTTAAAGCAAACAAATCTGTTGAAGAAATAGAACGTTAAATGAATTTTTTGTTGACTAGTTTCTTTTATTTCTTTCACACTTCATGTGTTCATATTTATTTGTACATAAATTTTACAATTATTTTCTGTATTTCTTGAAATATTGTATTTTAATGTTAAATATTCTTTTTTTAAATAAAATTTTCATGTCTCCTTTGAAAATTTGACAATCCCCCACCCCTGGATTTTTTTGAAGTAAGGGGTGGGTATCACAAAAATTCTTTCATGTCATGAATCTTGAAAGTCTTATATGAAAATTTGGCTTTACTACCCCCTGAATTTTACCGGTATCCCAAAAATTCTTACATGTCAAGAATTTCACAAGTCTTATAAGAAATTTTGGCAAAACCCCCCATGGATTTTATTAAAGTAAGGGACGGGTATCACCAAAAAAATTTCACCAAAATATTTACAAGTCAAAAAAATTCTATATCTGTTTAAAAAAATTGGCAATACTCTCCCCTGCATTTTATTGAAGCAAGGGGTGGGTATCACCAAAATTTTTCTAAGTCATCAATTTCACATGTCAGATTTGAAAATTTGGCAATACCCCCCCCTGCATTTTATTGAAGTAAGGGGTGGAAGTCATCTAAATTTAATATAATTACATAAATTATTAAATAAATATCTAATATATATCAATTTCCCTAGTTTAAAGTAATGACAATCCCTCAAGCCAAAATGCAGACCAAGTCGAGAAACATAAGTTTGGGACTTTCTACAGGTATAGGAAAGAGGAACCCCATGAAACAAATAAATGTTATCATGATTACCTGTTATACAACACAAGGTCGATGGCTCATCACATTATTTGAGAAAATTGATATATAAAAAATATTTATTAAAAATTTATGAAAAAATATAAAATTTTCGATGACAACTCTAATCCCCATACTTTTTGGATCTAGATAAAGTTTTTTTAAATCAAATAACTTTACCTTCTTTCTTTACCTTATTGATTCTTTGTATCAACTTATGACTGATTTGAAATGAGCAACCAAAATGTGTGAAATCTTGACAGGATTCCAAACCAGGAGGAGCTTTGGTCGTTTGATGATTATCCTTAGAAGAATTCCAAATAGTTTCGATGATACCATTTCCCAAACCAAAATCAATGATGAATCGGTGGTCTGGAAAATATAAACCATGTCCTTTGATTTTAGCTGGAGATGGTATTGGGTGGCCAGTTATCGGATTGATATATGAGAATATACCAAAAGTAAGAAAATTGGCATCATTCCTATCGATATGAATCCTATTGTGGAATCCAGAATGAGTGATGATAACATTAGAAAATAAAAGATATTCGTGGCTGATATCTTCCCATTCGTAGTCACACCAATTTGGTATTCCAACTTTGGTTGCAAGTTCATGATTTTTTTCAAATGCCTTATTACAGAGCTTTTTGAGTCAAAGAGCAAGAAAAGAATTAAAGTAGGGTAGAGTGTCCCATAAGCAAAAATCTTCATCTTTTTGTGCTTTAGTGATATTATTGAGCAATGAATATATACCTATATAGTTGAAATAAGTGAAATGATATTAAGAATGGAACAAAAATTATTAGACATACCAAGAGAATATCCTTTGACAAAACCAGGTCTCCAACCAAAACCAATCATGATACCACCCAACAAATTCTTATTCCTTATAGGTAATCAAACCAAAGCCAATTGATAAAGAGTTATGATAAGATCCAATATTTGATTAAAAGCTTCATCTTTTACACCATCGAATGAATGAACTTCCAAAATGAATTGAGGCTTAAAAGCATTGCTGATAACTACAACAACTCGATCATCTCCAAATTCTGTTAGATATTTGATATCTTCTGGTAATTTTTTCGGATATTGATTTTTTTTATCTACTTTAGTTTTATGAAAAATAATGTTTGGGATATGACGAAAATAACTTTCACACAGAATTTTTTTTTCAGATATCTTTTCTTCTGATGAGACTGATTCTCTTTAAAATTTTTTGATGATTTAGATGAAGAATTTTTTTTTCAGATATCTTTTCTTCTTATGAGACTGATTATCATTATTTTTTTTAATGATTTAGAAGATGATTGTATGGAAGTTGATTTTGAAGAAGATGATAGAGATGATAAAGATGAAGATGATAAAGAAGATAATTTTTTTTTGATGATTTAGAAGATTATTGTATGGATGTTGATTTTGAAGAAGATTATAGAGATGATATAGATGAAGATGATAAAGAAGATAATTTTTTTTTTGATGATTTAGAAGATGATTGTATGGATGTTGATTTCGAAGAAGATGATAGAGATGAAGATGATAAAGAAGATAAAGATGAAGATAAGAGAGAAGGAAGGGGTGAATCTGAAGAAGAAGACATTTTTTTGATCTGAAAAAAAAATTAATTGTCAATAAAATTTCAACTCAATTTTTTTTAAAAAAAAATTCCTACCTAATAATAAAAAAAGCTGTTTTTTTATTTAAAAAATAAAATTGAAAAAAAAAACAAAAAATCAGTAAAAAATTTTCCAAAAAAAAATTTATATAAAAAAAAACCTGAGGTTTTATTTTAAAAAACACAATAAAAGCAAAATCCTATAAAAATAAAAATTAATAATTAAATTCATTCAAAAAAGAAAATTTCAGTAAAAATTAAATTAAAAAAATAAAAAATAAAAAAAAAAGTGAACCTGAAGATTGGTTATTAAAAACCTTCTCACAAGATCCTGAAAAAAAAAAAAAAAAATTCAGTAAAATCAAAATAAAAAACAAAAAAATTATTAAAATAAAAAAAACAAAATATTATTTACTAGAAAAACTAATTTTTAATTTAAAAACCTTTTTGGATTTGGAAATAAGAGGGACAGTCCTTAACAGAAAGAAATTTTTTTTTATTTCTATAATACTGCCAGCCAAAAAAATTAAAAAATTAATCAAATTTACAAAAAAAAATTTGTTAGTATATTTATTTGAAAGTAGGTAACCCCTCTTTATCTTCCATAATTGTCACCTATTCAACTCCTTTATTTATGTGAAATCCCCTTACAAATCCCTCCCTCCTTGCCTCAATAGTCCCCTCAAATCCTCTCCTTGCCTGCCTCAAAAACCCCCTGAATACCCCTGCTTAATTTCCTCAAAACCCCCCAAAATTCCCCCCCAAATCCCCTCCCTTAGTTACCTTAACCCCCCCTTTACCCTTCTTTATATCTCCCAACCACCCCCCTTCACCTCTCTTTAGCCGCCTCAAACCCCCTTTCCCCCCCCTTTCCACTCCCTTACCTCCTCCTCTACCCCCCCCCCCCCCCCTCCTTCTTAATGAACAATCGGTAACGATTGTTCATTAAGTAATTGAATTGTAATTGTTACCGATTCGATTACTTAATGAACGATTTTTACCAATCGTTCATTAAGAAGGAGGGGGGGGGGTAGAGGAGGAGGTAAGGGAGTGGGTAGGGGGGGAAGGGGGGGTGTTTGAGGCGCCTAAAGAGAGGGAAAGGGGGGGTTTGAGGTGGGTAAAGAGAGGTGAAGGGGGGGGGGGTTTGAGGCGGCAAAAGAGAGGTGAAGGGGGGGTTTGAGGGACATAAAGAGAGGGAAAGGGGGGAGTATTGAAGCACCTAAAAAGAGGGGAAGGGGGGGTGATGAGGGACCTAAAGAGGGGGGAAAGGGGGGATTTGAGGCAGCTAAAAAGGGGGTAAAAAGGGGGTCTTGAGACAGGTAAAGAGAGGGATAAAGGGGGGCCTTGAGGATGATAAAGAGAGGTGAAGGAGAGAAAAAAAAACAAAAAAAAAAAAGAGAAAAAAGAGAAAAAAACAAAACAAAAATTAGTTTACCCTAGAAAAAAAAATAAATGAAGCACTTACAAAAAAAACAAAAAAAAACAAAAAAAGCAAAAAAAAATCATGATTAGCAAATAAAAAACAAAGAAAAAAGAAAATGAATGACCTACCTGGTGAGTTGAGTTGAGAAAATAAATGCAACCAAAATATTTGAGAGATGTTTGAGGAGAGGATGAAAATGATATGAGTGATGAATGAAAAAAAAAATCACTGACAAAATATGTGATATAAGAAAATATGTGATTTCATGTTGAGGAGGTGAAAGAAAACCAATGAGCCATCCAAAAAAAAGATATTCACCATAAATTCAAAAAAAAAATGAATATGCAACAAACCAAAATACAAAACCAAGTGATTAAAGTACACAAAGAGTACATTTGGAAAGTATGAAAACATAAAAATTAAAAATTAAAAGGGTGAAGAGAAATGTTGGAGAGTAATTGGCATTATAATGGGGCGTATGCCGGTTGATTGAATGATTTTTGAATCAAGGGAGGGGAGTGCCGGTGGTGGTTCAGGATCCTCTTCTTCATAAAGATCATTCCACTCATCCTTTAAATCAGCTAGAATATTGTGGAGTATTACGCAAGTCAAGATCCAATGATTTGCAGTTTTGATCTCCAATTTTTTTTGAAATTGGATTCTGAGCTCCCGAAGACTAGAAAATTGTCCCTTTAAAATACCTATAGCATGTTCAATTCATACTCTTGATTGTGCAAGGTGATAATTAAATTTAGTTTTGGGGTCATTTTCTGAAGTTGCACCACGGAAAGCAGGTATAATGTACTTTCCACTTGCATATGCTGAGTCTGCAAGGAGGTACTGAGATTCGTCAAAGTATGAGTCAGGGGATTGAGAAATCCTCATTCTTTCGAAGACGGAAGAGTCATGACATGATCCAGGGAAGCCACTGTGAAAAGTAATAAATTTTTTATTGACATCGCATACAAGTTGAACGGCAATAGAGTATCTAGAAAGAAGATAAAAAGTTAGATTGTGAAAGATGAGAACTTGGAGGAGATTTTGAAGAAACCTTTTTTTGCGATCAAAATAATGGTTGCCATCATGAGCAGGCTTTTGACTCAAAGGGATGGTTGTGCCATCAACAAAACCTATACAGCCAGGGAAACCTTCAGCTTGCATTACTTGAGAGGATTCAAGTCGCTGTTCTGGAGTTGGCCAAGCAAGAGTTTGAGACTTGAGGGAAAGGATAGCAATCATACAGCGCTTGGTGTATAATATCATGGTAACATATCCTATGTTAAAGAGATTATCCAAAAGTCTTACGGCAGCACCATTTCCATTTGAGCCAAAGCGACATAGAGCAACAGCAAGTTGGATGGCAGGATTACGCTGTTTGTTATGAGAATTTTTATGGAAGATAGGATGTTCAGAAATGAGTTGATAAAGTTTGAAGAAAGAATCTGGAGAAGCTCTAAAAAGTTGTGTGAAGTTTAAATGAGGAATGTTGAGAATGGAGGCCAGATCATATTGGGGATCATGATAAAGATTTGGCCCCCTGGTGATGATGCAACACTTTTTGGAAAGAAAACACATATAAGCTAAAGCATCTTCCAAATCAGAGTCAGATTTATAGTAAAGAACTAAAAGAAAAGTATAGAATTCATTGTTGAGTGAAGTAGCTTCATAGTAGAGAGGTGTTTCATTGTTGCCGGTGGAAGGGTTAAGTGATGAGGGAAGTGGGAATTCACCACCAAATGTGCAGTTGGGGTGTGTAGATAGAAAAAAAACTTAAGTGCTCGCCACCAAAATTAAGTAGCATAGAGTGAGGAAAGACTTAAGGATGGCATCAGCAATTATGAGTCATGTGACTTTCTTGCAAATCCATCATGGATGTGATGAGTTTGGGATGAGGAATTAGGAATGGAAATTGGGGTATAAGAGGCAGGATAATGCATTATTGTGGCTTCCTTATCCGGCATATTATATCCCAATTTCCATTCCTAATTCCTAATCCCAAACTCATCACATCCATGAGGCATATCCAGAGAGTAGTCCAAGATGTTGTTATGGCAGAAAGTTGTGCAACATGTGGTTATGACAGAAAGTTGTCCAAGATGTGATTATAAAAAATTGAGTAGAAAAATGTTGGATAAGAGGTGAACATTGACACGTAAAGTGTCTAATAACCCAATTATTAGCAAAATTAATTGTGGAAGATAATAGGGGTATAAGGATTTTTATCTGCAATTAGTGATCAGGAATTTTTTTCACCCAGATCTGACATTATTAATTGCAGAAGATTCTTATCCATTAGCCCTGGGGCTAGTGGATAAGGAATTCATGATAATACATTATCCTTCTTCTTATACCCCAATTTCCATTCTTAATTACTGATCCCAAACTCATCACATCCATGAGCAATTCACATGGTTTCAAATCAAGTATCCTAACCTTATGTCTTTCTGGAGCATAACACATCTACATTTCTGTTCTTAAGCCCTAAAATAGAATTTTTATCTGCACACCTCACTCAAAGATTGGTCCAAGTCACCCTCACCACTTGTAAATTTGTCTAAATCACTCACAACACTCAAACATTTGTCTGAGTCACCCTCACCACTTGTAAATTTTTCTAAGTCACTCACAACACTCAAACATTTGTCTGAGTCACCCTCACCATTTGCAAATTTGTCCAAGTCATTCACAACACTCAAACATTTGTCTGAGTCACCCTCACCATTTGTAAATTTGTCCAAGTCACTCACAACACTCAAACATTTGTCCAAGTCACTTGCACCACTCAGAAATGTGTCTAAGTCACTTGCAACACCCAAAAATCTGTCTGATTCACTCTCACCACTTGGAAATGTGTTTAAGTCACTTGCAAAACTCAGAAATTTGTGTGATTCACTTTCACCACTTGGAAATTTGTCTAAGTTGATTGAAACACTTAATAATTTGCATAAGTCACTTTTACCACTTGAAAAATTGCCTAAGCCCATATTTTTTCAATTTTTCTTGGAGGAAGTTGCCACTGAGAAAACCAAGGAGATGAAAGGCCAATTAGAGATAGGTGTATGAGATCCAGCAGAAATGAAAGCAAAAAAAATGTTGTTGAGGGTTGAGGGTGAGCGTAGATGAGCAAACAGACTTGACAAGGTAAGGAAGAATAGATGGCCAAGTTGTGGTTATGAAAAATTGAGTAGAAAAATGTCAGATAAGAGGTGAACATTGACACGTAAAGTGTTTAATAACCCAATTATTAGCAAAAATAATTGTGGAAGATAATTGGGGTATAAGGATTTTTATCCGCAATTAGGGATCAGTAATTTTTTTTCCCGGGATCAGACATTAGGGGGTGTCAGTTCTGGAAAATCCGCACTTAACTTAAGTGCAGATTTCAAACCAAATCAGCACTTAAATTTTGCAAAAAAGTCACTTATTTCAAAAAAGGGTGTCAGTTATGACCTCAAATCAGCACTTTTTTCCCATTTTTTTTCACAACCACATGTTGTCCATAACATCCCTTCCTTTCTTACACCATCCCTGTCACATGTGACACACTGACTCTCCTTGCTCCCTAACCATAAATCCTCGGCACACACCCCTTCCTAACATTTTCAACATTTTATTACAACATTTTTACAAGGCATGTTAACATTCTTTTTTACTTATTTATTCTACCTCTTAATCTCTTTTCTTGTTATGTACCAGTTTTAAAATGTCACCCAGACATTCCAAATCTCAAAAGGGAACTCAAAAATCTGCTTTGTCACAAAAGTCTCCTTGTAACGCAAGCCCCACACCTGAAAAATAAAAGTCAAGTCAGCTAAGAAAGGATGATTATCTCATCATAATCAACTTCCTTAAAATAAAATCAAATTTTGAAGCATGTTTTGGATGTGAAAAGTCCACTCGTATTGGACATCCACCTTCTTCAAAGGTTAATGGCTACTTATTGATGGCCAATGAAGTAAGGAAGAAAACAAGGGGGAGAATCAATATCAATCCTAAACAAATGAAGGAGAGATTTAAGAGTTATCAATCAAAATATAAAAAGCCTCATCATGCTGCAAATGAAACTGGCTTTGGGATTGACAATGATGATTTGGAGATTGGAATTACTACTGTTTTAAAAAACCTAATGTCATGTGTCCTTTCTATGAAGAAATGGATAATCTTTTTGGCTCCTGAGTTGATGTAAACCCTTGGTTTCTACACAATACTACTAAGGATATACCCTCTGGGTCCAAAACTTCCTATAATCCTCCCAACACACCTTTACTTGAAGGAGATCAATCCCCTCCACCTTCTAGCCATAGTTCAGCTGAAGATGATCCTGACTATCAAGCAGAACAATTATATTGCAGCAGATCTGAATCCTCAGAGCCCCAAAATTTAAATGTATGTTTACTTTTTCTTTTTTCTTCAATTCTTGTCTAAATTTATTTTTCTTTCTAGTCTCCTCCTACTCAAACTCAAACTCCATTAAATAATCTTGATTCTGGAAATGTGAATCCTGCTTAAGAAGAACTTCTTGAAGCCTCTTGTTCAAACTCCAAACTAAAGAAATGACCCTCAACATCAATGATATGAACCATCTTTTAAAACGTGGTAATACTTCAACAAGCTCAATTGGCTCCCTTGAGGATTATTTTGAAAAAAAAAGATATAAGTAGGATTTGTTTACTATATATCTTATTCATTAACTTCTTTATTTATTTATTTCTATTTAATTTTCTCAGCAAAATCAACTATTGTGAAAAATGCCCTTGACTTTGATAAGATGAAGTTTGATCATATGATAAGGAAAGATCAGCAAGCCTTAGATTTGGAAGAAAAAAAATTGAGGCATAGCAGATAGAAAGAGTAAATGACCGTCAATTTCAAAGAGAAATGGCTACTTGTGAATTGGAAAAACAAGATTGTTTAAAAAAAAAGATGTCATTATGGAATGTGTAAAAAATGGCCAATCTTATGAGGACATTAAAAAATTGCTTGACCTTTTCAATTGATAAATTTTTTTTCTAGTTAAATTAATTTTTTTTGATTTATTTTTGGTAATATTTTTTTATATTCTGACTTATAAAAATTCTTGAATATAGTACTTTTTTTTTGATATTTTTTTGAAAATATTATACAATTTTTCTATCTTTACATTCAAGTCAATAAGTTTGCTTATACTTTTTTTTTGACAAATATTTGAAACTATAATACAATTCTTCTATCTTTACTTTCAAGTCAATAAGTTTGCTTATCTAAATACTGCTAAGTCATTAAAATTCTATATCTCTTTTGAAAATTTGGCAATACCTCCCCTTGAATTTTATTGAAACAAGGGGTGGGTACCACCAAATTTTTCTAAGTCATAAATTTCACATTTCAGATTCAAAAATTTGGCAATACCCTCCCCTACATTTTATTGAATTAAAGGATGAAAGTCACCAAAATTTAATATAATTACATAAATTAATTAATATATAAATAAGATATGTCAAATCTACTACTTTTAAAGTAATGACAATTCCTAATGCCAAAATGCAGATCAAGTCTAGAAAATAAGTTTGGGACTTTCCACAGGTATAGGCTAGAGGAACCCCATGAAACAAATTAATGTTGTCATGATTACCTTTTATACAACACAAGGTCATTGGCTCATTACTTTAATTTGGTAAAGTGACATATCAGATTTATTTATTAAAAATTTATGGAAGAATATTAAATATTTGGTGACTCTATGAATCCCCATACTTTTTAGATCTACCTAAAGAATTTTTAAATTTATTACCTTTTTCTTCTTTTTTTAACTTGTTTATTTGTTGGATTAACTTTTGAATGATCTGGAAAGAGCAACCAAAATGCGTGAAGTCTTGAAAAGATTCCAAACCTGGAGGAGCCTTGTGGTTTAGTGATTATCGTAAGAAGAATTCCAAACTGTTTCAATGATTCCATTTTCTAATCCAAAATCAATTATACATCTATGATCCGGGAAATATAATCCATGTCCTTTAATTTTAGCAGGTGACAGAATAGGTTGTCCAGTGATAGGATTAATATATGAGAAAATTCCATAAGTAAGGTAATTGGAATTATTTGAGTTGGGGTGAATTCAGTTATGAAATCCAGAATGAGTGATTATAACATTTGAAAACATTAGATAATCACTGCTAATATCTTCCCATTCAGAGTCGCACCAATTTGGTATTCAAGGTCTCATAGCAAGTTCATGATTTTTTTCAAAAGCTTTATTGAAGAGTTTTTTAAGTCTAAGAGCAAGAAATGAATTAAATTAAGGTAATGTATTCCATTTTCAAAAATCATTATCTAATTCAGCTTTAGATAAAGATCTGAGTAAAGAATATATTCCTATATAATTAAATTCAGTAATATGATATTAAAAAATCCAGAAAATTTTTTAAACATACCTAGAGAAAATCCTATATCAAATCCAGGTCTTCATCCAATACCAATTATAATACCACCAATCAAATTCTTATTCCTTAAAGGTAAGCAAACCAAAGCCATTTGATAGAGTGTTATGATGAGGTTGCAGAGTTGATTAAATGATTCATCTTTTAAACCATTAAAAGAATGGTTTTTGTAAATAAATTGAGGTTTGAAAGTATTATTAATAACAGCTTTAACTTCATCACCTCCAATTTCAGTTAAATAATGTATATTTTCAGGTAACATTTTTGGAAAATTGTTTTTTTTTCCAACTTTAGTTTTATAGTACTTTATTTTTGAAATATGGCCAAATATTTGATCCAAGTGAATTTTTTTTAAATATCTTTTATTTTGATACTCTTCATTTTTTGTCAATTTTTTAGATGATGAATGAAGAGAAGTTGAATTTGAAGATGACAATGAAGTTAAAGAAGAAGAGAGTGAGGTAAGTGGTGAATCTGAAGTTAAAGACATGTATTTTTCTTCATAAAAATTTGTTACTTTTCAAATACCCAAAATTATACATTAAAAATAACTCACTTAATTTAAATCAAAAAAAATTTCTTAAAAGACAAATAAGAATTTTTTTATTTCACTTGAACTTGATGAATATTTTTCTCTAAAATTCAGAAAAAAAATTCAAAAAAACTGTGAAATTTTTTTTATCCCTTCCCCATTCCCCTCAATTCCCTCCTCCAAACCCCCTCCCCCCTCCCCAAAACTCTTGTACAGACCCACCCTCCAACCTTCCCACATCCCCCAAATCCCCCCAATCCTCCCCTCCAATCCCCCTCATAACCCCCCCAATCCCCCCCAATCCCCCCCTCAGAATCCCCCCAATCCCCCCCTCAGAATCCCCCCAATCCCCCCCTCCAATCTCCCTCAGAACCCCCCCAATCCCCCACTCCAATCCTCCCTCCTATCCCACTCAAAACCCCCTACCCCCCTTCATTCCTCCTTAATGATTTGTTAGCATATTGATAAGGAGGAATAAGGGGGGGGGTAGGGGGGATGTTGAGGGGAATAGGAGGGGGGATTTCAGGGAGGGTTTGGGGGGTTTCTGAGGGGGAAAGGAGGGGGGATTGGAGGGGGTGATAGGGGGGTTCTGAGTGGGATAGAAGGGGGGATTGGGGGTTATTTGGAGGGGGGTTGGAGAGGAATGAATGAGGGGAGGAAATGAGGACACCAAAAAGGGGGAGAAAGGGAGAGATGAGATCAAAGAGGGAGAAAAGGGAGGTTAGAGTGAGCAAAGGAGGGGGGAAAGGGGGATATATCCATTCCAAGGAGAGGGTAAAGGTGGGAAAAAGCCCAGGCCAAGGGGGGATAAAGAAAAGGATTAATGAGAGAAAAGAGGGAAGGGAGAGAGAAAAAAAAGGTTGATTTTACCTATAAATTTAAAAAAAAGCACTTACAAAAAATAAACCAAAAAAAAAAGTTAGCAGAAAATTAAGTAAAAAAGAAAAAATGACTTACATGGAGAGATGAGTTGGGAAAAAAGAAATAGAATTTAAATTGTTTGAGTGATGCAAGAAGAGAGGAGGAAATGGATATGAGTGAAGAAGAAAAAGAGAGCAACTGAAAAAATATGCATTTTCAGAAAATATGTGATTTCATGTTGAGTTGATGAAAGAAAACACAGAGAGATAAAAAAATAAGACTTTAACAGAAAAAACAAAAACAAAATAAATATGCAAAAAAAATACCATTCTCAGTGAATAAAACATGCAAATTGATCATTTTAACTATAAATTTAAAAAAAAGCACTAACAAAAAAATAAAAAAAAACAAAAAAATAAAACAAAAAAATAAAAAATTTATCAAAAAATTAAGTAAAAATGAAAAAATGACTTACCTGGGGAGATGAGTTGAGAAAAAAGAAAAAGAATTGAAATTGTTTGAGTGATGTAAGAAGAGAGGAGGAAACGGATATGAGTGAAGAAAAAAAAGAGAGCAACTGAAAAAATATGCATTTTCAGAAAATATTTGATTTCATGTTGAGTTGAGGAAAGAAAACACAGAGAGATAAAAAAATAAGACTTTAACAGAAAATTCAAAAACAAAATAAATATGCAAAAAAATTATCATTCTCAGTGAATAAAACATGCAAATTGATCATATGAAGAGTATGAAAGAAAATTAAAATTGTGTTAAAAAATGTTGGAGTGTTATTGGAAGAATTTTTTCCCTTATACTAGTTGATTGAGAAATAGAAGTGTTGGATATAGTCAGAGGTGAATCAACTTGTTCATCTTCATACAGCTCTAACCATTGATCTTTGAGGTCAGCAAGTAGGTTATGAAGTATAGTGCAACACAGAATCCAGTTAATCACCGCCTTTATTTCAGATTTATTTCTAAGAGGACTTCTTAATTCCCTTAAACTAGAAAAACAGCCTTTCAAGATTCCAATAGAATGTTCAATACAGACTCTTGACTTTGCCAAATGATTGTTAAACTTGGCATTTTGACCGTCTTCTGAAGCTGCTCCCCAACAAGCAGGAAGTACATACTTTCCATTTGCATAAGCAGAATCTTCAAGAAGATACTGATCTTCATCAAAGAATTTTTCAGCTTCATTTGAAATTTGCATTCTTTGGAAGATGTAGGAGTCATGACATGAGCCAGTGTAGCCAGCAAAGAATGATATAAATTTCTTGTTAATGTCACATATAAGCTGAACAGAAATTGAATATCTATAAAGAAGATAAAGTTGTTTGTGTTAGTTTAAAAGAGAATGAAAGGAGTTGAAAATAATCTACCTCTTTTTACAGTCAAAGTAATTGTTTCCACCTTGAGCATGTTTCTGGCTCAAAGGAATAGTAGTACCGTCAACAAAACCAATACATCCTGGGAAGCCCTCTGCTTGCATAACCTGGGATGATTCAAGTCACTCTTCTTTTGTTTGCCAGGTGAGAAGTTGAGATTCCAAGGAGTTTATGGCAGTGATGCATCATTTGGTATAAGTGTTAACTGAACCATACTCTAAATCAAAGGCATTTTCTAAATTTTTCAAAGCAGCTCCATTACCATTGGAACCCAAATGACATAGTGTGATGGCCAATTGAATTGAAGGATGTTGTTGTTCTTTTTGAGAATTATTGTGAAATATGAGATGATCCTGAATAAGCTCAACCAATTTAAGGAAAAATTCTGGAGAAGTCCTGAACAACTGTCTAAAACTGGGTGTAGATAGGTTAAGAAGTGTTTGGATGGTGTACTTGGGGGTATGAAGTACTTTAGGCTTTCTGGGAAGAAGGTAACTTTTCTTGGCCATTTTTGATAAAAAGACAAAATCTTCTTCTAGATAAGAATCAGAATTTCAATCAGTCTCCAAGAGCAGTTCAAGAGCCATGAAAGTCATTGCTTTATGTAAATTATCACAATTTGAAAGTGAAGAAGGCATGACTCTTATATGATATGAAATGAAAATTTAAATGATGTATGATGTTTTGAGTTATTAAGTGTTATTCTGCGGAGTGCTGTGTATGACTGGGATGATGCTGACAAATCAGTGAGATGGCACTTGATGGTGAAATCAGCACTTTTGGTTGAGAAAGTGTGGATTTGAGTGAAATAAGTGACTTATTTCATTTTGAAATCCACCAGTATTGGGGCTAGTGTGTTTCAGAAATCCACACTTAAATAAGTGCAGATTTGTAAGTGTGGATTTTCCAGAAAAAACTCCCCCCTATTGTGCACCAATGCCTCAATTTCTTGTTAAAATTGTGGATCCCAGACTAATCCCATTCATAATAGGGGGTATCAATGTTCAGGGATCCACAATTAGGGATCAGTAATTTTTTTTCCCAGGATCAGACATTATTAATTGTGGGAGATTCTTATCCACTAGCCCTGTGGCTAGTGGATAAGGAATCCATCATAATGCATTATCCTTCCTCTTATACCCCAATTTCCGTTCCTAATTCCTAATCCCAACCTCATCACATCCATGATGGATTTTTACGAAAGTCACATGACTTATAATTTCTGAAGCCATCCTTAAGTCTCTCCTCACTCTATGCTACTTAATTTTGGTGGCAAACACTTAAGTTTTTTCTATCTAAACACCCCAACTGCACAATTGGCGGTGAATTCCCACTTCCCACCCATCACCTAAACCAACTACTGACAACCTATACTACTAACAACAATGAAGCACCACTCTACTAGACGGCTACTTCACTCCACTATGAATGCTATCACTTTACTTTTAGTTCTCTACTATAAATCTGACTCTGATTTGGAAGATGCTTTAGCCTATTTGTGCTTTCTTTCCAAAAAGCGTTACCTCATTGCCAGGGTGCCAAATCTTTATCATGATCCCCGATATGATCTCCGCTCCATTCTCAACATTCCTCAACTATACTTCACTTAACTATTTAGAAATTCTCCCAATTATTTCTTCAAACTTTATCAACTCATCTCTGAAAATTCTATCTTTCATAAAAATTCCCATAACAAACAGTGTAATCCTGCCATTCAACTTGCTGTCGCACTATGTTGCTTCGGCTCAAATGGAAATGGTACTGCCGTAAAACGTTTGGATAATCTATTTAACATAGGATATGGTATGGTGATATTATACACCAAGCACTGTAAGATTGTTATCCTTTTCCTCAAGTCTCAAACACTTTCTTGGCCAACTCCAGAACAGCAACTTGAACCCTCTCAAGTAATGCAAGCCAAAGGTTTCCCTGGCTGTGTAGGTTTTGTTGATGGCACAACTATACCTTTGAGTCTAAAGCCTGCTCATGATGGGAACCATTATTTTGATCACAAAAAAAGGTTTATTCAAAATCCTCTCCAATTTCTCATCATTCATTAGCTAACTTTTTATCTTCCTTCTAGATACTCTGTCGCCATTCAACTTATATGCGATGTCAGTAAAAAATTTATTGTTTTTCACAATGGCTGCCCTGGATCATGTCATGAATCTTCGTTCTTCCAAAAAATGAGGATTTCTCAATCCCAGATTCATATTTTGAAAAATCTCAGTACCTCCTTGCAGACTCAGAATATGCAAGTGGGAAGTACATTATACCTACTTTCCATGGTGCAACCTTAGAAAATGTCCCCAAAACCACCTTTAATTATCACCTTGCCCAATAAATAGTACAGATTGAACGTGCTATAGGTATTTTAAAGGGACAGTTTTCTAGTCTTTGCGAGCTCAGAATCTAATTTCAAAAAAAATTGGAGATCAAAACTGAGAATCATTGGATCATGACTTGCTTTATACTCCACAATATCCTAGCTGATTTAAAGGATCAGTGGAAAGACCTTTACGAAGAAGAGGATCCTGAACCAGCACCTGCTCTCCCTTCCCTTGAATCACAAAACTTTCAATCAACTGGCATACACTCCATTATAATGCCAATTACTCTCCAACATTCCACTTCACAACACTTTTAAAATTTTATTTTGGTGCTCTCCACATGTCCACTTTGTGTACTTTATTCACTTGGTTTGGTATTTTTGTTTGATGCGATTCATTTTTTTTTGAATTTATGGTGTGTTCTTCCAACATTTTCAGACACCTTTTTTGCTCTGTTTGGCATTGTTTTGGTATGTCTTAATTGGCATTGGTTGAATAATTAAGTGTTTTTCTGGTTTTATTCAGTGAATATTGGGACTACAGGTATTAAAGTACTACCATTGGATAGCCCCAATTTTTCTCTAAATTTGATGTCTTTTTGGTATTTTTCATATTCCAAGTTTTAAGGGGTCATTTACTCATTTTTCATTTCTAAAAGATAGCTGTTTAATTTTGTTTTTTGTGTTTTAAGGGCTAACCTTAAGTCTTATGGTTAAGTGCTTAGTACCATTAATTAGAGGTAATTTGGGTCTATATTTTATGTCTCAATGCTGTCATAGCTTCATTTTGTGATTTAAGGGTTTTACTAGTCATGGTGGATTTTTCTAAGTATTTTGGGCTTTATTGGAGGTTTTTGGTGGTTTTCTGGCTTCAGGGTTGTCTGGCTGCCTCTAGGTGGGCCTCCCAACGTCCGGTGGACCCCCCGCCTTGGTGCTAGAAGGCTGAGAAGCGCTTCTCTATTTTTTGGATGGCTCATTGGTTTTCTTTCACCAGCTCAACATGAAATCAAATATTTTGTCAGTGCTTTTTTTTCATTCATCACTCATATCCTTTTCAACATTCAGCAAGAATTTTCAATTCCTCTATTTCTCATCTCATCTCTCCAGGTAAGTCATTTTTTTTCTTATTTTTGATTTTTTTTACTTGCTAATAATTTATTTTTTCTCTTTTTTTTTGTCCTTTTTTTTTCTTTTTTTTTTCCTGTGAGTGCTTTTTTTTGGTTTTCAAGGTTAGACTAACTTTGTTTTTTTTGTTTTATCTTTTTTTTCACCCTCCATCATCCCCCTTTCCCCCCTCCTTGTCTTCCTCCATACCCCCCCTTTCTCCCCTTCTTGGCCACCTCAGCTCCCCCCTTTAATCCCTCCTTGCCCACTTCAACCCCCCTTTACCCCCTCCTTGCCCACCTCAACCCCCCCTTTACCCCCTCCTTGCCTGCCTGAAACCCCCCTTCACCTCCCTTTAACCCCTCCTTGGCCCCCTCAAGCCCCCCTCAAGCCCCCCCTTTACCTCCATGATCCCCCCTGAAATCCCCCATCAAGCCCCTCCACACCCCCCTACCACCTACTTATTGAATTGTTACCAATTTGATATGTTAGGTGTAGGGGAGGAGTTTGGAGGGGTTTGAGGTGGGTCCGAGGGGGTAAAGGGGGGGCTTAAGGGGGTCAAGGAAGGGGTAAAGGGGGCTTTGAGGTGGGCAAGGAGGGGGTGAAGGGGGGGTGAAGGGGGGTGAAGGGGGGTGAAAGGGGGTGAAGGGGGGTTTGAGGTGGGCAAGGAGGGGGTAAAGGGGGATATGAGGTGGGTAAGGAGGGGTTAAAGGGGCAGTAAAGGGGGGGTAAAGAAGGGGTAAAGGGGGGTAAAGGGAGGGTAAAGGGGGACTAAAGGGGGGTTTGAGGCAGGTAAGGAGGGGTTAAAGGGGGGGTAAAGGGGGTAAAGAGTGGGTAAATGGGGGTTTTGAGGTGGGCAAGGAGGGGTTAAAGGGGGGGATTGAGGGGGTAAAGGGGGGAACTTTTTGGAGGGCATTTTGAAGAAAAAAAAAAGACAAATCTCTGCTTTTTAATTTTTTTTACAGAATATTTTTTTCTTTCCCTTAGTTTCTGGAAATTTCCCCCTGTTGCAAAAAAAAATCAGGTGAATATATTTTTTTATTTGTTTTTGTTTTTGCAAATAATTAATTGATCTGAAAATTACTGAAATCAATTTTTTTTAAATTATATATTAATAAATTGGATTGAATGACATCAAGAAGTATTTCAAATAGCAGGTAAGTAATTTTTATTTATTTATTTTGCAATTAAATTTACTGAATTTATTTTAATTTTTTTATTTACTCTTTTTTTATTTGGGTGAATTTGTTTTACCTCCTATTTAAATCATAATTTAGGTTTTAATTTTTAATTTTTAATTTTTTAAAAATTTTTTACTGATTTTTTTGCAATTAATTTTATTTGTTTTTTTTAACAATTTTTTTCTTTTCAATAATTTTACTGATAATTTTTTATTGTTGGGGGGTTTTTTAATATATTTATCTTTTTATTTTTATTTTTTTGTTTTATAAATTTTTTTTCCAGGAAGTTACTATGGAAAATTTAACTCACTCATCTTCAGTATCATCAATTTCTTCTGAATGATCTTTATCCTCTCTTTCTTCCTTGTCTTCAAATAATGAAAGTTCCAAGAGTAATTATCAAATATATTCAAATTCTTTTTCTTTATCTTTACTTTCTTCTATCTCTTCAATTTCCTTCCATTCTATTCCCTTCAATTTATTTGAATTCTACTTCTTTATCTTTACTTTCTTCTATCTCTTCAATGTCCTTCAATTCTATTCCTTCTCCCAATCAATCTGAGCTTTCCTTACCAGAAAATAAAAAGCAGAAAATCATGGAAGCAGCTAAACAATCAAGAAATTCAAAGAAAATTTTTTATCAAAGTAGAAAATTAATTAGGATGAAGATATTTTGCAAAACATTCTTAGGAAATTTGGACAATCTCAAATTTTATAAGACTTCAATATCAAATTTTAAGAAATTTTTTTTTACAAAAACATCAAAAACCTTACAGAAGGTGGTATATATCTCATTGTTGCAGTTTTCAATAACGGATAAAAACCTCAATTCATCTTAGAAGTCCATTTATTAATGGGAAAAAGGATGAAGTTTTTTTCCAGCTTTCTGATTTAATTTCTACTCTCTATCAAATGGCTTTGGTTTGACAATCCTTATCAAATAAAAATCTGATTTCTGGTGTCATGAAATCTTTTGGTTGGAGACCAGGATATGATCAAGGAGTCTCTTTTGGTATGTCAATTTTTTTTATTATAAGTAATTTTTAATTTTGTCATATATTTCAGGAATTTATTCTTTATTGAAAAATTTGAAACTGGAGCAAATGGAAGAAGATCTGGAGCAATGGAATTCTTTAGGATCATTTAATATTTTCTTGGCAAATTGGTTTAAAAAATTATGTTTTCAAACTTTTCAAAAAAACCATCAACTTGCTTTAAAATCTGGTTTACCGAATTGGTCTGATCCTGAATGGAGGTCTGATCCTGAATGGAAAGAAGCAACAAATGTTTGTTCAAATGTTATCATCACTTATAATGGATTCTAAAATCATATTCATCTAGATAAAAATGACAAGAATTCTCTAAAATTTGTAATTTTCTCTTATATTAATCCAGAGACTGGTGTTACTATTCCATCACCCTCTTCTGATAAGGGACATGGCCTTTATTTTCCTGACCATAAATGTATTATTGATTTTGGTAGTGCCAATAGAATAGTTGAGGCTATATGGAATTCTTCTCAAAATTGGCATCAAACAACTAAAAAACCTCCAACTATAGTTTCTTTTAAAGAATTTACCCATTTTGTCTGTTCATTCCAAATTAAGGAAGGTCTTATTAATTGTATTAATAAACAAAAAAAATTAGATAAAAAAATTGTTCTTAGTAGATCTGTCAAGTATTTCAATTAAATTATTATATTTCTTCTATCATTATATATTTTCTTCAATTTTTTTTTTCCTTTTTTTTTTCTCTTTTATTAATTTTTTTTATTTTAATTTTTATCTTTTTTATTTTTTTTAAATTTCCCTTTTTATTTTCCTCTTTTTCAATTTTATTTATTCTTTTAAATTTTTTTCATTTAATTTTGGATTTGTCTCTTCCAATTATTTTTTAAAGTTACATCAATAAAGATTACTGTTTTTATATAATGGTGCATCTGGCTATTATATAAAATAGGAAAACTTGATTGGGACTGGTGAAATTAATTGGTTGTAGAAATTTTCAATTTCAATTTTTTTTCTTTTAATTTTGGATTTGTCTCTTCCAATTATTTTTTAAAGTTACATCAAGATATATTACTGTTGTTATATAATGGTGCATCTGGATATTATATAAAATAGGAAAACTTGATTGGGACTGGTGAAATTAATTGGTTGTAGGAATTTTCAATTTTAATTTTTTTTTCATTTAATTTTGGATTTGTTTCTTCCAATTGTTTTTTAAAGTTACATCAAAATAGATTACTGTTTTTATATAATGGTGCATCTGGCCTTAGGCTGTTCTACTGGCTATTATATAAAATAGGAAAACTTGATTGGGACTGGTGAAAAAAATTGGTTGAAGAAATTTTCAAATTTTATTTTTTTTCTTTTAGTTTTGGATTTGTCTCTTCCAATTATTTTTAAAGTTACATCAAGATAGATTACTATTCTTATATAATGGTGCATCTGGCTATTATATAAAATAGGAAAACTTGATTGGGACTGGTGAAATTAATTTGTTGTAGAAATTTTCAATTTTAATTTTTTTTGATTTTATTCTGGATTTGTCTCTTCTAATTATTTTTTAAAGTTACATCAAGAGAGATTACTGTCTTTAAATAATGGTGCATCTGGCCTTAGGTCGTTATACTGGCTATTATATAAAATAGGAAAACTTGATTGGGACTGGTGAAAATAATTGGTTGTAGAAATTTTCAATTTTTTTTCTTTTAATTTTGGATTTGTCTCTTCCAATTATTTTTAAAAGTTACATCAAGATATATTACTGTTTTTATATAATGGTGCATCTGGCTATTATATAAAATAGGAAAGCTTGATTGGGACTGGTGAAATTAATTGGTTGTAGAAATTTTCAATTTTCAATTTTTTTCCATTTAATTTCTTTGTTTCAATAAATTGCAGAGGGGGGTATTGCCAAATTTTCATATCAGACTTTAAAAAAAAAATTGACTTGAAAATTTGATGATACCCTTTCCTTAATTCAACAAAATACAGGGGGGGGTATTGCCAAATTTTTATATCAGACTTTAAAAAAAATTTTGACTTGAAATTTTGGTGATACCCATCCTTTACTTCAATAAAATGCAGGGGGGAGTATTGACAAAATTTCATATAATACTTGCAAAATTATTTACTTGAAGAAATTTTGGTGATACCCACCCCTTAGTTCAATAAAATTCAGGGGTGGGAATGGGAAATTTTCAAGTGTGAGTTGAAAATTTTAACAAAAAAAGAATTTTTAACCTTAAAAATTCTAGAAAATTTTATTTAAAAGAGAATTTACAACATTAAAATATGAAAATTCAACTAATTATGGATAGAGTAAAAAAATACAGGAAATTAAGATAAAATTTTATGTAAAATTAATTATGAACAGTTGAAGTGTGAGATAAATAAATCAAACTAGTCATCAAACAATTTATTTAAACGTTCAACTTCATCAACAGATTTATTAGCTTCAACACATTCTATCAAGAATTCTTTCTTTTTAGAATTTGCTTTATGATCAAGCTTATATTTCATCTGTTCCATGAGGTTTTTATGCTCAAGTGTTTTCTCCTCTTTCTTTTATTTTTCAATACTTAGAGATAACTCAAACTTCTTCTCCTCCAAGTCATTTTCCCTATCTTCCTTCCATAAGGAGAGTTTGTACTACCTCTCCTCCAAGATTTGTGTCCTATAATCCTTCTGTAAAGAGAGTTCAAACTTCTTCTCTTCCAAATTATGTACCCTGTCATCCCTCCTTAAAGAGAGCTTGTATGTTTGTTTTTCAAGTTTTAGAGTCTCTTTAGCAACTTCCACTTGTTCTAGAAAGATAAGAAATACTAACAAAAAGTAGAATAAAAGTGGAGTAAAGTATTAAGAGGTTTGGTATAACTTACCAGCATCACGTTTCTCCAAAAATTCTTCTATAAAAGAAAAGGGGTTTGAGATGAAGTATCACTTTTTCCCCTTCTTTGAGAGTGGAAATTTAGACTACTTGAAGCCCTTCTCTTTTCGTTAAAGTTCACATTTTCCTCCTCATCAATTTTGCTAGCTTCTGACTCAGTTGATTGTGGCTGCTGTGTTTGTTCTTCAGCCTATTTATAAATAAGAAAATGTAAATAAAAAAATAATTGGTAAGATAAAAGAAAAAAACATATTTGAGTTAGATCAGGTTGTTTTATATTGCCATAAGGATCTATTTAAAAGATATCTTGATTTGCGGAAGTTAATTGAGGGGAGGCTTAAATAGAAGAAGAAGGAAAAAGATTTCTTTTTACATCATGTTTGGAGATAGAATTTTTACCATCCAAAATGTTTGCAGGATTAACATCAGCTCTCTCTTCAAAAATATAATCCATCTCTTTAAAGTAAGGACATAAAGAATCAAGTTTATCATCTATGGATTTAATTCCCTTACTGATATCAAGGTGAGTAATACCAAAACCAGTAGAAGATGAAAGAGTCTTTGCATTCTTGTACTTGGCTCAATAATTCTTGAAGCGTTCAGAAATCTGTTTTGGTAACAGATCTATCTTTCCCTTAGTCATATTCCGTAATTTGTTGGCCATTAGAAGATAACCATTAACTTATGATGGGGGGGCTGTCCTACTTTAGCTGCATACTCAGTACCCAAGCAAGAATCATAGTTATATTTAGTTTTTAGCCAGTTGATAAGAATGAGATGATAATCTTTTTTTAGTTGAACAATTTTGGATTTCTCAGCAGAGTAGGGGAAAAAGGGAGTAGTGGGATTTGAAGAACAACTGGGTGTTGGCTGCCTTTGAAAAAATTTATGATGACAAGGCATGTTAAGATAATTAAAGTTGAAAAGGAGCAGAAACAAGCAGATGAGATAGTGAGATGAAAAGGAGCAGAAACAAGCAGATGAGATAGTGAGATGAAAAGGAGCATAAACAAGCAGATGAGATAGTGAGATGAAAAGGAGCAGAAACAAGCAGATGAGATAGTGAGATGAAAAGGAGCAGAAACAAGCAGATGAGAGAGTGAGATGAAAAAGAGTAGAATCAAATAGATGAAATGGGGAGAAATTATGAGCAGATAGAATGAACAGGATGGGATGAGAATGGGAGTGTGCAGAAATGTAGAAGGCATATCCAGAGAGTAGTGAAAGATGTGGTTATGGCAGAAAGTTGTGCAACATGTGGGTATGACAGAAAGTTGTCCAAGATGTGGTTATGAAAAATTGAGTAGAAAAATGTTGGATAAGAGGTGAACATTGACATGTAAAGTTTCTAATAAACCAGTTATTAGACAAAATAATTGCAGAAGATAATTGGGGTATAAGGATTTTTATCCACAATTAATTTAATTGCGGATCCCTGAACATTGATACCCCCTAATTGATTTTTCATGAAGCCACATGTTTCAAAATAACAGATCTTATCTTTGGTCCTTCTGGCCCTTAGCAAACCTAGATACCTTCTCCAATGTTTAAAAAAAATTCTGCCTGTAGACCCCACTCATTTTTCCCACTCACACTTGGTTGTGTCTTGGTAGTTAAGTTAAATTGGGTTTTATTGGTATTTAGGAAACTTTAAGGTGTTCAAAAATGTTTCAGGAATAAGTCCTAAAAAGGTCTATTGGATATCCCTACTTTTTCATGTATTTTGTTATTATTCTTAAATTTTTATAGCACATATAAGTGATTTTTTTTAGAGGTTTACTAATTTCTTAAGTGGTTTTTATTGTTTTTATGCTTTGTAGAGTTTTTTCATGCTTTCTGGGTAGTCTGCTGAAGTAAGAAGCCGCCTGCGTTGATTGCAGCAAAATGGGAAGATAATTGATAGAGCTATTTATACACCTTTGTAAGAAGAGTAATCATTTCCCTGAGTAGAGTAGTTGTTGAAATAAAATAAAAGAATTAATTAATAAAAAAATTTATAACTTTTACCAAACTTTATTTTTATATATTTTTATTTTTTTTAAATTTTAAATTATAAATTTTCTATTTATTTTTCATTTCATTTATTTTATATTTTTTTAAAGTGGTTATTTATCATAGGGGGCATCAAACATTACCATATATGCCATTCAAGCAAGCCTCAAAAAAAGTACAAAGTAAGTCATTTTAATTCTAATTACATACCCCATTAGCTGGTATACTTCAACAGAATGCTTTTCCCTACACACGCCATTTTCTGGGTACATCCAAGCCCCTCAAGCACTTCTTCCCCTTAACTTGCTTAGTTAGAATTAGGTACTCGCACAACCATACCTTAAAAAGTTTCTTTACCTAATCTTTATGAGCTTATTTATACACACACAGTACACAGTGTATCAAGTCTTAAGGCACCCTAACATCATAGTATAACACTTAATTTATCCCACCCTTGATTACTCTTGCTCTTATTTTTTTTCCTCAAAAAACAAACATGACTCCTTCACTTTGTCAACAACTTCAAACAACTACTGATGCTCTGGCCCTTAATTTTTTGGTTGAGTCTGATCCAAGTTCTGATGTTGAGTTTTATTTTTTTATATGAGTCACCTGTAAGAGAACTGCTACCTTACTTCCCAAACTCCATCAATTTTCCATAAACCACAATATACACTTCAAAAACTTTCTGAAATACCTGAATCCAGTTTTCAGAAAATTTTACAAACTACTTGTCATTGTTTTAAATACCTACATGACTTGATTCATGATCATTCTATTTACCACAACAATTCTCATTTCCCACAGAGGGACCTTGCAATAAAAATCTCTGTGGCACTTTGCCAATTTGGTTCAAATTGGAACAGTGCTTCCATAACTTGTCTCAAGAACCTCTTCAGTATAAGTCATAGTGTAGATTTATACACCAAGATAATCATCAAAGCCATCTGTTCACTTCAATCACAATTTATCACATGGAACACTTAGGAGGTTTGAATGAAAAAACTCACAGGTCATGCAAAATGAAGTATTCCCTGGATGTATTGGTTTTGTTGATGGCACAACCATCCCTTTGAGCAAAAAGCCTGAAAAGGATGGAAATTATTATTTTGATTGGAAAAAGTGGTCAGTGCTCATCTATATCCTACATATTTTTATATATTATACTAATCCTCTCTTACTTTTTCTTTTTTCAGGTATTCTATTGCTCTCCAATTGGTTTGTGATATAAATAAGAAGTTTATTACATTTCATGTTAGCTTTCCTGGTGCTCACCATGACTCTTCATTTTTTCAACAAATGATGATTTCTCAAAACCCTGAGAATTACTTTGATGAACACCAATATCTTCTTTCCAACTCTGCTTACACCATGTAAATTGGCCTTGAGTATCTGGATTGAGCCTAAGGAGATCAAATTGTAAATGACTCCATTGAAAACATTCACAAGTTGAATTTAATCTCTTTACTCCAATATTTTAAACACAATAGTAATTGGACGTTTCACAATGAGTTCAAGGAATACAGTATCCCCTTGTAAGCTTATAGTCTTTTTTACTATTCTCTTTTGAAGTAGATGGTGATGATGGTAGAGATGTCATATCGAGAAGCTATCAAGGACTATGTAAGATTTTTGAATGTCTCTAGAAAGGAAAAGATGAAATATTTAAATTTTTCTAGAAAGCTACTATGATTTTTTTGGGGAAGGAACTAACTTTTATATATTCCACACTCATATTTCTGTTAATCTTTTTATTTGTTTGTACCATCTTGAGGATCAAGACCTACTTAGTTGAATTTTTTTTAGATTACACACTTTCAGCTAAAAATGCAAGGAAATTCATGTTTCATGCATTTTTAATTTTTAAAGGGAGATTTTTTATCTTTTAAGTGTATATACAGTTAGAAAACTCCAAAAAATCACACAAACAAAAAAAATGGCAACACCTCCCCCTACCAAGTCATAAAGAAATAAAATTGTAATAACCTCCCCTACAATTTACTCTGGGAGGGGGTCAGGATTTCCAAATTTTCATTTTTATTTCATAAACAAATAAATTAATTGTTCAAAAAAGATAACCAACCAAGTAAAAGTAATGGCATTCAGAACACTAAAAGACAATGAGCTCAGATGTGACCAAAGCAAAAGAATACATTGACATGGAATCATCTTGTGAGCTCATTCAATCAATCAATAATTTGAATGACTATCTTTATACACCAGCAAGGCTGGATGGCCCATTACTTAAATTTGATGATTATCTTTAATGAATGATTAATTATAAATTTAAGAAATAAAAATGAATATTTGAAATCCTTTATTAACCATAATTAGCCTCCCTCCCTGTAGATTTACTTTTCATTGAACCTTCTTGCCTCACTTCACTTATTCTCTTTATCAAATTTTGGTTGATCTGAAATGAGAAACCAAAATGAGTAAACTTTTCATAAGATTCTAACCCAGGTGGAGCTTGAGTTGTTTGATTTTTGTCTTGTGAAGAGTTCAAAATTTCTTCCACCAGACCATTCCCTAATCTAAAGTTGATAATATATTTGTGATCGGGAAAGTATAATCCATGACATTTGAGTTAAGCACGTGAAGGAATTGGTAGTCCAGTAATAGGATCAATATAAGTGAAAATCCCAAATGTAAGAAAATTAGAATCATTTTTTCCATATGAATCTTGTTGTGAAAGCCTCCATATGTAATAATAACATTAGATGAAAAGATATGACCATCTTCCAGATTGACCCATTCCATATCTGTCCGATTTGGTAAAGAAAATTTTTAGTAAAAACACTCAGAAATGTGGTGGGCATGTTTCCAGAAAATTTCCAAGGGAAAAAAAAACAAAAAAACTTACCAAAATCCTTGGAAAAAGTCCAGAAATGTTCTGGGACTATTTCCAAAGCAATTTGTAAAAAAAAAACCCCCCAAAAAAAGAAAAAAAAATTAGAAGAAATTCAGTAAAAAGAAAAGCAGGATCAGGCACCACTCACCTTTGGTAAGTGTTGGAAGGGTCTTGAAGAGAAAAGTGAGGAACATTTGAAGCTGTGAAGAAAAAGAAAAAAACATACCTTGATGAAAGGGCAGAAAAAGATGTAAAGAGGAAGAGAGTTGAGGGAATCTGGAAGGAGAATTGCATGATGATTAGGATATGCATTCTTAAATGCATTCAGAAATATGTTTTGAAATGTGTTCTTAAATGGATGAATATATGAATTTGAGTGGGAGTCCAATATAATGTGGGGTTGGGGGAAAAGGGGTCTGATGTACAGTAGATTGTGGGAATGTGTGTATTGGTGGGCTGAATTGTGGTTGGGGTTATGGTGCAAGAATAGGAAGTATTTGATGAAGTATTTGAAAATTTTTTTGATATGTCTAACACTGAGTCTTCCCTTTATGATGGTGTCTTGGAATAACATTTCAAGACTGAAGTCTCCAGGAATATATTTTAATGTTTGACACCCCCTAATATGTTACACCATAAGAGAATCAATGACATTTTGTGCTTTTTGCCACCTGATTTTTTGACCTGTCAGTCAAGAAATCTATCAGTTATTGGCTTGATAAATTTCAAAAAACTATTATTTTTAATATGACAGGTCAAAATCAACAGTCTTTTCCATCAAAAAAACTTGTTTGAAATGTCTAAAGCCAATAAATGATAGATCACTTCACTGAAAGTCCAAATGATTGGGTGGCAAAAAGCACAGAATTTCATTGATTTTCTTGTGGTGTTAGGTAAAAGAAATTTAAGATAAAAAAGAAATTATAAGGAAAAGATGTCCCCCATCCTTTGGACGAGCTATGCGCCAGAAATCAAATCTGAATTCAGGTCCACCTTGATTTGTATACACAAGAGAGAAAATAAAAGAAAATAAAAATTTGAATTGATTTTAAGTAATAAGATTAATATGAATAAAATAAATGATAAATGGGTTATCTCCCTCCATTTCATAAAACTACTTGAAGAACACCAATGATCATTCATCCAAAAAATATATTTAATAAGAAATGAAAAGAAATTGAGTAGCAAAATGATCATAATAAAAATCTGAAATTAAAAAAATAAAAGAACATTAATAATAATGAAAATCTTGAATCCTAGTTTTGAAAAAGTGTGAATCATTGACAGCATATTTTTCCAGTTTATAGTCATGATGGACTACCTATAAAGCAAAAATAAAGCTAGGATTCAATTAGAGCCAAAAAGTGCTTTAAAAACTGACATTGTGAGGTAATTGTGTGTAGAGAAGCCAGTAAATAAATTACCACAAAACTTTTCAAGATTGAATCTAGAAGGCCCCCCATGAACACTTTAACTAAAAACAAATCCACCACAAAGTTTCTTCATAAATAATTTATCTTCTATAGAAGACTTGATATAAATAATTATTTCTTTCAATGAAAATAAATTTTAATATTTTACCTTGATTTAAGAGTTCAAAAGAGGTAGTAATATGTGAGAGTTAGTAAATTATCCTCATTTTAGAGTTTGGCTTCAGCACTCTTGGTGCTCCTAAGATATTTCTGTTTAACTTGATCAGTAACTATCCTCTTTTTAAACACAACTTCATCCAACTCTTCCAACACATGTGTGCCACCCGAAACCTTTTCTTTAACCCTATATGGTACATTAAACATATCAGAATAATTTCTTGACACTGAATCTCCAGACTTCTGTTATATACAAAAACTATATCCCAAGTTTTTAATGGTTTTATTAACCTATGTACCAATCTTTTATTTTAATACCTAACAGATTGATCCCTAATTTTTATCATTCTTAAATAAAAATTTTCTAATTATTCTTCTTTCTTCTCCAATTGCATCATTCTAGCATAAAGCAAATCTTCAGTGGCTTTAATATCACCCCAATCAACTTCAAGATAAGACTCAGCTTCCAAATCAACTGGAGGAACTGCTTTCTGTTGCAAAAAATAATTCATAGGGATAATATCCAGTAGTCATCTTGGAAGTGATCCTGTCTGCAAACAGAACTAAAGGTAAATAGTGCCTCCATTTCTCTTTACTTGATCTACATATTTTAGCCACAGTACTCTTAACTACTTTATTCCCTCTTTCAGTCCTTACTGCAGCATCTGGATAATATGAAGTTTCTACCCTAGTCTTTTATCCACCTTTAGATGCAACTTCTTTAAATTCTGCACCAAACTCTGAACCACAATCAACATTTACTAATTTCATAATACCATATGTAAACACCCATTATTTCAAAAAAAATGTTCCACCTTCTTGGAAGTAAGATTAATAAGAGATGCTGTCTCAACCAAACCAGATAAATCATCCCTTTCTACAATCAAATATTTATATCTACCCTCCTTCCTTAATATGAACATCATCCAAAGAACCCTACCAAAGAAAATATTTTCACTTGCAGCATTTTCAGGTTCTTTAAGAATCAAATAAATTCTTCTCTTAAACTCTTCACATGACTGAACCCAGATTTTAAAAGCCATCTCTATTTAATGCCATCTAAATCTATCAGCAATCCTTCTATAAGTCTCACTGAAAACTCTATTCCCAAGATCTTTATAAAATGATTTTAAAACCAACTCTTTCCCCTTCATTTGGGAAAGAACAACTTGATAATAAGGATGTCTATTTTTCATCCACCTTTTACCAGACAAATAAAGACTTTATCACTTCTTATTGATAACCACAAAATCATCATCATCAAATTCCTCTGGTTTTTAAAGAGCAAAAAAATATTTCAACAAAAAAATAATAAAACCCAATCTTGAATCAGGTTTAATCCTTAAAGTTCTTCAAATCAAAATCAAATTGAGCTTCTCTGTCCCCAAAAGTAACTATAAAAGAGTGAGTCAAGAGTTTTAAAACATGAGTGTCAGTGTATGCTAGTATCTAAGTATGATTTAATAGTAAATATTAATGGTCCAATTACTTATTGTTAAATGATTTAGTGATTAAAACTCAGGGAAAGACTAATAAAGTAGTTATTCTCAATATAAACTCACAATACTTGGATTTTGTGTGTGCTAGTGGTGGAAAATAGATAAATAAAATATAGTTATAGCTTATAAAAAGATAATATCAATTTATAAATGCTTTAAAATATATTTATATATGATAATAATTGTTTTATAATGTTTATTTGAGTTGTAGTAAGTAAGTGATGTCCAATAACCAATCAAATCCTCCCTTACTTATACCAAAATCTACTGGAGTGCAGTGACCTTCAATCCAGATGATGTCACATCTCTCCCCAGAAATTAAAGTACTGTGAGGGCCCATCACCTCCCCATGGTGTCCAATTCAAGAATTTTCAACACCCAGACCTCCAGTAAGGACCCTCAAACACACTTAATGATATCATAAACCCATACCATAAATAGAAAAAATAGATAAAAGTGGATACCATAAAGAAATAGGTAAAATAACTCATCAACAGAGTATATAATGAAAACCAAAACATATAAAGGAACCAAATCAACTTTTAAAGCCCCCAATAACATCCTCAAGCATCCATATTAACCCAGTAATCATATCCCAACCCATAAATCCATGAAAATTCATCAAAGGAAGCAGATTAAGTTGTCCAAACTGGATATATGTGCCTGAAAAAGGTGTATATGCTTGTGTAGGTGTTTTGAGTTTACTGAATATGTCCATATGACATAAAATAGGCATATAAATAAAGCTTATAGGATATTTAGAGGTTAAAATTTGCTTATAGACCTATATATAAATAATCTAACTACATATTTCATTAAATATGAGGTTTATGCATACATATAAGCTTATGTATGTCTCTAATTACTTAATATCACTTAAGATAAGTCTATTATGACTCTATTAACACCTTAATAAGTATTATATGGTTATGGATAAGCTTTTTAAACTACTATAAGTCATATAATAATGTAATAATTATATATATAAGCATTATAACCATATATAAGTATTATAACTGTAATTTTAACTTATAAGCTTAATGAAATTAAGGTTTTCTTATTTTAAACATTAGAATAACTCAGTTCTGGGGATGCCTAGGCTGAAACTCCCTCACCCAAAAAAAACAATAAAAAAATGTTAAGACATTTTCATTAATAAGTATGGAGTGAATAGAAAAATAATTTTTAAATTTACTATTATACATATACTGAATTTTAACAGTATTATTTGGTTTTAAATCTTTTCAAGATACTTTTATGATCAGAGATTTAATTTTCTGGAATCCACTGGTCATATTCACTTGATTTATTTCTAAACCTTAATAGATACTCAACTCCCTTTTCTTATGTAAGGTGTCTCTTTTTAAGTATCTTTTCAATTTCTTCTTTTTCAACTTTTTCTTCAGGTTTCTGTATATTCCTTCCTGATCTTCTGGGAAATAGAGAAGTATCATTAGAGTTTTATGGTTTTATAAAAGAAATAAGAAATACTGGATGTTTTCTATCATATGGTGTATATAGAATAACTTCAACAGCATTGTTACCAACTGTCAGCCAGGCTGTACCAGAAGTCCAGTAAATTGTATGTTAATCTATTGGAGCTTAATGAGGGCGAAAAATTATGCATTTTATGTATATAAATTAATATTATATTGCATAATAAAATTATATAACAATTGTATTATAATATAACTATAATAAGGGTTATATTAAATTTATTATTAAATAAATTATAGATACAATTAAAACTCATAAAACACTTTATATTCTATAAAATGTTGGCGCATTTTTCATGTATTTAATACTTATAAATTATTAATTAATTTATTAAATATATTATAGTTAAAAAATCAAAATATTAATTTATAATATAATTAAATAAATAAATAAAATTAAAGTATTAAATAAAACTTTTATATCATAAGAATTATGAATATTGAGCGCTTTTTTGACTCATAATTATGTCATTAAGGTATTAAATTAGTTAAAACATTGTATTTAATTAATTACTAATGTTTTATTCTAAAATTTAGTAATAATATTAAATTAATAAATTGTTTTAACTCAATTTAATTCTAACACTAATAAAATTGGTTATATTAGTTAATATCTTATGTTTCAGACTTAATTAATTAATTACACTAATTATTATGTTAAAATAGTTTAATTTTTATGTTTAACTTCAAATTGGCTATTATCAAACATGTTATGAATTGAATTAATTAATACTTCAAGTGTTTCAATCTTATTTAATTACTCACTTATTTAAAAGATTTGAATGGGGTTAAATTGGTAGATTTTTTGGGCTCTTACTTATTTTTTAATTAATTTTTTTATATTTTTCCCCTTACAGCTTTGGTACACTTAATTTTAATTATTAATTATTTCTTATTTTATTTTTTATAGAATATAATTTTTTGTGGCACTTCAGAGGGCCCCTTGCCTATATAAGGGCCTTTGGAATCCCCCTGTAGCCCGATCACTTACTTTACACTCAAACTTGAACATACTTTTAATATATACACGTTTATTATCATTTTTATTAGTCTTATAAATCTAATTTAAATTTTATATAAATAACTACAGGTTGCAATAGGTCTAATAATAAGAATAGTGTTTACCGCGCATTGAAAATAACTACTTTTTAAATAATTATATTAAAATTTATTAAAACCTCACTGTCATATAAAGTCCCTAGATTCTACTCGTTGCCTCCCTTTTAAAATAATTATAGTACTTGATTTTTTTATTTCAATTCCCTTTATATTATCTTTTTTCCTCCTCTTTGTTTCCCCTTCTTTCTCCTCTTCTTCTAGATGACCGGCCAATACCAATTATCCTTTTTACTACAAATGGTCCAATGAATGGAACTTTCAATTTAACTTTACCATTTAAATTGAAATGAAGTGTATAAATAAGGACTTCATCACCCTCTTTGAACATTTTCTCTTTACAGGCTTTATCCCATCTTTTCTTCTCATACTCAAATGCCTTATTTATACATTCTTGAGAATGTTCTGCATAATTGTTTCATCCAAAGAAAAGATTTTGTACCTGGATAGATATCCAAGCTAGGTAATTTCTTAAGAGTTTTAGAAGGAGTATTAAGTAAATAATGCAACAATAACTCAAATGCATTTTTGCCAGTGACATAATGTACTGTACTATTTTATGCAAATTCTAAACCTGGGATAAGGGTTACCCAATGATGAGTGAATTTGTCATTGTCTTTAAAGTTAAGACCAAAAGCACAATATCTTCTTATCATATCTTCTAAGGTTTGTATCATTCTTTCTGCTAGCCCATCAGTCTGTAGATGGTGTGCTGTAGAAATTTTTAATTGACACCCTGAAACATCCATAAGTGATGTCCAGAACTCAAAAGTAAATTTAGGATCTCTGTCTGAAACTAATGCCTTGGGTAATCCTGCTATATTTAACATTTGTGTCTACCATAAAATAGCTAAGTCCTTTGCAGAAACCTCTTTGTGGGTAGGAATAAATTTACACATTTTTTGTACATCTATCTACAATTACCCAGCAGGAGTTATAGCTCTTATGCCCTGCTACTGGCAAACCTTTTACAAAGTCCATGTTGACTATTTCACATGGAGCTTTTGGTTGCTCAATTTTCTGTAACAAAACAGCTCTTTTTCCTGTTAATCTTTTAGATTTTTGACAAGAATCACATGTCTCAACATATTCTTGAGTATCATCAGACATGTTAATCCAACAAGCTGTATTTTTTACTCTGATTAATGTTTTATAGAAGTCAAAATGACCTGCTAGTATATCATCATGACATATACTTAACATTAACTCCTTCATTGATGGGGGAATCACAATCACATTACTTAATTTCTTCCTGTAATATATAAAAGCATCCTCAATAGAAAATTTTACTTTTTCTAATGCTTCCTTATATTTTTGTGGTAATGTTTTTATTAAAACACTCATTGAGGCATTAGATGGATCATTTAATATTGTATTAATTTTACTCAAGTCAGGATCTGAAGCATAATTATCAAGAATTGATTGCATAAATTCATCCTCAAGATCTACAATATAAATGCCATAAATTATAATAATCTCTGTTTCAGGAACTTGAGCAGGATTATCATAATTATCAGGTAGAGTTACTCTAGACAGCAGATCTAAATTAGAGTGTAAAGTTTCTGATCTATGTGTATTAGTCATACGTCCTCTATATTCTTGTACAGCCAATTTCCATCTAAACATATGCCTATTAGGGGTTCTCATGTTTAGGAGTGACTTAACTGCACTACCGTCAGTTATTAACTCAAATTTTTGGTCTTCAAGGTAATAATGTAGCTTCTCAAGAGCCCATACTAATGCCAAGCATTCAAGTTGAGTAGAGCCATATTTGAACTCACTACTTCTTAAAGTACGTAAAATATAGAAAATTACTACTTCTGACATTTTCCCTTTAATAAGTTGTTTTAGTTGTACAGCAGCACCCAAGCCAATAAAACTTGCATCAGTATAAAATATAAAAGGTTATTGGAAATTTGGTAGTCCCAAGATAGGAGCTGTAATTAAAAATTCTTTCAACTTATCTAAAGCCTGTTGTCTTTCATTGTTCCAAAGAAAGCTTCTGATTTCTTTATCAGTGTGGTCAATGGTTCAGAAATTATTTGTTAGTTCTTTATATATCAGGGGGTATCAATGTTCAGGGATCTGCAATTATGGATCAGGAATTTTTTTTTCCAGGATCATACATTATTAATTGCGGAAGATTCTTATCCACTAGCCCCAGGGCTAGTGGATAAGGAATCCACAATAATGAATTATCCTACCTCATATACCCCAATTTCCATTCCTAATTCCTGATCCCAAACTCATCTCATCCGTGATGGATTTGCAAGAAAGTCACATGACTCATAATTGCTGATGCCATCCTTAAGTCTTTCCTCACTCTATGCTACTTAATTTTGGTGGCGAACACTTAAGTTTTTTTTCTATCTACACACCCCAACTGCACATTTGGTGGTGAATTCCCACTTCCAACTCATCACCTAAACCTTCTACCAGCAACAATGAAACACCTCTCTACTAGGAAGCTACTTCACTCAGCAATGAATGCTATTACTTTTCTTTTAGTTCTTTACAATAAATCTGACTCAGATTTGGAAGATGCTATAGCTTATATGTGTTTTCTTTCCAAAAAGCTTTACATCATCACCAGGGGGCTAAATCTTTATCATGATCCCTGATATGATCTGGCCTCCATTCTCAACATTCTTCATTTAAACTTCACCCATCTTCAAACTTTATCAACTCATCTCCGATCATCCTATCTTTCATAAAAATTCCCATAACAAACAGTGTAATCCTGCCATCCAACTTGCTGTTGCACTATGTCTCTTTGGCTCAAATGGAAATGGTGCTGCTGTAAGACGTTTGGATAATCTCTTTAACATAGGATATGGTACCGTGATATTATACACCAAGCGCTGTATGATTGCTATCCTTTCCCTCAAGTCTCAAACACTTGCTAGGCCAATTCCAGAACAGCGACTTGAATCCTCTTAAGTAATGCAAGCTGAAGATTTCCCTGGATGTGTAGGTTTTGTTGATGGTACAACTATACCTTTGAGTCAAAAACCTGCTGATGATGGCAACCATTATTTTAATTTCAAAAAATGGCTTCTTTAAAATGTTCTCCAATATCACATCTTTCATAAACTAACTTTAAACCATCTTTGTAGATACTCTATTTCCATTCAACTTGTCTGTGATGTCAACAAAAATTTTATTTCTTTTAATAGTGGCTGCCCTGGCTCATTTCATGACTCTTTTGTCTTCCAAAGAATGAGGATTTCTCAAAGTCCTCACTCATACTTTGACAAATCTCAGTACCTCCTTTCAGACTCAGCATATGCAAGTGAGAAGTACATTATACCTGCTCTTGTGGTGCAACTTCAGAAAATGACCTCAAAACTACCTTTAACTATCACCTTTCCCAATCAGAATTACAAATTAAAGATGCTATAGGGATTTTAAAGGGAAGATTTTTTAGTTTCCATGAACTCAGAATCCAATTTCAAAATAAAATGGAAATCAAAACTGCAAATCATTGGATAATGACTTGCATTATACTCCACAACAACCTAGCTGATTTAAAGGATGAGTGGAATGATCTTTATGAAGAAGAGGATCCTGAACCAGCACCGGCTCTTTCCTACCTTGAATCACAAAACATTCATTCAACTGGCATACGCTCTATCATTATGCCTATTACTCTCCAACATGTCTCTTCACCACCCTTTTAAATTATTTTTTTTTACTCTCCAAATGTCCTCTTTGTGTAATTCATTCGCTTGGTTTGGTATTTTGTTTTGTTGCATATTCATTTTTTTTTTGGAATTTATGGTGAAGATCTTTTTTTTGGATGGCTCATTGGTTTTCTTTCACCAGCTCAACATGAAATCGCATATTTTCTGAAATTGCATATTTTGTCAGTGATTTTTTTTTTCATTCATCCCTCATATCCTTTTCCTATTCTCCTCCAACATCCCTCAAACAATTTGGTTTCATTCATTTTGTCATCTCATCTCACCAGGTAAGTCATTTTATTCTTTTTTTTGATTTTTTGATTACTAATTATAATTTTTTTTTGTTTTTTTCTGTTTATTTTATTTTTTTATCTAAATTTTTTTTGTAAGTGGTTATTTTGGATTTCAATGGTATAATTAACCTTTTTTTCTCTCCCTCTTTACTTTCTTTTTTAGCTCCATCAACCTACTCTTCATCCCTCCTTGGCATGGTCATTATCCCCCCTTTCCCTTATTTCACTTTTTTTTGGCTCCATTTCATTGAAGCACATACATTGCACATTCTTTATGCATTTCACTTACTCCATATTCAATTTCCCCACAATTCCAACATCAATCTTTCTCACTCTATTTTTCCTACTTTTCAATCAAGGTAAGTTTCATCTCCTTTTTTCATGCCTATATGATATCTCATTCCTTTTATGAAAACTTCATACTTAAATATATGTATGACTCTTATCTGGATAACAGTGAACTTATAAAACTCCTTTTGATCTCATCTTCATTACCACTTTTCAAGTTTTTGTAAAATTTTGAAAATCAGACTCGGAATTAGGGTTAGGTTTATTCAAATATAATGTTCTTTTTTCCAAAGATTTTCCTAAAGGCTACCTTTCATTTCCTACAAACAGATTTGAATTTAATTCAGTGGTTGCTGAGATATTGACCGTTAAAGTTGAGCCTTTTTTTTCCCAATTTAAATTTTTATTTCATTTTTTTATGTAACAAATTAGGGTTAGGTTTATTTAAATCACATGTCCTTTAACTGAAGATTCTACTAAAGCATATCTTTCATTTGCCACAAACAGGTTTGAATTAGGTTCAGTGGTTGCTGAGATTTTGACCTTTGAAGTTGAAATTTTTTCCAAATTTCACTTGTCTTATTTCACATTTTTATATTGCATATTTAGAGGATAAAGATTCTGAAACTCTTATATGATTATTATCTAGGCATTTCAATTATATAGGCATATATTCATTGCTCAAGAATATCACTAAAGCTCAAAAAGATGAAGATTTTTGCTTATGGGACACTCTACCTTCCTTTAACTCTTTTCTTGCTTTTTGACTCAAAAATCTCTGTAATAAAGCAATTGAAAAAAATCATGAACTTGCAACCAAATTTGGAATACCGAATTGGAAGATATCAGCCACAAATATCTTTTATTTTCTAATGTTATCATCACTCATTCTGGATTCCACAATAGGATTCATATCGATAGGAATGATGCCAATTTTCTTACTTTTGTTATATTCTCATATATCAATCCAATAACTGGCCACCCAACACCATCTCCAGCTAAAATCAAAGGACATGGTTTATATTTTCCAGACCACCGGTGCATCATTGATTTTGGTTTGGGAAAGGGCATCATCAAAACTATTTGGAATTCTTCTAAGGATAATCATCAAATGACCAAAGCTCCTGCTGGTTTGGAATCCCATCAAGATTTCACACATTTTGGTTGCTCATTTCAAATCAGTCATAAGTTGATTCAAAGAATCAATAAGGTAAATAAAGAAGGTAAAGTTATTCGATTTAAAAAAACTTTTTCTAGATCCAAAAAGTATGGGGATTAGAGTTGTCATCGAACATTTTATATTTTTTCATAAATTTTTAATAAATATTTTTATATATCAATTTTCTCAAGTAATGTGATGAGCCAACGACCTTTGGTTGTATAACAGGTAATCATGATATCATTTATTTGTTTCATTGGGTTCCTCTTGCCTATACCTGTGGAAAGTCCCAAACTTTTGTTTCTAGACTTGGTCTGCATTTTGGCTTGAGGAATTGTCATTACTTTAAACTAGGGAAATTGATATATATTAGATATTTATTAAATAATTTATGTAATAATATTAAATTTAGATGAATTCCACCCCTTACTTCAATAAAATGCAGGGGGGGGGGGGGGTATTGCCAAATTTTCAAATCTGACATGTGAAATTGATGACTTAGAAAATTTTTGGTGATACCCACCCCTTGCTTCAATAAAATGCAGGGGAGAGTATTGCCAATTTTTAAAACAGATATAGAATTTTTTTGACTTGTAAATATTTTGGTGAAATTTTTTTGGTGATACCCGTCCCTTACTTCAATAAAATCCATGGGGGGTTTTGCAAAAATTTCTTATAAGACTTGTGAAATTCTTGACATGTAAGAATTTTTGGGATACCAGTAAAATGCAGGGGGTAGTAAAGACAAAGTTTCATATAAGACTTTCAATATTCATGACATGAAAGAATTTTGGTGATACCCACCCCTTACTTCAAAAAAATCCAGGGGTGGGGGATTGTCAAATTTTCAAAGGAGACATGAAAATTTTATTTAAAAAAAGAATATTTAACATTAAAATATTAAAATTCAAGTAATGATAGATAGAGTAATGAAATAAAGGAAATTATTGAAAATTTTATGTACAAATAAATATGAACAGTTGAAGTGTGAGAGAAATAAAACAAACTAGTCATCCAACAATTTCTTTAAACCTTCAATTTCCTCAACAGATTTATTAGCTTTAACACATTCTATCAAGAAATCTTTCTTTTTGGAATTTTCTTCATGATCAAACTTATATTTCATCTGCTCTAATAGGTTCTGATGTTCGAGTGTTTTCTCCTCTTTTTTTTATTTTTCAATACTTAGAGTTAACTCAAGCTTCTTCTCCTCAAAATCTTGGGCCCAATCATCCTTCCGTAAAGAGAGCTGGTACTTCCTCTCCTCCAAATCTTGGGCCCAATCATCCTTCCGTAAAGAGAGCTTGTACTTCCTCTCCTCCAAATCTTGTGCCCAATCATCCTTCCATAAAGAGAGCTCGTACTTCCTCTCTTCCAAATCTTGTAGCCTATCATCCCTCCTTAAAGAGAGCTCATATTTCTTCTTTTCAAAGCTTATAGTCTCTTTAGAAATTTCTACTTGTTCTAGAGTGATAACAAAAATTAATATAAAGTGGAAGAAAAGTAGAGTAAAGTAATAAGAGGTATGGTATCACTTACCAGCATCACGTTTCTCTAAAAAATTTTCCATAGACGAAAAAGGGGTTTGTGATGAAGTATCACTTTTTTGTCTTCTTTGTGAGTGGAAATTTAGACTACTTGAAGACCTATGCTTCTTGTTAAAGGTCATATTTTCCTCCTCATCATTGTCACTACCTTCAGACTCAGTTGATTGAGGATCCTGGGTTTGTTCATCAGCCTTTTAAGAAATAAGATAAAGATAAGTAAATAAAAAATAGAAATGATAAGATAAAAGAAAAAAGAAAAAGACCTGTGTTAGATTTGGTTGGGTTAAATCACCTATAGGATCTACAAAAAATCTATCTAGATATGTCTCATTCAAATGAGCGGAGGCTTGAGTGGAGGAAGAAGATGTTAAAAGATTCGCTTCAACATCATGTTTGGAGATATGATCTTCTCCATCCAACATGTTTACAGAATTATCATTGGCTTGCTCTCCAAAAATTGCATCCATCTCTTTAAAGTAAGGAAATAAAGAATCAAGTTTATTGTCTATGGATTTGATACCCTTAGTTATATCAATGTCGGTAACCCCAAAACCAGTGGAAGATGAAAGAGCCTTTGCCTTCTTGTATTTGGCTCGATAATTCTTGAAGCGTTCAGACATCTGTTTAGGCAAAAGATCAATCCTTCTCTTGGTCATATTCCGTAATTCATTTGCCATTAAACAATAGCCATTAACTTTTGTTGCTGGGGGCCGTCCTACTTTAGTTGAATACTCAGTACCAAAACAAGAATCATAGTTAGATTTGGTTTTCAGCCAGTTGATAAGAATGAGATGATCATCTTTTTTTAATTGAACGATCTAAGATTTCTCGGCTGAGCGGGGGAAAGAGGGAGTAGTGGGATTTGAAGAACAACTCGGTGATGGCTGCCTTTGAGAAGATCTAGGACGACAAGGCATGTTAAAATATAAATGAAGATGAAAAGGAGAAGAAACAAGCAGATGAGATGGTGAGGGGTTCTGAGTGGATAGAATGGACAGGATGGGACGAGAATGTGAGTGTGCAGCAAGGTAGAAGCCATATCCAGAGAGTAGTCCAAGATGTGGTTATGGCAGAAAGTATGTCAAGATGTGGTTATGACAGAAAGTTGTCCAAGATGTGGTTATGAAAAATTGAGTAAAAAAATGTTGGATAAGAGGTGAACATTGACACATAAAGTGTCTAATAACCCAATTATTAGCAAAAATAATTGCAGAAGATAATTGGGGTATGCAGATTATTTTCCGCAATTAATTTAATTGCGGATCGGTCACCATTGATACCCCCTATTGTCTATAATAAAAACACATACTAAAAAAAATTGTACATCCTTTACGTGTTTAGTAACTCCAATATTCTTGATTGCAGCCACCTTATTTTGTTCTACACATATTTGTAAGCCAGATACAATATGACAAAGACTCAAACCCAAATATACATTTTTTCAATACAAGTTTAATTTTTATTTCATCCATCTTCTGAAATACCTTCTTTAAATTGATTAAGTGTTCATCATATGTCTTAGAGAACACTATGATGTCATCAATATATACCATTAACCATCCTTCAATCATTTCATTATGGAATGTTATACCCATTAACTTCTGAAATACTGAAGGAGAATTTTTTGGTCTAAATGGAATCCTGACATATATATATATTCCCATATGTGTTGTTACCAACAAAAAGTTATGTGAATTCTTTTCAAAAGGAATTTGATGGTACCCTTTATATCCATCTAGGCAAATTATTTATTTAGTACCTTTAAGGGTAGCATGTATATCGGCAATTCTTGGCAAGGGGTAAATATCATCTACTGTAAATGTATTTGCAGAGACTACAGAACCAGAATCTCCTGTGTCCAATACCATATTTAAATTTTCTCCAGAAATTATTTCTGGAACTGTGATGGGTGTCATTTTTAAGTTAACAGCTTGTATATCCTTAATTATTTCAGAATTTTCAAAATTCATTAATGATATGTTTGAGTCCATATTTAATATTGGATTTTCAAGTATGGACAAATCATCTTCCAACAAACAGACCTCATTTTCATCACTATATGAGATATTATTGTCATAATCACTTGAATCTTTACTTTTTTCTGTTTCATTTTCAGATTCTTGCTGATTTCCAACAATATTTATATTTTTCTCACATTTGTGACCTTTAAACCAAGGCTTATTAGGCTTATAACAAGTATTTGTCTCATACTTTTTAGGTAGTACAGGTGTAGTAGGTTTTTTATGCTTTTCCTGAAGTGTTTTTGAATTCTTATTTTTCACAGGTTCAATATTTTTAATAAGTGGTTTAACTTGCTTCATACTTATGGTTCAATAATATTTCATTAAGAATATTAATGAATTCAGAGTATTCATTAACCATTATTTTTCTAGCTAGAACAATGTCTCTGACAGATATAGGTAATTTATATATTATTTTATCTTTCCATAAGTTAAAATCTATATTTGGATAAATCGCTTTTATTATTTAATTTAAATTCATTAAAAATACCATAGGTTTGTCACCATTCAACAGATTATACCTTGTTTTCTCATATAATTTTTGCTAAGTTAGTCTGAATTTAGAAACTGAAAATAATTTTTCAATCAGGTGTTTCCATTCAGACCAAGAGTAATGTTTACCCTCACTTAATACAGCTTCAACCCATAATAGGGGGTATCAAAGTTAGAAATATGTAATTATTTAAAAGGTATTTCACAGCACAAAAAGAAAGCCACAAGAGTGACATTAATTCTCATTAAAAAGATGTTCTAGGGGCACAAGATGGCATACCTTAAAAAATAATCATGGTTGATTTGGTGGAAAAAAAGAGGTATTTTGAAATGGAAGATTTCTAACTTTAATACCCCCTAATAAAGCAACATCCTTAAATAATAAAATTATTTTTGATGTTATTTCCTCATCTGGTAACTTATATGAGAATTTTAATTTGTCAATTATTTGAATAAAATTCTGCCAATCAGAGCTGGCTTCCTCATCATAAGTTGGGTACATATCAATTGTTGGCCAGTTCTTCTGATTGGATTCACTCTCACTAATATTAGGAAAATTCAATAAATCTTTTACTTTGGATAAATGATTTTAAATTTCCTCTTGCGCATATTTGTGACTTAAATTTGTTTTCTCAGACTTGACAATTCCACCAGATGGTTTTCTTGTTGTGGCATTGAAAATGATTAAGATTCATTCTTGAAAATGATAGGATTATTCTTATACTGTGTGTACTTATGATTATCCTGATTCATTAGTAGATTACATCTTCAGACATATTAGCCCACCAAGCATTGTTTTTGAGTCTAATCAGTGTCTTCTCAAGATCAAAATGACCAGCTAATATGTCATCATGACAAAGTTTGAGGATAATTTCTTTCGTAGAAGGAGAAATTACAATTACATTAGTAAGCTTTCTTCTATAATAAATATATCCATCTTCAATAGAAAACTTTCCCTTAATTAAAGCATTCTGATATTTAGCAGGAAGAGTATTAATCAATTCCTGAATAGAAGCATTTTTAGGATCATTTAAGATAGTAAATAATTTATTTAAATCAGAATCCTTATCATATGAATCCAGAATTAATTGTAATAACTCCTCTTCCAGATCAACTATAAATATACCATGGATATGAACAGTATCGTCTTCAGGTACATAGGCAGGATTTGAGTCATTTGGAAGAGGAAATCTGGACAGCATATCAACATTTGAGTGAACATTTCCAGCCCTATGGATAATTGTCATCCGTCCTCTGTATTCTTGAACAGCAAGTTGCCACCTGAACATATGTCTGTTAGGTGTTTTCAGGTTTAAGAGGGACTGTACAGCACTACAGTCAGTTACCAATTCAAACTTTTGATCATCTAGATAGTAATGAAGCTTCTCAAGAGCCCAAAAAACTGCTAAGCACTATAATTGAGTGGCACCATATTTCAATTCACTATTTCCCAAGGTTCTTGAAATATAACAAATTACAACCTCTGAGGATTTATCATTTATAATTTGTTTTTGGTGAAGGGAAGCACCCAGATCAACGAGGCTAGTATCTGTGTATAGGACAAAAGGTTTGTTGAAATCTGGAAGAGCCAATATAGGGGCTGTCATTAAGCAACTTTTTAATATATTAAAAGCTTTTTGACAGTCATTATTCCAGAGAAAGGCACCATCTTTTCTGGTCAGTTTTGTAAGAGACAAGGCTATTACCTGATAATTTTTAATATATTGTCTATAATAGCCACACATACCCAAAAAACTTTGGATTTCTCTTACAGAAGTTGGTGCTTTCACATTTTGAATGGCAGAAACTTTGTTTTGGTCTACACAAATTTGTAAGCCTGACACAACATGGCCAAGGACTTTCAAGGATTGAAAACCAAATTTACACTTTTTTAAGGACAAGGTCATATTGATTTCATCCATTTTTTAGAAAACTCTATTTAAGTGAATAATATGTTCATCAAAAGTTTTAGAAAAAATTATAATGTCATCAATATAAACCATGATCCATCCTTCAATTATTTCTTGATGGAAAGTGTTATCCATGACTTTTTGAAAAACTGAAGGAGCATTTAGGGCCAAATGGCATCCAAACATACTTATATATTCCCATATGAGTAGCAATTAGTAAAAAATTTTGTGAATTTTCTCAACCGGAATTTGATGATAACCTTTATTGCCATCCAGACAACTAATAAATTTTGCACCCTGTAAGGTAGAATGAATTGAATTAATTCTGGGAAAAGGATAAATATCATCCACAGTATAAGTGTTTAATGCTCTGTAACCTCCACATAATCTAGCCTTATCTTTTTCATAAGAATCAAGACTGGGGATATGACACAATATTTTGGGGTGACATCCACTTTCTCAATTATATTCATTTTTAATAAGGTAGAAATATTATCTTCAATATCCTTTCTTTTTGTTGGAGAAGCAGGATATGGGTTTTTCTTAAGACTAGGAGGAATATCACTCAAGTTACAGGATAAAGTAATTTTCATTTCATCCTTAACAACTCCTAGGACATGAGAACCATGAGCAAAAGCCATAGGAAAAGAGGTAATTGAGGCAATTATAGAATCCTTCTGCTCACTAGTTAATTGATCACCAAAAGAAGCAGTATTTATTTCAGTTAATAAACTATCCATTTCATTTGTTGGTCTACCTGTACATTGAATTAATGAGTTACAAGACTTTAACAAATAAGCAGAAGATCTTCTAGGGGAAGAAATTTTGAATTTCCTTTTGCCATTCAATCCCAATGTGAAGCAATTATTGACAGGTTCCAATTTTACACCAAACATGGTCAGAATGTCATTACCCATAATAAATTAATTGCTCAAATTATCATTTTGCATTACAAAAAATTCACAAACAGCTCTGACAAAACCACCATTATATTTGAAGAATACAGTGGCTTTGTATTTGCCAATGGGACATAAAACAGAGCCATAACCTCTCCATTTTTAACATGTCATAGGTAATAATTTATCCATATAATCTTTATCCACTGAAGCCAGTGCCTTTTCAGACACTCACACCTCCATATGCAACCTTCAATATTTTCTTGAGGTTTGAACAGGCTTTGAGCATGTCTACATTGATGGAGCTGATTAGGAGGCATGAAAATTTTCTGATTTAGAACCTTAAAAATGAATAAGATTTCTTGAATCATGTTGTCAGAAGTTCTACTTTAGCATAATATCTTAATTTTCCTCATTTAATGCCAGTAATTGAGCTGATAGATTGATTGTTCATCATAATTATTCATTTTCAATTCTTTAGTGGTAGTCATGTTATTAATTTTTGCAGACATTGTGCCTGAAAATTTAAATGAACAAAATTTAAATCAGTTTCATTTCAAAAAATTTATTTTTATTTATTTTCTTAATTTAAAAAAAATAAAAAAATATAAACTAAATAAAATCTGAAAAAAAACTTTAATTTTTATATAAAAAATAATAAGCCTAAATATTATCTGATGGACTCAATTATTTTCAAAAAATAAAAATAAAAATAATAACACATATTAATGACAAAATTAAATTAATAATTCATCAAAAATAAATGATATGTTAAAATTAAATTTTTTTTAAAAAACCCATAGTCATTTATATTTCAAAATAATTGTATGATTTATAAAATATTGGACAAAATCTATTAACAATATTTATATCAAAAATTTTATTTAAATAGTATGACAAAAATTAATATGTCAAAAAAAAAAATCCAATATACACAGATATTATTTCTATTTTAACATAATTGTATGATTATTTATAATATTGGACATAATATTGTCAACAATATTTACATTGGAAATATAATTATTTATTATGACTATAAATTAATATGAAAAATTAAAATTTTCAATATACACACAAAATAACTGTATGATTAATTATAATATTGGAAAGAATGTCAACAATATTTATATTGAAAATTTAATTATTTTATTATGACTATAAATTAATATGTCAAATTAAAATTTTCAATATACAGACAATATATTTTCATTTACAAAATAATTGTATGATTAATTATAATATTTGACAAAATATCAACAATATTTATATTGAAAATTTATTTATTTTATTATGAATATAAATTAATATGTCAAATTAAAATTTTTGATATAAACACAATATATTTTCATTTACAAAATAATTGTATGATTAATTATAATATTGGACAAAATGTCAACAATATTTATATTGAAAATTTATTTATTTTATTATTACAATAAATTAATATGTCAAAATAAAACTCATCTAGGACTAAGAGTGTTGCTCTATCATGGTCAACTAGGAAAAAAAAATATTTAGGAAGACCAACTTACACTCAGTGATTCAGCAATTAAGCCACAATCACTGTTATTGCCATAAAATATTTAAAATAGATTTGTTAAGTGCAAACGCAAACTTACTATAGTGATCAACAATTACTCTAAAATGTATAGAATTTTGAAATATATAACTCGTTATGTAAGAACCCCATTTCAATTCACAGTTGCGGCAAAAAGTTGATTTTGCGTGCAAGGGTGGTCCGTGCATTAATCGTTTGTCCAATCGTCAAGAAATCGATGTTGCATTCGGAAAGGCCCTCAAATGTTGGCCAGTTGTCTAGAAGAAGGAGAAAAAGAGGAGAAGAAGAAGAAGGAAAAGAAATAAAAAAAACTATAACAAAAAGATAAATAGACGAAACTTGGACTGGGTAGTCAACGAAACTTATAACAAGTTATTTATGGGATGATACATGGTAAGTTTTTTTTTATTCTCTCTGCTTAAGTAACAAATGCTAATATTAAATGATCTTAAAGCAACCTTTATATGCATAATATATACTAGATTTCAATGGCAAGAAAGTGCCTTAATAAAAACTATTATAATTGTAACATTTGTAATTAATAATAAAATTAATAATAAAAATAAAGTAAGTAATAAGTGGTGAGGCTACAGGGGATTATCCAAGGCCTTTTTATAGGCAATGGGTCCTCTGAAGCGCCACTACATTTGTAAATACAAGAGTAATAATAAGATGAAACAAGAATATAAAAGAATAAGTGAAACATAACAATTTAGAGAAAAATATGAAACAAATAATTAAAACCCCAAATAAGAACCAAATTTTCCCACAACTAATTCCCAAATCAGTAAGTAAAGATAGTGAGTAACTAAACAAGCCTGAGACATGGGAACTATGAGAAAAAATAATTCAAAACAGATGGTACAGTATGCTTTAAGGGTTTTTAAGTGAAACAAGTAAAAACATTTTGACACAACAAAATATGTAATCAGTTTTAATTTAGTATAAAGAAATTAATTGTTCCAACTATGTAATTAAATAATTTATTTAAATGAAAAAAGTAATTAATTTATTACTAAATAAGGTTGAGAATTTTAATACTATTTTATAAAATAAGTATTATAACTTATTTAATTTTTTATTGACACAATTAAGGGTCCAAAAAATAGCAGCCATAATTATGGATAATAGTATATGAAAAAGTATATTTTAATAATTAAATTTAATTAATTAAAGTAATTACAATATAAGATAAACACTTGAATATAATTATCTTATAAGTTTTTAATTAATTAATTTATAATTATTAAATAAAAAATGCACCCTTTGTTATGGAATATAATTAAATGCTTTTAAATTATCTTATGATAAAATTAAAATAATATTAACTTTTTTTATATAAATAAAATATTAATATAAATTTATTATGTAATATAATATTAATGTTAAATGCATACTCTGAAATTATTATTTCTTTATTTAATTCCAATAAATTGTATGTTTATTTACTGGGCTCCTGGGACAGCCTGGCTGACATAAATAATCTAACTGCATATTTCATTGCATATGAGGTTTATACAAATGATTTCATAAAAAGGTGGCCTCTTTAAAGTTGTGTTAAATTCAATATGTAGTAGTGCATTAGTTGGCTTGCCTTTTGTAGCTACCTTCTAATAATTTTTAAAATCAGCTTCAACATTGACTTGAGGTATCTTATCTCTACTTGAATCATTTTGGTAATTTTTATTAACTGAATTTTTTTCATCATCAGAATTTGAATCAGAAACAGAAAAATTAGAAAAAATATCTTTATTATTTTTTTAAAGAGAGAAACAAAATTTAAATTTTTAAGAAAAGAAAAAGAATTTTTATTTTTTTAAAAAAAATAGGAATTAGAAACAAAATTATTTTAAATTAAATTTTTAATATTATTTTTAGTATTTTTATTTGGAAAAGAAATTTTAGAGAAGGAAAACTTTAATTTTTTGGTCTTTTTCATAATTAGACACAAAAACTTAAACTTCATAGAGTTTCAGATGCTGTTTATCCTCTTTCTGGAGTTAATCTGCAAAACTATTAGCCTCTTCCAAAAAATAACAAGTAAGATAAGTCAGAAGTTTCTACTATTACTAGAGGACAGGAGCAGAATTTAAATAATTTTCAATAATCTTGTTATCTTTGGGTTTTAATTATACTACAATTTTTATCTTGATTTTGATAATTTTCTTACAGTTTATCCTAATTCCAGAGGCTAGAAAGAGGAATATTATATAATTTGATGTTCTTGAGTCTTTATTTGAATATTCTGTAATTTTTTTCTTTATTTTGACATATGAGATACAGTTTATCCCCTTACAGGAGGAAAGAAACAGAAATAAAATCCCCAGAAGAAAGCAGAATTAAAAATGAATTCATGAAAAGATGATTAAAAAATTTCAGGTATTTTTAGTATTTTTTCCTCATTTCATAGATATAAAATTCTAAATATCACCTGTTATAAGCCCATAAACCTTTCCCAAGGGAGGTTAAACCAATTCTTAAAGCCTTATAAAAATCACTGGAATTTATTCTACCAGAGTACAAAAATAATAAACACCTTTAACCAAAATAATGGCCTATCCAGGTCATACACCCCATTCTCCAATAGTGCAGGGAAAATAATATCCTCTTCAAACTCCCTTCCTAAAATTCAAACAAATCCTTCATGAAGAAATCAAATTCACCAAAAATTTTTACTCTTCCTTGCAAAGAGCCTCTGCTTCTGAGGGGAAAACCTGAGGGAAAGAATCCTTGAAATAAAACAACAGATCCTACAGCAAAAATAATCTCCAAGATTAAAGATCTCTTCATCCACAGAAGCCCCTTCTTCTCCAATACAATCATCCTCCAAAACAGAATACTCAGGCTGACCAAGATTTTCAGGAATTTCTGAATCCAAAATTTTAACAGAAGCCAAATCTTCTCTTCCAACATATTGAAGCTCTTGAGTTGACAGAGCTTCTTTCTCAGAGTCCAAATCAGAAGAATTAAGAGTATCTAGATGTTCCAAAATAGCCTTCTTTTAAACTTCCATAGAAGGAATACTTTTCTCTCCAGTTATGAGAGTTTTTATCAAATCAGCATTTAAGAGAAATTTCTGAACCTTATCACAAAAATCCATTCTGAAACACTTCAAAAAAACATACTTTTATTCATCTTCATGCTATAAAATCTCATACTACAACAGATAATCCAAAACCTCCTGAAATTCAAATTTAAAATGATGATACTGACCAAGGCATGTTACACCACCTTTATATTCCCATTTCCTAGCTATATCCTTTAGATAATTTATTGAAAACTCCAATAGACACCTAATTGACATCTCGATTTTTAGCTTCCCCAAAACTTGACCTTTATAGCCTTCTATACTAGTGAACTTTTTTTCCAACTTTCTATTTCCAATAAAAAAGATAATCTGCTTCTTCATATCCAAATTTAAAGCCTCATAAATTATAGAAGAAGCCTCATAACTGCCTCAAAATCCCTTTAAATCATCACCAAAAAACATGGGCCCATCTCAAGTTTTAATCCTTAATGATAACCTTACCATTACAGGTACACAAGATTTATCACTAAATGCCATACCAAAAACATATCCAACACATAATCCAAAAATTATAAATTTAAAAATTCCAATATATAACTTCTTGATGCCAAAGATAGTGAAATCACCAGTGAATATATTTAAAAGCCAGAGAATTTAAAGCTTATTTTGGGTGCCACAATATGTTGAAAGACTCCTACAGTCACCTTGCTGTAGGTAGAAACCAAGTGAGTTTGAGAAGCTGAAAAACTTTGGTCCCTTTAGTTAAATGTGAGGTTTTCAATTATCTGAGCTAAAATCTCTTCTTGATTAGAATAGGATTTTTCAAATATTTTTGATTTGCTTATTTTAGGATTAAGAGGACCCTTTTAAAATGAATATAAAACTGAAATGCAACAGATGTTACACCATAAAAAATTAGGAGCAGATCCCATGATACAAGAGCCAGAAAGAAATTAAAAAAAGATTCCACTCTTTCTCCAGAAACTTGAGTTCAAAAAAAAAGTACTCCAGAGAAGAAATTACTTAGTACAAGTTGCCACCATTGCACCATAATTAGCAGATACTTACTGCAGATGCCAACCTTCTCCAAAGCAAAGAAAATTTTCTAAGAAAAAGTAGTTTAAATGTTTTTATATTGTATTAATTTCATAATAAGAGTGTTAAATTTGAGTTTTCAAGGATGAGAGCTACTCAATGCTATCCTAAAAGTATATATTCAACAGGTGATGTGAAATAATTTGTTGGACTTGTTGTCAATTAATTTTTAAGATGTTGATTGTAAAGGTTAATGTTCTTCACTGCTCTACATGCATAACTTCCCCCAAAATCCACCAAACCCATATGCATAATCAAAATCTCTAGCTCAATTATGTAAATATTAATTACCTGACCTTCAAAGTCCCTCCAGAGATCATCTGAAGCTCATCTGGAGGAGAAAAACAAATTTAAAAAACCACTAAAAATGATATAAAAAATCCAGAAAAATTATGAAAATTAGACTAAAGCCTAAGCAAAAAATTCAGGAAATTTTTAGTGTCTATTCAAATCTAATATTTAAATTCAAAGTCAATAAATTTAACAAATTTTTAGAAACCTTAAGAGAATCAGAAAATAATAGATTGAAAATACTAAAAACAACCAAAAAATTCAAGAAAAATCTAAGAAGATCAAGCATGAGCATATCTTCATCACATAATTTTCTTGCATCTTCTTTTTCAAATATTGATAGATAAAAATTCTTCTATTTTTTATTTTGCATGGTATTACTAGAAATAATTTACCAAACATCTTCTAACCTGATTTTCAAACACATAAATTCTAAATCAACTTGCAACTATACCCATCTCCTAAATTTACCTTTTAAAGATGATTTTAACATAAGATTGAAGTGGCATACCCAAATTTTGAATGCCAAAACACTTATATAAATATTTTTGGGTTTATTAAACCCCGCTTTCTGTCATTTTTACAATTTTTATTTAAATTTGAAAAAAACTTGAAATAAGGGTTAGGCTTCTTCAAAAATCATGTCCTTTTGACAGATGAGTTACAAAAAGACTTTTTTTTATTTCCATTAAATTTTTTTGAATTTAAATGTGTGGCTGCTGAGATATTGACCTTTAAGGTTTAGCCATTTTTGCACTATCTTAATTTTATTGGCTTTTATATAACACAATTAGGAGAAGGTGCTTCAGAAATTCTTACAACAAAATAATTTTCATATTTTTAACAGCCATTTCTCATTTCCAATGAAAATATCAAGTTTACTGGTTTTATTTTTTCCTCCTCTCCTGAGCTTCAAATTCAAAATTTTGTATTATATTAAAAATAAGTAATTATTATATTATTATAAATTTATTTATCAATTTATCAATTTTATTTCCTGTGTATTAAAATTTATTATTGAATTTATTTTGGGTGATGTAATTCTTGAAGCTTTATGTAATTCTTTTAGGGAAAATCATCAAACAATAAGAGCAACCCCTGGTTTGGAATCATAGAGTAACTTCATTCATTTTGGTTTATCTTTTCAAATCAACCAAGAATTTATGAGTCAGATAGGTAAGGTAAAGAAGGTTTTTTATATTACTTTTAAAAATTTAAGTATAGATTAAAAATATAAGGTTTAGGAGAGGTTGTCATTTTTCACTTTCAATTTTATATTTTAACATATACAAGTCATATAAGCATTTCACTTACTTAAAGTTTTAGACTGTTGATCTGTGTTGTTGTAGTGTCATAACTAAATTAATTTTTTCACATTTTCTTGAATTTTTTTTTGTGATTCACATTTATTTTCTTGAATTATAATTCATTTAACTTTTCTCCTTACTTTAAATAACTTGTTTATGTTAATTGATGAGTTGAAATTGAAATCTAAAAATCTAGTACCCCTACTAGGATAAAATTTTGGGGGAGGTATTAAAATTTTTTTGGCTTTAAAATTTTAAAAATTGTCAGAATTAAACTTGAGACTTCTTAGCTCAACATGAAACACAACAGTTGAATCACTATCTACTCTTCATGCTTATACCTGAGCTTTATGAAAACCTGGAAACTCAATGTTATTAGCTGATAGGTTAGAAATAGGTTTATAGTATTTATAGAATAACATAATATTTAATAGCATATTCTGTAGTTATTTTTTTATTGTTTTTCTTCTATTACTATTTCAATTAAATCAAGCACCTATTTGAATCCATTGCACTATCCACTACTCATATACAGATTTGCCTTGTTACAAACAGTGTGGTGTTCAAAACCTGGGTAGGCCATTGGAGTGCATATTTGTAGGTACTTGGAATGTAGGGTATACTGAAACCAGTAATCATGAAGATAAAAAGGAAGATTCAAGTGAGGATTGTAAAAGTAGTATCTCTTACAGTGATGATGAAAATGAGATATATTTAGTAGAGCAGGATATTATGTTCCTAAATGATGCTGTATCTCCAGAAGACACATCTTAAACTTCCATTGAGGAAGCTGAAATAATAAAATATGTGAATTATGACACTTATAAAATCACACTTATTAGAGCGCCTGTTATTATATGTGGAAACGAAATGAATGCCATTCTTTACACTGGGGCTTCTGGTGATGTAGTTTCTGAAAATACTTTAATGAAACTTGATAGTAAGTATAAAGGAAAACTAGAACCTGTACAGAAAAAGAACTGGAGGGGTTTTGGTTCAATATTATGTCCAATTGGAAAATTCAAGACTGCTAAATTATTTAATTATAATAATGGATATGTAAGAGCAGTATGACAATTTGTGGTCATGGATAATAATAATTGTTGTGATTGGTTTATACTGGCAAAGACTTATTGACAAAATATGGCATCAAACTAGATTCTGAAAATAGTTGCTTCACTTTAGGTGTGAATGGAAAAAGGAAATTCAAGATTTGCTCTGAAAATTCAATATATTCCATCTCTCCTAAAGAAGAAAAACTGCAAGGTGGAAGATCCATCTCTGAAATGGTTGAATTGGAAAATTAAATCCAAAACGCCTCCTTCATTCCTCAACTCTCAAAAATTGAAGTAGACAATATTTTGAGATTTATAAAATATTATTCTATGGCATTTACTCATGGTTCAAATGAACTAGGATTGGTCAAAGACCATGAGATAAAAATATCTTTAAGTTTTGATTTGAAAAATATCCCTGGCAGCTTGAAAGAGAAACCTTACCCAGTTTCTCCTGAAAAAAGGAAAGACATTGAAGACAACACTAAAATTTTGTTAGAAATGAGTATTGTTGAAAAAAAGGACACAACACCTAAGTATTGTGTTACTTCATCAGTATTAATCTCTTATGAAAAAATAAGGCAAGTTTATGTGGTGATTACAGAGCTCTGAATACACTCACTGCGGATGATATTTACCCTCTTCCAAGAATAGCTTCTATTGATGCTACCTCACATGGAGAAAAATATATTTCCTGCCTGGATGGAAACAAAGGATATGACCATATTCTTGTGTAAAAGAATTCTCAGAATTTCTTACTCATAACCACACACATGGGGATATATAAATATGTGAGAATGCCTTTTGGCCTAAAGAATGCCCCTTCAGTATTCCAAAAATTGATGGACAGTGTTTTTCATCAGAAAATGGTTGAAGGATGGCTCTTCATTTACATTGATTACATTATAGTGTTTTCAAAAACATATTATAAGCATTTAAATCATTTGAAAGAAGTATTTCAAAAAATTGATGAATTTAAAATAACAATTGCATTAAAGAAATGTAAGTTTGGGTTTTAATCCTTGAAATACTTGGACATGTTGTATCTGGATTGAATATTTTTGTTGACCAGAATAAGCAGGCGGCAATAAAAAACATTGATATACCTAAAAATGTGAGAGATATTCAAAGACTTCTAGGTATGTGTGGATATTATAGGCATTATATAAAAAACTACCAATTCATTGCAGCTCTATTAACAAAATTAATCAGGAAAAAATGAAGCTTTCATTTGGAATAATGAAAGACAACATGCATTTGATAAATTAAAGGAATGTTAAATTTCAGCTCCAATTTTGGGACTGCAAGATTTTAACGTACCTTTTATCTTGTATACTGATGTAAGCTTTACATGGTTAGGTTCTTCTTTACAGAAAAAACAGATAATAAATGGTAAATTATCTGAAGTAGTTATCTGTTATATATCCAGAACCTTGAAAAAGACTGAATTAAGGTATGGTGCCACCCAACTGGAATTTTTAGCCGTTGAGTGGGCCCTGGAGAAACTTCATTACTATCTAGAAGACCAGAAGTTTGAATTAATAAAAGATTTTAGTGAAGTAAAATAATTACTAAACATGAAAACACCTAATAGGCACATGTTTAGATGGCAACTAGCTGTACAAGAGTACAGATTAAGAATGAAAATCACTCACAGAGCAGGAAAATTGCATTATAATGTGGATTTACTATCCAGAAATCCTTTGTTAAATGATACTGACAACCCAGCTTATGTGCCTGAAAATGAGGTAATACATATATTTGGCATTTATATAATGGATTTAGAGCAGGAATTTTAAGCAAAAAATATTAGAAAACTATTCATCTGATAAAAAATTATCTAAATTATCAACCATTCTAAATGATCCAACAAATGCCTCAATGAGTGCATTAATTAAAAATTTACCTCCCAAGTATAAAAATGCTTTGGAAAAAGGTAAACTGTCAATTGAAGATTGATACATATATTACAGGAAAAAGCTAAGTAATTTAATAGTTATACCTCCATCTATGAAAGAGTTAATGTTAAGTATTTTCCATGACAAAATTTTAGCTGGTCAATTTGATTTTTAAGAAAATTAACTAGAGTAAAAAATACAGCCTTTTGGATAAACATGAAAGAAGATGTACAAAAATACATTTGCACATGTGACTCTTGCCAAAAATCTAAAAGATTAACTGGGAAGAGAGTTGGGTTGTTACAACAAATAGAGCAGACAAAGGATCCATGGCAAATAATAAACATGGACTTTGTAACTGGCTTGTCATTAGCAGGAAAAGAAAGCTTCAATTCTTGCTGGGTAATTGTTGATAGACCAACAAAGAAATTTAAGTTTTTACCTACCCATAAAGAGGTATCTCCAAAAGATTTGGCATTAGTATGGTGGACTCAAATGATCAACATTGCTTGGATCCCCAAAGACATAGTATCTGACAGAGACCCTAAATTTACTTTTGAGTTCTGGACATCTTTGATGGAAGTATCAGGTTGTCAATTGAAATTGTCTACAGCACACCATCCACAGACTTATGGACTGTCTGAGAGATTGATACAAACTACAGAAGATATGTTGAGAAGATATTTTGTCTTTGGATTAGAGTACAAAGAAAATGAGAAATTTACAAATGACTGTGTAAAAATAATTCTTGTACTTAAATTTTCTTATAATAACACAACTCATTCTGTAACAGAGAAAAAACCATTTGAACTCTGGCTGGGATATGTACCAAATACCCCAGTAAATCATCTAAATAAATTACCAAGGTTAGATATACATCCTTGTACTAAATCTTTTATTCATATGTAACAAATGTGTAGAAAGCATGCAGAAGAATGCATCCAGAAAGCATTTGAACATGAAAAGAAAAGATGGGATAAATCTCATAAAGAATTTGAATTCAAAAAATGAGATGAAGTCCTTATTTCAACACTACATTTTAACTTACAAGAAAATATTAAATTGAAGCAGCCTTTTGTGGGACCTTTTGTAGTGAATAAGATGGTTGGTAATAACTCTGCGGAAGTCATATTATATGCCCCATATGATAGGAAACATCCAGTTTTCCATATCTCATTATTAAAACCTTACCATGAAAATGATCATGAGTTATTCCCAAAAAGAAAAGGAAGGCCTAAATAGCAAGCTGAAGAAATTACGGAAAAATCAGAGATTGAAAAAATACTCAAGAACATAATCCTTACTAAATAGAAAGGAACTGAGTACTTATTAAGATATAAGGGAAAATCAAATGAATTTGATAAGTGGATACCTGAAAAAGAAATTTCAAATCTATCCTCCCTTCTTAAATATTTAAACAGAAAAAAAATACTGTTCAAACAGCTGAGGGGTTAGAAATTAGTACTCATAATATTTTATTATGCTTTACTTCTTTAAAGAATTAATCTTAAATGCTACAGATTTTCTGAATACCTAAAAAAATAAAAAAAATAAAAAAAATGTGTAACTTATCATTTTTTTATTGTTTTTTTGGGTGGGTGGATGTCAGCCTGGATATTTCCAGGACTGAGTAAAAAATACTTACAAGTTATTTTAATCACATGTATTATACATTAGAACAATAATTAGAAGCACACAAGTTGTAAACTTAAGTGAAATTAATGATAAAATAAAATATATGCCAGTATTACACCTTATATACATGCATACATCCACCTTTTATATTTTATATTTACTTAATATTAAGTTTTAATATGTCAGGGTAACCTTAAGAGCCTTAAAAATATGACTACATAATTTTTAAGTAGACTTAAAGCTGTTACTTTTATTATTTTATGGAAAAAACAAGAAATGTGCTATAAATCACTTCAAAGCTGGATATATACACTATAAAGTTGATATTATTGAAAATGCACTTTTACAGATAATTTTGTCTTAATTAGAATTATTGATTTGGCTATTCAAATATATAAAAATAACACTTTTCAAATTTGGTGTTTTTTATACCAGAAATGGCCTCTGTGTACTGTCCACATACTGCCTGCATTTTTCCTGTGTCAATAGCTTCATTTTTAGAAAAGTTAGCTTTTTCACACTATAACTACCCCAGATTACATGTCCACTGTGAGGAAAAACACTAAAAAAAGAAACAGGCACTTATTTAGTGTCCTAATTTAATTATAAAGTGAACTGACCATGTTATATGCACTAATTTTATTAATAACCTCAATCTTGGTGCTTTAATTCACTACCACATTTAAATTCCCCTAAATTAGTGAAGGATTTACCCATTCTAGTGCCTGTCAAAGACTGCATGTAGTTACCCCACATTCCACATCCTTTCTTGAGGTTTCTCAGTGGTTTCTCAGTCAATTTTGGTCATTTTTGAGTGGGGATTTCACATAGTATAATGACATAATTAGCCACATCATTTCTACTGTTGATCCCCTGTAATATTTTGTAATAATTAGTGTTTTTTTCATTTTTAGTCTTTTATTTTAAGGTATTACATGCATGTACTCTCTTTTTGGTTTATTCTTTTAATTTTGATGGATTATCCCTATTATTACAAGATTTTGGCTGGTGATATTATTCAAATTACATTATTGGTCATCTCTTATGTTGGTGGACAGTTGTATTAGCTAGAATGAGGTGTCATTAGCCATAGATTGGACTGGTACATCAAGGGGTAAAATTGAGGAATTATTGGGTATAAAAGGAGGGGGTTTTTGGTCTTACTTTTTACAATCTTTATCATTAAAATCAAAATATATAACAAATACAAATACAATACATATCAATAGTACTTATAAAATCTTTGAATGGTATCTGAATTATTACATCTATTTCTCAACCAACTATAAGAATGTAACCCATATTTAATTAGTGAGATTTTAATTACTGAGACCCTTATATTGAGTTATATTTTAATACTTATTGGATTTGTACTACACTATTCATATTAGACAATTAAAATCTTCTATAAAACTGACTAATCAAGCTATTCACACCTTTTTACTCAAACTCAGCCTGACATAAATACTAGAATACACTGACAGAGACACTACAAGGCACCAGGCTATCAGCTCACTAAAGAATACTGAAAAATGTTGCACTCCTTGTGAATATTATAATTACTATTGTGTTCAGAATACAGAAAGTTAGAAAATAAGTGTATGGTGTCAAAGCTATTGATGTAGCTATAAAAGATGTGATGTTTTTGATTTTAATCAAGATGCTTCAAACTAGTCAACATCATCAAAATTTTGAACTAATGAAGAAAAAAAGAAGATAAGGTAAGAGAAAGGTCAATAATCTCTGTTATATATGTTATAGAGACACTCATGAAAATCATGTAATTAAATTAAATCTCCCAGACCAGAAAGAATTACTGAATTATAAAGCTGTAAAGCTATTGAGATTTATGATGAAGAATCAATTTAACAAGATATATCAAGTACAGAGCCTTGTGAGTTTAGATATTTCTGATAAAATATAAAACTTAGAATGAACACCTGAAGTTATTTACTAGCTAGGAAAAATTTATGATGTGATTCCAGTACACAAAGTATCTGTAAGCTCAAGGATGTAGAGTAGACTAGGAATATAGTGACTAATATTTTAGTCTAATTAATTAGCTAGAAAACAATTGCAATTTAAAAGAGTTAGTAAGCTTTCTAGTACAGGATCTCTTAGAGAAAGAAAAAATATCAAAACAAAAGTCAACATATTTAAAATATCTTTGGAAGCAGAAAAAAGATTATAGGAAATAAAAATGAGCATAAGAGCTTGTGAATGCGGTATGGTAAGGTAAACTCTTAAAGTCGCCTTGCTGTAAGCAGAATCCGGAGGAGATGTGTGGATTTAGCTGAAAACCCCGTCCTTCCAATAAAAATAACAAAATGGGAATTCTAAATCACTAAGCTAACCAGTCTACTTGGATCTGATTGATAAAAATAATGAAACTCTAAAATATTTAACGCTTATTGAGATTTAAATAAAAGTGGCTGTTGATAAAGAAATACTGATAACAACAATTAAGGTGTACCAGTGAAAGATCTGAAAAGATTGACTTTTATGTTTTTATAATAATTTGAATTTTTATGAGACAGCAATAATCAAGTCCCAGCAATGAAGACCTTTCTAAAGATACCCTGTATGAAGTGTGATTTAAATTATTGAGTAGTATTTCTAAAATGTTATATATAAAATATAAAGTTATAAGGGTATTACAAATTTATTTAATTTGTTGAGTAATAAAAAATAAGACCGTGGTGGTTAATGATTAAGCTGTATGATGTATCACCCCCCTCAATTTTGAGTTTGAGAGGCTCTTAAGTATTCCTAGTCACATGCCTAAGTTTTCCCCTCCAGAGTTCACCCAGAGTCAATCCGGAGCCCGTACGGAGTCCGTCCGGACTTCCGGACTCAATTAGAACCTTTAAATCTATAATAAAAAATCTAGAAAAATTAAACATGATAGAGCCACTCCCCCTTTACATTCCAAACTAATTTTCGTAGTCTGCGCAGCTCTAATTACCCCGTGAAAATTCATCAAAGTTAAGTAATTTCTGAAAACGTAAATATTTCTATAAATCTTTAAAATTCATTTAAAAATATAAGAAAAATAGTAAAATATCTGGAAAAATTTCCTAAGGTTCCTGAGTGACTCGACTTGATACTTATAAACTTTTCAGACTGTAAAAATAAGTTTTCTCTGTAAAATAAATTTATTTTGTGTAGGCATTTTCTTTTAACCAAATTTCTTTATATTTAAAACTCAAATAAATTTAATAAAACCCTTTTATAAAATAATAACGCCAATCTTGCACGCCGTAATAACTCCATTTACGTACTTAGGTGCCATACTAAACTTTAGGCTACCACAGCAGTTAATGAAAAGGTTGAAGTTATGATATCAGGAGTAGGAAAGAATTTATTAGAAATTAGTGAATTAGTGATTAATTAGTATATTGAAAAGTTTTATGATGTACAAAAAGATATAAGGGTTATTTTGAAATAATTTCAAGGCGATATCAAAGAAGAAATACAAAAAGAATTATTCATACTTATAGTAATAGTAGATAAAAGACAAAAGAATTTCTAAATAATTATAATTTTACATTAAAACTTAATCTCCCAATGTGCTAGTGTAATTGGAAAATTTTTTACTCTTATGCAAGCAGTTTGTGAAATAGTAGTGTTAGATATAGTGGGATGTGGTTTGACTCCTTCATCTTTATACAACTCTAACCATTTATCTTTGAGGTCAGCAAGTAGGTTATCAAGTATAATGCAACAAAGTTTCCTTTTATATCACTTCCTCAATTTTGGATTTTTTTCTAACATGACTTCTTAATTCACTTAGACTAGCGAAACCACCTTTCAATACTCAGATAGAATGCTCAATATTGACTCTTGACTTTTCCAAACAATGTTGAACTTGAAAGTTTGGCTGTCCTCTGAAGCTGTTGCCCAAAAGGTGGCAAGTAAATACTTTCTGTTCATAAAAGAAGAATCTTCCAGAAGATACTGATCTTCTTTGAAGAATTTTTCTGGTTATTTTTGAATTTACATAATTTGGAAGACATAGGAATTATGACATGATCCAGGATAGCCAGAAAAGAATGATATGATTTTTTTGATGTCACATATAAGATGGAAGAAAATTAAATATCTATAGAGAAGATATAGTCATTTGTGTTACTATAAAAAAGAATATATGGAATAAAAAAATAAGTAACATTTTTTTTAAAAAGTATTTGTTTCCACCTTAAGAAATTTTCCAATTCAAAAGAATAGTTCTAACATCAACAAACCCAATAAATTCTTGGAAACTCTCTTCTTGCATAACCTGAGATGATTCAAGTTTCACTTCTTTTGTTCGCAAGGTGAGAAGTTGATATTCTAAGGAAATGATAGTAGTGATGCATTGTTTTGTATAGCTATTAATTGTGCCATACCCTAAAGAGAAGAAATTTTCCAAATTTTTTAAGGCAGCTCCATAACCATTGGAGCCCAAATGACAGGGTGGCAGCCAATTGAATTTAATTATCACATTTTTGTGAAAAACTGGGTGATTCTGATTTAGCTCAACCAAATTAAGGAGACATTCCTGGGAAATCCTGATTAGATGCCTAAAACTGGATGCAGATAGTTTTAGGAGTGTCTATATTGTATTCTAAGGAGTATGAAGTAATGAAGAATTGAAGAAACCCTTTAATTTTTTGTATAGGTATTTTTCAGTTAAATATACACCCTTTTAAACTCAAGTCAAGTATTTTCAATCACCTATATTTATATTAATTTCAGTACCAGTATATATATTAAGGATATAGCTAATATACCTGTCCTTAGTGATTGATAGGTAAACAGTAAATTAGGTTTATGGCAATTCTCAATATAATAAATTAAAGGATGTGAAGCAATCAGTCACTTTTTTGTTAAATTGAAAAATTATAAAATTGGATAGAGAAACTAAGAGAGAAGTTTCTACTATATATAATCCAATACTATTAATATACACCCTTGTTGACTGATCACATTTTAAGTTAATATTTAGTCAAAATCTATTAATGTGTTAAGAACAGGTAGAAAACAAGAAAAAATATCTGTTTAGCAGCCAGAATCCTTCAACATGAAGTACTTGGGGACTTCTGAGAAGAAGTTAACATTTTTATGGCTATATTTGATAAAAAAAGTCTTCTTCAAGATTAGAATTTGAATCAGAGTCCGAATCTAAGTGGATCTAGAGCTATGAGAATCATTGCTTGATTTAGCCTATGATTATTTGAGAGTGAGGAAGGCATGACTCTTATATGTTATGAATAAAAAAAATTTGTATGATGTTTTGAGTTATAAAGTGCTATGCTGAAGAGTACTGCATATTAATGGGATGATGCTGAAAAATCATTGAAATGTGAATTTATGGTGAAACAAGAAATTTTGAGTGAGAAAGTGTGGATTGAGTAAAACAGGTAGATTATTTCAATATTGAAGTACACCAGTTTTGGGGCTGGTGTGTTACCAAAATCAGCACTTAATTAATTTCAGATTTCTAAGTACAAATTAACCAGAACTGAAACCCCTATTAAGTAATTTATATTCTCATATAAATTGTATCCAGTTTATAACATATAATAAGAACTATAAATAGTATGGGATTCTATAGTATAGTAGTGCACCTAAGCTTGGTTAAATTTCATTCAGAGCTTAGTGCTACTGAAAAGACTTATTTCCATATCTTTTAGTAGCTCAGGCCTGACAGCCTAAGTGTCAGGCTGAGGTCAAGTACAAAGACATGAACTAGCTTGAATAGTCAGTTGTCTAAAAGATTTTAATGTTCATATATGAATACTGTGGTACAAATCCAATAAGTATTAAAATGTAACTCAATATAAGGGTCTCAGTAATTTAAATCTCACTAATTATATATATGGCTTACAATCTTATAATTGGTAGAAAAACAGATTTAATAATTCAGATACTATTCAAAGACTTTATAAGCGCTATTGATATGTATTGTAACTGTATTGGTTATATATTTGAATTGTAATGATAAAGAATGTAGAAAACAAGACCAAAAACGCCCTCCTTTTATAAACAAAAACTTTCCCAATGAACCCCTTGATTTACCAGTCTATACATGATTAATGATGCCTCATTCCAACTAATAGAAATTTTCAAAAACATAAATAGTGACCAATAACATAATTAGAATGATATCACACGCCAAAATCCTGCAGTAATAGGGATAATCCATCAAAAATAAAGAATAAGAAAAAAAGAGAGTATATGCGTGTAACACATTTAAAATAAAAGACTAAAAGGCAAAATTAAGACTAATTATTACTCCATATTAAGGGGGACTAACAGTAGAAATGATGGGGCTAATCCTGACATTATACTATGTGAAATCCCCATTCAAAAATAACCAAAATCGACTGAGAAACCACCTAAAAACCCAAAAAAAGGTGTTAGATGTGGGGTAACTACATGCAGTCCTTTTGCAGGTGCTTGAATGGGAAAATACTTGACTAATTTAGGCAAATTTAAGCATGGTAGTGAACTTAAGTTCCAAGCTTGAGGTTACTAATGGAATTAGTGCATATAATAAGGGTCAATGCATTTATAATTAAGCTAGGACACTAAATAAGCGCCTGTCACCTATTTTAGTGTGTTTCCCCACAGTGGGTGTAGAATGTGGGGTAATTATAGTGTGAAAAAGCTAACTATTCTTAAAATGATGCTATTGGCACAGGAAAAATACAGGCAGTATGTGGCCAGTACACAGAAGTCATTTCTGGCATAAAAAATACAAAATATGAAAAGTGTTTTTTATGCATTCGAGTAGCCAAATCAATAGCTCAAATTAAGAAAAATTGATATGTCAAAGTGCATTTTTAATATTATTTAATTCATAGTGCATATAGTCGACTTTTAAGTGATTTAAAGCGCATTTCTTGTTTTTCATATCAAAAAATGAAAACAACAGCTTTAATTCTACTTAAAAATTATGTAGCCTTATATTTAAGGTACTTAAGATTACCCTAACATATCCTAACCTAATATTAAGTACATAAGAATTAAAAAAGGTGGATATATGTGTGCATATAAGGTGTTATAATGGCATACTTTGTATTTTATCATAAATTTACTTATGTATACTATTTGTGTACTCTAATTTATTGCTCCCATGTATAGTCCATGTGTTTAAAATAACTTATAAGTAATTTTTACTCAGTCCAGGGGATATGCAGGCTTACACTTTCCCACTTAAGAAAAACAATAAAAAATGATAACTTATACACTTTTTTTTATTTTATGTTATTTTTCAGGTATTTAGAAAATTCTGAAGCATTAAAGATTATTTATTGAAAGAAATAAAACATAATAAGATATTATGAGTACTTTATTTTTAACCCCTCAGCTGGTTGAACAGAAATTTATTTCTGTTTAAATTTTTTTAAGAAGGGAGGATAGATTTGAAATTTCTTTTTTAGGTATCCATTTATCAAATTCATTTGATTTCCCCTTAAATCTTAATAAAACTCAGTTCCTTTCTCTTTAGTAAGTATTAATTTCTTGAGTATTTTTTCAATCTTTGCTTTTTCCACAATTTCTTCAGGTTGCTTTTTAGGCCTTACACTTCTTTTTTGGAATAAGTCTGGATCATTTGCATGGGAAGGTTTTAATAATGAGATAGGGAAAACTGGATTTTTCATATCATATGGGGCATATAATATGACTTCCACAGCATTTTTTCCAACCATTTTGTTGACTAAAAAATATCCTAAAAAGGATCCTTCAATTTAACATTACCTTGTAAGTTAAAATGTAGTGTTGAAATTATGACTTCATCTCCTTTTTGGATTTCAAACTCTTTATGAGATTTATCCCAACTTTTCTTTTCATATTCAAATGCTTTTTGTATACATTCCTCTGCATGCTTTCTACACATTTTTTGCATATGAATAAAGGATTTAGTACCAGGGTGTATATCTAACCTTGGTAATTTATTTAGATAATTTACTGGGGTATTCAGTACAAATCCCAGCCAGAGTTCAAATGGTTTTTTCTCTGTTAAAGAATGAGTTGTGCTATTATAAGCAAATTCAAGGCCAGGAATTTATGTTACACAGTCATTTGTAAACTTCTCATTGTCTTTGAATTCTAATCCAAAGGCACAATATCTTCTGGTCATGTCTTCAAGAGTCTGTATCATTATTTCAGCCAGCCCATCAGTTTGTGGGTGGTGAGCTGTAGACAATTTAAATTGACAACCTGATACTTACATCAAATATTTCCAGAACTCTGAAGTAAATTTAGGGTTTCTTTCAGAAATTATGGCTTTGGGAGACCCAGAAGTATTTATCATTTGAGTCCACTATAGTAATTCCAAGTCTTTTGAAGATACCTCTTTATGGGTAGGGATAAATTTACACATTTTTGTTAATCTATCTACAATTACCCATCATAAATTGAAACTTTCTTTTCCTGCTAATGGCAAGCCAGTGACAAAATGCATGTTTATAATTTCCCATGGAGCATTTGGCTGCTCTATTTGTTTTAATAACCCAGCTCACTTTCCAGTCAATATTTTAGATCTCTGACAAGAGTCACATGCTTCAATGTATTTTTGTACATCTTCTTTCATGTTTATCAAACAGGCTGTATTTTTACTCTAGTTAATGTTTTTTAATATCAAAATGACCAGCTAAGATGTCATCATGACAAGTACTTAACATTAACTATTCCATAGGTGGTATAACTATTACATTACTTAGCTTTTTACTGTAATATATGTAACCATCTTCAATTGACAGTTTTTTCTTTTTCCAAGGCAGTTTTATACTTTGGAGGTAAGGTTTCAACTATTGCACTCATAGAGGAATTAGTTGTATCATTAAAAATGGTAGATAATTTAGACAAATCTTTATCAGATGAATAATTTTCTAATATAGTTTGCATAAATTCTTCCTATAAATCCACTATATAAATCCCAAATATATGGTTAACCTCATTTTCAGGTACATATGCTGGGTTGTCAGTATCATTTAGAAAAGGGCTCCTGGATAGAAAATACACATTAGAATGCAATTTTCCTGCTCTATGAGTGATTTTAATTCCTCCTCTGTACTCTTGTACAGCTAGTTGACATCTAAACATCTGCCTATTAGGTGTTTTCATGTTTAGTAATTATTTTACTTCACTACAATCTGTTATTAATTCAAACTTCTGGTCTTCTAGATAGTAATGAAGTTTCTCCAGGGCCCACACAACGGCTAAACATTCCAGTTGAGTGGCACCTTACCTTAATTCAGTCTTTTTCAAGGTTCTGGATATATAACAGATAACTACTTCAGATAATTTACCATTTATTACCTGTTTCTGCGGTAAAGCAGCACCTAACCCTGTAAAGCTTGCATCAGTATACAAGATAAAAGGTAGGTTAGAATCTGGAAGTCTCAATATTGGAGCTGACATTAAACATTCCTTCAATTTATCAAAGGTATTTTGTCTTTCATTATTTCAAATCAAAGCCTCATTTTTCCTGATTAATCTTGTTAAAGGGGTTGAAATGGATTAATAGTTTTTTATATACTGCCTATAATATTCACAAACACCTAATAGACTTTGAACATCTTTCACATTCTTAGGTATAATTATGTTTTTATTTCTGCCAGTTTGCTCTAGTCAACACAAATTTGTAATACAGATACAACATTTCTAAGTACTCTCAAGGATTGAAACCCAAACTTACATTTCTTTAATGCAATTGTCATTTTAATTTCATCCATCTTTTGAAATACTCATTTCAGGTGATTTAAATTTTCATAATATGTTTTTGAAAACACTTTGATGTAATCAATATAAACTAAAACCATCCTTCAACCAATTCCTGATGAAAAATACTATCCATTAATTTTTTGAATACTGAAGGCACATTCTTTGGGCCAAAAGGCATTCTCACATATTTATATATCCCCATGTGTGTGGTTATGAGTAAGAAATTCTGAGAATTCTTTTCTACAGGAATATGATCATAACCTTTGTTTCCATCCAGACAGGAAATATATTTTTCTCCTTGTAAGATAGCATGGATAGAAGCTATCCTTGCTAGAATGTAAATATAATCAACAGTGAGTGTATTCAGAGCTCTGTAATCACCACATAATCTTGCCTTATTTTTTCATAAGAGATTAATACTGGTGAAATAACACAATACTTAGGTGTTGTGTCCACTTTTTCAACAATTCCCATTTCTAACAACATTTTAATGTTGTCTTCAATGTCTTTCCTTTTTGCAGAAGCTGGGTAAGGTTTCTTTTTCAAGCTGCCAAGGATATTATCCAAATCACAACTTAAAGATATTCTCATCTCATGGTCTTTGACCAATCTTAGTTCATTTGAAACATGAGCAAATGCCATAGGATAAGATTTTATCAATCTCAAAATATTGTTTTCCTCAATTTTTGAGTGTTGAGGACTGAAAGAGGTTTTTGGATTTCATTTTCCAATTCTACCACTTCAGAGGTGGTTCTTCCACCTTGGAGTTGCTTTTCTTTAGGAGAAATAGAATAAACTAAATTTTCAGAGCAAATCTTGAATTTTCTTTTCCCATTTACGCCTACAGTGAAGCAACTATTTTCATGATCTAGTTTAATTACAAATCTGGTTAATAAGTCATTTCCAAAAATAACACAATCACTAAAATTATTATTATCCATCACTACAAATTCACAAACTGATCTTACATATCCATTATTATATTTAAAGAATACAGCAGTTTTGTATTTGCCAATTGGATGTAATACTGAACCAAAACCCCTCCAGTTCTTTGTCTGTACAGGTTCTAGTTTTTACTTATACTTACTATCTAGTTTCATTAAAGTGTTAATAGAAACTACACTACATGTAGCCCCAGTGTCAATAATGGCATTCATTTCCTTTCCACATATAATGACAGGTGCTCTAATAAGTGTGATTTTTTAGGTATCATTAGATACATCTTTAATAATTTCAGCTTCTTCAATGGAAGTTAAAGATTTATATGTATGAGGTATTGCATCATTCATGAACATATTATTCTGTTCTACTACATATATCTCATTTTCATCATCACTGTAAGAAATTTTACTTTCACAATCCTCACTAGATTTCACCTTTTCATCTTCATGATTAATTTTTTCAGAATCTTGTGAGTTTTCCATAAAATTTATTATTTTCTTACAAGTATGACCTTTAGCCCAAGGTTCATTAATTTTTTAGCAAGTGTTACTTTCTTGTCTTTAAGGGACAAGGGGATTCAAAGGTTTTTTCTTCTCCACTGGTAACTTATTTGTAGCAGGTTTTACTACTTCAACATTTTGCTTATAATTATCATACCTGGTTTCATATTTTTGGTTCAATAATATTTCATTGCATATATTAATAAACCCAGAAGTATCTCTGATGGTTTCAGTTCTAGCTACAATCATGTCTCTGACTGATATAGGCAATTTATATATTATTTTTTCTTTCCACTCATCATAATCCATTATTGGATCTATGGCTTTCATGATTTTTATTAACTTCATTAAAAATACCATGGGTTTATCCCCAGCATTTGGATTATATCTGGCTTTCTCATACAATCTTTGTTGAGTAATTCTAAATTTTGGGCCACCAAATTGCCTTTCAATTAGTGCCTTCCATTCATTCCATGAGTAGTTAATTCCCTCACTCAATACAAATTAAAACCATAATAAGGCCACATCTATAAATAAAGATATCAATTTTGATGTAATTTCTTCATCAGGTAATTTTTATGAAAATTTTGAGTTATTAGTTCTCTGAATGAATTGTTGCCAATCAGACTTTGAATCCCCATCAAAAGAAGGGTACTGATCTAACTTAGACCAGTTTTTTTGGTTAGTTTTTGATTCCATAACCTGAGGAATATTAAATAATTTACTTACTTTAGAAAGATGATCATTTATTTCATTCTTTACTGATTTTATATTCTCAGAGCCCATGACAATATTTTCAGGTCCAATCATTGGTTTCTCATCTGAGTGTTTCATAAAAACTGGTACTCTTTCCACATAGGAGGTATTATCTTTTATTTATAAGTACTTTTCACTATTTTAGATATTTTAATTTCTACTCTTTGTAACCTATCTTTTATTATAGGTACATGTGTTAAGGTATCATTCACATTTGAAAAAGACAATTTTACACGTTCCTCTATGGTAGCCATAATATTCTGAGAATGTTCTAATTTAATTTGTAAATTCTTAATCTCAGAGTTTAATCTTTTATTTTCATTGGTTAGTTCATTATTTGAATTTTTAATAATTTTTAACCTGATTTCTGTGGTACTCAATGATTTTGTGAGGTTTAACAATACACTTTCTGTATTAATGTTTGACTCTCTAGAGAATTCTTCTAATTTTTCAATTCTTAATAGTAAGTTGCTAATGATTTTTGATTCCATTGGATTTTCTTTTAAATAATATTAAATTTTTTTCTGTTTCCAATTCAGAAGACTCATAATCAGGCTCAAGATTTACTTCATTTGGTTCCATTTTAATGTGACTAGTATTATCCTGGTAATCAATAAAACTATGTACATTGTCATCATGTAAAGAAAAGTTTAAAATGAATAATTTTTTAAATCTTTATCAATTATATCCAGTAACTCTTTTTCAATCTCATTACCTATAAGTAACTCATTTTTAATATCATATAATTGATCCTGAGAAGATAGATGACTTATCACGGTCTTATTCCATTACCCCTGCCTCTCCTTGGATTTCCCCTGTAAGGATGACTGATGGAGCCCTGTTGTTGAGGGTTGTTGTAGCTCTTGGCATACCAGTCACACTTCCATTTTCTTACATTAATCATTTTTTCCTCCTCTTGGGCTGGATGTGTGACTGTAGAATTGTTGGGTGCAACTGTTGTTGATTGAGCCTTTATTTCCACTAGAGCTTGATTGATTTCTACAAAACCATGAGCAGCTCTTTTCTCCAGATTGTTTATCTGGTCTACTATGTTGTTGACTCTTATTTTTAGGGTTTTTAGTAGAGTGGATAGTGAGTGAATTTGTTCCTGTAAAGTATATCTTGTTTCTTTATTGATATTTGTTTTAGAAGTTTTTCCCTTTCCTCCAGAGACATCTGTGGAGTGTTGCTGTTTGTGGGAGAATCCTGGCCCTCTGTTTGAATGTTCTGTAACAGGTCTTTCAGATCTAGGTCTTAAGCTATAAAATTTTGACTTATTACTCACAATATCATTGTTTTTATCACTCATTTTTATGTGGAATTTAAATCATAAAAATTAAAAATTGAGAACTTAAAACTTCAAAAGGAGTTTTATCAGTATTAATTAATACCACTGAAGAAAATTTTATTGCTTACTTGTAGGTATTAAGTGAATTTATAAGTTCCAAAATTTAAACATGCTTTTATGTGGTCACTTGATTTAACTGATCTACAATATGTAGCCACGTTTATATATTTAAAAAAGAAAAATTTTCAGTATGATTTTTTCTAAATATTATATAAATTTTACAAATCAATAAAAAGGGATCAAGAGTTCTGTTAAATGAAAACAATTAATCAGTTTTTATTAACTGGTTTATTATCTGAAAAGATCACAAAATTAATTGGTCTATTTACAGACTCCCACTAATAACAATTTTTATGTTAAATTAGTAGTAAAATTGTTGATTCAATATCATAACTTTATCATATAGCAGGGCTTCTTTTCCTGAAATCACTATATAAGTGACCCCAACCTGTTGTAATTATCCAAATATTTCTATAGGGATTTTATTTACTTCTAGCAACTTTTTTAATTTTTACTTACTGGAAGATAACCAACAGACTTCTTGAGGAAAGGTCTTCAATTGTCTGGCTGAGTTCAAGTACAAAGATGTGAACTAGCTTGAATGGTCAGTTGTATAGAAGATTTTAATGTTCCTATATGAATACTTTAGTACAAATCCAATAAGTATTAAAATGTAACTCAATATAAGGGTCTCAGTAATTTAAATCTCACTAATTATATATATGGCTTACAATATTATAGTTGGTAGAAAAACAGATTTAATAATTCAGATACTACTAAAAGACTTTATAAGCGCTATTGATATGTACTGTAATTTTATTGGTTATATATTTGAATTTTAATGATAAAGAATGTAGAAAACAAGACCAAAAACCCCTCCTTTTAAACACAATAACTTTCCCAATGAACCCCTTGATTTACCAGCTCTATACATGATTAATTACGCCTCATTCCAACCAATAGAAATTTTCAAAAACATAAATAGTGACCAATAACATAATAAGAATGGTATAACACCAAAATACTGCAGTAATAGGGATAATCCATCAAAAATAAAGAATAAGAAAAAAAGAGAGAATATGCGTGTAACACAATTAAAATAAAAGACTAAAAGGCAAAATTAAGACTAATTATTACTCCATATTAAGGGGGATTAACATTAGAAGTGATGGGGCTAATCCTGAAGTTATACTACATGAAATCCCCATTCAAAAATAACCAAAATTGACTGAGAAACCACCTAAAAACCCAAAAAAGGGTGTAAGATGTGGGGTAACTACATGCAGTCCTTGGAAGGCGCTTTCATGGGTAAATCCTTGACTAATTTAGGCAAATTTAAATGTGGTAGTGAATTAAAGTGCCAAGCTTGAGGTTATTAATGAAATTAGTGCATATAATAAGGGCCAATGATTTATAATTAAGCTAGGACACTAAATAAGCGCCTGTCGCCTATTTTAGTGTGTTTCCCCACAGTCGGTGTAGAATGTGGGGTAATTATAGTGTGAAAAAGCTAACATTGCTTAAAATGAAGCTATTCACATGGGAAATATACAGGCAGTATGTGGCCAGTACACAGAAGCCATTTCTGGCATAAAAAACACCAAATTTAAAAAGTGTTATTTTTATGCATTTGAGTAGCCAAATCAGTAGCTCCAATTAAGATAAATTGATCTATCAAAGCGCATTTCTAATATTATTAAATTTATAGTGCATATAGTCAACTTTTAAGTGATTTAAAGTGCATTTCTTGTTTTTCATGTAAAATAATGAAAACAATGGCTTTAAGTCTACTTAAAAGTTATGTAGCCTTATATTTAAGGTACTTAAAATTACCCTAAAATATTCCAGCTTTTTTATTAAGTACATAAGACTTATAAAAGGTGGATATATTTGTGTATATAAGGTGTTATAAAGGCATATTTTGTATTTTATCATAAATTTACTTATGTATACTATTTGTGTACTCTAATTTATTGCTCCCATGTATATTCCATGTGTTTAACATAACTTATAAGTGCTTTTTACTTGGTACTGGGGATATAAAGGCTTACAATAAGCATCACAATAATTTTGTATATCTATCAACCTAACTCTTTGAAGGTAGCAGCTCAAAAGAAGCATGATCCACTACACAATATGGGGGGCGGACTTGCAAGCAAGTCCGCAACTTGAAGTCAGATGGAAATCAGATAGAACTCAGACTGAAGTAATACTGAACTTTCACTTGAAGTATCACACAAATAACAATGGATCTATATTGAAAACATAGTGAAAGTGTGAGGATAATTGAATGGAAGCCAGAAAAAATCATTCCATTAGTCTACTCAATGTAAAGTATTTTTCGAAGCAACTTATTTAAATAATACTTTTTTAAATTATGTTGATCAATAAAAATTGATTGACAATATCGCAATTCTTAAATACAATAATTTTATTAAAAACTTTCAGATTACATAAAAAATAAGTGACTTTTTCTATTACCTACAACTGTTTTTACAGAATTGAAAACTATGTTTCAGCTAATATTTTATAGAAGTGAACTCTGTTCTTCGCCCAAAGAACAAAGTTCATCCTCCTATTTTCACACTCTGTTTGCACCAATCTTCATCCCTTTTAATTCTATTAACACATGCTTGTCTTCTCTCCCCATGCCTTTCGCTATCCTCACAGCCCCATTGTATGCCATCCTATTTTGATCCCCGTTTCACCCCTCTCAACCTCTCCCAGACTCTTTTCTTCATTCAAAATGCCTTGGAACCCTTAATCTTCCCTTCCAACTCTTTTCCAACCTTTTTGCTACCCCATATACCCTTTCTCACCCCTCTCTCCAGCCTTTCTAACCCTTGTAGCCCCATTCCTCCCCTTTACCTCATCTCCACAATCCTTGAACCCCAATTTCCTCACTTCCAACTCAGTCCCTATTTCTGTATATAAAAATAAAGTGTTAGGGAGAAATGGGGAGGTAAGTGAAATGGAAGGAGAGGAGAGGAGGGGGGTAGAGAGGCATGGAGAGGGAGAGGAAAATGTGGATAGGGGTTGAAAATGATGACAAAGGGAGTGAAAAGTTTGGGGAGAAGGATGAGGTGAGAATAAAGAAATATTTCAAAGGGAAAAGTGTGGGTATTCTTGAGAGGGATTAAAAAAAGACAATAAAAGAGGATAGTAATACGAAATAAATATACAAAAAATATAAAATATATAAAATATGTTACAAAGAGTGGACACAGAAATTTCTTGAATCCTAAAAATCCATAACTCCTATACTGTTATTCTCTTCATTTACTTAAATCTAATAATATCTACATTTTAATATTTTGAAAATTTTGAAGAAGAGGGGAAATAAATTTTAATAAATATTAGTGTAAATTTTTTACTTATTTAATTGTGAAATATAGTATGTCAATTAAATTTGAAAATTATATGTCTAAGTAAAGTCTTTGTAACATCATTTTTAAGATTTTTGCACTTTCTTTAGATATTTTAATGATTTATAATATTCAATATTATCTAGTCATAAAATAAGTATAAAATTTTTTCAATTCTTGAAAATATTACAATGAATAATAGAAATGCACAAAAAAACCTTTCATGAAAAAATTGACATATTTCAAATTTTAGTTTCTCCATGTATTTCTGGTCAAAGAAACTATATAATAATGTCAGATGGTATCTTGCGGGATCTATACATTGGTGTTCTTTTTTTTAAAAATTTCAAAGAAACTGCTTAAATAGTTTAAAATATGTATTTTTCAGATTAATTTGAGTGTGATCTTCACTGTATTAAAATTTCTATAAAAAAAATCTCATTCTTCATATCTCAAGATTTGTTCAAAGTATTATTACCTATGCTTCATTAAATGTTCAAGTTTTATTCATATTGAGTTCACCAGAATTTAAATATTTTTTCTTGGTGGTTTCATCACTAATTCAATGTGGGCTTAAAAAGATATGAGTTAGGGTTCAAGGTTTCAGACTTGCTTGCAAGTCCGCCCCCCATATTGCATGGTGATCCACACAAAAAAGAAAAAATGGTTGAATCACTAGTGAATGAATTGAAAAACTCTCCCAAAATTTTTGAAAAAATTTTATTTCATTATTTCCATCTAGAATTCAGACAGTGGTGGAGGCAACTGGTGGATCCACCCACTGGTGACCCACACCAAAAAAAATTGGGTTTTTAAAAAACAAAAATATTTCCAATTTCTTTTTCAACATGACTAGATATTGGATTGACCTTCTTATGTTGCTACTCTCACTCTATCAGGAATTTTCGCTGCTGCCTTTCAAAAACATAAGTTTAGAAAAATTGAAATTATAAGAAAAATGTTTGGTTTCTCATAATTTTGGCTTCATATTTTGTATCAGAAGCTTTTAATTGGCCATGAAGCACATTCATAAAGCACTTGTAAATTTATATCATTCTAAAAATGAGAGATACAAGGACTTATTGAGACTCATTATTCATGCTCCTATAAAAGAATTTAGCTATTGTAGATTTTTGACTCTATGAATATTCATGAAAGTGATGGTATTGACTCAGTAAAATAGTGAATATTATTAATAGAATGCAATTAGTAGCTTTAAGGTGAGAAAAGATATAATAATTGAGTAATAATAAAAATGATGTCTGGAGGAAGCAGCTAATGAAAATATCTCAAAACTAACAACAGCTTTGCTGATTAAGCTACTATTTAACAGTACTATTAGTGACTTACATTTTGGCAGTCATGTAAGAATGAGCTAGTGAGACACCTAATTAAATTATATAACATCCCATTAATATAAGAACTGGAAGGTAGGTGAAGAATTAAAACATCATCTGATTTCATCTGCTGTTAGTGGTTTTGTTTGCAGGAAACTGATGGTGGTGTGTAATTAGTTAATTCTGAAACCAATAAGATTCTAAGTGAAATTCTTAGTTTTGAAATTAAGGCTATATATCAAAAGTGAAAATATCACAAAAAATATTTCACTTGTACTACATTTCAAAGAGTGGGATGACCAATTTTTAAACTGCTACTAAAGGTACTTGCCTTGATATTAACTTGAAGACAAATTAATGGAGTATCATTTGAATTTTCAGGGTGCCTTCTCTTGGGGCTTAGGTGTTCTTGAAAATTAAGCAAACTGTATGTAAATATTTAAAGTGCCAAGCAAAATATTTCTATAACCACTTAAAATTTGCATTGCTCACAAACAACCAGATTATGCATACAGCTAGCTAAATTATCTTTCTTACAACCATCCATTTTTGTCCAAATAACACCACATACTGCAAAAGAAGCAATTCAATAACTATCAAAACACACGTTAGGGGGTGTCAGTTCTGAAAAATACACACTTATTTAAGTATGGTTTTCTGAAACACACTAGCCCCAAAACTGGTGGATTTAGAAATCAAATAAGTCACTTATTTTACTCAAATCTGCACTTTCTCAACCAAAAGTGCTTATTACACCATAATGTCTCATTTCACTAATTTGTCAGCATAATTCCATTAATATACAGAATTCTGAAGAATAACACTTTATAACTCAAAAAATCTTACATCATTTACATTTTTATACAATATAAGGGTCATGCCTTTCTCACTCTCAATTCACCATCGCAACATGAAATCACATATTTTCAGCTATTGCATAATTTTCAGTCATTCTTTTTACTTTCATCCCTCATATCTTTTTCCTCTTCTCCTCAAACATTCCTCAATGAATTTGAAGTCTATTTTTTTCTCAACTCATCTCTCCAGGTAAGTCAATTTTTTCATTTTTATTTTTATATTTGCTAATTCTTATTTTTTTTCTATTTTTTTCTTTCTCTTTATGTCTTGTAAGTTTTTTTTTGGGAGATTAAAGGTTAGACTAATTTTTATTTCTTTTCATTTTTTCTCCCTCCATCATTCCCCTTTCCCCCCTCCTTGGCTTCCTCATCCCCCTTTCCCCCCTCCTTGGTTGCCTCATCCCCTCTTTCCCCCCTTCTTTGAGTCCTCAAATGTCACCCTTTCCCACTTTTTGGTGTCCTCAAATGACTTTTTACACCCCCCCACCTCCCTCAACTCAGAAACCTCAGCCATGCAGCAAAGATTCCAAGGTTGGGTATTTTATGCAACCCACCTCTCCCCCCCCCTCAATGGCCTTGGAAACCCCAGACAGGTAGCAAAACTTCCTTTTTGGGGTACCTTAACCTCCCCCCACCTCTCCCCCTATTTCACCTAACTATACCACCACCCAGCACAAAATATAAACAATAATCCAGCCAGATTCATGGCTGGCTGGCTAACCACATAACAGCACACACCACCAGCCACCCCTTAAAATATAAACAACAGCCAGTCAGGTTCACTGGCTGCCTGGCTATTTAAAAACCTGAAACCCCCACCCTCCTTTTAAAAATTGAGCAGAAATAAAAAGACCAGACCTATGCAGCCATCCCCGATTTTCTATTACCAAAACTGTCACACCCACTTCCAACTTCCTAAAATAAAGTTTAAAAATATGTATTAGAACATTTATTAGTTTTTTTACTAGAAAAGCTATTCCTTCACCTGCTAAAATAAAAGGAAATGGTTTATATTTCCCATATCATAGGTGTGTATTTGATTTTAGTCTAGGAAATGGAATCATCAAATGAGTTTGGAACTATTCTCGCAATAATCACCATACAAAAAAAATCTCCTCGAGGTTTGGAATCTTGACATGACTTTACTCATTTTTACTGCTCATTCCAAGTAATTCAAAAGCTAATCAAAAGGGCAAAAAAGGTAAAAAAAGAAGGAAAAGGTAAAAAATTTAATAAAACTTTAGGTAGATCAAAAAAGTATGGGGATTTTTAGAGTCACAAAAAATTTTTTTTATTCTTTCATCAATATTTAGTAAATAAATCTGATATTTCAATTTACTAAAATAAATTAATGGGATAACAAACATTTGTTGTATAAATGTTTATCATGAAAAAATTAATTTTTTTCATGGGGTTCCTCTAGCTTATACCTGTGGAAAATCCCAAACTAAGTTGCTAGACTTGATCTGCATTTTGGCTTGAGGAATTTTCATTACTTTAAAACTAGTAAATTTGAGTTATCTTATTTATTTATTAATTTATGTAATTATATTGAATTTTGGTTATTTTCAGCCCTTACTTCAATAAAGTGCAGGGGAAGGTATTGATAAATTTTCAAATCTGACATTTGATATTGATGACATAGAAAAATTTTGTGATACCCACACCTTACTTCAATAAAATTCAAGGGGGGAATCACCAAATTTTCAAAACAGATATAGAGTTTTGAAGACTAAGATGTATTTAGAATAGTAAGTTTATTGATTTGAATGTAAAGATGAAAAATTGTATGAGTTTTTCAAATTTTTTCCAAAAGAATATTATCTTTATTCAAGACCTTTGACAAAGTCAGCATATAAGAAATTGTCACCAAAAATAAATAAAAATAAATAAATTTAACCAAAGAAAAAATTAATCAATTAAAAACATTCAAGCAATTTTTTAATGTCCACATAAGATTGGCTATTTTTTATACATTGTGTAATGAATTCTTTTCTTTTTAAAAATTTCTTATTTTTCCAATCCATGACTAGCCATTTCTCTTTAAAATTCACCATCTTTGGTTTTTTCCAAGTGAATGTGAGCTCTTTCTATCTCCTCCTCTTCAAATTTAGCCTTTTCAAAGTTTGATTGAAGAAAAAAATAATTCCTCCAGATCTAAGGCCCACTGATCTTTCATTATCATATGATCACACTTTATCATCTAAAAGCTGGGGGAATTTTTGAAATAGAGTATTTTGCTGAGAAAATTGAATAGAAAAAAGTATGTTATTGAAGAAGATATATAGTTATAAAAACTTACTTATATCTTTTTTACTAAATAATGGTCAAGGGAGGACAAAGAGCTGCTTGAAGTGATACCACATTTTAAAAATAGGTTCAAGCTCTTTTAAGTTTAGGCTTGACACTTTAGTTTGTAGTTTGAGCTAGAGGGTTCAGTAGGTTCCTCTAAAGAATCTTGCAAATCACGATTCTCACTGCTGAAATCATTAATATTTTTTGAAATTTAAGTTTGAGTAGGAGGAAACTAGAATAGAAATAATGAGAAATTTAGAGAAGAATTGAAGAAAAAAGAGAAAGTAAAAATAAATTAAAATTTTGGGGATCTGAGGACTCAGATCTACTCCAAAATAATTTTTCTGCTTGATAGTCAGGATCATCTTCAGCTGAACTATGGTTAGAAGCTGGAGGAGATCAATTTTGTTGAAGTACATGAATTTCAGGAGTATTATTGGGTGGTTTAGATTAAGAGTGTATAACCTTAGTATTATTGTGTATAATTAAAGGGCTTACATCACCTTGGGAACCAAAGAGATTATCCATTTCCTCATAGAAAGGACACATGAAATTTAGCTTTTTGGAAAAAGTAGTAATTCTATTCTCAAAATCATTATCTTTAATACCAAATCCAGTGAAAGTGGAAGCAAAATGGGCCTTTATATTTTTTGATTGATAACTTTTGAATCTCACCTTCATTTGCCATCAAAAAGTGGCCATTGAACTTTGATGAAGGTGGACCTCCAATATGAGGGGACTTTTCACATCCAAAATAAGCATCATAATTTGATTTAATTTTAAGGAAGTTGATGATTATGAGATAATCTTCCTTTTTAAGCTGTCCTGACTTTGTTTTTCAGGTGAGGGGCTCACTTTATGAGGAGACTTTTGTGATGAAGCATTTTTTTGAGTTGTCTTTTGAGTGTTAGAATTTCTTAGAGGCATTATGAGACTGGTATGTCACAAGAAAAAAGATCAAAAGGTTGAAAACATAAAAAAATAAGGAAAAAAACATGCCTGGTTAAAATTTTGAAATAAAAGGGTTTAACTCTCACTGAGGGTTGTGTGCCAAGAATTGATGAGAGGATGGAAGTCAGGGTGTCACATGTGACAGAGATGTAATGGGAAATGAAGAATTGAGGTGGCTAAAATGTGTTTTTGAAAAAAAAATTAGGAAAAAAGTGCTGATGTGAGGTCATAACTGACATTCATTTTTGAAATAAGTGACTTTTTTGAAAAATTTAAGTTCTGACTTGGTTTGAAATCTGCACTTAAGTTAAGTGTGAATTTCCAAAACACACTATTCCCAACATTGGTCGATTTCAAAATGAAATAAGTCACTTATTTCTGTCAAATTTACACTTTCTCAGCCAAAAGTTCTAATTCCACCATAACATCTCATTTAACTGATTTTTCATCCTCATCCCATTCATACACAGAACTCCACAGCATAAAACTTTATATCTTAAAAAATCATACATAATTTACATTTTTATACTATATAAGAGCCATGCCTTCCTTTCTCTCAAATCATGATAAGCTACATCAAGCAATGACTTTCACAGCTCTTGATCTTCTCTTGTACTTGATTTCAATTGTTATTCTGATCTTGAAGAAGATTTTATTTTTTTATCAAAAGTGGCCAGGAAAAGTTAACTTCTTCCAAAGAAGGCTCAAGTACTTCATACCCCAAAGCACACCATCCAAATACTTCTTAACCTATCTGTACCCAGTTTTAGACAGTTTTTTCAGAATTTCTCAGGAATATTTCCTTAGAATGGTTATTTTTATTTGCATATTGACTTTGATTTTGAATTTTCTGTTATAGTCTCTTTTTTTTTAAGTCACTTTGTTTTCCTTCATCAACTCAACATGAATTTGCATATTTTCTGCAATTGCATAATTTTTCAGTCATTCTTTTTTTCTTTCATTACTCATATATTTTTCCTCCTCTTCTCTTTCATCCCTCAAATAATTTGAAGTCAATTGTTTTCTCAACTCATCTCTCCAGGTAAGTCATTTTTTCATTTTTACTTATATATTTTCTAATTAATTTTTTTTGTTTTTGTTTTTGTTTTTATTTTTGTTTTTTTTATTTAAATTTTTTAGAAAGTGTTTATTTTTTGATATTAAAGGTAAAATTAACCTTTTTTTTCTCTCTCTTTTCTTTTGTTTTTAGTTCCATCATCCTACTCTTCATCCCGTCTTGGCATGGTCATTATTCCCCCTTTCCCCTATTATGCTTTTATTTGGTTCCATGTCATTGAAACATATAAATTGCAGATTCTTTAAGAATTTCACTTGCTCCATGTTCAATTTCCCCAAAATTCCAACTTCACTCTTTCTCACTCTATTTTTACTACCTTTCAATCAAGGTATTTTTCATCTCCTTTTTTCATGTCTATATGATATCTCTTTCTTTATATTGAAATTAAATACTTAAATATATGTAGGACTAATATCTGGATAACATTCACCACACAATATGGAGGGCTTACTTTCTAGCAACTCCGCAACCTTTGACCCAAACTCAACACAGATTGAACACAAATTGAGCTATTGAAAAAGGAACCATACAATCAGGGATGAACACCACTCAGCAGAAGATTTTTAGGTGGGTGTTCAAGTAGAGTTCAGTATAGGTTCAGTATGAGTTCAGTCTGAGTTTGATCTGAGTTTTGTCTTAGTTCAGGTTGGGGACTTGCTAGAAAATACACCCCCTATATTGCGTAGTGAGTAGACTTATTCAACTTCTCATATTGTCATTTTCATTATCACCTTTCAAAATTTTTGTAAAATTGTTAAAATCAGAATCGGAATTAAGGTTAGGCTTACTTGAATCTAATATTCTTTCAACTAAAATTCTCCCAAATGCTATCTTTCATTTCCTACAAACAGATTTGAATTTGTTTAAGTGGTTGCTGAGATATTGAACTTTAAAGTTGAGCCTTTTTTTCCCAATTTTACTTTTTTTCTTTCATGTTTTTATATACAAAATTAGGGTTAGTTTTATTTAAATCAAATTTCCTATAATTGAAGATTTTTCTGAAGCCTATCTTTTATTTCGCACAAAACAGGTTTGAATTAGGTTCTGTGGTTGTTGAGGTTTTGACCTTTAAAGTTGAGCCTTTTTTTCTGAATTTCACTTAATTAATTTCATGTTTTTATATTTTATAATTAGAGAATAAGGCTTCTGAAATTTTTATCAGATGATTATCTAGGCTTTTATCTCCCTCTTCTTGGAATCTTCATCATCACTTTTCAAGTTTTGGTGAAATTTTGAAAATAAGAGTTGGAATCAGGGTTAGGTTTATACAAATCAATCAACTTTCCTTTTAGCTGAAGATACTTCTGAAGCCTATCTGTTATTTCAAACAAGCCAATTTGAATTTGGCTCAGTGGTTTCTGAGATATTGATCTTTATAATTGAGCCATTTTTTCCCAATTTCATTTTAATTTATTTCTTAATTCATATCATAACATTTACATCATGCTTTTATCCTTCCAGATTCCTCAAATTACCTTTCTCTTTACTTATTATTCTGCCCTTTCATCAAGGTGTGTTTTTTCTTTTTCTTACCATTTTCATATGTCTAACCCTTCACTCATTTTTTCTGCTCTTATCAGATCAGTCAAAATTTGGTCCAAATAATCAACAAGGTAAAAAAAGGAGGTAAAATTAATAAATTTACAAACCTTTAGGTAGATCAAAAAAGTACGGGGATTTTTAAAGTCATCAAACATTTTTTATTCTTTCATAAATTTTTAATGAATAAGTCTGATGTTTCAATTCACTAAATTAAAGTAATGAGCCAAAAACCTTGAGTTGTATAAAAGGTAATCATGAAAACATTAAATTTTTCATGGGGTTCCTCTAGCCAATCCTTGTGGAAAGTTCCAAACTTAGTCTCTAGACTTGTCTGAAATTTGGCTTGAGGATTTTCATTACTTTAAAACTAGTGAATTCTACTTATCTAATTTATTTATTTATCATTTTGTGTAATTATATTGAATTTTGGTGATTTTCATCTCTTACTTCAATAAAATGCAGGGGAGGGTATTGCCAAATTTTCAAATCTGAAATGCAAAATTTTTCAAACAGATATAGAATTTTGCTGACTTGTCTTTATAAGGGGGTATCAAAGTTTGAAATCTTCCATTTTACAATACCTCTTTTTTCAACCAAATCAACCATGATTATTTTTTAAAATATGCCATATTGTGCCCCCAAAGCACCTTTTTACTAAAGATTAATGTCAAGTTTGTGGCTCTCTTTTTGTGTTGTGAAATACCTTTTGAATAATTACACATTTATAACTTTGATACCCCCTATTTAGAAATGCAAATTGGTGGTGAGGTGATAAAATTATGTTGGTTATGAGGATTTTTTCACAGGTGTCAGTATTATTTTACCATCTGAAATTTGAAAAGTGCAATATTTTAGAGTCCGGTAAGGACAAATGGTGTTATCAGAATCTCATGATATAACTATTTTTGATAAGATTAAAAGTAACTATTAAATTGGGAACCAGAAAGAATATCCATTTCCTCATAGAGAAGACACATGACATTGAGCTTTTTGGAAACAGTAGTTATTCCATTCTCCAAATCATAATCATCAATACCAAAGCCAGTGAAATTGGAAGTGAAATTAGCCTTTTTATATTTTTATTGATAAATTTTGAACCTCTCCTTCATTTGCTTAGGATTGATGTCAGTTCTCCCTTTTTTTTCTTTTTTACTTTATTTTCCATCAACAAGAAGCCATTGAACTTTTATGAAGGTGGACATCTGATTTGTGTGGACTTCTCACATCCAAAAAATGCATCATAATTTGATTTAATTTTGAGTAAGTTGATAATAGGGGGTGTCAGTTCTGGCAAATCCGCACTTACAAATCCGCACTTAAATTTGACCAAATCCGCACTTAAATAAGTGCGGATTTCCAAAACACACTAGCCCCAATACTGGTGGATTTCAAAATGAAATAAGTCACTTATTTCACTCAAATCCGCACTTTCTCAACCAAAAGTGCTGATTTCACCATCAAGTCCCATTTCACTGATTTGTCAGCATCATCCCATTCATACGCAGCACTCCGCAGAATAACACTTCATAACTCAAAACATCGTACATCACTTACATCTTCATATCATATCATATAAGAGTTATGCCTTCCTCACTTTCAAATCGTGATAGATTACATAAAGCAATGACTTTCATGGCTCTTGAACTGCTCTTGGACTCTGATTGCGATTCTGATTCTGATCTAGAAGAAGATTTTGTCTTTTTATCAAAAATGGCCACGAAACGTTACCTTCTTCCCAGAAAGCCTCAAGTACTTCATACCCCCAAGTACACCATCCAAACACTTCTTAACCTATCTACACCCAGTTTTAGACAGCTGTTCAGGACTTCTCAGGAATGTTTCCTTAAATTGCTTGAGCTTATTCAGGATCATCCCATATTTCACAATAATTCTCAAAAAGAACAACGACATCCTTCAATTCAATTGGCCATCACACTATGTCGTTTGGGTTCAAATGGTAATGGAGCCGCTTTGAAACGTTTAGAAAATGTCTTTGATTTAGGGTATGGTTCAGTTAACACTTATACCAAACGATGTATCACTGCCATCAACTCCTTGGAATCTCAACTTCTCACCTGGCCAACAAAAATGAAATCGCATATTTTCAGCAAACGCATATTTTTTCAGTCACTCTCTTTTTTTTCTTCACTCATATCCATTTTCTCCTCTCTTCCTACATCACTCAATCAATTTCACTTATATTTCTTTTTTCTCAACTCATCTCTCCAGGTAAGTCATTTTATTCTTTTTAAACAGAGTGTGAAAATAGGAGGATGAACTCTGTTCTTCGGGCGAAGAACAGAGTTCACTTCCATTCACTTATATTTCTTTTTTCTCAACTCATCTCTCCAGGTAAGTCATTTTATTCTTTTTAAACAGAGTGTGAAAATAGGAGGATGAACTCTGTTCTTCGGGCGAAGAACAGAGTTCACTTCCATTCACTTATATTTCTTTTTTCTCAACTCATCTCTCCAGGTAAGTCATTTTATTCTTTTTAAACAGAGTGTGAAAATAGGAGGATGAACTCTGTTCTTCGGGCGAAGAACAGAGTTCACTTCCATTCACTTATATTTCTTTTTTCTCAACTCATCTCTCCAGGTAAGTCATTTTATTCTTTTTAAACAGAGTGTGAAAATAGGAGGATGAACTCTGTTCTTCGGGCGAAGAACAGAGTTCACTTCCATTCACTTATATTTCTTTTTTCTCAACTCATCTCTCCAGGTAAGTCATTTTATTCTTTTTAAACAGAGTGTGAAAATAGGGGGTGTCAGTTCTGGCAAATCCGCACTTACAAATCCGCACTTAAATTTGACCAAATCCGCACTTAAATAAGTGCGGATTTCCAAAACACACTAGCCCCAATACTGGTGGATTTCAAAATGAAATAAGTCACTTATTTCACTCAAATCCGCACTTTCTCAACCAAAAGTGCTGATTTCACCATCAAGTCCCATTTCACTGATTTGTCAGCATCATCCCATTCATACGCAGCACTCCGCAGAATAACACTTCATAACTCAAAACATCGTACATCACTTACATCTTCATATCATATCATATAAGAGTTATGCCTTCCTCACTTTCAAATCGTGATAAATTACATAAAGCAATGACTTTCATGGCTCTTGAACTGCTCTTGGATTCTAATTGCGATTCTGATTCTGATCTAGAAGAAGATTTTGTCTTTTTATCAAAAATGGCCACGAAACGTTACCTTCTTCCCAGAAAGCCTCAAGTACTTCATACCCCCAAGTACACCATCCAAACACTTCTTAACCTATCTACACCCAGTTTTAGACAGCTGTTCAGGACTTCTCAGGAATGTTTCCTTAAATTGCTTGAGCTTATTCAGGATCATCCCATATTTCACAATAATTCTCAAAAAGAACAACGACATCCTTCAATTCAATTGGCCATCACACTATGTCGTTTGGGTTCAAATGGTAATGGAGCTGCTTTGAAACGTTTAGAAAATGTCTTTGATTTAGGGTATGGTTCAGTTAACACTTATACCAAACGATGTATCACTGCCATCAACTCCTTGGAATCTCAACTTCTCACCTGGCCAACAAAAATGAAATCGCATATTTTCAGCAAACGCATATTTTTTCAGTCACTCTCTTTTTTTTCTTCACTCATATCCGTTTTCTCCTCTCTTCCTACATCACTCAATCAATTTCACTTATATTTCTTTTTTCTCAACTCATCTCTCCAGGTAAGTCATTTTATTCTTTTTAAACAGAGTGTGAAAATAGGAGGATGAACTCTGTTCTTCGGGCGAAGAACAGAGTTCACTTCCATTCACTTATATTTCTTTTTTCTCAACTCATCTCTCCAGGTAAGTCATTTTATTCTTTTTAAACAGAGTGTGAAAATAGGAGGATGAACTCTGTTCTTCGGGCGAAGAACAGAGTTCACTTCCATTCACTTATATTTCTTTTTTCTCAACTCATCTCTCCAGGTAAGTCATTTTATTCTTTTTAAACAGAGTGTGAAAATAGGAGGATGAACTCTGTTCTTCGGGCGAAGAACAGAGTTCACTTCCATAAAATATTAGCTGAAAATGTAAAATTATTGTTTTTCCATCAAAGAAAATTCTTTAAAATTTTTTGTATTATTACATGATTGAGTTCTAATGCAGCGAGCATGTTGTTAGAGCATTATTGCCCCTCTTAGTAACTCAATCAAGTAATATATACAAAAAAATAACCAAATATTTAATATTCTTCCATAAATTTTTAATAAATAAATATGATATTTCAATTTATGAAATTAAAGTAATGGGCCCACGACCTTGTGTTGTATAAATGGTAATCATGATAACATTAATTTGTTTCATGGGGTTCCTCTAGCCTATACCTGTGGAAAGTCCCAAACCTAGTTTCTAGACTTGATCTGCATTTTGGCTTAAGGAATTGTCATTACTTTAAAAGTAGTATACTTGACATATCTTATTTATATATTAATTAATTTATGTAATTATATTAAATTTTGATGACTTTCACCCTTTACTTCAATAAAATGCAGGGGAGGGTATTGCCAATTTTTTAAATCTGACATGTGAAATTGATGACTTAGAAAAATTTGGTGGTACCCACCCCTTGTTTCAATAAAATGCAGGGGAGGGTATTGCCAATTTTTTAAATCTGACATGTGAAATTGATGACTTAGAAAAATTTGGTGGTACCCACCCCTTGTTTCAATAAAATGCAGGGGAGTGCATTGCCAATTTTTTAAATCTGACATGTGAAATTGATGACTTAGAAAAATTTAGATAAGCAAACTTATTGACTAGAAAGTAAAGATAGAAAATTTTTATTATACATTCAAATTTTTGTCAAAAATAACGTACTATATTCTTTTCCTTTTATAAGTCAGCATATAAGAAAATATTACCAAAATTAAATTAACTAGAAAAACAATTTATCAATTGAAAAGGTCAAGTAATTTTTTAATGTCCTCATAAGATTGGCCATTTTTAACACATTCCATAATGAAATCTTTTTTTTTTAAACTCTCTTGTTTTTCCAATTCACAAGTAGCCATTTCTCTTTGAAATTGACGGTCATTTACTCTTTCCATCTGCTCTACCTCAAATTTTTTTTCTTCCAAATCTAAGGCTTGCTGATCTTTCCTTAGCATATGATCAAACTTCATCTTCTCAAAGTCAAGGGCATTATTTGCAATAGTTGATTTCGCTGAGAAAATTAAATTGAAATAAATAAATAAATGAGTTAATGATTAAGATATATAGTAAACAAAACTTACTTATATCTTTTTTTTCAAAATAATCCTCAAGGGAGCCAAATGAGCTTGTTGAAGTATTACCACGTTTTAATAGATGGTTCAAGCTCATTGAAGTTGAGGCTCGACGCTTTAGTTTGGAGTTTGAACAAGAGGCTTCATGAAGTTCTTCTAAAGCAGCTTCTAAAGAGGTATTCACATTTCCAGAATTGAGATTATTTAATGGAGATTGAGTTTGAGTAGGAGGAGACTAGAAAGAAAGAGAAATTCAGAGAAGAATTGAAGAAAAAACAAAAAGTAAACATACATTTAAATTTTGGGCCTCTGAGGATTCAGATCTTCTGCGATATAATTGTTCTGCTTGATAGTTGGGATCATCTTCAGCTGAACTATGGTTAGAAGGTGGAGGGGATTGATCTTCTTCAAGTAAAGGTGTGTTGGGAGGATTATAGGAAGGTTTGGATCCAGAGGGTATATGCTTAGTAGTATCGTGTAGAAACCAAGGGTTTACATCAACTCGGGTGCCAAAAAGATTATCCATTTCCTCATAGAAAGGACACATGACATTGAGCTTTTCGGAAAAAGTAGTAATTCCAATCTCCAAATCATCATCGTCAATACCAAAGCCAGTTTCATTTACAGCATGATGAGTCTTTTTATATTTTGAATGGTAACTCTTAAATCTCTCCTTCATTTGTTTAGGATTGATATCGATTCTCCCCCTTGTTTTCTTCCTTACTTCATTGGACATCAACAAGTAGCCATTAACCTTTGAAGAAGGTGGACGTCCAATACGAGTGGACTTTTCACATCCAAAACATGCTTCAAAATTTGATTTTATTTTAAGGAAGTTGATTATGATGAGATAATCATCCTTTTTAAGCTGACCTGAACTTGCCTTTGATTTTTCAGGTGTAGGGCTTGCTTTACGAGGAGACTTTTGTGACGAAGCAGATTTTTGAGTTACCTTTTGAGATTTGGAATGTCTGGGAGGCATTATGAAACTGGCACATAACAAGAAAAAAGATTAAAAAGTAGAAGAAATAAGTAAAAAAGAATGTAAACATGCCTGGTCAAAATATTGAAAATGTCAGGAAGGGGTGTGTGCCGAGGATTGATGGGTAGGTAGCGAGGAAGGTCAGTGTGTCACATGTGACAGGGATGGGGTAAGAAAGGAAGGGATGTTTTGTGGCCAAAATGTGGTTGTGAAAAAAAGCGGGAAAAAATTGCTGATTTGAGGTCATAACTGACACCCTTTTTTGAAATAAGTGACTTTTTTGCAAAATTTAAGTGCTGATTTGGTTTGAAATCCGCACTTAATTTAAGTGCGGATTTTCCAGAACTGACACCCCCTAATGATGAGATAATCTTCCTTTTTAAGCTGTCCTGACTTTTTTTTTTCAGGTGAGGGGCTTACTTTATGGGAAGACATTTGTGATGAAGCATTTTTTTGAGTTGCCTTTTGAGTGTTGGATTTTATGGGAGGCATTATGAAACTTTTATGTTACAAGAAAAGAGATTAAAAGGTTGAAAAAATAAAAAAATAAGGAAAAAAACATGCCTGGTTAAAATTTTGCAATAAAATGTTTCAAATATCAGTTAGGGGTGTGTGCTGAGGATTGATGAGAGGATGGAGATCTGGGTGTCTCATGTGACAGGGACAGGGTGGGCAAGGAAGTGATGATGTGGCCAAAATGTGGTTGTGAAGAAAAATTTGGGAAAAAAGTGCTGATTTGAGGTCATAACTGACACCCATTTTTGAAATAAGTGACTTTTTTGCAAAATTTAAGTGCTGATTTGGTTTGAAATCTGCACTTAACTTAAGTGCGTATTTCAAACCAAATCAGCACTTACAAATCAGCACTTAAATTTTGCAAAAAAGTCACTTATTTCAAAAAAGGGTGTCAGTTATGACCTCAAATCAGCACTTTTTTCCCGTTTTTTTTCACAACCACATTTTGGCCACAAAACATCCCTTCCTTTCTTACCCCATCCCTGTCACATGTGACACACTGACCTTCCTCGCTACCTACCCATCAATCCTTGGCACACACCCCTTCCTGACATTTTCAATATTTTGACCAGGCATGTTTACATTCTTTTTTACTTATTTCTTCTACTTCTTAATCTTTTTTCTATGGGTGTCAGTTCTGACCTCAAATCAGCACTTTTTTCGTGATTTTTTTTTCAAAACCACATGTTGGCCACATCATCCCTTTCTTTCCCATACCATTTTGTACTCTCCAAATGTCCTCTTTGTGTACTTCATTCACTTGGGTTGGTATTTTGGTTTGTTGCATATTCATTTTTTTTGGAATTTACGGTGAATTTTTTTTTTTGGATGGCTCATTGGTTTTCTTTCACCAGCTCAACATGAAATCGCATATTTTCTGAAATCGCATATTTTGTCAGTGATTTTTTTTTTTCATTCATCCCTCATATCCTTTTCCTATTCTCCTCCAACATCCCTCAAACAATTTGGTTTCATTCATTTTGTCATCTCATCTCTCCAGGTAAGTCACTTTATTCTTTTTTTTTTTGATTTTTTGATTACTAATTATAATTTTTTTTTGTTTTTTTCTGTTTATTTTATTTTTTTTATCTAAATTTTTTTTGTAAGTGGTTATTTTGGATTTCAATGTTATAATTAACCTTTTTTTTCTCTCCCTCTTTACTTTCTTTTTTAGCTCCATCACCCTACTCTTCATCCCTCCTTGGCATGGTCATTATCCCCCCTTTCCCTTATTTCACTTTTTTTTGGCTCCATTTCATTGAAACACATACATTGCACATTCTTTATGCATTTCACTTACTCCATATTCAATTTCCCCACAATTCCAACATCAATCTTTCTCACTCTATTTTTCCTACTTTTCAATCAAGGTAAGTTTCATCTCCTTTTTTTCATGCCTATATGATATCTCATTCCTTTTATGAAAAGTTCATACTTAAATATATGTATGACTCTTATCTGGATAACAGTGAACTTATAAAACTCCTTTTGATCTTATCTTCATTACCACTTTTCAAGTTTTTGTAAAATTTTGAAAATCAGACTCGGAATTAGGGTTAGGTTTATTCAAATCTAATGTTCTTTTTACTGAAGATTCTCCTGAAGGCTACCTTTCATTTCCCACAAACAGATTTGAATTTGATTCAGTGGTTGCTGAGATATTGGCCATTAAAGTTGAGCCTTTTTTTTCCCAATTTAAATTTTTATTTCATTTTTTTATGTAACAAATTAGGGTTAGGTTTATTTAAATCACATGTCCTTTAACTGAAGATTCTACTAAAGCATATATTTCATTTCCCTCAAACAGGTTTGAATTAGGTTCAGTAGTTGCTGAGATTTTGACCTTTGAAGTTGAGCCTTTTTTCCGGATTTCACTTGTCTTATTTCACATTTTTATATTGCATATTTAGAGGATAAGGATTCTGAAACTCTCATATGATTATTATCTAGGCATTTCAATTATATAGGCATGTATTCGTTGCTCAAGAATATCACTAAAGCTCAAAAAGATGAAGATTTTTGCTTATGGGACACTCTACCTTCCTTTAACTCTTTTCTTGCTCTTCGACTCAAAAAGCACTGTAATAAAGCATTTGAAAAAAATCATGAACTTGCAACCAAAGTTGGAATACCGAATTGGTGTGACTCCGAATGGGAAGATATCAGCCACAAATATCTTTTATTTTCTAATGTTATTATCACTTATTCTGGATTTCACAATAAAATTCACACTGATACCAAGGACACCAATTTTCTTACTTTTGGTATATTCTCATATATCAAACTGATTACTGGCCAACCAATACCATCTCCAGCTAAAATCAAATGACATGGTTTATATTTTCCAGACCACTGGTGCATCATTGATTTTGGTTTGGGAAATGGTATCATCGAAACTATTTGGAATTCTTCTAAGGATAATCATCAAACAACCAAAGCTCTTCCTGGTTTGGAATCCTGTCAACATTTAACACATTTTGGTTGCTCATTTCAAATCAGTCATAAGTTGATTCAAAGAATCAATAAGGTAATGAAAGAAGGTAAAGTTAATCGATTTAAAAAAACTTTATTTAGATCCAAAAAGTATGGGGATTAGAGTTGTCATCAAAAAATTTATATTTTTTCGTAAATTTTTAATAAATATTTTTTATGTATCAATTTCCTCAACTAAAGTAATGGGCCCACGACCTTGTGTTGTATAAATGGTAATCATGATAACATTTATTTGTTTCATGGGGTTCCTCTAGCCTATACCTGTGGAAAGTCCCAAACTTTTGTTTCTAGATTTGATCTGCATTTTGGCTTAAGGGATTGTCATTACTTTAAACTAGGGAAATTGATATATATTAGATATTTATTTAATAATTTACGTAATTATATTAAATTTAGATGACTTCCACCACTTACTTCAATAAAATGCAGGGGGGGTATTGCCAAATTTTCAAATCTGACATGTGAAATTGATGACTTAGAAAAATTTTGGTGATATCAACCCCTTGCTTCAATAAAATGCAGGGGAAAGTATTGCCAATTTTTTAAAACAGATATAGAATTTTTTTCGACTTGTAAATATTTTGGTGAAAATTTTTGACGAGAATGTGAAAGTAATTGTTTCCACCTTGAGCAGGTTTCTGGCTCAAAGGAATAGCAGTACCATCAACAAAACCAATACATCCTGGGAAGCCCTCTGCTTGGATAACCTGAGATGATTCAAGTCGCTCTTCTTTTGTTGGCCAGGTGAGAAGTTGAGATTACAAGGAGTTGATGGCAGTGATACATTGTTTGGTATAAGTGTTAATTGAACCATACCCTAAATCAAAGACATTTTCTAAACGTTTCAAAGCAGCTCCATTACCATTTGAACCCAAATGACATAGTGTGATGGCCAATTGAATTGAAGGATGTTGTTGTTCTTTTTGAGAATTATTGTGAAATATTGGATGATCCTGAATAAGCTCAAGCAATTTAAGGAAACATTCCTGAGAAGTCCTGAACAGCTCTCTAAAACTGAGTGTAGATAGTTTAAGAAGTGTTTGGATGGTGTACTTGGGGGTATGAAGTACTTGAGGCTTTCTGGGAAGAAGGTAACGTTTCGTGGCCATTTTTGATAAAAAGACAAAATCTTCTTCTAGATCAGAATCAGAATCGCAATCAGAGTCCAAGAGCAGTTCAAGAGCCATGAAAGTCATTGCTTTATGTAATCTATCACAATTTGAAAGTGAGGAAGGCATAACTCTTATATGATATGATATGAAGATGTAAGTGATGTACGATGTTTTGAGTTATGAAGTGTTATGCTGCGGAGTGCTGCGTATGAATGGGATGATGCTGACAAATCAGTGAAATGGGACTTGATGGTGAAATCAGCACTTTTGGTTGAGAAAGTGCGGATTTGAGTGAAATAAGTGACTTATTTCATTTTGAAATCCACCAGTATTGGGGCTAGTGTGTTTTGGAAATCCGCACTTATTTAAGTGCGGATTTGGTCAAATTTAAGTGCGGATTTTCCAGAACTGACACCCCCTATTGAATATGTATCACATCAACTTACCTATCTGTGGCATCAAATTTCATCTAATGAAATATGCCAAAATGCTGCTAAACCCGCACAATGAAGTTGCATATGGTGACCCCTTGACATTTAACTCAAACTTTTTTTTCCTTTTTTCTTCATCAGTTTTTGTAATTTCCCTCTTGTTCTTCTTGTGATTGCTTTCTGGTTTTCTCTGGCTATTCACTCATACTAATCCTATTTTTCTCTGATCCATACTTCCTTACTCATCCAGAAACTAAAGGTCTGACAAATTTTTAAAAGATGAAAAAACTACTGAAACTGAACATTTTTCATTTTTATATTATATTATGAATCTCAAGGTCTCTATTGACTATGAAACAAAATTTGAATGAAATCAAATCAGTTTTGTGAGAGTAATATAAAAAAAGAGTGACGAGAATATGTTGCTGGGCACTGCATATATTGAATAAGCTTAAATGCTGCGAGAGAAAATTGATCCAGGAGGTGAACAAAATAGCTTTTTTTTATTACTTTGGATGATGTTTTGCGACTCCATCCAACTGGGTAAATTAATTTATAACTGCGGATTATCAAAAAATAGTTTTATTATTCCTACGAGAAGTAGAACTCAATTTTGATGATCTCTCTCAAAAAAAAAAACACTCGAACAACTTTTGGCAATGTAAAATTAACAAGTCGAAGGAAGAGTCAAATTGTAAGTTTTCTCCTTGGTTTTCTTCCCAAGCATTGGATGGCAAAGGCGTCGCAACATTTCAGTTCAAAGGTTTCGGTTAATTTCTGAAACATGTGGAGCCAACTGCAGTGTAAGATCGTCATAAGATGAGAATTATCAGAAGCAAAGGAAGCTCTAGAAAGAGTTTCATTGCCTCATGGCAATTCATTTTGATGAAAGGGATTGTGAGTGCCTAGCCACAAAGAAACAATTAGATAAAGATACACTAAGGAGAAAGTGAATTCTAATAAAGGTTGTTTATATATTTGGTAATTGATCGTCGTTTTTCAATTATTTCTCAATTTTTTCATTATAGCTCATTATTATTTTTGTTTCTGACATCTGTAAAAGTATCAAAAATGCACCCACGTTCACTTTAATATACCTATCAGGTATATATATATCACTTTGTGCATAATAGTATTCCGCTAAAAGTATAAGGAATTTGCGGCTCGAGAATTTAGTTGTAATGAAATATCAATTGTATACTAGTAACAAATCCTGGAAGTTCTCAAATACCTATTAAATAGGCAGCTTTTAAGTTGGTAGTTGTGGCACTTCATTTCTCAAATGTGGCAAATCCTCTTCTTGCAGAGTAAAGAGATTTTCTTGAAACTTTACTCCGTGTAGAATATCTCTTTTGACTTGCACTAGCTTGTATTGATTGACGCAAACTTGGGCTGGTATAAAGAGAGTCTGTTTCTCTGTTTTCCCGTTACTAATAAATTTAAGGATTTATATACCCAATTTTTCTTTTCATAGTATAATCATAAGGCGTACTTCTTTGTTATTTTAGTTATAAATCTTGTTGTTATGCTTGTTACTTATAAGGGATTCTTGCCTACTTTTGTGCTTCCAACTTTGATTGCTATTACCTTCTCCAGAAATCTAAATCTAGAAACTCAGGCAGTTTCGGGAGAGCCAGTATGTCAATCTTCTCCAATTACATAAACTCTAGCGGCTGATAGGCGTTCTAATGTTTATTATTAAGCTTTCAGACTATACCATCTCTAATTCCAATTCCACGCCTAGCTCAAATCCTACTTTTCGTTCAGATAGCCCTTCTGAATCATATAATGAGCAATCTGTAAAATCTTTATTTTATGATTCTTTCATATATAGTGCTACAACTAATTTTCTTTCTACTTATCAATGAAATACAATGTGGCAGAATATCTGGGGTGATGCAACTTCTTCTGCCTCAGATGAAGATCTGGACGATGATTGCAGCGAAGAAGAAGATGAGTACAAGGCCGGGCAATCTTCGACTTCTTCATCTTCCACCCAATATCATGGAACAAACCAATCTCCTGTGGGATATCTGAATAACTCGCCAGAGACGCATTTCAGCAATTCCTTAGGGTGTAGCGATAATTCAGTTATTTCTGGCATGAAGATAGGCACTTGTGAAGCCTTGGGTTCTGCAACAGGCAACACTAATAATGACACACAGATAGTAGATGGCACGAACTCAACTCAGGGTAACCTTAATGGTACAAGTCTGGATAAACCTAATGGTACACAAATAGCAGATAGCGCAAGCTCAGGTGAAAATGATGGAACTGTGAGTGATTGGTGGAGGCATTTTTTTCATGATATTTTATCGCGCTCTGTCGATTTCTTCGTGTGACTAATGATAAATATTTTTAAGTTAGGTATCTAATACCGGCTCTGGAAGCTTTCATTTGAACTTTTATAGCACAATCATCTGTATTACTATGATATCTACTATTATACTACCTTGATACATGTTCTTACAGCTCTGTCTTTTCGCCAAAAATACCCAAATATTGATGTATCATTATATACTTGAACACGTGACAAAATTGGAAACGATATTTTTTAATGAAGATGGGAGGTTCTATTTTTAATCGATTTATATAGGCATTATTGTTTAATCTTCCATAATCGTTGTGTTATTTTTCTGCTTTATACTTCTACTTTTGAAGGAAGGAATTCAATGCAACATCCATAACCTCTTGACATCAACACTTTATGATGGGGTTTTCCAGTTACGCCTCAATAAGCCAACTTATGACATTATTAGGGTGTAAATGTTAGGAAATTTGTGAGTCTTTTCAATGGAATAGAAAACATAGCACCCTGAACTCTTTTCTCCTAATACCCATGTAGCAGTTTATACAAACAACTATTTTTAGCTTGAAAAAATCTTGCGAAGAGTCCAGCTCTACACCCACGTTCTCTACAGCCTTTTAAATATTGCTAATGCCCCTCAAATTTATGTATTTTCCCACAATCTTTTCAAAAGATGTAAGGATTTAGCTCATACTAGTGCATAATAAATAAATAAAAATGGAAAATTTGTATGATTCATCTCTAACTGATTCATATTAGAATCTAGAGACTTTGAGGCTCCTTTGGTCACTTGCCTATCTAACTGTTTACTATTATGATTACATTACACTCATTTACCATCACTTCTATTATAAAGCTCATAAATAATCATAAACATAATTTTCAGTAGGACACAACCTTGCATTTATCCATATCCTATTTCTTTTATTATACAAAAAGTGATAATGGTGATGAGAAATATTGTCAGGCTGAGATCAAGTATAGAGAAGTAAACTAGCTTGAATGGTCAGTTTTCTAAAAGATTTTAAATGGTCCTATATGAATACTGTAGTACAAATTCAATAAGTATTAAAATATAACTCAATATAAGGGTCTCAGTAATTTAAATCTCACTAATTATATATGGCTTTAAATCTTATAGTTGGTAGAAAAATAGATTCAATAATTCAGATACTATTCAGAGACTTTATACGTACTATTGATATGTATTGTAAATTGTATTGGTTATATGTTTTCTTGTAATGATAAAGAATGTAGAAAACAAGACCAAAAACCCCCTCTTTCTACACCCAATAACTTCCCCAATGAACCCCTTGATTTACCAGCTCTATACATGGTTAATGACGCCTTATTCCAACTAATAGACATGTCCAACAACATGAAGAGTGACCAGTACCATAATTAGAATGATACCACCCACAAAAATCCTGCAGTAATAAGGATAATCCATTGAAAATAAAGAATAATTAAAAAAGAGAGTACATGCGTGTAATACATTAAAATAAAAGACTAAAAAGGGAAAATTCAGAATATTTATTATTCCATATTAAGGGGGATTAACAGTAGAAATGATGGGGCTAATCATGAAATTAAACTACATGAAATCCCCATTCAAAAATAACCAAAATTGACTGAGAAGCCACTTTAAAACCCAAAAAAGGGTGTGAGATGTGGAATAACTACATGCAGTCCTTGGCAGGTGCTTTCATGGGTAAATCCTAGACTAATTTAGGCAAATTTAAGTGTGATAGTGAATTAAAGCGCCAAGCTTGATGTTATTAATGAAATTAGTGCATATAATAAGGGTCAACACATTTATAATTAAACTAGGACACTAAATAAGCACCTGTCACCTATTTTGGTGTGTTTCCCCACAGTGGGCATAGAATGTGGGGTAATTATAGTGTGAAAAGCTAAATTTTCTAAAAATGAAGCTATTCACATGGGAAAAATGCAGGCAGTATGTGGCCAGTACACAGAAGCCATTTCTGGCACAAAAAACACCAAATTTGAAAAGTGTAATTTTTATGCATTTGAGTAACCAAATCAATAGCTCTAATTAAGAAAAATTGATCTGCCAAAGCGCATTTTTAATATTATTAAATTTATAGTGCGTATAGTCAACTTTTAAGTGATTTGAAGTGCATTTCTTGTTTTTCACATAAAATAATGAAAACAACAGCTTTAAGTCTACTTAAAAATTATGTAGCCTTATATTTAAGGTTCTTAAGATTAACCTAACATATTCCATTTTAATATTAAGCAAATAAGGCTTATAAAAGTTGGATATATGCATGTATATAAGGTGTTATAATGGCATATTTTGTATTTTATCATAAATTTACTTATGTATACAACTTCTGTACTCTAATTTATTGTTCCCATGTATAGTCCATATGTTTACCATAACTTATAAGTAATTTTTTCTCAGTCCTGGGGATATCCAGACTGACAAATATAGCTGATAAGGATAATAATACCATCAGCCAATGTATAATTTTAAAATGAAAAATGGGGCGTCACACATTGAAAATCAGCCATTATAAAGTCTCATTTTCTTCAATAAAAAATATCTTATAAACTTTAAAATATATTTATTTTTACTGTTAAATATCCTTCTTTTGATGACCTAATATACATGGGATTCAGATTTTTTTGTGACTATAAATGTAATTAATGTTGCCAGGAAAAATCAGGGGGTGACCTGCATAAAAGTCTGCAGTATAAAAAGAACTAACAAAGAAAATTTCTAGCACTTGATCAGAATTTGACCAGCACCCATTCAGTAACTTTTCTTTAACTCCCAGTAAAATTTCATTCCCTTTTGTGTATTGATCTCCACTACCCAAATCACATAATATCTTCTCATAAATTTTTCTTTTTGGTATCACATCATTCAATTTACACATCCCAAAATAAATTTTTGTTTTTGGCAACACATCATCCACCCCCAAAATCCCAAAATATGTTTTTGTAAATTTTCATTTTCCACAACACATAATATACTCCCCACATCCCAAAAAATGTTTTTGTAAATTTTGGGTACTCTCACAGCAAGGTAGAGCCTGTCTAGGAGAATAAATACTTAATTTTTAAAAAAATTAAACATACAAAAAAAATTATTCACAGCAGGAACAAAGTGTGCAGTAGAAATATAGTGCTTTTTTGGCTTCTGCATGGATTAAATGTGCAATTCTTGTTTTAACTCTGACCAAGTCTATTGGGACGTCAAGGCAATCCATTTTTCACAACAGTAACTCAAATTTATCATATGGCTACATATTTCTGTGACGTGGTTTGCTTACAGGTGGTACAGAAAGTAACCTCACTAGGGGATTTCAGGAGTTGACTCACTGGTCAGTCACCCCCTAATTAGCTATGGTGTGTGGCACTAAATACTTTAACCAGAAACAATGCATCCAATGGGGGAGACAACCAAAAAGGTTAAAATGCTGTAAATTATAGTACTCCATAAAATTTTTCATTGTGCCAATGTCTTGTTTGATTCCAATTGAACCCCTGATATATCTGTTCTCCTCCCAGAATGTGGATTCTAGAAGATGGATAGGTGAAATGAGAAAAAATTCTTATCACCATTTTTATCATGGACACAGACCATGTGCTCCCACTTTAAAATGAACCATTATCTCAATCAAACAGTATGGAATGTTTGGAGGGTAAGTGTAACTATCTTCTGAAAGATAAATTTTTACAACTAATAATGAATGATTTTATGACTGTTTTAAGTTTTTTCCTTGGAAAAAAAAATTCTTCCTCAGCTGTGAGATTTCATCTTCAATAACCTCTAACTCCATGTCAGTGTTCATCCATCATATAAAATAAATGACTCTGGCTTTTCAAAATTGTACCTCCTGTATTTTTTGTTCAAATTTTGACACTTTCAGCTGGCATGCATTGATCTCTCTTAAAAAAATAAAGTCAAGTTGGATTCTTCTCAGTGAAGCCTGTCATTATATATATTAGACATGGTGCCATTTTATGAGTCACCTAAGAAAGGACATGATGCAGTCAAAACCATGAACATTGAGACAAAAATTATATTTTGTGAAAATTTATTTACAGCTCAAAATTTGAGCTGCAGTGTTTTTTTGGCATTGACCATTCATTTTGTGGTGATAAAATTGATTTCTCTGTTGCTTTTCCACTCTTAATCATCTGAGTTGAATGTGAAATCAGCCTAATTGTCATAAAATTAACTAGTTCTGTCAAAAAATACTGCAGCTCAAATTTTGGGCTTTAAATAAAATTAAAAAATTTCATTTGTCTCATTTCTTATGGGTTTGACTTTACTCCCATTCCAGAGCTGTATCATATTCTGAAGCATTAAAAAGATCTGAAGCTCAATGTTTTTCCCTTTCCAGAAAATTTGTGATTTTTTTTGATTTTGTCTTAAACATTTCAGATTTGCCTGTATGTCTATTAAAAACATGATAAATTAAGATACAGAAACTAATAACTCTGAAACTTTTCCTTCTTCCACATAATAATAAACATAAATAAATTTAGCTGTCTTTATCTGTTCTACCCTTTTTTCAATGCCTCAGAATTTTCAAAGTTCAGAATTAGTTTCATTTTAGTTCACTTTAAGGGACTGATTCACAGAGGCCAATTAAGTTATTTAAACCTCTCATTATATATGAAATATCATTACAGGTGTACATGATTGCTAGAATTTGATAAAATGTTAGTTAATTTTAAGTACAGAAAAACCTGAAAAGTTTTCAGGTTTCTCATCCTCAACCCCTTTCTAAAAGCATGAGTTTAGGTTTTTTTTGGCATGAAATAAGTGGCAAGAAACCCACAAAATTTTTCAGTTTAGCTATATACTGATATTCAGAACCATATCATATAGCTAGATGGTTTAATCATTATTTTATTGCTTTAAATTTAGTAAAACACAAAGCAATGTGAAAAAATCAACTATTCTAAAGGGACAGATTTTGGTTTTCATTCCCTCTGAATGGGAGAAGCAAGCTAATCATTTCAATCAGAAGATAAAGCTCACCTCTTTAATAGACATCATAGAATATTCACAAAAGGGTGGATAATTTTTCTGATAGTGCCCAATAAGAGATTCAGGCTAATGATACCAAACTCTACCCTTTCCATCTCACCTTAAATATAATCGTTTTCATCTGATGTACCATCTTTTTCTACACATCAAAAACTAAAATGCTCTGAATCTCTTTCAATTTAATGTATTTTATGGATCTCATAGTTACTAGTGTCCTTTTTTTCACCTTTTCATTATATATAAGGTTTATCACAAGGGTGTAAAGGAGAGAGATTGAATTATGTCAAGATAGCTAGTTAAGTTTTTGTGACTCTTTATTACATTTAAATCAAAGCCTATAACTAAAGCTCTAGTCTTTTTTTCTTTTCCAATGGTTTAGCTTTATAGAACCATTTGCCCCTGGGGTATTAAAAAAAAGTCTCTGAATCCTATGATATATGCAGAATCATATTTTTCATTATTTCTCATAAAAGGTAACAGTGTTTTTTACCTCTTTAAATAAAATAACTTTCATTGGGGTATCTTCTTTTTTATAAAAAATCTATTAATTCTTAGAATGAGCTCTATAAGCTTTAAACAGTTTGAGTATATCATATCAATAATACTAAATCATTTATTCTCATTTTTTTCTATTTTTCTTTAAAACACCCCTAAATAATCTATTCTAATTAGTTCCTTACCAAGCAGAGGCAAAAATTTAATAAAATCAAATCCAAATCAACCCTTCCTCCTTATCCATTATTATCTTCAAACCTTTTTCTTTTAATTCTAAGAAATAATTTCTATTATCTTTCTTGTTCATCTTCTGCCTTCACTTGGCTATCATTTTGAAAAATAATATAACTTTTAAAGTAGTTGATTCTACTGTCTAGCTATATGATATGGCTCTGAATATCAGTATAAAACTAAGCCAGAGATTTTTGTGGGTTTCTTGCCAATTATTCCCTACCTGTCACCAGATCGCCTATGCACAAGGTTGAGGCTGTTCCTGAGTAAGTGAGATTGAAAAGGGATTGTGGAATACTTCAAGGAAGTGATTTTAAGATAGTTAAAAGATAAATTAATCCTTCTCAAATATAGGTTTGAGGTGAATACTAATGTAAATTTAAAGTGACACTAATTATTCAGGCTAAATTCAGAAAGGATTGCAACTTAACAATCAAAGGAAGATTTATAAGTTTCAGATTGAATAAAATTGATTATTAAGAATGGTAGGAAACAACAATAGTCTTAAATAATTTTAACTTCTATCAAAAATATATTTTAATTTAATTCTAAGGAATGTCAAACTAATCCACCCAATTATATAGATAACTCCCCCTCACATTGACCTCTTTAATAAAACATCATTAATTTATAACTAACCCTCCAATATAACCTACATATCTTTTAAATGTACATCTATTCCTACTCACAGACCCTTAATTACCCTCAGATACACAATAACCCACATTTAGAATATACCATCAACCATAACACTAATATGCTATGCATTTGCTTAAGATCAAAAAGTATAAGCATATGATTGACTAAATTAGATTTAAGGTTTAGATAGCACAGTTGCTAGCACAGTCAAATCAAGGCACACAAAGGGAAATGCAGTTTCTACCTAGATTTTTCTTCTGCACTTTGTGTATAGATTTGTGTGCTGGATTATGAACTAAAAGGTTTGAATTTTACCTTGAGTGTCACATGAAATGTGACAGATGCCTGGGTATAAAATGTGAGCTCCATTGTGATACATATCTCCCAGGAACTCAGCAGATGTCTCAGTTCTCATGAAGTGAAACAAAGGGGTTGTCATAAAGGATGGTTGAAAAGGAACAACAAAGGAGGTTTTCAAAAGTGCAGAAAATTAGTCCCTCCATTCTCAGTTTTATTAGTGTGGTTTGGGAGAAACATTGTAAGGTAAGAAGAAGAGTGAATATTTTTCTAAGGAAAAAAGAGAATTGTATGCACTTGGAGATAACACATCTAGAACTAAAAGCAAAAGTTTGAAGCTTAGGACACAACAATGATAATTGGAGTAGGTTTTACCTCAAAGAAGGTATAGCAGTGTATGAGAAGACCTATGGTTTTTATGGCTGGTAGTCAGAAAATTAATAGCAGCAATTAACACAGCACTAGAGACACAAGAAGATTATCAAACAAGAAAATGTGCAGCACTTTATGATAAGAAGATAAAGCAAAATATTTAATGAAAAGAGTATTTTCTCAGAGCTAAGGGTTTCACAGTTAAGTGGATACTGAGTGCAGATTGTTTTAGTAAGTACAAGAGGCAGTAATTTACTTATTATTTAGTTAGAAATCTCAAGAAGAATAGGGTATGTACAGATAGGTAAAGCACAAGGTGCTAATGGTTGTTTTTGCATGATTTTCTCAAGCAATATAGGACCAGAATGATGCTAAATGTGTAGAAAGACTCTTACAGTTGCCTTGCTGTAAGCAGAACACAAGGGAGTTGGATAAACCAAAGAAACCCCTTTCCCTTTAAGTTAAATAAAAGTTCACAATTAACTATACTAAAACCTCTATTTGATAATAAATGACCATTTAAATAATTTTTATTAATTGTTTAGAGATGTAGAATAAGTGAAATTAATAATGTGGGAAAGAAATACAACATTGAAGCTGTACTAAGAAAAGTAATTTAAATGATTGAACATTTATATTTTTTTGAAGCTTGTATTTTTACTAAAAACAGTTGTTAAAATCAAGTCCCTGATGTTGAGGCCTTTATAATGGTACACTATAAGTATATCTTTATGAGTTGTTGAGTATGATTTATAATATGTTATGTAAAAGTGTTATATTTTTTTAAGGGTGTTACAAATTATATAATGTTATGTAATTATTTTTTGATGATGATTTAAACTCTCTGATTGTTGATGTAAAAGATGTATGTAATGTTCTCTGATAATTTTTAATTTTGAGTCTCAGGATTTATATGCATAGTATGTCCCATACTATACTTTTCCCAGCTAGAGTATCCAGGAGCCCATCTGGAGATCACCAGATGTTTTACAGAGGTTTTATGGAGCATTCTGGAGCTTTTACAGACTTCTGAACTCAATTAGAGCCTTAAATCACAAATAAAAAATCTACAAAACTTACAGATGATAGAGCTACTTCCCCTCTTCACTACAAACAATTTTTCATAGCCTGTGAAGCCCTATTCATCTAATTAAAAATCATCAATGTTAACAAAATTAAGAAAATTTAAAAATAAAAAAAATTCTTTATAAAATTATTATTAAAAAATAGTAGAGAAATAGTAAAAATTCACAAAAATTTCCAAAGGTTCTTGAGACTCATGAATTTAATTCCCATACACTTTTAGACCCATACTTGAATTTTTAGCCTGTAAAATGATTGTTAAATCATGACTTGTAAACTTAACCCTTTTATACCACTTTAAATATTATTTCTGCTTCAATAAAATTAAATAAAATATACTGGCTTTCCCCAATATTGATAAAATCTACCAAAATCCTCTTTATATAACTCCTAGTTCCATTATATAAAGAGAGTTCTATTATACTATGCTATAGACATAATCCAAAATGGGTTGGTTCTCCTTTCTAAAACTAAATCAAAAAGAAGCACATGCCACTCTAATATTTAAAGACAGTGAAAGCACATATTATAAGTGTGGCTATATATTTTGGGGAAGAAAGTGGAATGGTTTAACAGAGAATTTTTTCAAGAAAGAAATAATATGTTTTAATATATGTAATCTATCTGTTGGCTATATCTATTCTCAGTCACTCCCTCATGAAGCACTCAATCTATTTTTCAGCCTAGGTATCTCCAGGAATGAGTAATTCTTATGTTTAAAATAAGATAACCTTAAATACATTAAGCTTATATCTTAAAAATAAGGTTAAAATATTTATATATATGTTTATAATACATAAATATATATAATTATTACACTATTATATAACTTATAGTAGTTTAAATAGCTTATACATAGCCTAAAAATACTTATTAAGGTGTTAATGGAGTCATAATATATTTATCTTAAGTGATATTAAGTAATTATTGACATACATAAGTTTACATGTATACATAAATCTCATATTCAGTGAAATATGCAGTATATTATGTATATTTAGGTCTATAAGTAGGTTTTAGCCTCTTAATAGCCTATAAACTTTGTTTTTCTGCTTATTTTAGGTCATATGGACGTATTCAGTGGATTCACAATGCCTACAGAAGCATACACATCTATTTCAGGCGCATGTACTCAGTTTGGACAACTTAATCTGTTTCCTTTGATGGATATTCATGGATTTATGGGTTAATATAGATGCTTGGGGGTGTTATTGGGGGCTTTTACATTTAATTTTTCTCCTTTATATGCTTTGGGTTTCATTTTATTCCTTTTAGATTAGTTATTTTACCTGTTTCTTTATGGTATCCGCTTTTATCTGGATTTTCTATTTATGGTATGGGTCTGTGTTATCATTAATTGTGATGGAGGGTCCTTACTGGAGGTCTGGGTGTTGAATCTGCTTGAAGTGGACGCCATGGGGAGATGATGGGCCCTCACAGTGCTGTAATTCCAGGGATAGCAGTGAGATCATCTGGATTGAAGGTCTGTGCACTCCAGTGGATTTTGGTATAAGTACAGGAGGGATTTGACAGGTTATTGATCATCACTTACTTACTTAACTTCAATTAAACATTTAAACACAATTATTATCATTCAGAAATATATTATAAAGCCTTTATAAATTGATATTATTATTATATAAGCTATAACTATATTCTATATATCTATTTTCTACCACTAGCACACATTTAATCCATGTATTGCATGTTTTATTTGAGTATAACTATTTTATTAGTCTTCCCCTGAAGTTTAATCACTAAATCATTTTTAAATAGGTAGTAGGACCATTAATAAATTCTATTAAATCATACTTATATACTAGATACACTGACAATTGGGGGTCTCCTTGATAATTATAGATTATTAAGTATAAGCCTTGGGACATGATTTTTACTTTAGTATAGCTCAAACAAACCAAATATTTGGGTCTGCTGCACATTAGTGGGTCACCATAACTCATTTATTGCGGAAAAGAACCATTATAATAATTTTACTAATTTTTTATAATAAAAATTAGGTATTTACAGTAATAACTGTACCCAATATAAACCCAATTTCACTTGGTATTTGGTCACCAATATAACATCCAATTAAATTGGTATTTGGTTAAAGCATGGTAAGCTATTTATTCAACCTTATAAAGGTCTAGTTAAACTTATTATTTTATTTTTAACAGATTTTTTCGAATTTTTCTTATATTTTATTTAAATAAATAAAGATATAAATTCAGGGTAAGCTCCAGAGCTTTTATTAGTAATTGTATTGCTAATATTTCTTGTCTAATAATTACTATATAGGTTTTATCTTTTGTAGATGTAAAATATTTTTATTCTTATTAATATGAGTGCTCCCCAGGACAATTCAAGTGAAAAGCCTGCTTATAATACCAGGTCTAAAGCTAATAAAAACATTGCTCCAGGACATAACCATTGAGGGTCAATCATACCCCCAGCCAGAGCAAATGAGAATAGAGGAAAAAGAAGCCCTCTTAAAAAAGATTACAATAAAAAATATGTCTCCTCCTCTGCAGGATCAACTGTCCAATCTTGCAAAACAGGTCCTGAAGTTGAAGGAATAAAAGTCTCTCATGCTGAAGGAAGTAGAGCAATTGCAGAACAATTGCAAGGTAGGATTCCAACAGATGAACCAAACCTTGGAAGAGCTAAAGGGAAGCCAGAAAAGTCAGCAACCCCCTACCCCAGGAGCGTCACATCACTCCCAGGAGAAAATCTTGGTAGACAAATGGAAGTGGAATTGGTTCCATCAACATTGGTCAAGTCACAGCTGCAAGAGGGATCCTCCTCCTCATCAGACTTCCTCAGTTCACCCTTACAAAGGAAAACAAAAGCACCAAAACATAGGACTGGCAAAAATCCTGGGGTAAGTAGATTACCCTCTCAGATTGAACACAATACTGATAATTACAATATAGGTAATATTATTGATGTCAAACTTTACAGAGAATTGAGGAGGACTTAAAAAAATTAGGTTTTGATGTAGATACACCTGACTTGTCTTTTGTCAATAACAACAGTACTATTTATAATAATAATACAGTTAATCCTCAGTTGCCACCACTTACTAGTGAGATGAGAAGTTCACAAGATAGTGAGAGAATTGAGAAGTAAGACATGGAGTATTTTAACAATAATTCAACTATCCATATAATTGTTTCAGCATTGTGGAATAGAATGACTGATTGTGAGGAACAGACAGTTAAGCTCACAAGTGATACAATTTCATCCTTAACATTGAATATTTCTCAACTGGCAACACAAAATAAAGAATTAGAGAATGAACATCTGTCTCTAACTATTAAGTATGATTCATTGAGTAATAAATATAGTGAGCTTTCAAACAAATTCTGTGAGTTAGAAAAGTTGTATGAAGCACTCTTATTGAAAAGTGAATCAAGAACTAAGTTATCTTTTGCCCAGACAAATCAAAGTGTCTCTGAGCTACTACAAAGATTGACTTAAGTTGAGATTGAAACTGCCAATCTACTAATGAACTAGGATAATCATAAGTATACTCAGTATAATAATAATCCTTTCATTGGCAAAAGTGAATCTCATTCCTTCCCTATACCACCACAACTAAAGCCATCTGGTGGTAGTGTCAAATCTGAAAATTTAAGTCACAAATATGTACAGGAGGAAATACAAGACCATTTATCAAGAGTAAATGAGTTATTAAATTTACCTAATATTATTGAAATAAAATCCAATAAGAAGAGCAGGCCTAAGATAGATCAGTACCCAACTTATGATGGGGAAGCCAGCTCTGATTGGCAAAATTTTATCCAAAGAATTGATAATTTTAAATTCTCATAAAAGTTACCAGATGAAGAAATAACATCAAAATTGATCTCTTTATTTAAGAATTTTTCTTTATTATGGTTTGAAGCTGTTTTGAATGAGGGTAAAGATTACTCTTGGGCTGAATGGAAACAACTAATTGAAAAACAATTTGGAGATTCTAAATTCAGACTCACTCAGAAGAGACTTTATGAGAAAACTAGGTACAATCTGTTGAATGGTGACAAACCTATTGTATTTTTAATGAATTTAAATAAAATATTAAAAGCCATTGAGCCTAAAATGGATTTTAACTTATGGAGAGATAATATAATATATAAATTACCTATATCTGTCAGAGACATTGTTGTAGCTAGAACAATTAATTTTACTGAATATTCTGACTTTATTAATATTTGTAATGAAATATTGTTAAACCATAAGTATGAAGCAAGGTATTCCACTAATAAAAAATATTGAACCTTTTAAAAATCAGAATTTAAAAAGACTTCAGGAGAATCATAAAAAACCTACTGCACCTGTAGTACCTAAAAAGTATGAAACTAATACTTGTTATAAGTGTAACAAACCTTGGGTGAAAGGTCACAGATGTGAGAAGAATATAAATATTGTTGAAAATCAACATGAATCTGAAATTGAAACAGAGAAAAGTAAAGATTTAAGTGATTATGACAGTAATATCTCATATAGTGATGAAAATGAAGTCTGTATGTTGGAAGATGATTTGTCCATCTTTGACAATCCGATATTAAATATGGACTCAAATGAATCTTTAATGAATTTTGAGGATGCTGTAATTATTAAAGATATACAAGCTGATAACTTAAGAGTGACACCTATCACGGTTCCAGCTATCATTTCTGGTGAAAATGTTAATATAGTATTGGACACAGGAGCTGCTGGTTCTGTTTTTTCTACTAATACATTACAAAAAATTGATAGTGAATATAAGTCTAAGCTTGAACCCCTTCAAAGTAAAAATTAGAGAGGTTTTGGATCAGTACTAAACCCCATTGGTAGATACAAAGCTTCTGTTTTCTTTAAACATCAACATGGTTATGTAAGAGTAACTTGTGACTTTGTAGTAATCAATAATACTAACTGTAGTAACTGTTTTATCATTGGAAATGATATTCTGACTAAGTTTGGTGTGAAATTAGACCCTGCTAATAACAATTTTACAATTGGCATGAATGGTAAAAGGAAATTTAAAATAAATTCTTTTAACACAGTCTTACTCATTAAGTCAGTAACAAATATTCCGTGCAAAGGAAGAGAATCCAATGAGATGGAACTTCTTGAAACACAAATTTCTAAAGCATCATTTGGAACTCAGATAAGTGAAGCTGAGAAAAATAATATTTTGCACTTAATTAAAGCCTTTCCAATGGCTTTTGCACATGGTACAAATGAACTTGGCCTTGTAAAAGATCATGAGATGAAAATTAGTTTAACCTGTGATATGGATAATATTCCTGCTAGTCTTAAAAAGAAACCATACCCCACTTCACCAATGAAGAGGAAAGACATAGAGGATAATATTAAGATGTTATTAAATATGAACATTCTTGAAAAGGTTGAAACTACACCAAAATATTGTGTAATATCACCAGTGCTAATTTCTTATGAACAAGATAAAGCAAGACTGTGCAGTGATTATAGAGCATTAAATACATTTACAGTAGATGATATTTATCCCTTGCAAAGGATTGCCTCTATACATGCTACCCTTAAAGGTGCTAAATATATAAGTTGCCTAGATGGAAATAAAGGGTACCATCAAATTCCTGTTGAAAAGAATTCACAGAGCTTTTTGTTGATAACAACACACATGGGAATTTATAAATATGTCAGGATGCCATTTGGACCAAAAAATGCTCCATCAGTATTTCAGAAGTTAATGGATATAACATTCCATAATGAAATGATTGAGGGATGGTTAATGGTATACATTGATGACATCATAGTGCTCTATAAGACATATGATTAACATTTAATCCATTTAAAGAAGGTATTTCAAAAAAAAGGTGAAATAAAAATGACCCTTGCATTGAAAAAATGTAAATTTGGGTTTGAGTCTTTAAAAGTGCTTGGTCATATTGTATCTGGCTTACAAATATGTGTAGACCAAAATAAGGTGGCTTCAATCAAGATTATTGGTATTCCTCAAAATGTAAAGGATGTACAATCTTTTCTTGGTATGTGTGGTTATTATAGACAATATATAAAAAACTACCAATTAATTTCTGCACCATTGACCACACTGATAAAGAAATCAGAAGCTTTCATTTGGAATAATGAAGGACAACAGGCTTTTGATAAGTTGAAAGAATGTTTGATGACAGCTCCTATCTTGGGATTACCAGATTTCTAATTGCCTTTTTTATTGTATACAGATGCAAGTTTTATTGGTCTGGGTGCTGCTTTTCATCAAAAACAACTTATTGAAGGAAAAATGTCAGAAGTAGTAATTTGCTATATATCACGTACTCTAAGAAGTAGTGAATTAAAATATGATGCTACTCAACTAGAATGTTTGGCAATAGTATGGGCTCTTGAGAAGCTACATTATTACGTGGAAGACCAAAAATTCGAGTTAATAACTGACTGTAGTGCAGTTAAGTCACTCTTAAACATGAAAACTCCTAATAGACACATGTTCAGATGGCAATTAGCTGTACAAGAATACAGAGGACAGATGACTATTACACATAGAGAAGGAACCTTACACTTTAATGTAGATTTGTTATCTAGAGTACCTCTGCCTAATAATGATGATAATCTGCTTATGTTCCAGAGTCAGAGATTATTAATATTTATGGCATTTATATTGTAGATCTTGAGGATGAATTTATGCAATAGATTCTTGACATGTATGCTTCAGATCCTCACTTGAGTAAACTCACTACAATATTAAATAATCCATGTGATACTTCAATGAATGTTCTAATAAAAACATTACCAAATAAGTATAAAGAGGCATTAGAAAAAGGAAAATTTTCCATTGAGGATGGTTTTATATATTACAGGAAAAATTTAAGTAATGTAATTGTAATATCCCCTTCAATGAAGGAGTTAATGTTAAGTATATGTCATGATGATATCTTAGCAGGTCATTTTGACTACCATAAAACATTAATTAGAGTAAAAAACACAGCTTGGTGAATTAACATGTCTGAGGATGTTCAAAAATATGTTGAGATGTGTGATTCTTGTCAAAAATCTAAAAGAATAACAGGCAAAAGATCTGGTTTATTACAACAAATTGAGCAACCAAAAGCTCCATGGGAAATAATTAACATGGAATTTATAACAGGTTTGCCAATAGCAGGGAATAAGAGTTATAACTCCTGCTATGTAATTGTAGATAGATTTACAAAAATGTGTAAATTTATTCCTACCCACAAAGAGGTTTCTGCAAAGGACTTAGCTTTTTTATGGTGGACACAAATGTTAAATATAGCAGGTTTTCCCAAAGCATTAGTTTCAGACAGAGATCCTAAATTTACTTCTGAGTTCTGGACATCACTTATGGATGTTTCAAGGTGTCAATTAAAACTTTCTACAGCACACCATCCACAAACTGATGGGCTAGCAGAAAGAATGATACAAACTTTAGAAGATATGATAAGAAGATATTGTGCTTTTGGTCTTAACTTTAAAGACAATGACAAATTGACGCATGATTGGGTAGCCCTTATCCCAGGTTTGGAATTTTAATACAATAGTACAGTACATTCTGTCACTGGCAAAAAGAAATTTGAGTTATACTTGGGTTATGTACCTAATACCCCTGCTAAAACTCTTAATAAATTACCTAGATTGGATATCAATCCAGGTACTAAATCTTTTCTTCAAATGCAAGAATTATGCATAAAACATGCTCAAGAATGTATTAATAAGGCATTTGAGTATGAGAAGAAAAGATGGGATAAAGCTCATAAAGAACAAATGTTCAAAGAGGGTGATGAAGTCCTTATTTCCACACTACATTTCAATTTAAATGGTAATTTTAAATTGAAGGATCCATTCATTGGACCATTTTGTCACACACCACGTGACACTCGAGGCGAAATCAACTCATTAAATCAATAATATCGAGTCCTAAATCTATACTCAAAGCGCAGAAAGCAATTCTCCATAGCAACTGTGATTTCCTTTGTGTACTTACTATTCAACTGCGCTAGCCTAAACTCTAAATCTAAATTAGTCAATCTACCAATAGGGTACCTTAGTCCTTTTCAATAAGCGATGCACAGCGCTAGGTTCAACGAAATAGTACAGTAGTAGTTTTTATTCATTAAAGTTTTGTTAATTAATTAAAAAGGGGTAAATTGAGCATGGACGGATATTTAGTGAAGAGGGTCTAAGTGTATGTTAGTAATGGTCAATGGAATGGGAATGGTGCGATGGAAGGGAGGTCAATGCGAGGAGGAACAAAGGATATAAAAGGAGTTGGGTATTTGGTTCAATATTCCTTAGAATTAAATTATAAAATCGTATTTACATTAATAGTGGTAAATCCTTAAAGTTAAATCATTGTTATTGTATCTTTCTTTTATTTTCTCAATATTCATTTCTAAATCCTAAATCTTTGATTATTGAGTTTTCCAACCCTTCATGAGATTTTAAGAATTACTATTACCTTTGAAACTAGTTTATAATTCTTCTCGAATGAACCTCGAACCTATAGCTATTACTTCGAGTGACCTTCGAATCATTTCCTTGAATCATTCCTCTGTGCTTCGAAGAAGTTTCTAAAATCCCTCATCTCATTTTCAGGAACATCCTCAACCTTGTGCGTAGGTCGTCCGGTGACAGTATAATTTAACTCTCTGTAGTTCTCATTCTTTGCACTACTACATCCTTTTAGGTGTTTCTAAAAATTTTAAATGGCACCTGTTCAATGCACTCCTCCTACAGGTGCTACTACTAGAGCTCGCGCTAGAGGCAGGCCAACAGCCACAAGGTCTGTTTCTTGCACTCACTCTTTGGAACCACTCGACCTTAGGGAACGGCAACATTCAGTTCAATCTGTAGAAGAAATTCTACAAGATTTTGAGGATTCTAGTGATGAAGAAGAAGGAGAGGATACAATGCACGAGGCACCATCTGCCCCTGCCAATCACCCTTCTTGCCAATCCTCAGAACCAGGACCATCTAACTCTCTGGAAGATTTCATGAGACTTTTCATGAAAACCCTTTCAAATCCAACGTCTTCAGAGGGATCTAAGTTCAAAACTCCTTCTATGAAATCTCCTGAAAAATTCGACGGAGATCACCCCGACAGATTGCGACCCTTCTTGCAAACCTGCAAGCTACTGTTCCATAATGACCCTCGAACCTTTAACAGCAACCGATCAAAGGTTGTTTACACTTCTTCATTCCTAGCCGGGAAAGCAGCAAGATGGTTTGAACCTTATCTACTCATGCTTTCTTCGACAGAAACCCACTTACTTATCAATAATTGGGAAAAGTTCGAGGACCAACTTTTTACGTTGTTTGGGGACCCTAATGAAACGGACAACACGGAAATTGAACTTGATTTTCTTCGCATTAGTGATAATGGTAAAGCTTCTGAATATATCTCGAACTTCAGAGCACTTCAAACTCAAGTAGGTTGGAATGATGCTGCCCTTAAGTATCATTTCAAGAAAGGACTTCCTTCGAGGATTCTAGATAAATTAAATCTTCATGGTCAGAAGATGACTACTTTAACGGACTTAATGGATCGAACCCTCGAACTTGACAGCGTTTATCAAGGACGACTTCAACATCGTCGATATTCCAACAAATCTCAAGGCCTAAATTTTAAATCGGGACCTTCTTCACACCCACGACCAAATCAATCCTCCTCGACTCAATCCAAACCCAATAAGGGAAAAGATAAACCTCGACCAAAAGGCTTGACCCCAGGCGATATCAGCAAAATACTGGATCCTAAAGGGGAACTTAAAGAAGCTGAGAGGAAGAGACGAGCAGATAATGGGTTATGTATGTATTGTGGGGGTAAGCACAAGTTGGAAGACTGTGTAAAGTTGAAGGAAAGAGAAGGTACTAGTTTGAAGTCAAAAAACTAGTAGATAGTTTACTTGTGTGCAAAGCAAACTATCTTATCTCTCCCAGTGCACAAAACCTCCATGTCTTAAGGACTGGAGTTGCCTTAAACCGCTTGAGATTCATTCTTTTTAAGGAGGATATCCCCTTCAGTTGTCTTATAGACTCTGGAGCTTCAATTTCTTTTTTTAGTTTATCTTTTGCCAAGAAGCTTCAACTAACATTCACAGATATCGATCAAACTCCCATCTATTTGGTCGAATCAGAGGAACCCAAATATTGGGTAAGTAAGAAAGTTTTATGGGTTTTCAACTTTCCAAACTTTCCCCCCTTCGAGTGGGAATTATCAGTCTTGGACGCCCCAAGGATGGACGATACCATTCTTGGCCATGACTTTTTAACGCATTGGAATCCTGGAATTGATTGGACTAGGGGATTTATCACCCCACGCTCTAAGTATATTTCTGATTCTTCAATGCAGGTCAATAGGGAGTTAAACAACCCGCCTGACAACGTCCTGCTAGAGGACAAGTCTCTGCCAGATGACTTGCAAGCATCTGATCCTTCTTTAAATGAGCAATTGGCTAACCCTTCTAGCTCGATGACTTCACTCGAAGAGGATTTAAATTGCCTCAAAGTAATCGAATTCTGCTCTCTCAATACAGGTATCCCCTCGACAGATTCTCTCGAAGATGAAGAGGACGACCAAATCAACGTTGAAGCCATTAAATCAACTCTACCGGAAATCTACCACAATTTCCTCGATGTTTTCTCAATCCGTAAGGCCGATAAGTTACCACCTCATCGACCCTACAATCATCAAATAGAGTTAATAGGCGCAGTACCTCCGGCAGGTCCTGTCTATTCTTTATTGAAGGACGAATCTCAAGTTCTTGGAGACTACATTGCAGAGAATGTAGCCAAAGGTTTCATCAGAGCCAGTAAATCTCCAACCGGCTCCCCTGTCCTCTTTGTAAAAAAGAAGGATGGTAGTCTTAGGTTGTGTGTTGACTATAGAAAGCTCAACACAGTCACTAAGAAGAATGCATATCCTAATCCTCCTATGTCATTACTTCTTACCCTTTTCAATGGTGCTAATTTCTTTTCTAAAATTGATCTTAGAGGCGCTTACAATCTTATTCGCATTGCGGAAGGTCATGAACCACTGACTGCAATGCGCACTAGATTTGGTAGTTTTGAATATTTAGTTATGCCTTTTGGATTATGTAACGCACCTTCAACTTTTCAAACTTTTGTAAATGATATCTTTCAAGATGTTGTCGAACAATTTGTAGTCGTCTATTTAGATGATATTTTAATATTCTCGAAAACACTGGATGAACATATTCATCATATTCGACAGGTTCTAAATGGTCTTCGAGATCATGGTCTCTACACCAAGCATAATAAATGCGAATTCCACCTCAAATCAATTGATTTTTTGGGTTTTATGTTGTCCACTGACGGTTTAGTCATGGATGACAAAAAAGTCCAGAAAATCCTGGAATGGCCTGAGCAAAAAAACATTAAATCACTCCAAGGATTTTTGGGTTTTGCAAACTTCTATAGAAGATTTATTAAAGATTACTCTAAAACTATTTCCAATCTTATTTCTCTTCTTAGAAAAGATATTCCTTTTGTTTTTACTTCTACAGCACGAAAGGAATTCGAAGCACTAAAAATGGCCTTTACCACAGCCCCAATTCTTTGACATTTTGATCCTTCTGCCTCAACAATAGTTGAGACAGATGCGAGCGATTATGCTATTGCAGGGGTCATCTCCCAATTAAATTCTGAAACAAATTTGTTTCATCCTGTTGCTTTTGAGTCACGCAAACTCATATCCGCAGAATTAAATTATGAAGTTCATGACAAAGAGCTTTTAGCTATTATCCATTGTCTTAAAAAATGGCGTTCTTTTCTTCTCAGCCTAGATAGTCCTTTTCAAATTTTAACAGATCATAATGCTTTAAAATACTTCATGTCTTCCAAAGTGTTAACCAGGCGTCAAGCCAGGTGGGCTGAATTTTTGTCTGAATTTTCTTTCTCTATTTCCTATCGCCCAGGAAAAAACTGCATTGTCCCAGATATCTTGTCACGTCGGGACAACGTTTACCCACAGCGGGGGGACGCATTTGCTGACAAGAACCCAGCAAATGTGCAATCAATCTTCAACGAATCAATGTTAACGACTCATCAACTTAATTTGATGACAATTCAATCTTTTCGAAATCCACTATCCAACATCCTCGAAGCTCAGTCGAAGGACGATTATTGTTTTGGGTTAAAAGACAAAATACTCTCAAAGCAAGGGGCCAAAAGATTTATTATTGAATCAGGTCTATTAGTCTTCGAAGGTAGAGTAGTCATACCCGACAACAATGAGATAAAATTATTGATTTTCAACAGTTGACATGATTCTCCATTAGCTGGTCATTTTGGAATTGATAAAACCTACCAGTTAATAGCGAGGGATTTCTTCTGGCCAGGTATGACCAGGGAAATCAAGGCCTATATAAAAGCTTGTTACAAATGTAATAGGAATAAGGCTCCCCGTCACCGGAAGCATGGGTTGCTTCAACCACTTCCTATTCCCTCTAAACCTTGGGAATCTTTATCGATGGATTTCATTTCTCAACTTCCTATTTCTAATGATTTTGATGCTATATTAGTAATAGTAGATAGATTTTCAAAAATGTCTATTTTTATTAAAACCACTACTACTGCTACAGCAGAAGATTTGTCAAAATTGTTTCTAGAATATGTATTTTCTAAACACGGCTTACCAAATGATATTATTTCAGATAGAGGCTCATTGTTTGTATCCACATTCTGGACCCAACTGTGTCGACAACTCAATATCACGAGGAATCTCCCCACGGCCTATCACCCTGAAACCAATGGTCAAACAGAAAGAGTTAACCAAATCCTCGAACAATATCTTCGAATGTATGTCAGTTACCAACAAGACAATTGGACCACATGGTTACCATTGGCCGAATTTGCTTATAATAACTCGACTCATTCTTCGACACAACAATCTCCCTTTGAAACCATTTATGGACGACATCCTTGATTCAACTCAATCCATGTAGGAACTAATCATCCTGCGGAACATTATTTTCGAACTATATCACGACTTCAAGAAGAACTTAAAACAAATTTGGAATCAGCAATTCGAAGATACAAGGAACAGGCCGACAAACATCGACAATCTGCTCCTACCTTTAAACCAGGCGACAAAGTATGGCTCGACGCACAAAACATTCGAACAACAAGACCATCAAAGAAACTGGCTGAAAAGCACTTGGGACCATTCGAAATCGACTCTGAAGTCTCTAAAACCGCATTTCGACTCAAGTTACCTCCTAAATGGCAGGAGATTCACCCTGTTTTCCATGTATCTCTCCTGGAACTGGCTCGAGAAATATACCCGGGCAAGAATCAGCCTCCTCCGGAACCGGTCGAAGTAGAAGATCATCTAGAGTGGGAAGTAAGTCGTATCCTTGATTCAAGAATACGCAAGGGGAAACTTCAATACCTCGTGGAATGGGAAGGCTTCCTCAATGACTCAGACAAAACATCCTGGGAACCAGCCATCAATGTTTCTAATGCTCCTGAACTCCTAAAATCTTTTCATTCGAAATATCCTTTAAAACCAAAACCTTAAAACTTCTTTATTTAGAATTCTCTTTTCTTTTTCTTTCTTTTCTTTAAAATCTAAAACACCTATTAAATTTCTTAGCCTTGTTTTCTTTTTTCTCTCTTCTTTTTCTTTCTTCTCCTTCTATAAATTTTCCTCCAAAACCAACTAAAATTAAAATCAAAATTAAAATTAAATACAATAAAATAAAATAAAATAAAACCAAAATTAAAATTAAATTAAATAAAATTAAATAAAATTAAATAAAATAAAATAAAATAGAATAAAATAAAATAGAATAAACATAAATAATAAAATAAAATAAAAAACTCATAAATCTCTCTAAATATTTTCTTTCTTTTCTTTTTCAATTCTTTAAATACATTCTTTTCTTAAATTTAAAATTCTCTTCAAAAATTTCTCTTTCAAAAATTTATTCTCTCTTTTTTTAAAAAAAAAAAAAAACTTTCTTTCCTTCGAATCATCAAATCTTGTACGACACGACCATTTCCTCAAACTTAAATTCAACCTCTAAATCTCCCTATAATAATTCTTCGAAACAAATAATTCTTCATTTCAAATTCTCTTAAATTCTAAATTCTATTTTTTCTCTTTTCTTACATAAAATTTTCCTTTTAAAAACACTAAAACTTCCTTCAATTAAACAACCTTTTTCTTTCTTTAAAATTCTTCTTTCAAATTCTAAAATTTTTTAAACTTCTTTTTTTTCTTCTTCTCTTTCTCTCTCTCTCTCAAATCTTATAAAATTAATAACATTCACCTACAATAAAAAAAAATAAAATAATAATAATAAAATAAAATAAAAATAAAATAAAACTAAAATACAATTTTTTTCTACTTCTTTACATCTCCTTTTCATTTCAAATCTTTTCTTTTAACTTCTCTTGAACCAATCTTATAATTTTCTCCAAAACTACCCTTATCTCCTTCCTGCATTTCTCAAATACCTCCTCCTCTCCTACCGGAACCACCTCTCCCATCTCCAAGAGCTCCTCTGCCATGTCAAAGGAAGCAGTGTCGATAATAGTGTCGACCTCCCCACATAGTTCTTCCGCGAACCTTACTCGTCGACCTTGACGAGGTTTCTTTGACCACACCTGGTCCAGGGTGTCTTCGGGCTCTTCAACTACTTCCGTGGCCGGAGGGTTTGCCTCAGTTGGTATAACCGGCGCAGGCTCCGCAATCGGCTCTTCAAGGTTATTCGATGTCTAAAACAAAAAACTCATCAGTAACTTCATCCTTAAAATAAACAAATAAAACTCAACTCGAAGATGGGGTCAGGCTCTAGAAATAACCTTGGTGTCACTTCGATCTCTACCTCTCTCTCTTCCTCATCGTCCTCGATGACCACCCGTCGTTTCTTGGGTGCCCGCCCTGGAACAGGGACTTCATCTTCATCCTCCTCCACCAACTCGTCGACCTCTTCCTCGACACCTCGCTTCGAACTCGTGGCCTGGGTTACCCAGGTTGAGATCTCGTTGTTTAACTCCTTATCATTTTCCCCCACCAATTGTTCATCTTCGATCGAGACATCCCAAATGTCTTCGACCACCTCTTTGGTTTTCGGAACTACCCAAAACTTAGTTTTGGTAAATCGTTTTTCGATTTCCGCATTCTTCGTCAACACATCGCATGCCACTCGCCGCCAATGGCAAAACTCGCATTTCTGGCGAGGACCTCGAGTCGCCGTACTTTCGACACAGAAATATTCCATGCTTTCACAAGCCGTGCAAGTCTGTGAAAACTGTCGTGTGATTATTCCCCCATCCGCTTTAGGGTGTGGAGGCGTAGGTGTGGGAGTGGGGCAGTTCATTATAAAAATAAGTAATTAAGAGGTGAGGGAAAAAAGTATTAGAAAAGGGAAATTAGTGTGGGAAGATGGCTCAAGCTCAACGGAGTTCGCAATTTTTATACCCGGGCATCTGTCACGCGCCACGTGACACTCGAGGCAAAATCAACTCATTAAATCAATAATATCGAGTCCTAAATCTATACTCGAAGCGCAGAAAGCAATTCTCCATAGCAACTGCGATTTCCTTTGTGTACTTACTATTCAACTGCGCTAGCCTAAACTCTAAATCTAAATTAGTCAATCTCCCAATAGGGTACCTTAGTCCTTTTCAATAAGCAATGCACAGCGCTAGGTTCAACGAAATAGTACAGTAGTAGTTTTTTTTCATTAAAGTTTTGTTAATTAATTAAAAAGGGGTAAATTGAGCATGGACGGATATTTAGTGAAGAGGGTCTAAGTGTATGTTAGTAATGGTCAATGGAATGGGAATGGTGCAATGGAAGGGAGGTCAATGCGAGGAGGAACAAAGGATATAAAAGGAGTTGGGTATTTGGTTCAATATTCCTTAGAATTAAATTATAAAATCGTATTTACATTAATAGTGGTAAATCCTTAAAGTTAAATCATTGTTATTGTATCTTTCTTTTATTTTCTCAATATTCATTTCTAAATCCTAAATCTTTGATTATTGAGTTTTCCAACCCTTCGTGAGATTTTAAGAATTACTATTACCTTTGAAACTAGTTTATAATTCTTCTTGAACGAACCTCGAACCTATAGCTATTACTTCAAGTGACCTTCGAATCATTTCCTTGAATCATTCCTCTGTGCTTTGAAGAAGTTTCTAAAATCCCTCATCTCATTTTCAGGAACATCCTCGACCTTGTGCGTAGGTTGTCCGGTGACACATTTGTAGTTAAAAAGATGGTTGGTAACAATGCTGTTGAGGTTATTCTATATGCACCATATGATAGAAAACATCCAGTATTTCCTATTTCTCTTAAAAAACCATACCATTCTAATGATACTTCTCTATTTCCAAGAAGATCGTGAAGGAATAAACAGCAACCTGAAGAAATAGTTGAAAAGGTATAAATTGAAAAAATACTTAAAAAGAGACACCTTACTAAAGAAAAGGGAGTTGAGTATCTATTAAGATTGAAAAATAAATCAAGTGAATATGACCAGTGGATTCCAGAAAATGAAATCTCTGATCTTAAAAATCTCTTGAAAAAATTTATATCAAAATAATACTGTTTATTTAGTATGTGTATTATAGAAAATTTAAAAGATTTTCTATTCACTCCTTACTTTTAATTAAAATGTCTTAACATTTTTTTATTGTTTTTTTTGGGTGAGGGAGTGTCAGCCTAGGTATCTCCAGGACTGAGTAATTCTTATGTTTAAAATAAGATAACCTTAACTAAATTAAGCTTATATCTTAAAAATATGGTTAAAATACTTATATATATGTTTATAATACATATATATATAATTATTACATTATTATATAACTTATAGTAGTTTAAATAGCTTATCCATAGACTAATAGTACCTATTAAGGTGTTAATGGAGTCATATTATACTAATCTTAAGTGATATTAAGTAATTATTGATATACATAAGCTTATATGTATACATAAATCTCATATTCAGTGAAATATGCAGTATATTATGTATATTTAGGAATATAAGTGGGTTTTAGTCTCTTAATAGCCTATAAACTTTGTTTTTCTGCTTATTTTAGGTTATATGGATGTATTCAGTGGATTCCCAACGCTTACAGAAGCATACACATCTATTTCAGGCGCATGTACTCAGTTTGGACAACTTAATCTGTTTCCTTTGATGGATATTCACGGATTTATGGGTTGGGAGGTCATTTCTGGGATAATATAGATGCTTGGGGATGTTATTGGGGGCTTAGAAATTTCATTTGTTTCCTTTATATGCTTTGTGTTTCATTATATTCTCTTTGGATGAGTTATTTTAACTATTTCTTTATGGTATCCGCTTTTATCTGGATTTTCTTTTTATGGTATGGGTCTGTGTTATCATTAATTGTGATAGAGGGTCCTTACTGGAGGTCTGGGTGTTGAATCTTCTTGAAGTGGAATCCATGGGGAGGTGATGGGCCCTCACAGTGCTGTAATTTCCAGGGATAGCAGTGACATCATCTGGATTGAAGGTCTGTGCACACCAGTGAATTTTGGTATAAGTAAAGGAGGGATTTGATGGGTTATTGATCATCACTTACTTACTACAATTCAATTAAAAATTTAAACACAATTATTATAATTCAGAAATATATTATAAAGCCTTTATAAATTGATATTATCATTATATAAGCTATAACTATATTCTATTTATCTATTTTCTACCACTAGCATGCATTCAATCCAAGTATTATGAGTTTTATTTGAGTATAAGTATTTTATTAGTCTTCCCCTGAGGTTTAATCACTAAGTCATTTATAAATAAGTAGTAGGATTATTAATAAATACTATTAAATCATACTTATATACTAGATACACTGACACTAATACTACCCTTACTTTAGCAATAAAATAACTCTACAGTGCTGCTTCTGGTATGCACACTTAATGTGAACAAAAAAAAATAAAATAAATCTTAATTTCTTTTTTACCAATAATAATTCTATTTCTCTCTCTATCTTTTTTCTTCACTTTATTCACTTATAAAAGTGAGTGCCCTTTTGTATATGTTGTATGTTCAGCACCTTTTCCTATGGGATTTACTACACAAGTTCAACACTAATTTAAAAATATCAAATGGTATCTAAATATCTCAGTAATCTATGTAAAATGGTTAGCATAAGTCCTGGTCCTAATAGCACTCAAAAAATTATTGTAATTCTACTATTAGTATACAATGCTTCACCTTTCCATACATACCCTATACTCCTTGAGATTTATAATTATATAGTAAGTACTGAACCACCTCTCATACCTATTATAATAACCCGTGCTTGCTGTGTGAGTATCCACTAATTAAGTACCCCTTCTTCAAGTATTACTTCCTTTTATTCTATTAGTTGAGTGCTGGCCATTGACCTGGTTGTTCTTCTAGTGCTACTTTTTACTATTAAGGTTTCTATTACCACTGTGCTTTTATAGTTTTCATTCAAAGATTATTGCATATCTCTAAGAGTAACTCATACCCTTGCTTATTTCTGCGTACCCCTTAATCTATACTATGTTTCTAGCACTGGTTTTAGCTTCCTCAAATACATATTATAGTCCTATATACACTTCTGATTTCTATCTGATCATCACTTCTCATATATCCATACTTCCCCTAAAAAGTGTGCACAGAGAGTCTATCTGTTCCTGCACTTTTAAAGACCCCTTAGTTGCGCTTCCATAACCATCCTTCTTGGTAACCTCATTGTTGTGCTTTAGAGAACTGAGTCTTTGCTGCACTACTGAGACTTTTTCTGTGTCTTTTAAAGATGTGTGCTACACTGTGCTAATCTTTAGGCTGCCACAACAGTTGTACTTAGAATATTGAGATACTTAGTTACCATTTGATATTCTTGTATTAGTGCTGAACTTGTGTAGGAGAGCCAGTTGGGAAAGGAAGCATAGGAGAAGGGTACTAAACATACAGGATATATAAAAAAGAGCTAACTCTTAAAAATAAGGTAATATTAAAAATAATAATAATTATTGATTAGATTATTAGAGTGTAGAATAGAGGACATGAATATAGAAACACATATTAGAGATAAAAGATACATAGATATATATTTTATTTTGTTTTGTGCATAATAGGTGTACAAACCAGAAGTAGTGCTGTAGAGTTATTTTATTGCTAAAGTAAGGATAATATTAGTTAGAGTGCCTCAGAGAGGGAGTGACTGAGAATACTAACACCTACTGAGAATATATCTGGCCAAAAGATAAATTACTTGTTTTAAAAATATATTTACCTCTTTCTTTAAAATATCTCTAATCCATTCTACTCTTTTCTTCTCTACATATATATATGTAACCACACTTACAATACATGATTTCACTGTCTTTTTTATAATGGCAGGCACTTCTTTTTTAAATTAGTTTTAGAAAGGAGAACCAACCCATCTACAATTGTGTATATAGCATAGTATTATAGAACTTTCTTTCTACACCATTGGGCATTGGAGATTTTCATTAACCTTATCTCCTTTTATTTCTTTAATAAAAATAAAATTTTTAGAAAAAAAATAAGTTAATAATTCATGCCTGAAAATAAAGACCCTACTCCTACTCCATCTCATCCCCACCCCAATGGCCATATCCCAATGCAAAAATTAAGGTCAGTCTGCACAGCTTGTTTAGGCATGAATTTATTCTGAATCAAGAGCACTTCTCCTCAAGGTCCTTGCAAGAAGTGTGAGTTTTGTTGGTGGTTAAAGGTTTATTGTGATTCATTGGAAAAGAATGCAGTCACTTACAAGTGATTTACCTTAACTAATTTTTGGTTTATCACTAAAGACCAGGCCCTCATCATGGATAGATGGGAAGTTCCCAAAAATAATAAGTCAGTAGTGGATGGTGCGGAACACATTCCAAAACATGAGGAGAGGAAGGAAATCTTGATCTGGGGGGCCACCCTTAATGTCGGGAAGCCACCAATGACTCAAGAAGACAGAGTTGATGAGCTCATCAAAGATGTGTCAGAACAGGTAGTCAAGGTAGCTCCTACCAAAAAGAAACATCAATTTATTATCAAGGATCAGGACTATGAGACAGTAGAGGTAGTTGGGGCTACCAAGCATACTTTGTTCATCAAATTTGTTCCTGAGTGTCACGCGCCACGTGAAACTCGAGGCAAAAGCAGCTCATTAAATCAATAATATCGAGTCCTAAATCTATACTCAAAGCACAGAAAGAAATTCTCCATAGCAACTGCGATTCCCCTTTGTGTACTTACTATTTAACTGCGCTAGCCTAAACTCTAAATCTAAATTAGTCAATCTCCCAATAGGGTGCCTTAGTCTCCTTTTCAATAAGCGACGTACAGCGCTAGGATCAACGTAATAGTACAGTAGTAGTTTTCATTAAAGTTTTGTTAATTAATTAAAAAGGGGTAAATTGAGCATGGACGGATATTTAGCGAAGAGGGTCTAAGTGTATGTTAGTAATGGTCAGTGGTATGGGAATGGTGCGATGAAAGGGAGGTCAATGCGAGGAGGAACAAAGGATATAAAAGGGTTGGGTATTTGGTTCGATATTTCTGAGAATTAAATTATAAAACGTATTTACATTAATAGTGGTAAAATCTTTAAGTTAAATCATTGTTATTGTATCTTTCTTTTATTTTCTCAATATTCATTTCTAAATCCTAAATCTTTGATTATTGAATTTCCAACCCTTAGTGAGATCTTAAGAATTCCTATTACCCTTGAAACTATCTTATAATTCTTCTCGAAAGAACCTCGAACCTGTAGCTCTTACTTTGAGTGACCTTCGAATCACTTCCTCAAATCATTCCTCTGTGCTTCGAAGAAGTTTCTAAATCTCTCATCTCACTTTCAGGAACATCTTCGACCTTGTGCGTAGGTCGTCCGGTGACAGTATAATTTAATTCTCCATAGTTTTCATTCTTTGCACTACTACGTCCTTTTAGGTGTTTTTAAAGTTTTAAAATGGCACCTGTTCAACGCACTCCTCCTCCAGGCGCTACTACTAGAGCTCGCGCTAGGGGCAGGCCAACAGCCACAAGGTCTGTTTCCCGCACTCACTCTTTGGAACCACTCGACCTTAGGGAACGGCAACATTCAGTTCAATCTGTAGAAGACATCCCACAAGATTTTGAGGATTCTAGTGATGAAGAAGAAGGAGAGGATACAATTCACGAGGCACCATCTGCCCCAGCCAATCACCCTTCTGGTCAATCCTCAGAACCTGGACCATCTAACTCTCTGGAAGATTTCATGAGACTTTTCATGAAAACCCTTTCAAATCCAACGTCTTCAGAGGGATCTAAGTTCAAAACTCCTTCTATGAAATCTCCTGACAAATTTGACGGAGATCACCCTGACAGATTGCGACCCTTCTTGCAAACCTGCAAGCTACTGTTCCATAATGACCCTCGAACCTTTAATAGCGACCGATCAAAGGTCATTTACACTTCTTCATTCCTAGCCGGGAAAGCAGCAAGATGGTTTGAACCTTATCTGCTCATGCTTTCTTCGACAGAAGCCCACTTACTTATCAATAATTGGGAAAAATTCAAAGACCATCTTTTTACGTTGTTTGGGGACCCTAATGAAACGGACAACGCAGAAATTGAACTTGATTTTCTTCGCATGAGTGATAATGGTAAAGCCTCTGAATATATCTCGAACTTCAGAGCACTTCAAACTCGAGTAGGTTGGAATGATGCTGCCCTTAAGTATCATTTCAAGAAAGGACTTCCTTCGAGGATTCTGGATCAATTAAATCTTCATGGTCAGAAGATGACTACTTTAACGGATTTAATGGATCAAACCCTCGAACTTGACGGCGTTTATCAAGAACGACTTCAACATCGTCGATATGCCAACAAATCTCAAGGCCTAAATTTTAAATCGGGACCTTCTTCACACCCACGACCAAATCAATCCTCCTCGACTCAATCCAAACCCAATAAGGGAAAGGATAAACTTCAACCAAAAGGCTCGACCCCAGGCAATATCAGCAAAGTACTGGATCCTAAAGGGGAACTTAAAGAAGCTGAGAGGAAGAGACGAGCAGATAATGGGTTATGTATGTATTGTGGGGGTAAGCACAAGTTGGAAGACTGTGTAAAGTTGAAGGAAAGAGAAGGTACTAGTTCGAAGTCAAAAAACTAGTAGATAGTTTACTTGTGTGCAAAGCAAACTATCTTATCTCTCCCAGTGCACAGAACCTCCATGTCTTAAGGACTGGAGTTGCCTTAAACTGCTTGAGATTCATTCTTTTTAAGGAGGATATCCCCTTCAGTTGTCTTATAGACTCTGGAGCTTCAATTTCTTTTGTTAGTTTATCTTTTTCCGAGAAGCTTCAACTAACTTTTACAGATATCGATCGAACTCCAATCTATTTGGTCAAATCAGAGGAACCCAAATATTGGGTAAGTAAGAAAGTTTTATGGGTTTTCAACTTTCCAAACTTTCCCCCCTTCGAGTGGGAATTATCAATCTTGGACGCCCCAAGGATGGACAATACCATTCTTGGACATGACTTTTTAACGCATTGGAATCCCAAAATTGATTGGACTAAGGGATTGATTACCCCACGCTCTAAGTATATTTCTGATTCTTCAATGCAGGTCAATAGGGAGTTAAAAAACCCGCCTGACAACGTCCTGCTAGAGGACAAATCTCTGCCAGATGATTTTCAAGCATCTGATCTTTCTCTAAATGAGCAATTGGCTAACCCTTCTAGCTTGATGACTTCACTCGAAGAGGATTTAAATTGCTTCAAAGTAATCAAATTCTGCTCTCCCAATACAGGTATCTCCTCGACAGATTCTCTCAAAGATGAAGAGGACGACCAAATCAACGTTGAAGCCATTAAATCAACTCTACCGGAAATCTACCACAATTTCCTCGATGTTTTCTCAATCCGCAAGGCCAATAAGTTACCACCTCATCGACCCTTCGACCATTAAATAGAGTTAATAGGCCCAGTACCTCCGGCAGGTCCTGTCTATTCTTTGTCGAAGGACAAATCTCAAGTTCTTCGAGACTAAATTGCAGAGAATGTAGCCAAAGGTTTCATCAGAGCCAGTAAATCTCCAACCGGCTCCCCTGTCCTCTTTGTAAAAAAGAAGGATGGTAGTCTTAGGTTGTGTGTTGACTATAGAAAGCTCAACACAGTCACTAAGAAGAATGCATATCCTGTTCCTCCTATGTCATTACTTTTTACCCTTTTCAATGGTGCTAATTTCTTTTCTAAAATTGATCTTAGAGGCGCTTACAATCTGATTTGCATTGCAGAAGGTCATTAACCACTTACTGCAATGCGCACTAGATTTGGTAGTTTTGAATATTTAGTTATGCCTTTTGGATTATGTAACCCACCTTCAACTTTTCAAACTTTTGTTAATGACATCTTCCAAGATGTTGTTGAACAATTTGTTGTCGTCTATTTAGATGATATTTTAATTTTCTCGAAGACACTGGATGAACATATTCATCATGTTTGACAGGTCCTAAATCGACTTCGAGATCATGGTCTCTACGCCAAGCATAATAAATGCGAATTCCACCTAAAATCAATTGATTTTTTGGGTTTCACGTTGTCCACTGACGGTTTAGTCATGGATGACAAAAAAGTCCAGAAAATCCTGGATTGGCCTGAGCCCAACAACATTAAATCGCTCCAAGGATTTTTGGGTTTTGCCAACTTCTATAGAAGATTTATTAAAGATTACTCTGAAACTATTTCCAATCTTACTTCTCTTCTTAGAAAAGACATTCCTTTTGTTTTTACTTCTACAGCACGAAAGGAATTCGAAGCACTAAAAACGGCCTTTACCACAGCCCCAATTCTTTGACATTTTGATCCTTCTGCCTCAACAATAGTTGAGACAGATGCGAGCGATTATGCTATTGCAGGGGTCATCTCCCAATTAAATCCTGAAACAAATTTGTTTCATCCTGTTGCTTTTGAGTCACGCAAACTCATAGCCGCAGAATTCAATTATGAAATTCATGACAAAGAGCTTTTAGCTATTATCCATTGTCTTAAAAAATGGCGTTCTTTTCTTCTCAGCCTAGATAGTCCTTTTCAAATTTTAACGGATCATAATGCTTTAAAATACTTCATGTCTTCCAAAGTGTTAACCAGGCGTCAAGCCAGGTGGGCTGAATTTTTGTCAGAATTTTCCTTCTCTATTTCCTATCGCCCAGGTAAAAACTGCATTATCCCAGATATCTTGTCACGTTGGGACAACGTTTACCCACAGCGGGGGGACGCATTTGCTAACAAGAACCCAGAAAATGTGCAATAAATCTTCAAAGAATCAATGTTAACGACTCATCAACTTAATTTGATGACAATTCAATCTTTTCGAAATCCACTATCCAACATCCTCGAAGCTCAGTCGAAGGACGAATATTGTTTAGGGTTAAAAGACAAAATACTCTTGAAGCAAGGGGCTAAAAGATTTAGTATTGAATCAGGTCTATTAGTCTTTGAAGGTAGAGTAGTCATACCCGACAACATGAGATAAAATTATTGATTTTCAACAGTCGACATGATTCTCCATTAGCTGGTCATTTTAGGGTTGATAAAACCTACCAGTTAATAGCGAGGGATTTCTTCTGGCCAGATATGACCAGGGAAATCAAGGCCTATATAAAAGCTTGTTACGAATATAATAGGAATAAGACTCCCCGTCACCGGAAGCATGGGTTGCTTCAACCACTTCCTATTCCCTCTAAACCTTGGGAATCTTTATCGATGGATTTCATTTCTCAACTTCCTATTTCTAATGATTTTGATGCTATATTAGTAATAGTAGATAGATTTTCAAAAATGTCTATTTTTATTAAAACCACTACTACTGCTACAGCAGAAGATTTGTCAAAATTGTTTCTAGAATATGTATTTTCTAAACACAGCTTACCAAATGATATTATTTCAGATAGAGGCTCATTGTTTGTATCCACATTCTGGACCCAACTGTGTCGACAACTCAATATCACGAGGAATCTCCCCACGGCCTATCACCCTGAAACTGATGGTCAAACAGAAAGAGTTAACCAAATCCTTGAACAATATCTTCAAATGTATGTCAGTTACCAACAAGACGATTGGACCACATGGTTACCATTGGCCGAATTTGCTTATAATAACTCGACTCATTCTTCGACACGACAATCTCCCTTCGAAACCATTTATGGACAACATCCTCGATTCAACTCAATCCATGTAGGAACTAATCATCCTGCGGAACATTATCTTCGAACTATATCACAACTCCAAGAAGAACTTAAAACAAATTTGGAATCAGCGATTTGTAGATACAAGGAACAGGCCGACAAACATCGACAATCTGCTCCTTCCTTTAAACCAGGCAACAAAGTATGGCTCAATGCACGAAAAATTTGAACAACACGACCATCAAAGAAACTGGCTGAAAAGCGCTTGGGACCATTCGAAATCGACTCTGAAGTCTCTAAAACTGCATTTCGACTCAAGTTACCTCCTAAATGGCAGGAGATTCACCCTGTTTTCCATGTATCTCTCCTGGAACTGGCTCGAGAAATATACCCGGGCAAGAACCAACCCCCTCCGGAACCGGTCGAAGTAGAAGATCATCTAGAGCGGGAAGTAAGTTGTATCCTTGATTCAAGAATGCGCAAGGGGAAACTTTAATACCTTGTGGAATGGGAAGGCTTCCTCAATGACTCAGACAAAACATCCTGGGAACCAGCCATCAATGTTTCTAACACCCCTGAACTCCTAAAATCTTTTCATTTGAAATATCCTTTAAAACCAAAACCTTAAAATTTCTTTTATTTAAATTTTCTTTTTTTTTTCTTTCTTTTTCTTGTAAAAATCTAAAACACCTCTTAAATTTATTAGCCTTGTTTTCTTTTTTTTTTCTCTCCTCTTCTTTTCTTTCTTCTCCTTCTATAAAATTTCCTCCAAAACCAACTAAAAGTAAAATCAAAATTAAAATTAAATAAAATAAAATAAAATAAAAATAAAATAAAATAAAATAAAAAGAATAAAAATAAAATAAAATAAATAGAATAAACATAAATAATAAAATAAAATAAAAAACTCTTAAATCTCTCTAAATATTTTCTTTCTTTTCTTTTTCAATTCTCTAAATACATTCTTTTCTTAAATTTAAAATTCTCTTTAAAAATTTCTTTCCTAAAATTTATTCTCTCTTTAAAACTTTCTTTCCTTCGAATCATCAAATCTTGTACGACACGACCATTTCCTCGAACTTAACTTCAACCTCTAAAATATCCCTATAAGAATTCTTCGAACAAATGATTCTTCTTTTCAAATTCTGTTTTTTTCTCTTCTTTCTTCTTCCTCTCTTTTCAACTAAAATTTCCTAAAAAAATCAATCAACAACTTTTCGCAAAAAAAAAAAAAAAAAAAAAAAACAACAAATTCTTCTTTCATTAAATTCTCAATTCAAAAAACTCATCTCAATCACCAACCGTTTCTTTTCTCTCTCTTTTCTTACATAAATTTTTTCTTTTAAAAACTTAAAACTTCCTTTAATTAAATAACTTTTTCTTTCTTTATTAAAATTTCTTCTTTCAAATTCTAAAAGCAAAATTTTACTTTAAACTTGTTTTTTTTTTCTCTCTCTCCCAAATCTTATAAAATTAATAATATTCACCTACAATAAAAAAATAAAATAAAATAAAATAAAATTCTACTTTTCTACTTCTTTACATCTCTCTTTTTTATTTCAAATTTTTTCTTTTAATTTTTCTCAAACCAATCTTTTCATCTTCTCCAAAACTACCCTTATCTCCTTCCTGCATTTCAGAAATACCTCCTCCTCTCCTACCGGAACCACCTCTCCAATCTCCAAGAGTTCCTCTTCCACGTCGAAGGAAGCAGCGTCGATAATTGTGTCGACCTCCCCACACAACTCTTCTGCGAACCTTACTCATCGACCTTGACGAGGTTTCTTCGACCACACCTGGTCCAGCGTGTCTTCAGGTTCTTTGACTACACCCGTGACCGGAGGGTTTGCCTCAGTTGGCAAAAGCAACACAGGCTCCCCAATTGGGTCTTCAATGGTATTTGATGTCTAAACAAAACTCATCAGTAACCTAATCCTTAAAAATAACAATTAAAAACTAACCTCAAAGATGGGGTCAGGTTCTAAGAATAACCTTTGCGCCACCTCTACCTCTGCTTCTCTTTCCTCCTCGTCATCTTCGATGACCACCCGTTGTTTCTTGGGTGCCCGCCCTGGAACAGGGACTTCATCTTCATCTTCCTCCACCAATTTGTCAACCTCTTCTTTGACACCCCTCTTCGAACTCGTGGCCTGGGTTACCTAGGTTGTGATCTCGTTGTTGAGCTCCTTATCATTCTCCCCCACCAATTGTTCATCTTCCACCAAGACATCCCAAATGTCTTTGACCACCTCTTTTGTTTTAGGGATTACCCAAAACTTGGTCTTGGTAAACCGTTGTTTGATCTCTGCGTTCTTCGTCAATGCATCGCACGCCACTCGTCGCCAACGGCAAAACTCGCATTTCTGGCCAGAGGCTCGAGTCACTGTACTTTTGACACAGAAGTATTCCATGCTTTCACAAGCCGTGCAAGCTTGGGAAAATTGTCGTGTAATCATTCCCCCATCCGCTTTAGGGTGTGGAGGCGTAGGTGTGGGAGTAGGGCAGTTCATTATAAAAGGGAAATTAATAAATAAGAAGAAAAATATATATGGAGGAAGGGGAAATAGTGTGAGAAGATGGCTCAAGCTCAACGGAGTTCGCGATTCTTATACCCGGGCGTCTGTCATGCGCCACGTGACACTCGAGGAAAAAGCAGCTCATTAAATCAATAATATCGAGTCCTAAATCTATACTCGAAGTGCAGAAAGCAATTCTCCATAGCAACTGCGATTCCCCTTTGTGTACTTACTATTTAACTGCGCTAGCCTAAACTCTAAATCTAAATTAGTCAAACTCCCAATAGGGTGCCTTAGTCTCCTTTTCAATAAGCGATGTACAGCGCTAGGATCAACGTAATAGTACAGTAGTAGTTTTCATTAAAGTTTTGTTAATTAATTAAAAAGGGGTAAATTGAGCATGGACGGATATTTAGCGAAGAGGGTCTAAGTGTATGTTAGTAATGGTCAGTGGTATGGGAATGGTGCGATGAAAGGGAGGTCAATGCAAGGAGGAACAAAGGATATAAAAGGGTTGGGTATTTGGTTCGATATTTCTGAGAATTAAATTATAAAACGTATTTACATTAATAGTGGTAAAATCTTTAAGTTAAATCATTATTATTGTATCTTTCTTTTATTTTCTCAATATTCATTTCTAAATCCTAAATCTTTGATTATTGAATTTCCAACCCTTAGTGAGATCTTAAGAATTCCTATTACCCTTGAAACTATCTTATAATTCTTCTCAAACGAACCTCGAACCTGTAGCTCTTACTTTGAGTGACCTTCGAATCACTTCCTCGAATCATTCCTCTGTGCTTCGAAGAAGTTTCTAAATCTCTCATCTCACTTTCAGGAACATCCTCGACCTTGTGCGTAGGTTGTCTGGTGACACTGAGTTTAAAGTAAATGATCTTAGTTTTATTTGTTTTTATTTAGTAGCTAACTGATTACTTTTGTTTTTTAAGGCAGAAATTATTGAAGAATTTCCTGTGAAACCAGAAGATAGCCCCATTGTTGAACCTTGAACAGAAGTTGAGTGACTAATTGAAGCTGGTACGTCAAGGATTGAGATTCCTGAACCTGTTGTAACTTTTTTGACTGGAATGGTTGAGTTTGATTAGGTATGGTTAAAGAAGCCTTCTTGGGCTTTCAGGACCACCTTTGTCAAAAATTTTTGTGACAAAGTAGATGGGATTGTTGATGCGGTGTCATGAGATGTAGTATAAAAATTTCTGGATATTGGAGAAATGGTGCTAGCTGGAGAAGAAGAGGTTTTTGAAAAGACTAGAAAAGAGATTTGGAAAGTGGTGGAAGAAATGAAAGATTTGATTCAAATGAAGATAGAAGAGAGAATTTTAAAATAGAAGGAAAATGAAAATGAAAATGAGAAAGAGAAAAACATAAAGATTGTATATAGTTTAATCTTGAATATATTTTTGAATATATTTTTTATTTTATTTGAATTTTATTTATTTAAAAGAAAATGAGAAAATGAGATTGAGGAAAAAAAAAATTTAGTTTATGTTATTTATTTTATTTTCAAGTTTTATTTTAAGCTTAATAGTTCATATAAAGAAGAGGAGAGAAAAAAGAAAAAATGTTGTTGTAGAGAAATGCCTTTTTAGAAATAAAATTTAATAGAAGAAAAGAAATGATTTAGAAAAGATAAAAGATTTCAGGTTTGAAGATAATTGAGAAATAAGATATGGTTTGGGGTTTTTCATGGAGATGTTGATGAGTTGAGAATTTCGTAAATAGAAGAAAAAACACAAGAAAAGAAAGTTTTGAGGTTGATTTGAAGTTTCAGAAAAATTAAATAAATATTGAAAAGAAATAAAAACGTAATTTTCTGTAAGAATAGAAACTTGATCATTTTTTTTGATTTATTTTTTTTTAATTTATTTATTTTATATTTATTTTAGTTTTATTTTATTTTAATTTTAATTTTAGTTTATTTTGATTTTGGTTTTAGTTTATGTTGATTTTAATTATTTTAGGGTTTTAGAAAGAAAAAAATGAAATAAAAAGATAAATATACAAAAATTTAAATTTTGGTTTAAAAGAGAAAAATGTTTTAAAATTTTAAAGATAGGAAATTGAGTTTAAGGTTTAGGTTTTTGAGGTAATTTTAAATGAAAAGATTTTAAAATTTCAGGAGCATTTGAAACATTAATGGCTGGCTCCCAGGATGTTATATTCAAGTCATTGATGTAGCCTTCCTATTTCACAAGGTGTTGAAGCTTCTCCTTGCACCTTCTTGAATCAAGAATCTGACTTACTTCACACTCTAGATGATCTTTTACTTACACCTGTTCCAGAGGGGGTTGGTTCTTGCCTGGGTATATTTCTCAAGCAGTTTCCAGAAGAGATATATGAAAAATAGGATGAACTGATTTCTATTTTAAAGGTAACTTGAGTCAAAATGCATTTTTAGAGACTTAAGCATCCATTTTGAATGGACCCAACCACTTTTCAAATATTTTCTTTGATGGTTGAGCTGTTAAAATGTTTTTAACATTGAGCCATAATTTATTGCCTGGTTTGAAAAGTGGAGCAGATTGTAAATTTTTGTTGGCCTGTTCCTTATACCTTTGATTCAGTGCCTCAAGTTTACATTGGAGTTTGCCTTGAAGCTGTTAAGTTGTTCAAGAATAATTTTCAGCAGTATTATTTATTCCTACATGAATTGGATTGAATAAAGGATTTTGTCCATAGATTGTTTCAAAAGGTGATTATTTTGTTAAAGAATGTGTCAAGTTTTTGTAAGAAATTTTGGCTAATTTTAACCATGTGGTCCAATCAAATTTTTGATAATTGACATACATTTGAAGATATTATTTGAGGATTTCGTTGATTCTTTTGGTTTGCCTGTCTGTTTCAGGATGATAGGCTGTAGAAAGGTTCCTTGTAATATTTTATTGTTGACAAAGTTGAGTCCAGAAAGTAGAGACAAACAGGGAGCCTCTGTCTGAAATAATATCAGTAGGTAAGCCATGTTTAGAAAATACATATTCTAAAAATAATTTAGCTAAATCTTCAGTGGTTTCACTGATATTAGTTTTAATAAAATTGTAAATTTTAGAGAATCTATCAACTATGACTAATATAGCTCTAAATTAGCTGATGGAGGTAATTGTGGAATGAAATCCATTAAAATTTATTCCCATGGTTTACAGGGAATTGGAAGTGGTGGAGGCAACCCATACTTCCTGTCTTGATGTACCATGTTCCTATTACAATCATAACCGGCTTTAATATAGGCCCTAATTTCCCTGATCATCCCTCTTTAGAATAAATACCTTGCTAATGACTGGTAGGGTTTATTAACAAAAAATGACCACCTAATGAATAATCATATCTACTATTAAAAATCCATAAATTGATATCATTATTTTTGGGTATGACTACTCTACCTTCAAAGACTAACAGACTTGATTCTATACTGAATCTCTGGCCCCTTACCTAAAGAGTATTTTGTCTTCTATCCTCACAAAATAACTATCTTATGAGTGTAATTCTCAGATTTTAGATAGTGGATTTTGAATTGTTTGTGTTGTAATCAAATTAAGCTGATAAGTTGTTAACATTAATTCATTGATAACTGATTTCACATTTGCTAAATTTCTGTCAGAAAATTCCTCCCTCTGCTGCAGGTAAAAGTTTTCAATACATGATAAAATTTCTGGAACTACACATTTTTTTCCTGGGTGGTAGGTGATGGTAAAATACAGTTCAGATAAGAACTCAGCCAACTTGGCCTGATGTCTATTTAGTACTTTGGAAATCATGAATTATCTCAAAGCATTATGATCAGTTAAGTTTTGAAAATATCTATTAAGACTTAGAATAAAAGAACACCATTCTTTAATACTATGAACAATAGCTAGTATTTCTTTATCATGAATTTTATAATTCAACTCTTCTGTGATAATTTTGTGTGATTCAAACGTAAAAGGATAAAAAAAAATTGTTTTAGGATTTGATTGGGATATGACCCCTGTTAAAGCCTAATTTCTAGCATCTGTCTCAAATATTTTCAAGGCTTTAGGATCAAAATGTTGAAGAATTGGAGCTTTTGTTGTAAAAAGACTCTTAAAGTTGCCTTGCTGTAAGCAGAATTCAAGGGAGTTGGATAATCCTAGTAAACCCTGTCCCTTTAATTTAAATAAGAGTTCACAATTAACTAAGCTATAAGATATACTATATATTAAAATGACTTTTTGAAATTTTTTTAAAGGATTTGATATGTAGAATTGATGTCTTTTATAATGAGGGAATGAAATACAACAGAGAAGCTGTATTTGGAAAAGTTATTTAAATGATTAAATAATATGTTTTAATAGAGCTTTTTATTTATATGAACAGATGTTATATTTGAGTCCCTGAAGTTGAGAACTTTATAATGATACCCTATAAGTATATATTTATGAGTTGTTGAGTAAGATTTATAAATTGTTATGAAAAAGTGTTATATGTATAAGGGTATTAAAATTTTTAGAATTTATTGTAAAATATAGATGGTAGTTGTTAATATGTGATATTAATTTTGATGGTTAAGTTGTATAATTTTTAGATGATGCTCTAATTTTGAGTCTACAGGCTTTATATGCATAGTATGTCACATGCCATACTTTCCCTAGCCGGAGCATTCCGGAGCTCAACCAGAGATCACTGGAGGTCGTACAGAGCTTTTCTGGAGAATTCTTAAGCTTGTAAAGACTTTTGGACTCAATTAGAACCTTAAAAAACTAATAATAGGTCTATAAAAATTACAGATAATAGGGCTACATCTTGAGAGCCTCCCATTAAATTTTGGTAGCCCCCACAACCCTTTTCACTGCACTTAATATTATTAAAGTTAAGTAATTTGTTTAAAATCAAAAATAATCAGTAATACTTTTATAAAATTATTAAAAATATAATAAAAATAATAAAAATTCTAAAAATATTTCTAAAGGTTCTTGAGACTCCTAGCTTTTATTTCTATGCTTGTTTGAGTCTATACTTACATTTTTTGACTTTTAATTAATTATTTCTTCCCAAACTTATATAATCAACCATTTTTGCAATAAACCATCCTTTATTTTCATAATAAAAATATATACTAATTTGATTTGCCTTTCCAATCTTTAATATAACTGTTCCACATTATTTTAAAATATTATAAGTGCCATACTAGTCTTTAGACTGACACATCCTCCCTCCAATAAAGAATGTCCCCATTCTTAAATTTTTCATACTGATCAACCACATATTCATCTTCTCTTCATCCTCTTCAACCAGCTACTCCAACTAATCCCATCCACTCCTGAAAAATTTTCACTTCATCTTATTATCAACTTCATCTTCAAATTTCATCAAAAGACCTTTCTGTTCCATGTGAAATTTGCACCAAATACCATGTACCTTTTCTGATCTTTAAACCTGGTCTTCCTGGAAGAACTGCCTGTGATCTTTGCAGGCTTAAGAAAATCAAGTTTAATCATCCAATTAATCCCTACAGGACTAGATTTTATACTTTACCAGCTGTTATTCCTGATCTAACAATCCCTAAAAAGAGGCTATCCAAAATACACATCCTCTTTCAAAATATTAAAGCCAAAAAAGCTTCCTCCTCCAAAAAATCTAACCCTGAGCTTTCACCTCCTGCTTAGGATCTTAACCCTATCTTTCCAGTACCACCCTTCATCTTTACTGAATCCTTATTTCCTGGCTCAAAAATTGTGTCTTTAATTTTAATTTTAATAATCCACCTACTAATTCCACATCCAACTACAAATTCTCTTACCACTCCTGAATATCTCTCCTAAGCTATAAAATCACCAATACAGATGAAGTTTTCTGGGTTCAGATTGATTACATCAATTATTATCCAGAGTCTCATAGATATCTCTTTCTTGATTTTTGTGATGATATGAAGAGAAAATTTTTAACCTATTTTTAGGAAACCCATGATAACAATACTGAAGATTTTATGAAGAGAAGAATACTGATGCAAAGTTTTGATACAGATGTTAAAAGTTTTCAAAGAGATTATTTATTTTGACTGTTCTTCTCCTCTTTTAAAATTATTTCTTTAGTGCTCATAAAAAATTTTGTCTGGTTGATTTAAAACTTTCTGTCTGACTTTAATAAATTAAACTTGATATAAACTGTATTTTCCTTGTGATTATTCCACTACTGATAGAAAGGTTTGAATCTCTTCAGACTCCCCTCTACCATTCTCTGCTTTTTCAAAGCATGAGAGAGTTGGCTACCCACTGAGCCAAATACTTTGATTCCATTCCTGCCGTAAGGTCCTCCAAGCTTCCAACTAAATAGTCTACCAATGAGACCCACATATAATCCAACTCCTATCCATCTTCAAAAGATTCAGCATCACAACATTCAATTAAATTTTCATCCCTTTAAACCACTCCAAAATTTGTCAGAATTTTTCATATTTACCAGAATTTCATGGCATATTTATTTCCAATCTTTAAAATCTCCATCAAAAATCTTTCAAAAATATCCACCTTTCTTTAATCATAAAATAAATTTTAACCATTTGACATCTTCATTCCATAAATTTAGTTGCACCATTTCCATTAAAGATTGAGTTGTCCAATGAGTGAGTATCAGTATCAGTACTGATGAACCAGTGATAAATTAAAAATTATTGAATTGAATATCCAACTAGATTAACATTCCCCACTGAAAACTTTGGGGTAACCAAACTTCTAACCAATTTTCAAGTTCATAGTATTGGTGGACTACTCTTTGAAAATATAAAGAATGATAATCCAGTTTTATGGTCTTGGTGGACCAAAGAGTAAGTAATTTCCAGTTTAAGTTCATAGTGGACCAAAAATTCAATCAGTTCCAACTGACTACTATTGTCTTTGAGCCCAATTTTTTTTACTATCCCTTTTTTACATTCCCTATTCTCCTATCCAGGTTATCCTTTCCATCCTAATGATCTAATTTTCAAGATGGATCCTTCCAAATTCACTAATTCTAAGGACCAAGCCTGTGACTACTTCTCCTTCATCCATCAAGAGTGCACCTACACCAATACCCTGAAAAGACACACCTACAATAGGGCTTGTCCAAACTGTTATGAAAAGAAGAGAAAATGCTCTGGCCTCAAATATGGCTCACTCCTTCTTCCAGCCACCAGCTTTGCATCCCACTGCCATCCATATGCTCCATCTCCTAAATCCTCTACCTCCAAAATTCAAGCTCCTTTCACACATTCTTCCTTCTTGAACATCCCTTCTGACTCTGAATCCCTGGGTTCTCCTCCATCATCTGCTCATATTTCTGCTCCATCTCTTCTTCCATTCTTATAACTCTTACTTCTCCTAAAGCTATGCTGAATTTACCTCCATTTAACCAAGTTCTGGATTTTTCTCTTTCTCCAACTTCTATCTCTCCTCCTCCTATAACTGATCCAATACCTTCTCATCCTGATTTTAGCAGCCCCCATCATCCTTCTTTTTTTACTTCTTCAAAGAGACCTAGATATCCCAGTTCACCTGTAATAAGCCGCAAGAAAAGGAATGTCCAATTGTCAAAGGTTCACCTATTCACCTATTCCTACTCCAACTTCTGACTTCCTAAACTTTCTAAAACCTCCTTCATATCACAACATCAAAGACCCCTATTCTTCCCTCCTAGAAAAAAAATTTCTACCAAGCCTGCCTTTAAATTTTGATCTTGACACAGTTGACTATAATAAGTATTTAAAATTTTCATTTCTCTTTAATTATTTTATTTCTTGAATTTTATTGATGACCTGATCTAGATTCTTTTGGATCCCATTATTCTTCATCTGCGTATTATATTTCTGATCCAGAACCCACTTCAGCTACAGTGAAATTTAATGAGGTCACTCAACAACTTTATTCCATTTTAACCCTTAACTTAGTCCATTACAAAGAATATTCTCCCAAAGAACAAGAAGAAGTTTTTGCAAGAGAGAAAGTACTGGAATTTCACTTCAAAATGGCCACTTGGCTTAACCACTAACAACCTTGTCAATTTGAAGAAATTAAAAAATTTTCTAGAGCTTCTCCTGAAAGTTTTATTGTGCCTTATTTGTCAAAATTAAAACTTCCTTAGCTCTTCAGGCTCCTGCTAGAAATTTTAAATGAAACTAAAAAAACAATATATATAAAATTATAAAAAAATAACTTCTACTACTTTTTTTATCCTTTTATGTATTTTTTTATTTTTTTAAAGAAAACATTATTTTGAAAAATTAAAAATTTGAAACTTGAAATAAAATAAATCATAAAATTTTAAAATTTAAAATATTTAAAAATGTCCTTAAATTTTGAAAAAAATTAAAATTATAAAAATATAAAATACGCCCCTCAGCCATTTGATGAGCTGTACCCCCAACAACATACCCACATCCAAGTGCACCTTGATTGTGGGATACACAAGAAAGAAATTGAAAAATAAATTAAAAAATTTTTTAGAACATGAAATAAAAAAATAGAAAAATTATCACTTGGTGGTCTCCCTCCAATTTGTAAAAATGACTGGAGACTGCCTGTGAGCACTATCCCTGAGTAAATTAATTTTTAATAAAATTCAAACATAAAAAAAAAATTAATAAACATAAATATAAAAAAGAAATCTTGAATCCATATTTGAGCTAGTGTGATTGATTGATATTTTAGTGATCCAGTTTATAGTCTTAAAGGACTATCTATTTAAGAGAAACAAGGCCAGGATTCCACTAGAAACAGGGATACTATGGTAACAAACATTGTAGGGTAATTGTGTATAGAGCAGCCAGCCCAGCAATTACCCCCAAACTTGCAAATATTTAATTTAGAGGTTTACCATGTGAACACCTCTACCAAAATTAATTACATTCCATCAGAATTCTTCTCCATTAAATTTTGACATAAAACTTTAACAATCGGTTTCTTTATAATGATGGTAAATAGTTTATCCTCATTGTGGAGGAATCTTGATAAATGATAGTGGGTAGTTTATCCTCATTTCAGAGTTAGACTTTGAAACTCCTGGTTTCCCTAGGATAAAACTGCTTGACTTGGTCAGCAGCTACCCTCTTTTTTAACACAAACCCATCCAACTCTTCTAACACATATGAACCACCAGATACTTGATCTCTGACTCTGTATGGTCCATTCCACCTATCAGCAAACATCTTCCCTCACTGACTTTATAAACTTCTATTATACACCAAGACCATATCCCCAGTATCTAAAAGATTACTTAGTCTATGAGCCAACCTCTTATCTCAATATCTAACTGCCTGATTTTGGATGTTCATCATCCTAGAATATGCCTTCTCAAAAGTTTCTTCTTTCTTCTCTAACTAAACCATTCTTGCACATAGTAATTCTTCAGTAGTTTTTACCATGTCCCAATTTACTCCAAGATATAATTCAACCACTAGATCAACTGTTAAAAATGTTTTCTGACCAAAAAACTAATTTGTATGGTAAATATCCTGTCCTCCATTTGGAAGTGATTCTGTCAGCAAATAAAACTAATGGTAAATAGTGCCTCCACTTTTCAGCACTTGTTCCACACATTTTAACCAAAGAATCCTTAATTACTTGATGTCCTCTTTCTACCACTCCTTCAGCTTCAGGATAATAGGGGGTGTCAGTTCTGGAAAATCTGCACTTACAAATCTGCACTTATCTAAGTGCGGATTTCAAAAACACACTAGCCCCAATACTGGTGGATTTCAAAATGAAATAAGTCACTTATTTTACTCAAATCCGCACTTTCTCAACCAAAACTGCTGATTTCACCATCAAGTCCCATTTTACTGATTTTTCAGCATCATCCCATTCATACACAGCCCTCCGCAGCATAACACTTCATAACTCAAAACATCATACATCACTTACATCTCCAAATCATATCATATAACAGTTATGCCTTCCTCACTTTCAAATCGTGATAAATTACATAAAGCAATGACTTTCATGGCTCTTGAACTGCTCTTGGACTCTAATTGCGATTCTAATTCTGATCTAGAAGAAGATTTTGTCTTTTTATCAAAAATGGCCACAAAACGTTACCTTCTTCCCAGAAAGCCTCAAGTACTTCATACCCCCAAGTACACCATCCAAACACTTCTTAAACTATCTACACCCAGTTTTAGACAGCTGTTCAGGACTTCTCAGGAATGTTTCTCTAAATTGCTTGAGCTTATTCAGGATCATCCCATATTTCACAATAATTCTCAAAAAGAACTATAACATCCTTCAGTTCAATTGGCCATCAAACTATGTCATTTGGGTTCAAATGGTAATGGAGCCGCTTTAAAACATTTAGAAAATGTCTTTGATTTAGGGTATGGTTCAGTTAACACTTATACCAAACAATGTATCACTGCCATCAACTCCTTGTAATCTCAACTTCTCACCTGGCCAACAAAAGAAGAGCGACTTGAATCATCTCAGGTTATGCAAGCAGAGGGCTTCCCAGGATGTATTGGTTTTGTTGATGGTACTGCTATTCCTTTGAGCCAGAAACCTGCTCAAGGTGGAAACAATTACTTTCACATTCTCGTCAAAAATTTTCACCAAAATATTTACAAGTCAAAAAAATTCTATATCTGTTTTAAAAAATTGGCAATACTCTCCCCTGCATTTTATTGAAGCAAGGGGTGGATATCACCAAAATTTTTCTAAGTCATCAATTTCACATGTCAGACATGAAAATTTGGAAATACCCCCCCCTGCATTTTATTGAAGTAAGTGGTGGAAGTCATCTAAATTTAATATAATTACGTAAATTATTAAATTAATATCTAATATATATCAATTTCCCTATTTTAAAGTAATGACAATCCCTCAAGCCAAAATGCAGACCAAGTCTAGAAACAAAAGTTTGGGACTTTCCACAGGTATAGGCTAGAGGAACCCCATAAACAAATAAATGTTATCATGATTACCATTTATACAACACAAGGTCGTTGGCCCATTACTTATGTTGAGAAAATTGATACATAAAAATATTTATTAAAAATTTACAAAAAAATATAAATTTTTTGATGACAACTCTAATCCCCATACTTTTTGGATCTAAATAAAGTTTTTTTAAATCGATTAACTTTAACTTCTTTCATTACCTAATTGATTCTTTGAATCAAGTTATGACTGACTTGAAATGAGCAACCAAAATGTGTTAAATCTTGACAGGATTCCAAACCAGGAGGAGCTTTGGTCGTTTGAATATTATCCTTAGAAGAATTCCAAATAGTTTTGATGATACCATTTCCCAAACCAAAATCAATGATGCACCGGTGGTCTGGAAAATATAAACCATGTCATTTGATTTTAGCTGGAGATGGTATTGGTTGGCCAGTAATTGGTTTGATATATGAGAATATACCGAAAGTAAAAAAATTGGTGTCATTGGTATCGGTGTGAATTTTATTGTGAAATCCAGAATGAGTGATAATAACATTAGAAAATAAAAGATATTTTTGGCTGATATCTTCCCATTTGGAGTCACACCAATTCGGTATTCCAACTTTGGTTGCAAGTTCATGATTTTTTTCAAATGCTTTATTACAGTGCTTTTTGAGTCGAAGAGCAAGAAAAGAGTTAAAGGAAGGTAGAGTTTCCCATAAGCAAAAATCTTCATCTTTTTGAGCTTTCCCCATGAGTCGTTTAATAACAACTTACATTTTTGTAATTTATATATGAAGGGGGATTTATACAACAGACCCTTATCTATAAACTCACCCCCACATACACATAATGGCGTGTGTGGGAGAGACAAGACCCTCCTATGCTTGCTTATATTACCTATTATTATTATAATAAGACTAACACGTAGGGTAGGTTGGACTGTGTGAAGAGTTTAGGTCCTAAATATATACCCTTCACACACACGATATTAGGGTAGGGTCTATTAATGTTATTGGCTTATGGGGCACTTATATCCCCCCCCCTACCTGCTGCTTACTTTAAAGCCCGCCGCAGCAGCCCTTCGTATATATGTTTCCACACGCGTGTGTAAAGGTGCTGCTTAATTTAAATTAAAGACAACCTTTAAATTGTCTAATTTTATCTATTCTCTCTGGTCTCTCTCCCTACCCCCCCCCCCCCCCCCCCCCCGCAGCCAGCGTGAATCCTCTAAAATGGGTTGGGTATGATGGGTTGATTTAAATTTTATTTCATTGGTTTTGGGGAAAACCCCCCCCCTTTACGGGGGTTGAGTATCAGGGTTAAGGTACTATAAGTAAAAAAAAAATAAATAAAAACAAAAAAGACATATTGTTTCCTTTCTCTAATTAATCTTACATTTCAATTTAATCGGCTTTTATTTTAATCACCCTTGAACTATAATCATATACAAAAAACAGAAGTGGGATCGCTTGAGGGATTTGATATGATATGAGGATTCTGAGGTATCACATATTAGGGGGTGTCAGTTCTGGCAAATCCGCACTTAAATTAAGTGCGGATTTCAAACCAAATCAGCACTTACAAATCAGCACTTAAATTTTGCAAAAAAGTCACTTATTTCAAAAAAGGGTGTCAGTTATAACCTCAAATCAGCACTTTTTTCCCGTTTTTTTTCACAACCACATTTTGGCCACAAAACATCCCTTCCTTTCTTACCCCATCCCTGTCACATGTGACACACTGACCTTCCTCGCTACCTACCCATCAATCCTCGGCACACACCCCTTCCTAACATTTTCATCATTTTATTACAACATTTTGACCAGGCATGTTTACATTCTTTTTTACATATTTCTTCTACCTCTTAATCTTTTTTCTTGTTATGTGCCAGTTTCATAATGCCTCCCAGACATTCCAAATCTCAAAAGGTAACTCAAAAATCTGCTTCGTCACAAAAGTCTCCTCGTAAAGCAAGCCCTACACCTGAAAAATCAAAGGCAGGTTCAGGTCAGCTTAAAAAGGATGATTATCTCATCATAATCAACTTCCTTAAAATAAAATCAAATTTTGAAGCATGTTTTGGATGTGAAAAGTCCACTCGTATTGGACGTCCACCTTCTTCAAAGGTTAATGGCTACTTGTTGATGGCCAATGAAGTAAGGAAGAAAACAAGGGGGAGAATCGATATCAATCCTAAACAAATGAAGGAGAGATTTAAGAGTTACCATTCAAAATATAAAAAGACTCATCATGCTGTAAATGAAACTGGCTTTGGTATTGACGATGATGATTTGGAGATTGGAATTACTACTTTTTCCGAAAAGCTCAATGTCATGTGTCCTTTCTATGAGGAAATGGATAATCTTTTTGGCACCCGAGTTGATGTAAACCCTTGGTTTCTACACGATACTACTAAGCATATACCCTCTGGATCCAAACCTTCCTATAATCCTCCCAACACACCTTTACTTGAAGAAGATCAATCCCCTCCACCTTCTAACCATAGTTCAGCTGAAGATGATCCCAACTATCAAGCAGAACAATTATATCGCAGAAGATCTGAATCCTCAGAGGCCCAAAATTTAAATGTATGTTTACTTTTTGTTTTTTCTTCAATTCTTCTCTGAATTTCTCTTTCTTTCTAGTCTCCTCCTACTCAAACTCAATCTCCATTAAATAATCTCAATTCTGGAAATGTGAATACCTCTTTAGAAGCTGCTTTAGAAGAACTTCATGAAGCCTCTTGTTCAAACTCCAAACTAAAGCGTCGAGCCTCAACTTCAATGAGCTTGAACCATCTATTAAAACGTGGTAATACTTCAACAAGCTCATTTGGCTCCCTTGAGGATTATTTTGAAAAAAAAAATATAAGTAAGTTTTGTTTACTATATATCTTAATCATTAACTCATTTATTTATTTATTTCAATTTAATTTTCTCAGCGAAATCAACTATTGCAAATAATGCCCTTGACTTTGAGAAGATGAAGTTTGATCATATGCTAAGGAAAGATCAGCAAGCCTTAGATTTGGAAGAAAAAAAATTTGAGGTAGAGCAGATGGAAAGAGTAAATGACCGTCAATTTCAAAGAGAAATGGCTACTTGTGAATTGGAAAAACAAGAGAGTTTAAAAAAAAAAGATTTCATTATGGAATGTGTTAAAAATGGCCAATCTTATGAGGACATTAAAAAATTACTTGACCTTTTCAATTGATAAATTGTTTTTCTAGTTAATTTAATTTTGGTAATATTTTCTTATATGCTGACTTATAAAAGGAAAAGAATATAGTACGTTATTTTTGACAAAAATTTGAATGTATAATAAAAATTTTCTATCTTTACTTTCTAGTCAATAAGTTTGCTTATCTAAATTTTTCTAAGTCATCAATTTCACATGTCAGATTTAAAAAATTGGCAATGCCCTCCCCTGCATTTTATTGAAACAAGGGGTGGGTACCACCAAATTTTTCTAAGTCATCAATTTCACATGTCAGATTTAAAAAATTGGCAATACCCTCCCCTGCATTTTATTGAAACAAGGGGTGGGTACCACCAAATTTTTCTAAGTCATCAATTTCACATGTCAGATTTAAAAAATTGGCAATACCCTCCCCTGAATTTTATTGAAACAAGGGGTGGGTACCACCAAATTTTTCTAAGTCATCAATTTCACATGTCAGATTTAAAAAATTGGCAATACCCTCCCCTGCATTTTATTGAAGTAAAGGGTGAAAGTCATCAAAATTTAATATAATTACATAAATTAATTAATATATAAATAAGATATGTCAAGTATACTACTTTTAAAGTAATGACAATTCCTTAAGCCAAAATGCAGATCAAGTCTAGAAACTAGGTTTGGGACTTTCCACAGGTATAGGCTAGAGGAACCCCATGAAACAAATTAATGTTATCATGATTACCATTTATACAACACAAGGTCGTGGGCCCATTACTTTAATTTCATAAATTGAAATATCATATTTATTTATTAAAAATTTATGGAAGAATATTAAATATTTGGTGATTTTTTTGTATATATTACTTGATTGAGTTACTAAGAGGGGCAATAATGCTCTAACAACATGCTCGCTGCATTAGAACTCAATCATGTAATAATACAAAAAATTTTAAAGAATTTTCTTTGATGGAAAAACAATAATTTTACATACCTTTATTTATGCAATGATATAATTTTGAATCAATAAATATTATTAAATAGATATGAGTGAAACAGAACCTGAAGAAAAAAATCCAAGTCAATATCAGAACCACTCATACTACGTTTAACAATGTAAAATCAATTCATTCATTCACTAAAATTATTTGTAATATTTACATACTTCATCATGCCATATATCAAAAAATATATTTGCCTGAATAACATGCTCAAACCTTTCAATAGTAGTTTGTTTTTATTCACCAAATATCTTCAAGCAATCCAGGTAGATATTTTCTGGATGGCTGGCGGAAAAAAGAAGATGGGGTGCTATAAAATTGCACTCAGCTTGCAATTTCGCAAGAAAAAATAGTAACTGAAGTTGCAAAGGCAAAAATTCCCCACAAGTATCTCCAAAAATCATACTTGTTTCATGAATGAGCTAGGATAGACATATTTATCACACAAAAAGGTACAAATTTAATGTTAAGCTGTGTGGAAGGTCAAATTCAAATTCTTGTAGACCACTTGCTGCTAATCGATACAATCCATGAACACATCTAGTCTTATATTTACTAGATTGAATGTCGAAAAATGTGATGGATATATATCACTTGCTTCCTAGCAATTAACTCACTCTTTGTTGGATGGAAACCAATCATCACATTATTATTTGCAGGGGGATACATCCTGCTATCAAATTCCTGCCAGCAATCTTGAATGATATTCTTGCTGGAAGGTTACAATGTTAATCAATTATTTTGACCACTTTCCAGCCATCGATTCAATATTTAGATGGCTGGCAAGCCAAAAATAGGTGCAAGTACCTGCCAGCCAGCAAATCGCTTGTAAGCTGACTGGCAGGTTGGGTGAATCAATGATTTGTTTAGCCCCTAATTTCATGCCAGCTAGAAACAAACCAATTCGGTTTCTGGCTGGCAGGGTAGCAGATTGAGTGGTTGGGGAAATGCATCAATTTCTACTTCCTTTCGGCAGGAAATATGATGCTTAGCTTGCTGGAAGGAATGAAGCGAATCTATGCTTTTGTGGAAACCTGAAAATGCCTGCCAGCCAGCTGAAAAGCATATCGCTTGCTAGCTGGCAAGTTGTGATTTCAATTGATCATATTTGATCAATTTGCTTGAGCAACTCGCTTGCTTCATGTCAGCAAGTTTAAAAAATATTGAGGGGAAGGAGATGAAAATTCATATTTGAGAAGATGATTTGCCTGCCAGCCAGCAGAAAATGATTAACTTGCTGGCTGGAAGGTTGATGTAGCATGCAGTGGTAATCAATTGATCGATTGATCAATCAATCGATTGATCGATCGATCGATTGATTGATCAATTGATTGATTGATCGATCGACTTGACAGCTGCCTGTCAGCCATCCATACAGATTTTTTTTGGCTGTCAGGCAGCCGTCAAGTTGATCGATCGATCGACTTGAACGCTACATCACCCTACCAGCCAGCTGCGATGTGACTTTGTCGCTGGCTGGCAGGGATGTACAATTGATTTGCTGTCTACATGCCAGACAGCTAGGCAGCAACTTGCTGTCTGGCATACAGCAAGCAATTGATTTTTGGGGGTGATGCTTGCCAGAAAAGGGTGGCAAGTGCCTTGCAAACTTGCACATGCCTGCCAGCCAGCTTAAAAGTAATTGGTATGCTGGCTGGCAGGGTCAGGATAAGAATTTTTTTAAGATGCCAGCCAGACAGCAATTAAAATGACAGCTGTCTGGCAGGCACTAAGTGAGACAGGAGTTAAACAAACTAAATATAAGAATAGAAACGAAATAAAAAACAAAAAGAGGCAGGAAATGAAAATGAAAGAGAAATACAGGCCAAAAAATGAGAATGAGAGAGTGAAACGATATAAAGGAGGGGGGAATGAGGCAGCCAAAGGGGGGAAAAGGGGGATGTATCCATTCCAAGGAGAGGGTAAAGGTGGGAAAAAGACCAGGCCAAGGGGGGATAAAGAGAGAAAAGAGGGAGAGAAAGAGAGAGAAAAAAAAAGGTTAATTTTACCTATAAATTTAAAAACAACCACTTACAAAAAAAAAAAACAAAAAAAAAAAAAACCAAAAAACCAAAAAAAAAAAAAAATTAGCAAAAAATTAAGTAAAAAGAATAAAATGACTTACCTGGAGAGATGAGTTGAGAAAAAAGAAATATAAGTGAAATTGATTGAGTGATGTAGGAAGAGAGGAGAAAACGGATATGAGTGAAGAAAAAAAAGAGAGTGACTGAAAAAATATGCGTTTGCTGAAAATATGCGATTTCATGTTGAGTTGATGAAAGAAAACACAGAGAGAAAAAAAAATAAGACTTTAACAGCAAATTCAAAAACCAAAAAAATATGCAAAAAAATTTACCATTCTCAGTGAATAATACATGCAAATTGATAATTTGAAGAGAAAGAGAAAAAAATTAAAATTGCGTTGAAAAATGTTGGAGTGTTATTGGAAGGATTTTTGCCCTTATACTAGTTGATTGAGAAATAGAAGTGTTGGATATAGTCGGAGGTGAATCAACTTGTTCATCTTCATACAGCTCTAACCATTGATCTTTGAGGTCAGCAAGTAGGTTATGAAGTATAGTGCAACACAGAATCCAGTTGATCACCGCCTCCATTTCAGATTTATTTCTAAGAGGACTTCTTAATTCCCTTAAACTAGAAAAACGGCCTTTCAAGATTCCAATAGAATGTTCAATACGGACTCTTGACTTTGCCAAATGATTGTTGAATTTGGCATTTTGACTGTCTTCTGAAGCTGCTCCCCGAAAAGCAGGAAGTACATACTTTCCATTCACATAAGCAGAATCTGCAAGAAGATACTGATTTTCATCAAAGAATTTTTCAGGTTCATTTGAAATATGCATTCTTTGGAAGACGTAGGAGTCATGACATGAGCCAGGATAGCCAGCGAAGAATGATATAAATTTTTTGTTTATGTCACATATAAGCTGAACGTTAATTGAATATCTCACCACACAATATGGGGGGCGGACTTGCTAGCAAGTCAGCAACCTTGGACCCAAACTCACCATAGATTGAACACACATTGAGCTATTGATAAAGGAACCATACAATCAGGGATGAACACCACTCAGTAGAACAGTTTTAGGTGGGTGTTCAAGTAGAGTTCAGTATGGGTTCAGTATGAGTTCAGTCTGAGTTCCATCTGAGTTCCATCTGAGTTCAGGTTGAGAACTTGCTAGCAAGTCCACCCCCTATATTGCGTAGTGTCTATAAAGAAGATATATTTGTTTGTGTTAGTTTCAAGGAGGATGAAAGGAGTTAAAAATAATCTACCACTTTTTACGGTCAAAGTAATTGTTTCCACCTTGAGCAGGTTTCTGGCTCAAAGGAATAGTAGTACCATAAACAAAACCAATACATCCTGGAAAGCCCTCTGCTTGCATAACCTGAGATGATTCAAGTCGCTCTTCTTTTGTTGGCCAGGGAGAAGTTGAGATTCCAAGGAGTTGATGGCAGTGATACATTGTTTGGTATAAGTGTTAACTGAACCATACCCTAAATCAAAGACATTTTCTAAACGTTTCAAAGCGGCTCCATTACCATTTGAACCCAAACGACATAGTGTGATGGCCAATTGAATTGAAGGATGTCGTTGTTCTTTTTGAGAATTATTGTGAAATATGGGATGATCCTGAATAAGCTCAAGCAATTTAAGGAAACATTCCTGAGAAGTCCTGAACAGCTGTCTAAAACTGGGTGTAGATAGGTTAAGAAGTGTTTGGATGGTGTACTTGGGGGTATGAAGTACTTGAGGCTTTCTGGGAAGAAGGTAACGTTTCCTGGCCATTTTTGATAAAACGACAAAATCTTCTTCTAGATCAGAATCGGAATCAGAGTCCAAGAGCAGTTCAAGCACCATGAAAGTCATTGCTTTATGTAATTTATCACGATTTGAAAGTGAGGAAGGCATGACTCTTATATGATATGATATGAAGATGTAAGTGATGTACGATGTTTTGAGTTATGAAGTGTTATGCTGTGGAGTGCTGCGTATGAATGGGATGATGCTGACAAATCAGTGAAATGGGACTTGATGGTGAAATCAGCACTTTTGGTTGAGAAAGTGCGGATTTGAGTGAAATAAGTGACTTATTTCATTTTGAAATCCACCAGTATTGGGGCTAGTGTGTTTTGGAAATCAGCACTTATTTAAGTGCGGATTTGGTCAAATTTAAGTGCGGATTTGTAAGTGCGTATTTGCCAGAACTGACACCCCCTATTATTCTCGCTTCCCACACACACGTCAACATTATGGATAGAATTAGAATCCATTCCTTCAAACTCATATTATTACCTATGGCCTATCATCCCACATGCACTCCCCTCTCTCTCTACTTCATGTAGAGAGGTTATATCTACATGGGAGTAAATCTTGGGTCGGTTGATAGGTTTTGGGTTGGTTGGCTGTCGGTTTTTTATTAGTGAATTCGGTATTTGGGCTGATCGGTTTGTAATTACGTTGGTGGGTTGGTTAATTTGTTTTTTTTGTGCTCCTCCACTCCACATCACTCTTACAAAAACCTTTAACGTTTAACTTTTTGGAGGCCCTGATACTATGACTACACTTCCTGAAGAATCAAATCTCTTATTTTCTTCATTTTACATATTTGAACAACAACATCTCATCTCTCTAATACCATCATCACTCAAACCCTCAAATATGATATGATGACTATTATTTTTTTATCCTATTAAATATTCTATTCTTATCTTTTTTATATATAAATATATATAAGTTTATTTAATTTTTTTATTTTTAATTTTAGAGGTTAGTGTATTTATTCGTTGTCATTCATATGATTTGTCTAATAGCGTAAACATTTGTCCACACACATCTCCCCTGAACATTCCTGTATATTATCTTCATAGAAAAACATTACATCCATCCATCTATCCATCATTAGATATGGATATATCTAACCATACATATATATATATGTGGCCTAATAACTATTATTTTTAATACCCTATATATCTATATATCCCCATATATACCTCTATATATAGCAAACCATTATTATTAAATAATTATCTATCTATATATATATTTTTTTATCTATTCAGATCCTCTATATCCATCTTATTCTCCTTTCCACCTTACCCCCTTATCTCTCATCACCTGAGAGAGATTTTTTTTATCATTTTCACTATGTATGTATTACCTACCTACTTATCGTAAAATTAATTCATTGGTTCAAGTGGATATCCATAACTGATAGTCATCAGAGAAGATAGGATATTAATTATTATTAAGCATCCTATCTATATATATAGATAGATAGGATATTCTATCTATATAGACAGCTCATTAATTAATAGTGATAAGGGTTTTAGCCCCCCCCTTTTATTATTTAATAATATTAACTCAGGTCGTTTATTGCTGTTTAATTTGTTTTCAGCGATACTCTTGTGAGTACATATACTCTCTTTCAACTATACTGTAAAGTAAAACATTTTATATAGAGCTCTAGCTGCCTAGGTTAGGCTACTCTATTTACAGAACATGGGAGCAATACTCTATATTCTAAACCATCAAACAGTTGTTTATAGCATAGCATACTATGCTATACAATACCTTATGAATTGAATTGAATAACCCACTAGCTTGTCGCTATACCTTTTATAGGGACTATAAAATATTAGGACTTTGGATCCATAAGAATTCGGACTTTACTTTAATTTTATTTAAATAAATGAGCAGCTCTACAAGATTCTTATTATATCTGAAAGGAGTTGAACCTATCCTTATATCTATATAAACATATACTAACCGATTGTGCTCGATAGGTTTATTTTAGTTCCACCCATACCCCCCCCCTTTTATGCTCATCATTTCAGGCAGCCTGCCTCGCTCTTATATGTATGTTATACCTGGAAAGTACCCGAGGGTATATAATATTCAACTATATTATGAGGATATATAATATAAAACATTTAAAAGCACAAGCACCTTTATAAAAAAAATTATCATATCCTATAATGTCGGTCGGTCCGTATATATATTTTTATAAATAAAATATGCGGGGAACTCCTCTGATTTATGTCATTTGTGTACCCCTCGCCTCGCATATGAGAGTGTTAAAATGTATGATAGGCTATAAAGCTAACGGGTGATAGCTCAGCTATACATTATTATTATACATACATATATATATGTATGTTTTATAGGTCTACGCACACCTACACAAACCCTCGGATTTTAGTTTTAGAAAGGTTTTTTTACCTTTTAAACACCTTCATCCTCCGTGCACCTTCACACACACATATATGTGTGTGGGGGGAAAGAATTTAGGTTAAACATACCTATAGTCTCTTTAACATTACCTCTCATCATCCCCATCCCCCCCCCACATACCTTAGTTACATCATCAAGTCCTACTAGCGTGAAAACAAACGAATGTATATTATAATGATAATAATATTATAGCTGTATCATAAACGGCCTAGCCTACTACACAGAACCTCTCGAATACTTTACTTAACAAATGCTGATATTTTTTATATTAAAAATATAATTGAGAGTCTTTCACATCACAATCACATTACATTTTATTCTATACTATGATATTACATTCTATTCTATTAAATTCGACATCCTACTCTACTCTCTTCCTTTTCAATAAAATAACACCCTATTCTATGAAATCGATATCCCACACCCTAAGCTGCCAGGATTCGGTTCATGAAGGTTTTATTTATTTTTATTAATTACCTTCTGCAACACATATAACGTGAGCACTATTTTGGCAAAGCTTTTTATATGCACTCCTGTTAGTTACATTACAGCGGCAAGTTTTTATATGCACTCCCGTTAGTTACATTACAGCGGCAGGTTACATATGTGATATCTTGCTGTAGTTGGATCTGAAGAGGGTTGGTGTTTTACTGCCAACACATAATGTCATAAAATAAAATTTTTATTTATAAAATTATATAAAATTCTATTCCATTCTATTTTATTCTATTCAACGACATTTTATTCTATCTCTTGAATACTCAGTCATTAATATATGTGTGTGTATTATTTTTTGAGGGCTCGTTGAATGTGATTATATTTTCATGTGAATATATCCTATTGATAGGACTGTACCAATTTAATCATCTCTATCACGTCATCCTCCCACAGCCATTTTAACCCCACCCTACTATTAACTCCCTCTTGAAATAGTGAGATACTGAGATATATATATTATATTTTACAATAAAACATATTATTTCATAGAATAAAAAAATTATATAATCTAATCTAGGTTAATAGGATTGTGGTGTAGAGAAGAGAATACATGAGTTATATGTCCACATCTTCTTCCATGTATGTAAAGATAAGTAAATATCTTATCTATAAAATATTATTCTATTAAAGTGTATATGGGTGCGGTAAAGTGAAAAGCCCTCCCCCCCCCTCCTACCCTCTCTATACAATTCATATTTGTCTATGTCTATTTTTATAAACAAAACGTCCTCTCTCTGAATTGGCCCACCTACCCCCCCTTCTTCATTTATAATCTTAGCCATTTAGGGTTAATCTCATTTTACTTTAAAAAAATGTGAGTTGAGAGAGGTATATCACTCTACCTAGCTATACATTACATATCACTACACTACATAACATTACATTATATTACATAACATTACATTACATCACATTACCTAACATGACTAATTTTTATCCCTTTTCTTATCCAACACACTTTATTCCCCCCCATTAACACAACCTTGTTGACTAATTTTACTACTCCCTCAAAACCCCCCCCTTTAGGTTAACCCTAACCCCTGTGAACAAAAGACCTTTACTACTACTCACTTACTCACTTTAGGTAACCCCCCCTTTTCCCCTCATTACTACGCCTAATTTACTTTAATGTGCAACCCCCCCTTTTATAAAACTAAATACGCTAACTTTTATATATATCAAACCTAAACCCACCTAAACTATCCATCACTAACTAACTTTTTACACCTTTTGAACTATGACTAATAAAACACCCTAACTTTGCTTTACTTGCTTTAGGGTTTACCTCCTTTTCCCCCCTCCCAAAACACTCCCTCATTTCTATTTAGTGGTAGACGTAACCCATTTAACCTTATAAAAAGGGTTACGTTACTCCTCTAATCCTTACATCCATTACATATCACCAACCCTGTTACTTCACCTAACCTTACTTTACCTTACATTACATTTACCATTACATTACTTTACATTATTTTACTATACATTATATAACTTTACATTATATGGGTTGAAATGAATGATATTATTGAATAATACTCCCCCCTCCATACCCCTCCATTCTAAAACTCTAATATATTCGAAAACCATCGGAATAAATAAAATCACACTATGCTCTTTCGAGAATGTCAGGAAATTCTCTTCCCAACCCCATCCCCCCACTCTTTTTCTTTTTACACAAGATTTATATTTTTATAAAAAAAAATAAGGGGACTCCGGGGGAGGTTTTATTCATTTCCGGATAGTATAGTTTTTTTATGAGGGATTTTTAATTTATAAAAAAAATTTTTTATTCAATAATAAATGAGCGCTAAATATATTATTTTTTATTATTAAAATAGTTGTCATTTATGATTAGGGTAGATTCAGAGATTCGAACTCTGGACCAGACACGCCACAAGTGTCTACTCTACCGACTGAGCTAAAACTACCTTTTTATTAAAAAATAAATAAACAACCCTCGAGCAAGAGCAACTCACCCTCGTGTATTACATTTACATGATTATGCCACGTATCTATCACGGCCCCTTCCTTCCCTTCACATTAGGGTGTAGTGTGTGAAGTGAATGTCCTTCAGCCCTTTTTACGGACTGGAACCAGGAACCTGCTGTTAGATAGGTCCTGTCCTCAAATTTTATCATCTACTATCTCCCCTCAAAAAGATCAACTCCCTCGGGAAGGGAAGGAATAGAAAGGAAAGATTGCCTTTACAAGATCAAGATAGTTAAAAAGCCTAACAAATCTACAGTTTAATTCAGGGGGGTTTGTTTTAATTATAAAATAATTAAAACCCTGTCGCGTTGTGTTGAGTTATGTAGTGTTTTATTGTGTTGTGTTGAGCTGAATCGTTATATGCCTACAAAGCAAAATGATGATATAAAGAATCGCAATAGGGTTTTAGTTAGGGGATGGGTACTACCACATACCTACTTATATAGTATTGTAAGTAAGGGGATTTTTTTATCCTTTTATTATGATCTACACAACTTACAAAGGAATGACGCAGCCCACACAATGTCAAGAACACAAAAGATCATCATCATCCTAATACTACTGATTCAAATTTTATGTGAGGATGATTTGTCAGTTGATTACATCTTTAGATAGCTGCATAAAGGCAGAGGTAAAGAACATACCCTCCATGCCGGAGGTGGCCGCGGATATGGACCAGCATCAAGCAATATTATACCTAACTAACATTATAACAGTTCATCCCATCCCTCGATAGTATATATCTATTAGTCGTGTTACGACATATATCCATCATCTATGATTCCTGTGCTATTGAGTGTACTATAGGTATAACTTGTTCCACATGTTACTGCGTTTTGGCTGAGTCATACCGCACTACAACTGTTACTACATAATGCACACAGCCCTGAATCAATACTTGTAAAGAAAGACCTAGGTCGAGTATTGCTACCCTGCTTTAAGTTATTTATATAAAATATATCATGTATTTAATTTGTATTTAACGAAATTTCTTTATATGCCGGATGTTTAATTTATATATCCTTTACTAAATTAAATTTCTTATAGGGTATATTTACTATAGCCGCAATTTACTTGTCATTCGTTATACTATAAAGTTTCACATCTCTTCAATTTCACCTACCAAGGTTAAGTTTATAAGCTGCTGCTTATTCATCTCAATCATGCAAACTAAACTTGACTCTACCTTATTATTAATCCCCCCCCTTCATCCAGCATCAGCCTATTTTTTGTTAAAAACTGTTATATTTATTTAATACTGACTATACAAAAGTCTTGAAGACAGTTTAATAAAGTGGGTTTACTTTACCCTCTGGCCCTCTCATTTTATTAAAATGACGAGGATTAACATAAACTAGTCTACATTATAAGTTTACACACCTTTAATATAATATTCGGCCATTTTTTATTAAAAATAATAATTTTTTAAATTTTCCCTGTGGCAGTCCATATAAAAATATAGTTGCCTTATATACTATGGCTTGCAAACTTAGTTGTGTTATTAGTACCTAACTGTTGGCCCCCCACCCATAAAACCCAAGCAGAATGATATTCATTACATTACTCTTATCATTTTTTTGTTTTCATTTTATTTATATATCCTTTATGATGAGTGATGTTTTAGACCTTTTCTTCTCCATAAACACTCATGAAGATGAATAGTCTGACAACATCAACAAAATGTCAATACAGTGCTGCTGTTTAAAAACCAATATTAGGATAATACGTTACTTATTACTTATTATAAGTAGACTTAACAACTCTTATTTTTATTGTACCAACGTGTTAATACTTAAAAGGCGAGCGATTGCTATTTTTTTTATAAAATTCTTAACCAAAGGATTATCTCGTGAAGTTGAAGTTGGGTCAAACCTGATAAAATCAGGTTTTATTAGGATTTATGATTTAACTAAAATACCTTGTTAGGTTTTAAAGGCTCATACTAGATAAGGCTGAAGTGATGTTTGAAACCCTCATACTTGATAGACAAAGATGACAGGTAAGTTATTTAATAGTGGACAAAGTGGACTAGGGACAAAAGGGACTCGGGACTGAAGTGGACAGAGGAGGGAAAAGTTACCTGATAGACAAAGATGACAGGTAAGTTATTTAATAGTGGACAAAGTGGACTAGGGACAAAAGGGACTCGGGACTGAAGTGGACAGAGGAGGGACTTGAGGAGGAGCGACGAAGGACACGGGGATAAGTAAAGGAATGAACAAATAAAGAATAAAAATAAAATAGAGAGAAAGAATTGGATGCATTGCTGTAGTAGAGCAAACTTACAAAGTTACCTGATAGACAAAGATGACAGGTAAGTTATTTAATAGTGGACAAAGTGGACTAGGGACAAAAGGGACTCGGGACTGAAGTGGACAGAGGAGGGACTTGAGGAGGAGCAACGAAGGACACGGGGATAAGTAAAGGAATGAACAAATAAAGAATAAAAATAAAATAGAGAGAAAGAATTTGATGCGGAATCAAGTGTGACTCGCGCATCCATACATGTGTTTGAGTATCATACAGTTAGGTTAAGAACTAGGTCAAATTAAGTAACGGTAACTATAGTAGACAAAATAGATCTATATTGACACTCCCCCGTGCTCAAGACAGCAATGGTTTTAAATCTAAATACTTTAAGAGAAGATGATGCTTAGGTCTAGATAAAGATTTAGTGAGAATGTCTGCTAACATTTTATCAGTAGGTATATATTTTATTCTAAATTCATTATTGTTTACCTGCTCTCTTAACCAACAGACCTTGGTGTTTATGTGACGAGTTCTGTGTTGATATAGAGGGTTCAGTGCAAGATTAATTCCACCTTGATTATCACCGAACAGGCAGGAGTTGGCAATTTTCACATTGAAATCGTTGAATAGTTCTTTGGTCCAAATTAAGTCTTGTCCACATTCTGTCATAGCATAATATTCTGATTCGGAAGTAGAAAGTGCGACGGATTTTTGTTTTGATGATCTCCAACTAATGAGACCAAGATGAAAAACTAGAGTACCTGAGGTGGACTTGGAATCTTCGGCTTTATTGTAGTCAGCGTCAGCGTAACCAGTCAGGTGACCTACTTTACATTCACCAACAGCGCCCAACGTTAGACAATAATGTTTTGTGAGTTGAAGGTATCTTAAAATGTGAAAGAAAGCGTTTACTTGATCATCAGATGGATCGTTGAGAAATTGAGCTAATGAACTAGCTGCAAATGATAAATCTGGACGAGTGCATAGAACTAAGTAATTGAGTAAACCTATAGCCCGGAGATAGTTTACTAGATGAGTCAGTTTCTTGGAGGAGCTTTGAGTAAGGTGAGTATTAGGGACTAAAGGAGTGGAGATGGGACGACAATTCAAGTGGTTAAACTCATTAAGAATTTTTTCGATATATAGAGATTGGGATAGAGATATTGTTTTGGAACTTCTGTTACGATCGACTTTCATTCCAAGCACCCATTTAAGTTCACCTTGGTCATCCATATCGAAGACTTTTGAGATTTTATTTTTGAAATCTTGAACAGAGGGACCGCCAATAATTAAGTCGTCAACATGGATGTACACATAGCAAGGATTTTCAGAGTCTTTAATGAAGAACAAGCAAGGGTCGGCTTTACTGGCCTTGAACCCAATATCAGCAAAGAATGAACTTAATTTGTGGTACCAACACCTGGGGCTTTGTTTGAGACCGTAGAGAGACCGTTTTAGATGAAGGCAACATTCAGTATTAGACGGTGAGTAGCCACTAGGATATCGTAAGTATAGGTCTTCTTCAGGTTCTCCATGTAGGAAAGCAGACTTAACATCCATTTGATGAAGCTCCCAGTCATTGAAGGCGGCAAGCCCAAGAAGGAATCTGAGAGTAGTTAGCCTACCTGTAGGGGCGTAGGTTTCATTATATTCTATTCCTTCTATTTGAGAAAAGCCCTGTACACATAACCTTGCTTTATATTTCACTATGTTACCTTCAGAGTCAGTCTTTTTCTTAAATGTCCAGGTAGTGCCAAGAAGATGATTATGATTGGGAACAGGTACTTCTTCCCAGACATGATGTTTAGATATACTTGCTAGTTCTGATTGAATAGCTCGTACCCACTCGTCACTCTCAGGGGAATTAACAGCTTTGTAATAATTCTTTGGGGTGTCCCACGGAGTGACAGCTAAGCAGAGGGGATTGCCTCTTCGTTTAGTTTGCAGAATGTTGGCTGAATCAATATCTGATGAGATTTCTTTAGATGGCCTGAGTGTTTTGTCAACATAGGCGTAATTTTTAGGAGCGGTAGGAACAGGCGTGATTTCCTCGAATCTTTCAGAATCAGGGATGTCGGTGACTGCTTCCGTTTCAATGTCATTTTCTGAAGGAAGAATATCGAGGGCAGATGCAGAGTCATCATTTTTTGAGTTGTTCAAGATTGATTCGGGAGACTGGAGATTAGGTGCGGGAATGTGTGTAAAATCGAGATCAGGAAAAACTAAGGTTTTGACTGGATTCCCTTTGGAGATTTTTGAAGCAAGATCAAAAGAGTTGAGAAATTTGACATTGTGGGTGACAATAATAGAGTTAGTACTTGGTGAGTAAATTCTATAATTTATGTGACCCTCACAATAACCCAAAAAGATCCCTTCCCTCCCACTGCTATCAAATTTGCCATTCCGATAATGTTTCTGTTGATAGTAAACCACATCGGAACCGAAGGGATGAAGTTTTCTAGGAATGTTATCTGATTCCCCATGCCAGAGTTCCCATGGGGTTTGGTGATTTTTGTGAGCGGAAGAGGGTAGGATATTGAGAAGAAAGGTAGCTGTATTAATAGCTTCGGCCCACCAGTAAGAGTCGAGGCCTGATTTGAGGAGTAAGCATCGGGCTTTTTCAACCAGAGATCGATTACCTCTTTCTGCTATCGGATTTTGTTGTGGTGTGTATGGAGCTGTTAGTAAGTGATTGATACCTTTATTTTTGAGATGGCTTTTGAAATTATTGCCAGTAAATTCCCCCCGTTATCTGACACTATGGCTTTAATTGATCGTCCCAATTGATTCTTGACCAATTTCTCAAACTCCTTATATTTTTCGAAAGTTTCTGACTTGAGCTGCAGAAAATAAACATGTCTAAAGCGAGAATGACCATCGGCTATTTGGAAGAAATACGATTTTCCTCCTTTAGATTCAGGGGTGATTGGTCCACAAAGATCCATATGGAGTACGTCAAGAGGGGATTTAGGTGTAGGGAAAGAACCAGAAAAGGGTAAAACATGAGCCTTTGAAAGCGAGCAGGTTTTACAGCTAAACTGAGAGAAATTCAAACCTGGGAAAATGATTTCCATAGTTTGATTACTAGGATGACCAAAGTTGTGATGTAACATTCTGAGGTCCGGTTTATTGGGAGTGGTTAAGTTGACATGAAAGATCGGATATCTAAACAAGGGAAAACTTAAGATTCTTCCCTTGGTTGAGCATTCAATGAGAGTCGAACCGTCCTCTTTAATTTTGAAAGTCCCGTTGTCGTTTTCAAGGTACCTGCCGTTTTTGAGAAGATCGACAATTGCAATGAGAGTAACATTGATGGAAGGTACATAAAGTGCGCAGTCGATCTCAAACTCCTGGCCAGATGATGAGGTGAAGGAAACCTTGCCTTGTCCAAGGGCAAGAATTTCATCCCCATTTGCCAGAGTCAGAGAAACTTTAGTGTCTTTATACTGCGTAAACAAGTCCCGATTATTGAAGATTGAATATGAGGCGCCACTGTCCAGGATGGCATGATTGAGAGGAAGGTCGGAGAAGATAGATAAAACCTTATGTTGAGTTTCGTTCCCCTTCATTTCTTGCTCCTTCTTTCTTTTCAGAAATTCCTCACGTTTTTCTGGATGAAGTTGGAAGCATGAGGCCTCCGAATGAGGTGCAAGAGGATTGTGTTTCCCTCTTGTGCAGAAAACTTTTGTTTTGGTGTCCACAGCCAAAACAGTCCCGCCAGAGTTACTAGTGAGATTAAGGGTTTTTCGACGAGTGACTTCGGTTTCAACGTCCGCAAGAATGGATTCAATGGTAGGTCGCTGATTCGTAATATCATACTTGCTTAGAATTATAGTAGCAGCCGTTTGATATGAGTCGGGAAGTAGATTGAGTACATAGTTGGCCATAATATAGGAAAGTATATTTTCCTTAAATAGATCAGGCGCGACGTCACGTAATAACTTGATAGTCCCTCTGAATTCATCCATGGCTTCCAGTACATTGCTTTCAGTAAATTTAATTTTGAAGAGTTTGCTGATTACGTATGAGCAATTTTGACTAGATTTGGAGGCGTAATGGTTTTTGATCCGAGTCCACAATTCGGCGGGTTCGACAGCATCATCGTCAAGAATAAACTTGTGTTGATTTGCCCGGTCCATGAACATTTTGATTATAGTATTAGTTTGCCGTTGTTTGATTTTGAAAATAGAGAGGAGGTCGGGATCAGATGGGGTAGGATTGTCCTCAAATAAGAATTGGTCCAGATTGCGAACAGTGAGGGCATATTTGAGATCGGTTTTCCAGGTACTGTAATTTTTGTCATTCAGTTTTTCAATGCCTTTAATTTCTGAGTAGTTCGAACCATCTTGGAGATATGTGAAGTCAGGAGCTGGTGAGGATGAGGGTTCAGCCATGGCAGTATAGGTCGATGAGGAAGAATTTCCTGGGGAACCGGGAGAAGTGGTTGTAGATTCAGGAGTCGCCAGATTTAATCAATTAATATAGCTGGGGCGCTGGGCCCATAACCCTGATAGACAAAGATGACAGGTAAGTTATTTAATAGTGGACAAAGTGGACTAGGGACAAAAGGGACTCGGGACTGAAGTGGACAGAGGAGGGAAAAGTTACCTGATAGACAAAGATGACAGGTAAGTTATTTAATAGTGGACAAAGTGGACTAGGGACAAAAGGGACTCGGGACTGAAGTGGACAGAGGAGGGACTTGAGGAGGAGCGACGAAGGACACGGGGATAAGTAAAGGAATGAACAAATAAAGAATAAAAATAAAATAGAGAGAAAGAATTGGATGCGGAATCAAGTGTGACTCGCGCATCCATACATGTGTTTGAGTATCATACAGTTAGGTTAAGAACTAGGTCAAATTAAGTAATGGTAACTATAGTAGACAAAATAGATCTATATTGACAATACTCAGAGTGGGTATATGGATTATTAGTCCTGGTACCATAGCATTATGAATTAGTTTAGCACGCACCTATTACTATTACTCCTACCGTCACTCTACAACCCTATACATGACTCTTAAAGCCACAGACTAGAGATGACGATTCAGAAGTTTCCGACTAACCTGTAGAACCTAACCTTACTGGCGGACGCCATACTAGGCACTGATTATCTTAGGTATTATTACCTTACACTGCTTTTAGGATTAAAACCGCATCATCCCTTTACTATTGTCTTTAGCCTAATCATAAATCTCTATAAGATCTGGAACTTGTATACGTAGATAGTACTAGCATATTAACATAATTTACACCCGGTTTTATCCCCCCCCATGTCATTATGGATTGCTCTATAATTCGTAGAACCTATTCGTTCAGAACACAAATAATGTAATGTATGCCTACCCAATCAACTAAATTGATATGATTATAAGATATTTTTTACATCCAGGTTTAAGTATCCGTTAGGAACGTAAACAGTGGCCATTTAACCGCTGCTCTATTATCATGAACACTGTCTCTAGGACACTGTCCGATAAAAGTTTGGGTGCTGTGTCATACGATTCATAGCATTGATAGCGTACCTTATGTACTGATAGCTCATATGACTACTATAAAATATATATATAGTATATACTATATAATCCTCTTTGACACCATCACCATATAGAGCATCTATTAGTTGACAGTATCTTTTCCCACTACCCACAGGATTTTTCATTACACTATACCATCCTACACGCTAACTCGATCTACAACATACTCAATCAGGAGACCTATTAAATATATATTATATCCCCCCCCTTTGGATCAAGTCAAGTTATTTTTTTTATATTTCAATTAGAGTTAAGTTTAGTAGCTTTTGCTACTTTAGTTTAGGGGGGCTTATATTATCAATCCCACTTTTATTAGTATATAATTGTCATATTGTAGCTAACTCATTATATTGTAAACAATTGTCATAAAAAAAATGACAAGGTGTATATTATATATAATTAAGATCCTCATCAATAAACACTAATGAATAGAAATAGTCAAACTACATCAACAAAATGTCAATATAGTGCTGCTGCTTCAAAACCTAGATGATGATGGTCTGTTAGTTGGTAACTAATGACTCTGAATATAGCTACTGTTAGCATAATTGTACCTACCATTACGTGAAGTCCATGCGTTCCAGTACTAAAGAAAAAAGTACTACCAAAAACTCCATCGGAAATGGTAAACGGGGCTTCCATATATTCTAGAGCTTGAAAACCTGTAAAAGTTACAGCAAGAACTAGAGTAATTATAAAACCCATTAGACAGGTTCTCCTATTACCATTGATTAGGGCATGATGTGCATAAGTTAGTGAACTGGCTGAAGCTAGTAGTAGAACAGTATTTAGAAGCGGAATCTCAAAAGCATATAGCGGCTCAATACCTGGAGCAGGTCATTGAGACCCTAGTTCTACTGTCGGACTTAGAGCTGAATGAAAATAAGCCCAGAAAATAGATACAAAAAAAATATTTCACTTACAATAAATAGAAGTACCCCTATATTTAGAGAACGTTGAACATCAAAAGTATGATAACCTCCTAGTGCACCTTCAGCACTTACATCCCTAAATCATAGACTCATGACTCCCACCGTGCTCATAAATCCTAGCACGACTCCTACACCACTACCTTCTACATTGTTAAAATAACATACGGATGACAGTGTTAGACTTAGTAGAGCAAAAGAACACACCATAGGTCAGGGACTCATATCTACTATATGAAACCCATGATAATTAAAATTAGAACGTACTATTATTAGCTTCTACACCCATTCATTACAACTGCTATCTTGTCGTTAGGATCTTTTATGCGCTGCTGCGCAGCTGCTACACCTTATGGACAATATCTTCGCCCCCCCGCACTTGTTTAAGAGTCTTATTGAACTTATGAATTAAATTTTTATTCAAAAAAGTTATTGAAGGGAACGATATTGATTTATCATCATTTTTACTTACACTACCTAATCATAACTAATACATCTCATATCAAAACCTACATCACTCTCAAGGGTCTAGTATAATCAAAGATTGAGATAAAAGTCCTTTTTAATAAAATAAAAGTCTTAGCTTTTTATGTTTATTATATATATATATAATATATATATATTTATTTATATTTATATATTAATATATATATTATATAATAAATAAATCCCTATTAGGTATTTATTGCAGGCGAGGGCATATATCCGCTCTGCGGTATATATAAAAAACGTACCACACCTAGTATTATCATACGTGTGATGATTGATATTATTTATCTATATATTATTATATATATAAAATAAATACTGTTACGGTTTATTTATTTTAGCTAGTGTTTTATAATTTTTTATTATTATTATATATATATTATATATATGGGAAATGTGCTGTGCACATATTATCTAGTCAATAGCATTGATTAATTTGCTTATGCCTTCGATAATCTCTTTTCACTATAATATCCCTTCACCCTTATTTAAATAATTGACCTTTTTATACTTGAAACTCATTTTTAGTTGGGTTATAGGCTATCGATATGATCTTCTCGAGATACCTACCTATATTCTGTTCATCCCTTTATACCACATCTCCTTATTGAGTCTCGTTACTATCGCGAGAAATAGAATAAAGAGTGAAGAATATATAAAAATATTATTTTTTTGATTTAACTTTAGTGTTGACTAAATTTTCACAAGGCTGCTGCTATTGCTACAGCTACCGCTACGTATACCGAACATTTAATCACCTATACCCCCCCCATTTATGATGACAGGATATATAATAGCAAGCAAAACCTACTAAATTTAAACAACATAAGTATATTATATTATTTACTTATGCTCTATAAGGACACAACGAGGATCGAACTCGTGATCTTATTTAGATTCATTAGCTCAAATAATGCGCCATTACCACTCAGCCACATGTCCCCCCAATTTTTTTTATTATGTTTTTACAAAAAAAATAAATCTCATGTCACCCTCGTCTCTCACTATATCATATCTCAAACACTTCATCTCAGTGCTTATATTATACATATATATATACTTCATCCATCATCATTATCCAAAGGGTGGGTTGGTTTTTAAATTTCATACTTTTATTTATATATATATCCATATCATTATCCTTATCAAAAATATTTTATCTTTATCCATAGAGTTTCCCCCCCCCTATCCATATAGTATCCCCTTTAGCTCCTATCTCTATTTAGCCTCTATTCTACACTGCTACTATCTTATACTACTACAGCTACTATCTTATACTACTACTATCACTCTTTTATGCTACTTTTATACGGCTACTATCTTATACTACTACTATTTGGCTACTTTATAATACTACTACTATACCGCTACTATCTTATACTTATACGGCTACTCACCATGAGGTTGATGTTTTTTTCTCTATATATAATATATATAGTCTATTTTTTTATATTTATTCGTATGAATATACCCCCCCCTATATTTATATTTTTATTATTATTTAATAAAATTAACTTACAATATGTCCGTCCTATTATCACTATTTTTAATAGTTTTTTAGCCAGCCCTTAATACACTTACTTTTGATATGAACACTCATACGAACCACCTTATATTGTTGTCTTTATTAAAAGTTTTATAAGCCAATGGTGTGTTAAATATAGAATATCTTCATGAGAAGAAGAGTGAGTAAAAACTCACTAACCCTTATATGCAATGCGCCATTATTTATATAGAAGTTGAGGGTTCGATATTTTATAAATATAAGGTTGGCAGGGGGGGATACATTTAAGGGCAAGGGCCGGGCCCATCTATTATATCATCTCTCCCTCACACACACACATATATGCATGTGCTTATACTGGGAATCTCTATTCTATTTATACTTAATAGTACGGGTACATAGCTATTATTATAATAATGGCCACCATCGCATCGAAAAATCAATTTTTATTAAAATAAAAATTTTAATAAAAACGTAAAGAGAGGTTACCCTGTTCTATATGTAACACATAAAAGCAATGTTTGAGTTATATCTTTCCTCTAACTCATTCTTATAGATTTATTTATCTCATGTCGAGGGTTAAAGGTGAGATAGTTTATTAATATAAAAAAAAGAGGGTTTAGTTGGACATTGCAGCTAGTTATTTCATAACTATTATTCTTACCTTCCCCACCCTATAGACCAGACCTTTGTTGGAAAGAGGTCTATATTATAGTAATTTTAAAAATAAATACCCGAATATTATGTTTTCATCTCTCACAAAACCCCGCACCCCCCTATCGTGACTTTTGATTTTAATAATTAAATAAAATTTTAATTTAATGGGTAAGCGAGCATACTATAAATTTTATATCAAAAGGGAAGGAAAATATATTTTACTTACTTACGACTTAACTTATCATCACTCGTATATAAATACAGACAAATTATACTCAATCTTATAAAAAGGATCTTATACTATGTTCCCATATTATAAATGTATACCTGCTAATGATAGATCAGATATTATTACACAGAGTATAGATATAATAGGATGGATCCTCTATGTTATAAATAGGATAAAGAGCAACTTTATTTTTTACCTCCTCATCAAATATACGACCTGCCAACGATGCTGCTATAATATGTATCATTATATAAATTTATATCTAGATATATACACCTATATGATAGGTTTAAGGGATCTATATATATTTTATAGCCCCCCCTATATAAAATATTTAAATCACCCTAAGGTATAGATTGAATAGAGATATTATATATTGCCGAATATTATATATATATATATAATATATATATATATCATATTTTTTATCATTATATGATATATAGCTCAGGATATAATTATGATCTATAGATAGTAGGTTAATGATAAATGGTTCATATTCCACAGATATTGGGATAGGGTATAGAGTAAACCTATACCTACAGACCACTTCACTTTACATTTATTATACTTTATCCTTTATTATAAGTTATAAATATATATATCCGTTAGGCTATATAGAGTTAAAGTGATATAGATAAAAAGTGAAGAGCACATTAACAGCTTTTGTTGATTAAAATAAAATTTATTCAAACTTTTATAAAAATGAATGTGTATAAATATTTATTAACTTAGGCAATGCATAACATTAAAAAATGTTCTATTACATTTTAATGTAATATGCTATTTTTTGTCCTTTTTAGGGTCGGGTCTTATTTTTAATAGCTTGCCAACCCAACCTATTTAGATATTTTTTATATTTTTATTTATAATGCTTATATATTACTTTTTATAAAAAAGTTAATGGTTCTGTTTGTTTACATTTTTGTGGAGTGAATATGTGTATGCAATGTTATAAATGCTGAGTTTATATAAGTTTAAGTGGGTTATATATTATATCTAATCAGGGTCTGGGTCCATACAAATTATTTTATAATAATATGACTCTGATGAGTTAGTTTATTCGTGTTATATATATAATTCTATTTTAGGCCCTTTATTCAAAGGATCTGAATCTGATCATGTTGTACTTGGAATTAAACCAATGTTCATATCAAATCCTATATAATGGTTTATATAATGTTAGAGTTGTTTTCGTTTGCAATGGTTATATCCCTCACAGCTACAAAGGCTTATACGATGACTTAAATTTTAATTATACTATTGTTGAGGCTCTGACACGGTCTATGGCATACAGCTGTACGCATGCTTGCTTTTATTCGATATTTTATTATAAAATAACGTAGAGTACTGTTTATATGTATATTGTGGGATATACATCCCACATGGTGAGCCTGATGTATCCAGCTTGCTTTTAATGAATGTTGATATTAACGGCTCTCTATTCATGATATGAAGACACCCCCCCCCCCCCTCCCATTGAATTCCAGACAGATAGTTGGATATGATTTATGCGCTAAATACAAGTTTCGCGTCATCCATTATTATTTTTTTACCTATTATAAATAATAGGTTTATTAATGAAGCTTTCCTTGTAAAATCATTCCATTCTATATGGAGGTTGAAGGATATAAAGTATTAAAGACTTATATGACGCGAACATCATAAGCATTTATTTCATTAATAGGGATATGGATCGCCCGCCATATCTTAACGCAACGCATTTCATATGAGTGTTGTGTTGCTCTTTTAATGATTTTACATGATACTCATTAAGATTAAGAATCTCTCTCTATAAATAGAAGGTTATTTTTATTACTTCAATAGTACAAGAGGTCGGGTCTATTTTTTTATAATGTTAAACTATTTTATAAAAATAAATAAAGGATGGTAGGCTATTTTTACCCCCCCCATTTTATATAATTTTTATAAAATAAGTGCTATCGATATATAGATATGGGGGGGGATTCTGAGGATGATTTTTAAGTTTCTCCTGCGGAGATAAAAAAGAGGTTCTGGTCCAGTTTTTTATCAAAATGTATCATTATATTCATGATATGGGATGTGAAGGTAGTATTTGTATAATTCAAGGTATGCCTTGACAGCAGGCTGCGGGAATTATATCAAATTGGGATATGTATACATTCTATGTTCACATTGGATGGTCTCTATATAAGCAGCATATAATGTATATTAGTTATATAGTTAGTATTATGGATCGTGATATGGATATTATAACTATCACTATTAAAAATAAAAAAAAATTTATTTATTGACTGCGAGGACTATAAATTTTTTTTATTCTGGATAGCTGTATAATTAGGATTATAAGGATGATGATTCAATGATGGTAAAATAATCGCTTTGGATTTAAAGATTTGAATCGAGAAGATCTATCTTCCTAATACATTTGTTAATGCGAACAATGTATGTATTTTATATAAAAACACCTCTATTCTTTAACGTATATATATATTTTAAGGTATCATTATCCTTACATTATATTAATAATGATGTCTTAAACATAAGATAACTTACTATTAAATATTTAAAGCGTAATATAGCATGTATAACGTATATCATGGAAGCAGCCTTTCATTTTATGAAGCTTGTCTGAGAGAAGTTTTATGTTTATGTCACTATAAATATATGTAATATGAGTAGTCGTCTATCGCTAAAAATATATATATCGGTCATCGTTTTACAAAACTGCTTACCATTTCCTATCAGACTTATTTATGGGTTCGTCGCTCTCTATATAAGGCAAAAGGCTCCACCCCCCTCCACCATTTTTTTAATCTACATAGGTGTAATAAAGCATTAAAACATTTATTTAGGATGTTAACAGCATGTATTAGTATGCCTTTACAATAAACAGGCAAACTTTTTATTCTATTATAACAAATTCTATAACACTTTAAAAGCGTTCGGTTTATGAGAAGCAGCTGAAGTGGTTAATAAACACGCATGTATTACACTACCGCGTCATGCTACATTTAAAGACTGGATGTCTGTATACCTCTCACAACGACACCTGTAATACCTTTTACAGGTTAATTCTTATGCAACTGCAACTGCAACTGCAACTGCAACTGCAAAGAACTTCGTTATGCAGTTAAAATGGATTATAAAGTTTTTATTTATTGAGGTTCTCCAAAACAAAAAAAATTTGTTCGAAATGATAAGGTGTTTAATTTATTTGTATTTTATCTATGCTACAAACTACTTATGTTTTATAGCCTATACAATTTACTATGCTATATGCAATAAGCTTATTATAAACTCACTTCACTAGAAAGTTTAAGGATATCCATTTATCTTGTTACAAATATTATATATATGTCTTTACTAGGCATGTGTCTATATACTTACACAGTTCGTTACTGTTATAATCTAGGTAACTAGGCTCTCCTAGCTATTTAAACATAGCTACATTATCTTAGTCCTACGATGTGATATTCTTGAGCAACAAATATATGCCTAGATAATAATCATATAAGAGTTTCAGAATCCTTATCCTCTAAATATGCAATATAAAAATGTGAAATAAGACAAGTGAAATTTGGAAAAAAGGCTCAACTTCAAAGGTCAAAATCTCAGCAACCACTGAACCTAATTCAAACCTGTTTGAGGGAAATGAAAGATATGCTTTAGTAGAATCTTCAGTTAAAGGACATGTGATTTAAATAAACCTAACCCTAATTTTTTACATAAAAAAATGAAATAAAAATTTAAATTGGGAAAAAAAAGGCTCAACTTTAACAGTCAATATCTCAGCAACCACTGAATCAAATTCAAATCTGTTTGTGGGAAATGCAAGGTAGCCTTCAGGAGAATCTTCAGTAAAAAGAACATTAGATTTGAATAAACCTAACCCTAATTCCGAGTCTGATTTTCAAAACTTTACAAAAACTTGAAAAGTGGTAATAAAGATGAGATCAAAAGGAGTTTTATAAGCTCACTGTTATCCAGATAAGAGTCATACATATATTTAAGTATGAACTTTTCATAAAAGGAATGAGATATCATATAGGCATGAAAAAAAGGAGATGAAACTTACCTTGATTGAAAAGTAGGAAAAATAGAGTGAGAAAGATTGATGTTGGAATTGTGGGGAAATTGAATATGGAGTAAGTGAAATGCATAAAGAATGTGCAATGTATGTGTTTCAATGAAATGGAGCCAAAAAAAAGTGAAATAAGGGAAAGGGGGGATAATGACCATGCCAAGGAGGGATGAAGAGTAGGGTGATGGAGCTAAAAAAGAAAGTAAAGAGGGAGAGAAAAAAAAGGTTAATTATACCATTGAAATCCAAAATAACCACTTACAAAAAAAATTTAGATAAAAAAAATAAAATAAACAGAAAAAAACAAAAATAATAATAATTAGTAATCAAAAAATCAAAAAAAAGAATAAAGTGACTTACCTGGAGAGATGAGATGACAAAATGAATGAAACCAAATTGTTTGAGGGATGTTGGAGGAGAATAGGAAAAGGATATGAGGGATGAATGAAAAAAAAAATCACTGACAAAATATGCGATTTCAGAAAATATGCGATTTCATGTTGAGCTGGTGAAAGAAAACCAATGAGCCATCCAAAAAAAAAAAATTCACCGTAAATTCCAAAAAAAAATGAATATGCAACAAACCAAAATACCAACCCAAGTGAATGAAGTACACAAAGAGGACATTTGGAGAGTACAAAATGGTATAGGAAGGAAAGGGATGATGTGTCCAACATGTGGTTTTGAAAAAAAAAAAATCACAAAAAAAGTGCTGATTTGAGGTCAGAACTGACACCCATTTTTGAAATAAGTGACTTTTTTGCAAAATTTAAGTGCTGATTTGTAAGTGCAGATTTTCCAGAACTGACACCCCCTAATAAGTGGTTTATACCTTTACCTTTTATCCAATTTTTAATATAGTCCCTCAAAACTTTGTCCCATATTCAGGTCCTCCATCAACTGTCACCAACTTCTTCACTCCTTACCTATATACCAAATCCTTTGTCAAAAAATCTGCCACATTTCTTGCCATTCAAATTAAAAAGTGGCACTTCCTCTACTCAACCAGATAAATTATCTCTGGCTATAATTAAAAATATATATATACCCTCTTTAATATGAACATCATCCAAACTAACCCTACCAAAAAGGGTTTTCTCCAGTTGCATGTCCAGGTTCCTTTGGCTTTAAATAACTCCATTTGACATTAATCACATGACTGAACCTTTTGTTTAACATCCAACTGCATTCCAGGCCTCCAAAATCTATCAGCAATTTGTCTTTAAGATTCTCCAACTCCTCTATGGCCAAGATCTTCATGCAGTGATTTCATAACCAACTCTTTCCTCTTTCTCTGAGTAATAACAACTTGAGGATTTGGATACCTCCTCTTCATCAATCTTCTACCAGATAGATAAAATTCCAGTGAATTCCTTACGATAGCCACCCATTCATCACAATCACAATTATTTGGTCTTTCCAAGGTTGAAAAATATAACCATCTTAAAATAAAATCTTGTCTTTCCCCAGACTTGATCTTGAAGCTCCATTAATACCACATCTATTGGCACTTCCCTATCACAAAAGTCACCTACACATGAATGATGCAATAATTTAAATCCTTGAATTTTCCTATTTATCATAAAAGATTTTTAATTCTCCCTCTTTGAACCTTCCAACCTTTCTATAGCAGAAATTTCTTCTATCACGTTTACACCCCTTTCAGCATCAACATCCTCTTCTTTTTCCAACCTCCTTTTAACCAAATTTCTACAATCACCCAAATTCTCTTTAACCAAATTTTCTAATAATCAAACATATACACCATTCACCAAATTTCTACTATCCCACACAATATTACCATCCTCATCAAAATATAACAAAAAATCTCCAACCTCTTTCTCACCAAATTTATCTACACCCTTATCAAACTCCCAAAACACATAACCTACCATATTTTTACATTTAGCAAGCTTATCTTCATGGCGGAAGTCTTAATGATCTACACATATTAATCCTGTGTTAGGATTTGGTTGAGAGGAAAGGAGGAGGAGTGCCATGGGCACTATGCATAGTAAAGAGTTGGATGAGTAGATATTTCATAAGGGGGTATATGGGGAAAGCACTAAAGAGCACCCCTCATCAGAAAACTCTTATAATAATCCAGTTACTCTCTAGTCTCACTTCCGCTTGGCATAGTCATTCCCATCTTCTCTCACTGTTTGCAGTCCCAACATATTCAGTATTAGTTAGTCTCACTGCTTCATCCAGAATAGTCAGTCCTGTCTTAGGCTAGTTATAAAACTAGTGGTATTCTTCCTTCTTAGGTCATAAAATTTTTTCCAATCTTAATTTGTGCACTACCAAAGAACAATGAATCCCTTAGGTCAACCTGATAGAGAAACCCTTTCTGCAATGCAATAAAAAATGGAACACTTTCATTAACAAAATTTTAGACTCATGGAATGTCTAGTGGAGGCATGGCCCTTGTACTGTGGCCTCACTGAAGCAGAGCTAGATGCTTCCAAAGCACAGGTGCCACACCCCACACCAGCACCACTTGTCAAAGGTCCAAAGATTGCAGTCCCAGCAATCTTTGATGGAAAAGAAGTTTCCCAGGATGATCAGTATGTGTTGCAGGTAAACCTCTATGTCCTGCTCAATGGAAATCAGTTCCTAGAAAAGCAAGCAAAAATTTGATTTGCAATATCATACCTCACAGATGAGGTGGCATGCTTGGAAAGGCTGCACACCAAGGAGCTCCTTGTAAACTCCCAGACAGTGGCAAACTTCTATCAGTTAATGGCTGCTTTTGAATTAACTTTTTGGCAACCCAGATGTGGCGACAACCTCAGATCATGCGCTCAATCAGTTGCAACAAAGGAACTTGGTTGCTGAGTACATGTCTGAATTCCGGGGCCACACCAGCTATGTCACAACATGGGAAGAAGGGGCACTCATGTTTCACTTGAGAAATGGGCTCTTATCAAAAATAAGAAATGCCCTAATCAGCCACCCTTGTCCAACCTCCCTCCAAGCACTCATGGAATCGGCCATCCAAGCCAACAACAAGTTTACGCACCAACAAATGGATGGTTGGAGTAGCGCTTGTCTGTGGCGCAGCTATGCCTAAACAAGTGGGGCCAGCTCCAGGGATCCAATCTCCATGGATATAGATGCAAAAAATTCCCATGGAACTAGTGGGAGGAAAAGGTTATTGGATTATGAGTATCAGAGGCGCATGAGCAAAGGATTGTGCCTTAGGTGTGGAAGCAGTGGCCATCTGGAAAGGGAGTGCGGAGGGAAAATTAGGGTTAGTGAAGTGGAGGATAGAACAGAAAAGGCACAGGTAAAAGAAAACACTCTGGAGTGAAGGTTGTGCCCTCTGGGAGTGGGTTAGAAGGAGAGGATGAGGAAGATCTAGTAGAGGATTTATCAGAATGTAAGCCAATTGAAGTGAATGATAATTGTATTATAATAAACTTACCTTTAATGGCCGTTGATGCCACAAAAAATTTATGAGCTCTACTAGACTGTGGGGCCACAGACTGTTTTAATTCTAACAGTTTTTTACAGAGAAAAAAAAAGAAAAATTGGACCTCTCTAGGCGTCTAATTATGTTTGACAGATCCCCAGAAAGGGGAGGAGAAGTAAGAGAGATATTTTTTTCAGATTCTGGTGTGATGGAAGGGAGTCTCAGTGCAGGAAATATGAAATAAACCTGAAGGAACAGTACAACATGGTGCTGGGGATGACATGGTTGAACCAATACAACCCACATATTGGTTGGAAGTAAAAGGGATACTGGCACTAAAGTATTGGCCCCCTGGCCCCTTCAGGGGTCAGGGTCCCATCCTGGAGAGTCTTCTGATTTTTTTATAATCAGTTGACTTGCTTCCAGAAGTGATTCTTCCTCTTGATTTTAAGCAGAAGGATGAGTATGGGCCACCGACGGGGAGCGCCAAAGAGTGACAGAGGCAATATGAAGTTCACAGAAAAGAGGAGAAGGCACAACAAAGATGGGGGAAAGAAGGAGATGAAAATGTGGATGGTGCAGAGAAATCATTTTTCCCCTGGCCCCTCCCAGAGAGTCTCCTGGTGTTTTATTATCACAAGTAGACTTGCTGCAAGAGCTGACACTTTCTCTTGATGCTAAGTTTCAGGACTTTGAGGAGGGGCTGGAGGAAGAGGAGGACATGGAATGCAACAAAACAGCTTGGAACATATCTTCTAAGATTTCAGCCAAGATCCAGTCCTCAGAGCCAACAGAAAGTGTCAAGGAGATGGTCCCCAAGGCTTCTTGGGAGTTCTTGCCACTGTTTGAAGATGGAAAAGTCAAGACCCTGCCACCTCATTGACCATACAACTTTTCCATTTATCTGATGTCAGGCGCAACCCCCCAATTTAGTCACATAATCCCACAGTAAATCTTGGAGTCTAGAGCAGTAAAGGAGATGATTGATGAAAATCTAAAGAATGGTTTTATTAGAGAAACAAAATCCCTCTGGGTCACCCCTGTAATTGTTGCAGGAAAGAAGGATGGGTCATTAAGACCTTGTATGGATTTCAGAAGTTTAAACATGCTCACGGTAAAGAACAGATATCCCCTTCCTTTGACTAGTGAGCTAATTGATAGTCTTCAGAGTTCAGAGATCTTCAATTCCCTAGATCTTAGGGCAGGCTACCACAACATACAGGTAAAAGAAGGTGATGAGCACAAACTGGCATTCTGCACTAAATTTTGTCATTTTGAATGTTTGGTAATGCCATTTGGTCCTTGTAATGCACCCACCACTTTCCAACACTTCACCAACAGCATCTTTAGAGACAGAATAGACATAGATATGGCAGTGTACCTGAACAACATCTTGATTTATTCCAGATCAATTGAGGAACACAAGATACGTTGTGGTACGCGCCACACAGGTAGCATAATTTCAGACCAATCAGCGAGCGTAGTCCAGGAAGAACAAAGGAAGTTAGCGCAGTGGGTAGTGCTAAAATATAATATGTATTTATGTGTTTCAAAGAACAAAGGAAATGGAAGCGCGGAAAAGGATTGAGGGTCTGTGCGCTTGGATTTTTCTGCAAGATGTGCCACACAATGGGGAATTGTGTGTTATTGATTTAGGACTGTAAAGCGCTGAACAATATGGATTTGGACTTTCCAATAATTATGTGTTATGCATTAAGGAAAGAGTTATGGCTTAAGGACAACTCAAGTGCATAGTATACTGTACCGCGGCTAGTTGGGTAACTTACTGAAACAGGTAATAAGGGAGGCTAACTAGTTAAGTGAATTGTTAGGACTATGAACTTAGTATTAAAGAAAGGAGAGTGCAGACTCAATCACAAAACTACTCAAGAGTCAAGGCAACTAGGATCAACGTTAGAATGGGTCAAACCTGAAATTAGTGCTGAAACAAAAACAAAGGTATAGTCAAAAGCGCATATGTGGAGTATGAGTGAAACAAGTTAATACTAGCGTTAGTAATCATAGGGTATGTTTTAGGCACCAAAGTTGTTACAAGCAGTGTACGTATTTTACTAATAGATTAGTTATTGTTTTACTAATGTGGCGCTAGAGCCAGTGCTGGAGATCCACTAGGGAACCGTGTCTTGAGTACTGGAAAAATATAAAAAGGAGGACTATTTGATGAAGATAGGGAGTCTTTTTGTAAGTAGAATATATAGAGAGATATAGAATAGTAAATTAGAGATATTTCTGAGTCTTTTATCATTTGTGCCTCTGTGTGTGTATTTCATATAGCATAAGTGAAAGAGTGCAACATAGAGGGAATATATAGATTTAGTAGGATTGAATATTATTAGAGTTATTTTATTGCTATAATAAGGCATATTCAAAGAGAGAGCTTCAAGAGGGAGTAGCTGTGGATATTAGCGCTTATTAAGAATAGAAATATCCAGATAGTAATACTTGTTTTTTTTCCTGATCTCTAAAACTCATCTCTCATCTTATAAACTTTCTAATTTAATATTAGTGTTACACATTATTGCGCTGTCTTTAAAAATAAGAGTGGCAGCACTTTATTTTAGAAATTGAAGAGGAGAACCAACCCATCTTGCATTGTGTCTACTGCTTAGTACTTTAGAACAGTCTACAATTGGTGTCTCAACAGTAGCATAATTTTTACTAGTGTTTTTGATTAGAGTGTTTGGTTTTTAGGGTTTCGTCAAGAGGACGTAATCAAGCCGGCTCTTCAGCTGAAGAGTTGTAGGGTCTACAAAGAGTGGATTAATAGCCGTTATCAGAAGATAGCGTAGGGCTGTATTGTGAATATAGTCAGGTTTAATTACCAAGTCTGTGTTTTTGTGATCTCTGTTTTGATTTTATATTTTGGGAATGGATCCTACTGCGACTACATCTAGGGGATGTCAGGAGAGGGTTAAATAGCCCAATTATTTGGCATCGTTGCCATAGACGGTAACTATGATCATTAGGTGTAAAGATGAAAGCTTGCGTTTTGCGGGCATTAATACCAAGAAGTTTTAATGCAGGTTTGAACAGGCAGCTGAAGTTCATGGAGTGACTGAATACAATATGGTGCATCAAGTACTATTCTTTGTAACTAATGAGTGCAAAGACAATTTAGAGGATCTAAAAGGGCATGAAGAGCGAGATTGGCCAGCACTAAAAGAACAGATGCTCAAGAGATGGCCAAAGGTTACCGAGGAAACTAGGTATACCATGAAGGACCTGAATATCTTGGTAAAAAGGGTCAAAGCTAAAGGGGGTGTTCGAGACCCTAAGGAATTTTAAAGTTTTAGGGAAGACTTCTACCGAATAGTGGAATATTTAGTCAATAATGAAGATTTTAGTGATGCTAATGCGTCTTTAACTTGGTTTTGTGAAGCGTTAGCCCCAGAAGTTGAAGACTGGGAAAAAAGGCGCTTGGATAACGAAGGAAAGCTGGTTAAAAAAGGGACAGAAATTGTAAGTACCCTGGATTAGAAGAAGTAGAAATGGCAGTGGGAGCTGAAATGAAGTTGCGTGGAGTTGAGTGTCACGCAGCTAGGGTTGCTTTGGATAATGAGGAGATGAATGAAGATGTGTCTGGCGTACGATCACCTCCACAGATGTTGTCTCCTAAAGTTATAGTTTTTACTAATGAGCCAGATTCAGTTATGGAAAGGATTGATGAGTTGGAGAAAAAGATAATTGAAGCGGCAAAGGCAAAAGAGTCATTTAGGCCCAAGAGTTCTCCTCAACCTTTGTGTTTTTCTGCTATGGTGTGCTATTATTGTAATAAAGAGGGGCATACTAGGATGAGGTGTAATGCGCTTCAAAGGGATAAAGAGGAAAAGGTAGTTTACGAGGACGGGACTACGCTTATGTTGGAAGACAGCACTAAGCTTGTTAAAGACAAGGATTGAGGGATGCGAGCCATGGTCATCTATCATATTAATAGAAAGTCTATGGAAGGCAGGTCAAACAAGGGCAAAGAGCCTGAAATTAAAGAGAAAGGCAAGGATGCAAAGTCAGTCAATTTTGCAGTTACTTGCGCAGTGCTGGATTTTAAAGTAAAAGAGGGAGCAGTTGCAGCGCGTTTGGAGATGTTCGCAGCAAAGCACAAGAAAATGGCCCCACCTACAGTTACTAGGCCAAGAAGGACTGGCGCTAGGTATGCAAATCCAGAGGATATGGAGGAAGTAGGGTATACTACTAGAGAAAATACACCTGCTTCTATGGAGGATGTTGAAATGGATGGTATGGAACCAGGAGGTTATAGTGTGGATCACCAGGTAGAAGATCAAACGGCAATGTTGGAGGAGTCAGAGGTTGTAAAGCAAAGAGCGGTACCTGCTGAAGGAATGCCAGGAGCAAGGCACAATACTCCAAAGAACCTACCTGGAAGAGCAAAAGCTGGTGTGAAGGTGACTCAACCTAAATGGAGAATGCAGCGCCCGGTTCGCTCTGATTTTCCTAAAGCGGCTGAGGATTTAGTTGCGCAATGTTTGAAAACTACAGTTTCTGTTCCATTTGGGATGCTGACAGCAGTAGCGCCGGATGTAGCCAATGGAATTGTGGATAAGTTTAGGAAGAAAAGGATTGCTAATTGCGCTGAGTTTGATGTTGAAAAGCAGTCATTTCAGCCGGTCTCTGGAATACCTAGGGCACCACATTATGCAGGACCCTTAGGGTATTTAACAATTACTGTAAATGGTAAGAAAATTAAAGCATTAGTGGATACAGGTTCACAAATCAATGTGGTGTCAGTGGATGATGCAGTGGAGTTAGGTCTTCCTATTAAAGACGGTGAAGGCACTGTTGCAGGAATTGGTGGAGGTAGGTTACCTGTTATAGGTGTAGTAGAGTATGTACGCACTAGAGTTGCAGGAGCAACGAGGGATATACATTTTTATGTTCCAATGGGTGTAGTTAAACCAGTTTTAGGCACGCCATTTTTAATGGATTATTCTGCAACTATAGATTATTGTTTGAATAAGACTATTGGAATAAGTATTATGGGTGATGATGGTGTTCCAGTAACAGCGGTCTTAGTAGCACCCAAGGATGGTAGCTGGGAAACTAAGTACTCTGGATCTGCACAGTTAGAGAAAGAAAGAGAATTTTATGAGGAATTCTCAGATGACAAGATAGGGAGACTGCCAGGAAGGCGCCAAAATTTTCATTAGGGACTGGCATTATAGGTGTTACTATCTCCCATGATGAGAGGAACCCAGATAGTAACCAGTCAGTCCAACAAGAAGGGATACGTAAAGCGGTACTTCATAGGTGTCTTTGGAATACTACTGTAGAATTTATTATACCTAAGCTTTTTAATTTCCTTGATTATGGATATTGTTATACTTATATTAAAAAGAAAAGACAAAAACATGATTTAGGTGCAACCCGTAGTTATATTAGAAAGGGTTTTATTTTAATTAATGAAGGAAGCAGCAAGAGCTTTTTTTCATCAAAGTATAAACCAGTAGCTGTTAAGGTTAAACTAGTGAATGTAGTGATGCCTGATTTGAATCCTCCTTTTCAGAGGCCGGTGCTGTCTAGGAATCCTAATGATACCCCTTTAACAAAGTTTCTGCCTGATTTTACGCCTACTAGTAAGATTACGATGGAAAGGCTTCAGATGGTTAATTTTGGACCAGAGGATTGGTTATCGCAGGAAGAAAAGAAGTTGTTGTTACATGTTATGGTTCTTAGGGAAAATGCTTTTGTGTTTTCAGAAGAGGAAAGAAGTTTGTTGAAACACTCTTATGGTAAACCTTATATTGTTCCAGTTATACCTCATGCGCCATGGCAGAAGAAGGCTTTTCCAATAACAGCGGCTATAAGAGAAAAGTATACGGAATTAATTAGGGGAGGGTTAAAGTCTGGCTTGTATGAACAGTCTATGTCTATTTATTCAAGTCCAGTGTTTTGCGTTGTTAAACATTATGGTAAATTAAGGGTTTTTCATGATCTTAGGGAGATGAACAAGGTTACAGTAAAGGATGCAGGGATGCCACCAAAGCCAGAGGAGTTTGTGGATTCTATTGTGGGACTTGCATGTTATGGATTAGGTGATATTATGGGAGGATACGATGAGCGCAAATTGGACAAATCATCCAGACCCATGACGACGTTTGAAACACCACTGAAGAGCTTCAGGTTGACAAGGTTACCGCCAGGCGCAACAAATTCTGTGGCGGTATATCAAGCACAGATGATGTGGATATTGCAGGATGAAATTCCAGAACATGTGGGAATTTTCATTGATGATGGCGGTATATAAGGACCAGCCAGTGATTATGATGGGGAAGTGTTAGAAGAGAATCCGTATATTAGAAAGTTTGTTTGGGAATATGCGATTACTTTGGAAAGAGTTCTATTTAGGATAGAGGAGGCAGTATTAATGATTTCTGGGTCCAAATTTGCTTGTTGTGGTCCAGCGCTAGATATAGTGGGACATGTGGTATTCAAGGACGGGAGAATCCTTGCTGAAAAACAGAGGAATAAGGTGCTTATGTGGCCGAGACCAAGAAATACTAAGGAAGTTAGAGGGTTTTTAGGCATCTGTACATATGTAAGAATGTTTATTCGAGATTTTGCTTTGTTGTCTTCACCTTTACGGCGCTTAACGAGAAAAGATGTTGTATGGGATTAGACAGAGGAATGTGAGGAGTCATTTGAGTTATTGAAAAGGATTTTAGGGAAAGATATTCTTTTGAAGAAATTGGAGTATGGACCTGGCGCTGGGAAAATAACTCTAGCAGTAGATTCTAGTGTGTCCGCTGTGGGCACAGTTTTGATGCAGGAGGATGAGTAAGGTAATGATAGAACTTTCCTTTATGAGTCTAAGACTTTTACCAAAGTGGAGTCCAGGTACTCTCAGTCCAAGCTGGAGTTATGTGGAGTAGCTAAAATTCTTAAGAAGCTACAATGGATGCTTTGGGAGCAGCATTTTGAGCTGCAGGTTGATGCGCTATTGTTGGTGCAAACAATTAGTAGCCCAAGTTTACCAGATGCGCCCATGACAAGGTGGGTAGCGCAGATTAATTTGTTTTCTTTTGATTTAGTCCATAAACCGGGAAAATTGTTCACTATGCCGGATTTATTGTCAAGAAGACTGTTGTGTGAAGAAGACTTGGAAGTGGAAGAATTTGAAGAAGATAAGAAATGGGTAAATGGGATAGATTATTGTTATGAAAGATTTAACAGTAACCTCCGCAATGACAATAAACTAGCAGGCAGTATTGTCTGTGATGACAATAAAATAGTAACGTGGAATGTCCGAAAAGACATAAAACTAGATATTGAAAATGCAAAGGATGTTTGTAGCAAGGGTAGTCTGCAACTGGATTCAGGGGACGCTGAAGCTAATGTAGCTACAAGGAGTGCGCAAGGCAAGGTAGTGGAAGAGTCAGATGATGAAGATTATTCAAGGGGAAGTCAAGACAGCAGTACTCATCTCGAAGAAGGGGAGTATTCTGAAGACAACACATCTATTGATGAGGGAGTAGAGTTGTTAAGGTTATATTTGGAAGGTAATAGTCAACCAAATTTTTGTGATAAAAAGGTTTGGTGCAATATTGAGAAGCGCGCTAAATGTTATTTTATTAATAATGGGAAGTTATGGAAGAATAGAACTTTGTCTCCTCAGTTAGTTGTTCAAACTAGAGAAGGGAAGGAGAAGATACTCAGGGAGTTATATGAGAATTTAGGAAATAGAGGTCAATATGAGACGTATCGCAGAGTTAGGGAAAGATTCTGGTGGCCCAATATGAAAAATGAAGTAAGAGATTGGGTTAAATCTTGTCCTGAATGTCTGCGCAGGAGTTACAGAAAGCCAAAAGAGAAAGGTAGAGCGACGGGCGAAGATACTGTTTTTGGTAGGGTCAGTTTAGATGCACTTCATATAAAAGAAGGAAGCTTTAAATACTTGGTAGTAGCCAGGGATGATCTATCAGGATGGGTTGAAGCAGGGCCGTTGGTAAATCTCAAGGCAAGTAATGTAGCTGAATTTTTGAAGAAAGAATGGATTTACAGGTATGGGGTAATGAAGATGGTAACCGTAGATGGTGGTGCTGAATTTGCTGGAGAATTCCAAGAGGTAGTAAAAGGTATTGGTGCAAAGTTACGAGTTGCAACACCATATTATCCTGAAGCAGAGGGAATTGTAGAAAGAGGGCATCAAGTTATAAAGGATGCGCTAGTTAAATTATGTGGAAATAATGGGGCAAAGTGGAAGAACTACTTGCCATTAGTTTTGTTTGCGGACAGTATTTCATTTAAAAGAGCAACAGGGTTTTCACCGTATGAACTGATGTTTGGTCAAAGGGCGGTATTACCTATTGATAGGGAGGCTGGATCTTTTCTAGGATGTGACTTGGATCAAGTGCGCTCAACTGAAGATTTAATTCTAGCGAGGGAAGTGCAGCTTGAAAGGAAAGACGAGTTTGTGGAGAAGGCATATGAAAGAATGATGCAGATCTGGGACAAGTCAGTTAAATATTGGGATGAGCGCTTAGCGCATAGGTTAAGAAAGCCATTGAACCCGGGACATTTGGTTTTGGTTTATAATAGAATTTTAGAAAGCCAATGGGGCAAGATGTTTTCTGACAGATGGAATGGTCCATATAGGATAAGAAAGCAGATAACTGGAGGGTCTTATTTACTGAAGGAATTGGATGGTACTGAGTGGAAGCGACGTGTGGCTGCAGATCAGATAAAAAGATTCTACCCAAGGGGTGTTCCAGTGATACAAGATAACCTCCAGAATGAGAAAAGACTACCAGAATATAACCTCCGGGAAGAGGTTAAACTATCAATGATTTTTTATGTTTTTTATGTTACCTCTGGGAAGAGGTTAAACTAACAAGTTATGTTAAGTTTTGTTTTTCTAAGAGGACTCACAGGAGGCTTTGACACAGTTGTGATGGATAGAGGGAGATAACTGGAAGTTAGGTGGACTATGGCTGAACAGGCAACTGGCATAAGCGCTTAGATGAGGGCATAGAGGAAAATGAAATCTTATATATATATTTTTCATTTTTAGAGGGGACATGACCGAATAGGTAATTGGATTAAAGGAGATGTGTTCCATGTAAACGCAAAAGATGCTGGGAATTAAGCTAATGGGTTAACTAACCAGGAGTGGAATAGCAATTTATAGATGGGGTGCTCTACAGTTCAATTCTTATTTTACATAGTATATTGCTGTATCGCAGTAAAGGCAGTAATGTTTTATGATTTTTTTTAGGGTTTACAGTTTTTTAAAGAAAGTAGAGGAAGCAAAGTTAGGCGCTCTATAGTATGGAAGACAGGTGTAATAAAATAGTGCCATGTCTAAAAAGATTATTTGAAGACATAGCATGAAAAATATATGAAGAATATGTACAGGGAGAATGGACAGAGGAGGCTCATAAGGAGAAGCGCTAGTGGGCTATTCGGTATCAGTGTGAAAGCTAATAGGATATCCTTTCCAGTCTTCAGGCATGACAAAGCGACGGGGATTGGCGGGGAATCCAAGAATAGTTGATGAGCTGATTTCTTTCATTAGTTGACCTATCATTTCTATATGGGTATAGCGAGCTTCAAGCTCAGAGTCAGAAAAAGCTGGTGCTTTAGAATAGGATAGAGACATAGCGTCATATATAAGATGAAGTCTCGAAAACATTTGCATGGAATGGACAAAGGTTAAAGGAATAGGAACCCATCTCAGGGAGATGGATTCATTGAAGCCTGACAAGGAGTCAGTGGGCAAGGAGAGTGTAATTATAATAAAGGATACTTACTTGCTAATAAGTTTTGTGGGCGCACTGATGGCAAAGTAATGGTAATCGCGTCAGGAGCAGCTGCAGTGGAGCCTGAGCGCATAGAAGCATTAGAGCTCAGAGTGGAAGAAGATGTAGCGCTAGGCTGAATAGATATTTTTAGCCTGGGGAAACTAGGAAGCAATGGTGATTCATGAGGAATATTATTATTAGTGGAGATAGTGGGACTACTGGTTGTAACTATGGGAGCGCTACTAGTAGAGCTAGGTGGAAAGCGAATATAACCAGTAGGCTGAGGAGTATTCTTGTTAAAAGAGATATTGCATGTTTTGTGGTATCTGAAGCAATTGTCACAGGCAGGTCTAAAGGAGGCATACCCCTGAGGTTTATAAAATGTACAATGAAAGTTGCAGCGTTTACAAAACAAGCACGCTTGATCTTTGGGAACCGTACGATATTGAGTCATAATATTTGGATGAAAGAGATCTAGGTTATGAGAAAGGCTATTTATAAGATAACAATGGCATCATAGAGGAGTCATCACTTGCGCCATTTCTGAGTTGAGTGCTGGATGGTTTCTAAGAAGATAGTGAAAAATTTTTGTCATAATGAATTACCCAAGGAAAGGCAAATCTTTCGCAGTCAAGGGAAAGTCATATATTGCAAAGATCTGAAGATTACAAGAGAGTGCATGCATATACGATGCAGGAGAAGTATTTGCTGCTATAGAAAGTAGCAATGATCTCAAGTTGTTATTTTTTGTTGTTTCATCATTCATAAGCACTTAGTAGAAGGGTGTGCTGCTTAGAAAAAGGATGATATTTTTTTTTGAAGGCAACTCATCTCGCAGTTGTAGAATTCTCACAGGAAAATTAAGGGAAAATAAAAAAAATAATATTACAGTTTTTTTCTACAAGGTGATATACAATTTACAGGGAATATAAACAAGGAAGATTTTTAGTATTCTGCGTCATCAAAGATTGGAACGCAGAAAGCCTAGTCGTTAAGAGCCTCTTGCATGTTTTGTTGCAAGGTGGTTATTAGCTGTTTTTGTTTATCATACTCGGAGTGAGTATAAACCAGGACCGCCTTGAGGAATCCTTTGACGGCAGTTAACATGTTGTTCATACAACGCATGGTTGCATCGAATGGAGCGCAGGCAATTTTCTCTGCGAATTCCCAGTTTTGAGCCATGGCCGGCTCTTCATTATTGACGTCCGGAAAAGTTTTGATGGGCCATTTGTCCGGGATGATGGTATCAAAGACCGGCTGCATAGTTTTCCAGTCAGGGGTGGGTATTCGAGGAGTACACTCTGGAATAGGCTTGGTATCCCAGACGGGATCTTCTTCCAAGGCTTGAAGGAATAGAGGAACGTTAGGAGGCTGAGGCGTTTCAGCGTAAGGTGTGCCTGGCGCATTCTAAAAGAAAAAAAAAAGAGAGAGAATGTTAGCATTAGAAAAGGAAGACTTACGGTAGTCCCCTCTGAAAAGAGAGATCTTGGGACAGAAGCAACCCTACTGGGTGTAGATTCGTGGTAACCAACCTTGGCTTGTTTGTTGCCAGGTGGGGTAACAGGAGCAGGCACCTGGCTCTTGATGGTCATTTGACACATCATATTAGTGGTTGAAGTGTTAGGGTCCAGGCGTGCAACGGTGGGCAGCCCATCGTAACTACACTTCTTTTTGCGTTTCTTGCAGTAATCCCACGACTAAAAAAAAGGGGGGGAAGAAATGAAAGGTTAGTAACAATAAGGAAGGAAAGTGAAGATAACTTATAGTGAAGAAATTATTTCCACAGCGGGCTTTTGAGAAATGACAAGGAGTTATGCCATTTTCAATGCAGCGGGTGCATCTTGTCCCACTCATCAGTATAGTTATGGGCATTGTTAGTGGAGCAGCAGGGGGCTGAGTGCGCACAAACTGTTGAATTGCGTCCACGACGTTGGTGTTATTTTCAGTGTTAGGATTAGTTCTTCTGGTATTCATTGAAAGATATGAAGGATGACAGATAAGAGAAGGAGAGGAAAGATAAGAGAAGAAGATAGAAGATGGAGGAAGGAAACGCTGCGAGACGCAGGTATTTATGGGCTCCTGGGGACAGTCCCAAGTAGAGGGAGGATGCGGTACGTGCCTCGCAGGTAGCATAATTTTAGACCAATCAGTGAGCGTAGTCCAGGAAAAACAAAGGAATTTAGCGCAGTAGGTAGTGCCAAAATATAATATGTATTTGTGTGTTTCAAAGAACAAAGGAAATGGAAGCGCAGAAAAGGATTGAGGGTCTGTGCACTCGGATTTTGCAGCAAGATATGCTGCACAATGGGGAATTGTGTGTTATTTATTTAGGACTGTAAAGCGCTAAACAATATGGATTTGGACTTTCCAATAATTATGTGTTACACATTAAGGAAAGAGTTATGGCTTAAGGACAACTCAAGTGCATAGTATACTGTACCGCGGCTAGTTGGGTAACTTACTGAAACAGGTAATAAGGGAGGCTAACTAGTTAAGTGAATTGTTAGGACTATGAACTTAGTATTAAAGAAAGGAGAGTGCGGACTCAATCACAAAACTACCCAAGAGTCAAGGCAACTAGGATCAACGTTAGAATGGGTCAAACCTGAAATTAGCGCTGAAAAAAAAACAAAGGTATAGTCAAAAGCGCATATGTGGAGTATGAGTGAAACAAGTTAATACTAGCGTTAGTAATCATAGGGTATGTTTTAGGCACCATAGTTGTTACAAGCAGTGTAAGTATATTACTAATAGATTAGTTATTGTTTTACTAATGTGGCGCTAGAGCCAGTGTTGGAAATCCACTAGGGAACTGTGTCTTGAGTACTGAAAAAATATAAAAAGGAGGACTATTTGATAAAGATAGGGAGTCTTTTTGTAAGTAGAATATATAGAGAGATATAGAATAGTAAATTAGAGATATTTCTGAGTCTTTAATCATTCGTGCGTCTGTGTGTGTATTTCATATAGCATAAGTGAAAGAGCGCAACATAGAGGGAATATATAGATTTAGTAGGATTGAATATTATTAGAGTTATTTTATTGCTATAATAAGGCATATTCAAAGAGAGCGCTTCAAGAGGGAGTAGCTGTGGATATTAGCGCTTATTAAGAATAGAAATATCCAGATAGTAATACTGGTTTTTTTTCCTGATCTCTAAAACTCATCTCTCATTTTATAAACTTTCTAATCAAATATTAGTGTTACACATTATTGCACTGTCTTTAAAAATAAGAGTGACAGGCGCTTTATTTTAGAAATTGAAGAGGAGAACCAGCCCATCTCGCATTGTGTCTACTTCTTAGTACTTTAGAACAGTCTACAATGTGTGAAGGACTGTTTTCAGCGCTTAAGGGAGGCCCAAGTATGGTTAAAACTGGTGAAATTTGTCTTTTCAGTGATAGAAATCCCCTACCTGTGTATGATCTTTTCAAAGAATAGGGTGAAAACAGACCAGGAGAAAGTAAAGGCAGTAACAGAATGGCCAATACCAGCATAAGTAAAAGAGCTCCAGTCATTTTTAGGCTTCACAGATTTTTACCACCGTTTTATTGAAAATTACTCCCACTAGCCAGCCATTGCACGACCTCACAAAGAAGGAAGCCAAGTTTATCTGGACAGGTAGTCAACAAGATTCATTTGACTACCTGAAAAGACGATTTGTGACAGAATATATTCTTGAAATCCCTGATTTATTAAAGCCATTTTTTCTAGAATGAAACTGCTCAGATTTTACACTAGGTGTAGTATTATCCCAACACAATGCTGAAAATTTCTTGCACCCTGTTGCATATTTTTCATAAACACTGATAGGCGCCAAGTTGAACTATGAAATATATTATAAGGAGTAATTGGCACTAGTTGAAGTGGTACGCATCTGGCACTACTATTTAGAAGGAGGGCCTCACAGGTTACAAGTTGTTATTTATACAGATCATAAAAATCAGGAAACTTTCTTGACAACCAAAAAGTTAACTTGATGACAAGTGCGCTGGGCGGAACTGCTAAGTAGCATTTATTTTTTTGTTACATTCAGACCAGGGAATAGAAGGGGAAAACCTGATGCACTATCATGACATCCTGACCTGCACCCAGAACTAGATCAGCTACATACTGTTTGGGAAAAATTATTGAAGGGGGATCTTGTAGAGGGGGTAATCTTAGAAAAATTAGAATTTGCCAATGAGGATTTGTTGGAATGGAAAAGGAGAGTGAAGGAAAAATATGAAGGAGTGCAGGATTTGGTAAAGGTTCTAGTATCAAAAGAAGTATTGGTAAGGAAAGGATTGGAGGAGTATCACTTGGAAGAGGGAGCACTGTATTGGAATGTCAGGATAGTGGTGCCAAATTATGAAGAGCTCAAGAGGCAGGTGGTCAAATCAAGGCACAATTCCCTTATCATCCACTGATTCATTTACCCTTTGGCACAATAGGTTAGGCCATCCTGTTCAGCATGTTATGAAATATTTTCCCAATCTTGCCCCATTCCCTCTAAAAAACAACTTCTTTTGTGAATGTTGTGTCAATTCTAAACATCACCATCTTCCATTTCCTGGTTCATTACCTAAAGCCTCACATCCCCTTGAGTGTATTAATGCTTATTTTAGCGGTAAAATATCTCCACCATCAATAGGCTGTAATCTTTATTACTATCAATTTACCAATTATTATACTTATTACCGTTTTGTATATATTCTTAAAAATAAAAATGATGAATTTAAAACCTTCATGAAATTTATGAAATCCATTGAATTTTTCCTAAACCATAGAATATGCCATCTAGTAAATGATGGAGGAGGAGAATTTATAAACCATGAGTTCAAGGAATTTCTATTGAAAGAAGGCATTTAAATTCACATTACCTCACCATATACTCCATAAAAAACTCTGTATCCTAAAGGGGTAATAGGACAACTACGGAAAAGGAAAAAGCTTTACTTTACCAAGCAAACTGTCTGCCTGAACTGTGGGACAAAGCAATTACAACTGTGGTTTATCTCTATAAACAAACACCTACTTCAACCCAAAATATGCTTTCACCATATGAGAAATTATATGGTGTACCACCTAAACTGAACCATCTCCGTATTTTCAGATGTAGTGCATATTCTTTAATACCCAAGCAAAAAAGGAAGGGTAAATTTGACTCTGCTACCCAACACCTTATCCTTTTTGGTTTTGACAAAAAATTGAGCTCCAAAATGCTTCAAGACCCCAATAATTATGTAGTCTCTTATTCTCATGATGTTGTTTTTAATGAAAATCAATTTCCCTACCATGCCCTTAAAACCTCTCAGTTGCCCCAGTCACTTCCATACCCTCAAATACTAGAAGATCTTCCCAAACACCTTATTTCTCCTTTATCTCCATGCCAAAGTGCTTCTACCCCATACAACACACCACCCTCTAGTCCAGGTAATTCCCAAAAGTATCAACAATGATCCACCTGATGAAACAGGACCATCCCATCAATTTTCAGTCTCAGAACGTTACACTTATATCCCTGAATCAATGCAACCTCTTAGAGAGTTCTCTTCTAACATTGATCCAACCAATATTGTGAATTATCCCCAAACTCTTCAACCTCAAAATCAATTACTTCTTTCTTCAACTCTTCCCCTAGCCATTGATGCTCCCATTCTTCCTCATTATACTGCTGCAGTAAATGGTGAACATGGTTCTTCCTGGAATAACACAATCAAAGCAGAACTCCAGAATATGAAAACTCATGAAGTCTGGGAAATTTGTGAAAGACCCTCAAATATCAACCCCATGGGTGCTACTTGGGTCTTTACTCTAAAGGAGAATCTTTATGGAAGTATTGCCAAATTCAAAGCACACCTATGTGCGCAAGGCTTCTCTCGTAAACCCAGCATTTATTATTTTGAAACTTATGCACCTACTGGACATCTTACCACCTTTCAGGTTTTATTAGCCCTCTGTGCATAACAAGAATACCTAATGGAGAATATGGATGTAAAAGGGGCATTCTTCCATGGGACAATGCAAGAGGAGGTGTACATGCAAATCCCAGCAGGGGTCAATGTTGACCCTCAGGTAGCCAATCCCATTCTCCAACTTAAAAAATACATCTATGGACTTAAGAAATCTACACAATTCTGGTCACAAGAAATTAACTCCTTCTTTGCCTCTGTAGGATTAGTGGCTTCAGAAGCTGAACCTTGACTTTTTCTTTCTCTTGACTCCAATAATCCAATCTTAGTTTACCTTCATGTTGATTATCTGGCTGTATTTGGCAAAGACCTTACTCATTTCAATGTTTTAATTGCCAAAAGATATAATATGGATTTTTTAGGAAATCTCAACTATTTCTTAGAAATGAAAATCACTAGAAATATTCCCAAAAAATAGATAAGTTTGTCAAAACCTACCTATATTCTTAACTTACTTAAAACCTACAACATGTCTGAATGTAAATCAGTGACAACTCCCATGCTCCCACATTATCAACTGACAACTGAAAATTCTCAAGAGAAGAAAGACTTTATTAAACTAAATGAAATCTATTGAAGCGCTATTGGGTCACTTAATTACTTAGTACAATATTCTTGTCCTGACCTGGCTTTCTCTGTAATTAAACTATCCCAAAACTTGGAAGAATCCAGTATAAATCACTGGATCTCTTTCAAAAATACCCTCAGGTGTCTTGCTGGAACGACAGATCTTAGCCTTACCTTCTCAGAAAGCTCTTCATCTGTACCAACAGGTCACCATTCTTGGTCTCACCCAACAGGTTTTGCTGATCCGGATTGGGCAGGATGTCCTAACACCCGACAATCCAAGTCAGGTTATGTCTTCATCTTCAATAATGGAGAAATTTCATGGCGATCTAAGAAGCAACACACTGTTTCCCTTTCTGCTTCAGAAGATGAATACCGCTCTTGTACTTCAGCTTTTCAAGAAGGTATTTGTCCCAAGAATCTATTCACCTCCCTATCTCTACCTGTTTCTCTACCTTTAACCATCTTTGGAGACAATCAGGGAGCAATTGCACTATCTAAAAATCCTGTGTTCCAATCTCGCACAAAACATATTGAGGTTCAATATCATTGGATCCGTGAACAAGTGCTGACTGGAAATCTACATATTCCCTATACTCCTACTACTGACATGTTAGCAGATGGGCTAACTAAATCTGTTTTGAATAAATCTTTGATTACTTTCCGCAATGCTTTTGGACTTTCATCTGAAGTACCCCAAATAGGGAGGGTGTCAGAATAATAATCTCATTCAGTTTTCTTTTTCTCTCTTTCTCATATGTGTTACTTTTTTTCTCCTGCTAGATAACATATTCCTGAGACTTTATCACCTTCTGAAGTTCTACATTTCCATGCATTAGTCACTTGATGCTCTTTTACTTTAGAATATATAATTTTGTGCTTTAGTCATGCTTACCTTAATTTAAGTACCCCTGCATCTACCATCATTTAATACCACTCCTATTTTACCTCTATTAATGGTTGGACTCACTGGGTTAAAAAGTGTTTCCTTCCTTTGCTTTTCCTCTCAAGTGAGTCTGTCCTATTTACAGGTGTGTATTTTATTTCACCTTTAACATATTCAAATAGACTAAATTGTTTTTACTCTTATCATGATCATTAGGTATAACTGGCTCATTAAATTGAAAAAGTGGCGCATTACTGATTTGTTCATTGGCTTTATACCAAAGGTCTTTTTCTTTGATGTATTTACTTTTATATATTTATTGAAATTTACTGAAGCAATTCCGTCTTATTTACAGTTATAACTGGCTCATTTAATTGAATAAGTCACGCATTACTGATTTGCTCATTGGCTTTATACCAAAGACTTCTCTTTGAGACGCGCTATGTGACACTTGAAGCAAAATTACCTCAATTACTTCACTATTCAAGCTCTAACTCCACTAGAGATGTACAAAAAGCAACCTTGGGGAAATTGAATTCTATTGTGTTCTAGAATCAGCCACACTATCCAAACCTTAAAAGCAAACTAATGGTAAAGACCCTTATACTTTTCAATCGTAGGCACTGTGTGCATAATCTAGCGCCAGGATCAAGACAATACTTGAAAAGGGGGTAATTGTGGATCTGAGGGTAAATTAAGAGGTCTGTGAAGTAGGAACAGGGCAGAAGGGTTATAAGTTTAGATGGTTAGTAAATGGGAACTCCAGTGGATAGGATGGGTCTGTGGGTATATGGTGGCGGGGTGATTAATGGGTCAGTACAAGGAGGAATGGAATATTTAAAGGGGGTAAATTTGGTTCAACATTCCTGAGAATTAAATTATAAAAATATATTTATGATAGTAGTAAAACTCTTATTAGGCTATTGTTATATTTGTCCTTTTCTTACTTAATAATCTATTTCATTAAATTCTTAAATACTTAAATCTTTCCCTTTTTATTATTGAGTTGCAACCCTTTGTGAGATTTACCACAATAGTTAGTGTCCTTACCATATACATTAATTATTCCTTGAAGATTATCTCAAACCAGTATTAGTTACTTGGATCTATCTTTGAGTCACTTCTTCAAAGTAGTCCTCTGCTCTTCAAAGTTGTAAATTCTCTCTTCCTTCTTATCTCACTTACTTTGGGATCACCCTTGACCCTGTGTGTAGGTTTTCTGGTGGCATCTGATTTGTGACCAACTTCCTTATTTTCTAATTCTTCAGCAGATGGAAAACATGATAAAGGGCTTGATTTATTTGAATAAATATCATCTTCCTTTGCCTTCCCTTTCAAGAACCACTCATCCTCTGAAGAGTTTGAGGATGAGTTGGCTGTTTTTTGAAATTGTCTTTTTTTTCCATCTTCCTCAAAAATTTTTGGCGTAAGAATTTTTAAATTTGATCTAGATTTTGATTTATTTTCAGAAGGTAGAATAGCTGTCTTTAATGTTTTATTTGAGTTACTCTTAGGCTATTATTAAAATAGAATTTTGTAACAAAAAATTAATTAGCACAGGTGACTTGTGCCCTCAAGCTGGGTTAATTTTTATAATTGTTAATTATAACTTTTCTTTTTTTTTGGCAGGAGATCCCTACTCAAAGCACAAATGTGCAAAACCAACACCCCTCCCCTATGTATTAGGGGGTATCAAAGTTAGAAATCTTCCATTTCAAAATACATCTTCTTTCCACCAAAACAACCATGATTATTTTTTTAAATATGATATATTGTGCCCCAAGAGCACCTTTTTACTGAGAATTAATATCAAGTTTGTGGCTTCCTTTTTGTGTTATGAAACCCCTTTTAAATAATGACAAATTTCTAACTTTGATACCCCCTATAAAAGAATAGGACATAATCACTAGATCTAAGTGGCCCAGTAATCAATGCAGTGGCAGTTGCTCACCATTAAGATGATGAAAAGCAACTGGAGTTGAAGCTGGTGTAAAGGAGTGTATAGCTTGAACAGTCTCAGCTTCAACTGAGACTCTACTGTGTTAGCTAAGTGTTAAAAGCAATGCACAGTATTTTTCTCACTACTTGTCCAAATTTTTTATTCTCCAAAACTATACTCAAAAGTGAAAATTTGTGATGGAGAATGAAAGATTTCGCTTGCCAGTCTTGATTATGCAATATGCAAATCAATATTCAATATCCTTTTTTTTGATACTGTTGATAGAATATTTTCAAAAACAAATTAAGAATTAAGTAAACACTATTTTGTAATTCCAATAGATAAAAAAGTTAATATAATAATTGCAAAACCAAAGAGCTATTCAGATTGACAATATAAGTAAAATTGGCTGAGCTATAGACATTTCTTCATAACATGTGATTTTCACTAAGAAGTGCTATATCTCACTCAAATTTCAGGCTACAATAATAATTTCAAAATATAGAAAGCTTCATATAGTGATTGCGAATCCAATGAGCTAATCAGATTTACAATCTATGTAAAATTGGCTAAGTTATAGCCATTTCAACATAACATGTGATTTTCACTAAGTGCCACATCTCACTAATTGTCATAAATTTAACAATTTTGCTTTGATTTTAAATATGAGTAGCTCATTGGATTCGGAATCACAATATGAAGCTTTCTATATCTTGAAATTATTATTGTAGCTCGAAATTTGAGCGAGATATAGCACTTCTTAGTGAAAATCACATGTCAGGTTGAAATGGCTATAAATTAGCCAATTTTACTAATATTCTGAATCTGATTAGCTCATTGGATTCGGAATCACTATATGAAGCTTTCTATATCCTGAAATTACTATTGTAGCTTGAAATTTTAATGAGATATAGCACTTCTTAGTGAAAGTCACATGTTACAATGAAATGTCTATAGCTCAGCCAATTTTACTTATATTGTCAATCTGAATAGCTCTTTGGTTTTGCAATTATTATATTAACTTATTTATCTATTGGAATTACAAAATAGTGTTTACTTAATTCTTAATTTGTTTTTGAAAATATTCTATCAACAGTATCAAAAAAAAGAATATTCAATAGTGATTTGAATATTGCATAATTAAGACTGGCAAGCAAAATCGTTCATTCTCCTTCACAAATTTTCACTTTAGAGTATAGTTTTGGAGAGTAAAAAATTTGTACAAGTAGTGAGAAAAATAAATTGCTTTTAACACTTAGCTAACATAGTAGAGTCCCAGTTGAAGCTGAGATTGTTCAAGCTATATGCTCCCTTACACCAGCTTCAACTCCAGTTGCTTTTCATTATCATAATGGTGAGTGACTGTCACTACATTGATTACTGGGCCACTTAGATCTAGTAATTTTGTCCTATTCTTCAATATATAGGGGAGGGGTGTTGCTTTTGGACATTTGTGCTTTGAGTAGGGATCTCCTGCCAAAAAAAAAAAAAGAAAAGTTAAAATTAACAATTATAAAAATAAACTCAGCTTCAGGGCACAAGCCATCTGTGCTAGTTAATTTTTTTTGTTATTGATTTCTCTTTTAATAATAATCTAAGAGTAACTCAAATAAAACATTAAAGACAACCATTCTACCTTTTGATAATAAATCAAAATCCAGCTTATTAATATTGCATAATTAAGACTGACAAGCAAAATTGTTCATTCTCCTTCACAAATTTTCAATTTTGAGTATAGTTTTGGAGATTAAAAAATTTGGAGAAGTAGTGAGAAAAACACTGTGTATAGCTTTTACACTTAGCTAACATAGTAGAGTCTTAGTTGAAGCTGAGATTTCTCAAGCTTTACGCTCCTTTACACCCTTCAACTCCAGTTGCCTTTCATCATCATAATTGTGAGTGACTGTCACTGAAATGATTACTGGGCCACTAAGATCTAGTAATTTTGTCCTATTCTTAAATACATAGGGGAGGGGTGTTCTTTTGCACATTTGTGCTTTGAGTAGGGATCTTGTGCCAAAAAAAAGAAAAACATCACGTGGTGTCCCATAAATGGTTTCATTTTATTACATCCATTTATATTTAATAATGAAACATTTCAGAGTAGGCTGAATTATGTTAAATTTTTTGTAGGAATTTGTAACCTGTGATGCAAACATAACATGATTTTCCCCTAGTACGCATCAGAAAAACTGTGGGGTAATCTGTCTTTTTTCTTTTTTTAATTGTTTGACTTTTTAATTGTTCATTTTTTCTCACCACATATGTACATCCAACTATCATTTCTAAAATACAACATTAAAGGAAAAATTTAAACAGTTTCATTTTGTGCTTTAAGCCTTTTTTCAAATGGAATGGTTCCCCATATTGTAAAGATGCAAGTAGATATGGAAATGAAATGCTTTGTGTGCTAAAGAACAAGCCAAGAAATATAAATGGTAAGCAGTTAGAGGAAAAACAAAAAAATAGGAATGAAAAAGTAAAAAAGGGGGAAGAAAACAATGATACAATAAGAAATAAAGGGATAATAGAAAGAAGGGAGAAAGTGGATAAGCAAAAAAGTGAGCCTTTATAGACATTGAAAGGGGGGAATGGCTCAACCAAGGTATCAAGAAGAATCACAACCAGGACTTGAACAGGGACAAAAAAAACAACAAGACATCTAGTTCACTCATTTTTTCTCCTGTGCAATATTTTATAAATATTCTATAAAAATTTAAAAAACCTGAAAACTTCTTTAAGGAGTTTAATGTTTTTGGCTCAGGCCATTCCAAAACTTTTTGAACCTTTTTTGAACCTTTTTATCATCCATGACTAAACCATCTGTGGACAATGTTAAACCCAAGAAGTCAATAGATCTTAGGTTGAATTCACATTTAGTGTGCTTGGCATAGAGAACTTGTTCTTGAAGGCAAATGAGAACCATTTTGACATGTTGAATATTTTCCTTAAGGGTCTTCAAGAAGATTAGAATGTTGTCTAGATATAAATGAACAAAATGTTTGACAATATCTTGGAAGATATCATTTACAAAAGTTTGAAAAGTTGATGGTGCATTACTTAATCCAAAAGGCATAACCAAATATTTAAAATCACCAAATCCGGTACACAATTAAGTTAAAGGTTCATGACCTTCTGCAATGCATATAAGATTGTAAGCACCTCTGAGAGCAATTTTAGAGAAGAATTTAGCACCATTAAACAAAGTAAGAAGTAATAAAATAGGAGGAACTGAATAAGCATTCTTCTTAGTCACTGAGTTTAGTTTTCTATAATCAACATATAAACTAAGAATTTTATCCTTTTTCTTAACAAAAAGAACTGGAGAGCCTGTTGGAGATTTACTGGCTTGAATGAAACCTTTTGCTACATTCTCTACATTTTAGTCTTGAAGAACTTAAGATTTGTCCTTCAACAAAGATTAGACAGGAAGTTCTAATGCTACTGGGCCTAATAACTCTATTTGATGAATGTAGGGTCAATGAGGTGGTAATTTGTTGGCCTTATGTATTAAAAAACATCTAGGAAGTCATGTTAAACTATGGCTAGACTTGATTTAATGGCCTCAATATTTTTTGGTTGTCCTCTTCATCTTCACAAAAGTCTTTTGAAAGTAGACCTGAATTCAGAGAGCAAAAATAGGTTTCTTCAAAGCTATTGATATCCTCTTTGAGTGAAGTAGTTAAACTATAATTTTTAGCCAAGTGGTTATTTAAAGAAAGATCATATGCTTGCAATACATCTGGAAGAGAGGAGTCCTCTAGCAGGACTTGGTAAGATGGTTTGTTTAATTCCCTATTGAAATGCATTGAAATATTCAGAAATATACTTACAACAAGGGGTGATAAATGCCTGTGACCAATCAATTTTGGGATTACAATGCTGTAAAAATTTGTGGCCAAGAATGGTATCATACATCCTTTGGGGATCCAAGAATGTTAATTCCTACTTGAAGGAGAGAAAATCCAGGAAATTAAAAACCCATGAAGCTTTCTTACCAACACAATACCTAAGTTCTTCTAATTTTACCAGATAAATTTGAATTCAGCCAATATCACCAATTTCAGCTTAATTTTTTTGGCAAAAGATAAACTGATAAATGAAATTGAAGCTCCAGAGTCAATTAGACAGCTGAAGGGAATATCTTCTTTAAAAAGAACTAGTCTCAAATGGTTTAGGGCAAATACAGTACTTAGGACATGGAAGTTCTATGCATTGGGAGAGATAAAATAGTTTGCTTTGAACACAAGTAATTTATTCACTATTTTTTTTGCTTGGAACCATTACCTTCTATATTCTTTAATTTAGCACATTATTGCCATTAGTGTTTACCCCCACAATACTTAGGCAACCCATTATCTGCTCTTCTTTTCTTCTCAGCTCTCTTTAACTCCCCTTTTGGGTCCAATACCTTACTGATACTTCCAGGGGTTGAAATTTTGGATTGAGCCTGGTCTTTACCTTTTAGACTGTTTTTGGAATGAGTCAATGATGATTCAAAGAAGGTCATGATTTAATATTTGAACCATGAGATTTATGAGTATCATGTATTTGCTCCAGACAGCCCTGATGAAAGCCATTAAGTTCCAAGGTCTTATCCATTAAATCTTTTAAAATTACCACTTTTTTATCATGAAGATTCAATTGATCCATAATCCTTGAAGGGAGTCCCTTTTTGGAATAATACTCTAAAGCTTAATCATTCCAAACTACTTGAGTTTGTAGAAACCTAAAATTTGAGATGTATTCAGAAGCTTTCCCATTATTTTTAATGCAAAGGAAATTAAGTTCAATTTCAAAATTATTGGTTTCATTAGGATCACCAAACAAGGTAAAGAGTTGATCTTCAAATTTCTCCCAATTATTAATAAGCAAATGGGTTTACATCAAAGAAAGAATTGGAAAATATGGTTTGAACCATCTTGATTCCTTTCCAGATAAGAATGAAAAGGTATAAATAACCTTGGAGCAATCTGTATTAAAGGATTGAGGGCTGTTATGGAACAATAATTTGCAAGTTTTCAAAAAAGTTTGAAATCTTTCAGGGTTTTCTCCATCAGATTTATCCAGAGATTTCATTGAAGAAGTTTTGAATTTAGAGCCCTCAGAAGGAGCAGGATTTAAAATTGATTTAATAATAGTTTCATAAATTCTTCTAATGAAGTAGTTGGGCTAGGATTAGAAGTTTGGCCTGAAGGGTTAGTAGCCAGGGCTGATGGTGCCTGGTGCATAGTTTCCTTTCCTTTTTCTTCACTAGATTCTTCAAAATACTGAGGGATATACTCCACATATTTTAATGAATGTTCCCATTCCCTTAGTTTGAGAGGTTCAAGAGAGTGAGTTCAGGAAATAGGTCATTATACCTGTGGCCTATCTCTTGAGTAAGCTCTAGTAGTAGCACCCATATGAGGAGTGCATTGAGCAGGTGACATTTAGACCTAGAACCTGAAAATAAATAGTAGTGAAAAAACAAAAATGAGAACTATGGAGAATTAAATTATACTATCACTGGACAGCATATGCAGAAGGTTGAGGGTGTTCCTAAGTTAGTGAGATGTACAAGGAATTTATTTGAATATATGTCAAAGAGAAAATAATCCTGCTTTAAGATAGGTTTGAGGTGAATACTATTGTAAATTTAAAGTGACACAAATTATTCAGGCTAATCTCACAAAAGGTTGGAACTTAAAAATCAAAGGATGATTCAGGAGTTTCAAATTGAATAAAAATGGATAATTAAGAAAGGTAAGAAACAATAATAGTCTTATATAATTTCAAGTACTAACACAAAGATATTATAATATAATTCTAAGGAATGTCAAACCAATCCACCCAATTATATAGATAACTCCCCCTCACATTGAACTCTTTAATAAATTTTCAAACATTTATCACTGAACCTCCAGCATAACTCACAGATCCTTTAACCATACTTCTATTCCTACTCACAGTCCCTTAATTACCCTCAGATACGCTGTGGTACGCGCCTCGCAGGAAGCGTGATTTTAGACCAATCAGCGCGCGTAGTCCAGGAATAACAAAGGGGAGTTAGCGCAGAAGGAAATGTTAAAATATAATATGTATTTGTGTGTTTCAAGGAACAAAGGAAATGGAAGCGCGGAAAAAGATTAAGGGTCTGTGCGCTCGGATTTTGCAGCAAGATGTGCCGCACAATAGGGAATTGTGTATTATTAACTTAGGACTATTACACGCTAAACAATATGGATTTGGGCTTTCTAAAAAGTATGTGTTACGCATTAAGAAGAAAGTCATGGATTAAGGACGACTCAAGTACATGGTATGCTGTACCGCAGCCAGTTGGGAAACTTACTGAGACAAGTAATGAAGAAGGCTAACTAGTTAAGCGAGCTGTCAGAACTATGAACCTAGTATTAAAGCAAATAGAGTGGGGACTCAATCGTTAAACTACCCAAGAGGTAAGGCAACTAGAAGCAGCTTTAGGGTAAGTAAAACCAGGAACTAGCGCTGAAACAAAACAAGGCATAGTTAAAAGCGCATATGTGGAGAATCAGTGAAACAAGTTAATACTAGTGTTAGTAATTATAGGGTCTGATTTAGGCACTGTAGTTGTTGCAAGCAGTGTAAGTAGCATACCAATAAATTAGTTATTGTTTTACTAATGTGGCGCTAGAGTTAGCGCTGGAGATCCATTAGGGAACAGTGTCTTAAGCGCTGGAAGAATATAAAAGGAGGACTATTAGGTAGGGACAAAGGGAGAGGACTGGTTGATCTATCTATTTAAGTTAATAAAATAAGAAAAATCGCATTAGTTGTCATTTTAAAAAGCAGATCATAGAAAAATCAATATAGAGATATACGTGTAGCTATAGTCATAGTACCCAGTATAAGATATTAGATCTTTTTGTGATTAATTGTTTGAGAGAATATTAAAAGGTATTTTCTGAGTCTTTTAGAGTTTGTGCGTCTTTGTGTGTATTTCATATAGTATAGTGAAAGAGTGCAACATAGAGAGAATATATAGATTCAGTGGGATTAACTATTATTAGAGATATTTTATTACTATAATAAGGCATATTCAAAGAGAGCACTTCAAGAGGGAGTAGCTGTGGATAATAGCGCTTGTTAAGAATAGAAATATCCAGATAGTAATACTTGTTTTTTCCTTATCTTTAACTCATCTCAACTTATAAACTTTCTAGTCAAATATTAGTGTTACACATTATTACACTGTCTTTAAAAATAAGAGTGGCAGGTGCTTCTTTTTATAAATTAAAAAGGAGAACCAACCCATCTCGCATTTTTTCTACTGCTTAGTACTTTAGAACAGTCTACAACGCAATAACCCACATTTAGAATATACCATCAACCATAGCACTGATACACTATGAATTTGCTTAATATTGAAAAGTATCAGCATATGATTGACTAATTTAGATTTAAGGTTTGTATAGTGCAGTTTCTGGCACAGTTGAATCAAGGCACACAAAGGGAAATGAGTTTGCTATATACATGTTGCTTCTAAAATTTGTGTATGGATTTTTGTACTGGATTATGGACTTAAAAGTTAACTTTTACTTCAAGTGTAACGTGGCACCTGACACTTCCAAAAAAAAACCTAAACACACGATTTTGTAAAGGTGTTTGAGAGAAGAAATGTACAAGGTTTTCAGGTTTTTCTGTACTCCAAATTAACTTAAATTTTATCAAGGCCTAGCCATCATTTACACCTGGAATAATGTCTCATATATATTGAGAGGTTTAAAGACCTTAATTATCCTTTGAATTAACCCCTGAAAGTGAACTAAAATGAAACTAATTCTGAACTTTGAAAATTATGAGGCATTAAAATAAGGGTGGAAACAGATCAAGACAGCTAAATTTATTTATGTTTATTATTATGTGTGGAAAGGAGAGGTTTCAGAGTTAGTAGATTCTGAATCTATTTGGTCCTGTTTTTAATAGCCATACAGGGAGATCTTCAATTTTTAAGACAAAATTTAAAAAATTTCACAAGTTTTTGGACAGGGAAAAAAGTTGAGCTTCAGATATTTTGACAGCCTCTGCTCATGATATAGCTTTGGAATAGAAGTAAATTCATACCCATAAAAATTGAGACAAGAATGAAGCTTTTTGGAATTTATTTTAAGCCCAAAATTTGAGCTGCAGTATTTTTTGACAGAATAAGTTCAATTTATGACAATTAGGTTGACTTCAAGCTCAACACAGATGATGCGGAGTGGTGAAGCAATAAAGAAATCAATGTGATTTCCACAGAATTAATTATCAGTTTCAAAAAAACTGCTGCTTAAATTTTTGGCTATTAATAAATTTTTCAAAAAACTTAATTTTTGTGTCAATTTTTGCAGGTTTAATGCACAGCTAAATTTAAAAAGGTTTGTGCAGATTTTCAAAATTTAGCTCATTATAACCAGCATTTTTTGTGGATGACAGGTTGTAAAAGTGAAAATATTAGAAAAAATGATGGGTAAAGCTGTTCTTGGAAAGGTTCTCCCCAAAACACAAAAATTCTCACATTTTTTTAGACATAAAAGTAGAAATTTGACAGAAAATTTACCCTACTTGAAACAAAAACATTCCAAGTTTGCTTTCATACTTTTGTCTTTCTGTCAAAATATTGTAAAAAATCTTCATATTGACAAAAATCTTTTCAAGAACAGCTGTAAGTGGCACAAAATTTTTTTTGAAGCTTAAAAAATCTGTTTTGATTTAGCTGTATATAAAAAAAATTTGAATATTACTCACAGAAAGGCTTTCACAGGCTGGAAGAAAAAATTTCAAAAATATAAAAATAAAAATAGAAGGCTAAACCAGGTCTTCCCCATAAATTTTAGATATTATTTCTCCCCTTTTTTCACTAATTCTTTTTCTTCTTTGTAGTAGTAGTTTTTTTGAGTGCAAATATTTTTGGCTTCTCAAATTACAGAGGCAAGTTAGCATATTCTAGCATTACTATTAACTTGCTTGTACCAATTACCCCTGATAATTTCTTTTTACTCTTTCTAATCACTATTCTTATTACCAAGAATGGGATGCTCAAATTTTTTGTTTGAGAATCCTAATGGAAAATAAAATTCAATGAAAAAAATGATTTACTAGAAAGTGAATTCTAATTTTTATTTAAATTATTTTTAAATTTATATATAAATCTCTTTGGAATTTTTGAGACATAAAATACAAGAATAATTTTTAGGCATTGATTGAGAAATTCAATAGAGTAATTGACATGAATCCCACCATTCTGCTCAGCAAGCTAATTCTTACTTTACCTTTAAACCTCCCCCTCCCTTCATCTCATCATTGAAAATTTTTATCAAGACCCAAACTAAACTTCTCTTCTCCCCCCTCCCTTGCTCTCAGTTCTTATAAAACTCTGAGGAAGGCACAAACCTCACCTCATATACAAAAACCTCTTGTCCCTTCCCAGAGACCTTTCTTTCTCCTTTGTGCAGTTTTTCTCTAGCCACTCACCCCTTAAACACTATCTCTTCAGATTTAACACTTCTCTCTCCTCTCTCTTCTCTTTATGTTGCCACAACTCCATTGGCAACCCTGAAAATGTATTACTCTTTTCCCCTTCCCATATGGAGGCTGACAAAACCCTTTTTGCTAAATCCAAAAGAAATAAACTCCATTGATCAACCTTTTCCCTCTCTGCCTCTCCCATAGCCAGAAAATGTCACTCAATGTCTAATTTATACTAATAGGTTGCCAAAAAATCTTCCCCTCTTTCAGTAGTTTTCATTATTCACTCTTTCATTGGCCTATTTTTCTCTTTTTTTCCCTCTCTCATTGTATTAAACTTATAATTGTTAATCTTTTCCTTCATTCCACTTGTAGAATGATATTGAAACAAATAAAATAATAAAACATTTGGTGACTCACAAAGTGGCACCACATGCAATATATATAATGAGAATCTTCACCAACATGCATCTCACTTGAATTTATTTTTTTCAGAGATATGATAAAGAGGCATGAAAAATATTAGATTTTAGGCCTTTTTAGTGCAGTAATATAAAATCCTAAACTAATCCCAATGTATAATAATATGTCCAAAGAAAAGGAGTAAGTTCTTAAAAAATTGTTACAATAAGTTCTTTAAAAATTACCAAATTTTTAAGATACACTCTATGATAAAATACAGAGGAGTATACAATAAAGTTGAGTAAAAATTTACCAAAATCACAGAATACTAAATTGTGGCATTCTAGAAAGTGAGTAAGGTAAAACACTATAATTACAAAGAATCGCAATAATGTTGCACAAGAAGGATAAGTGAAAAGAAGGTTTAGTTAGATTTTAAAACATGATAAAGAAAAGATACTGTATGAGCACTGGTCAAATTCTGTTCATATGAACAAGGAATGCAGTTCAAACAAAAAATCTTGTTGTGAAGTTTGATTCAGGTCCCCCCTTATTTTTTTCTGATGTGTCTTTCCATATCTGTCATTTTTGACACTCCCTAATAAGGAGTGTCAAAAATGGAAAATTAGGCATTTAAATATTCTATTATTTTCAAGAAAAAAAAAGGTAATGAAATTTCAATTATGAAATTTTTTTCCTCCTCAAAAACTTTCTTTTGGTGACTTAACATGTAGGAGATGCCAATTTTTTCAAGAAAAAAAATGAATTTAATTTATTTCCACATTTGCCATGTTTGAGACCCCCTGATATTGAATTGTGTTTTTATGTCCAGATCAAGTTGTAATGATTTCATATGAATAAATTAGGCAAGTAACATTAAATCTGTAGGATATAATAACAAAAGAATTATGAACCCTCAATTAAAACTTGATTATTAGAGAAAACCATGGCATATAGTTCAGTCCTGAGTTATGAAAACACCTGTAAAGACTCATGAAGACTTTGAACCAAAAAATTATCTATTTGAAATAAATCATCAGATTTGATGCCATTTTCCCAAATTTTGTTGATTCTAAAGGTAACACCCTAAAGAAATGCTGTGAAGGGTTTCTTAGACTGGATGGTGCTGCTTCTGAAGTTTTTCAATAATATTTTGTGGCTGTCACTTTGCAATATGGGGGGCGGACTTGCTAGAAAGTCCACAAACTTGGACTCAAACTCACCACAGATTGAACACACATTGAGCTATTGACAAAGAAGCCATACAATAAGGGATGAAAACCACTTAGCAGAACAGTTTTAGGTTGGTGATCAAGTAGAGTTCAGTATGAGTTCAGTCTGAGTTCCATCTGAGCTCAGCCTGAGCTCAGTTTGGGGACTGGCTAGCAATTCCACACCCTATATTTCATAGTGTATTATATCATTTTTATCTTTGCCTTGTTATATTTCTTTAATTTGATAGATTTTTAGATTTATTAAAGGGTAAGGCTATGTTGGTGGTGTGACAGTCTAAAGTTTAGTATGGCACTTAAAAATTCTTTAAATTAATTTTTGGTTGCTTGTTATGGAGACTGGAAGAGCTATTCTAATTTAAAATATTTTATTATATAGGAAATGGTTAGTTTTGTGGTGAAAAATTGGTCTAAAAATTTCATCAAGATGAAATATTTATTTTAATGTCAATAAATGTAGCATAAGCTTAAAAATGTATGGAAATAAAATTCAGGTGTCAAAAGACTCTGTGTATATTTATGAGGAATTATTACTATTTTACCTATATTGTTAATCATTTTATAAATTATTTTTGACTACTTTTGATTTTTTATATTTTACTTAGCTTTGATTATTTTTAGCTAAGTTAATAGGGTTTCACAGACTACCTAACTTTTATGAGGTGTTTCCCATATGTAACCCTATCATCTTTCATTTTTGTAGATTTTTTATTAAGGTTTTAAGGCTCTAATTGAGTCCAGAAGTCCTGAAAAACTCTGTATGAACTCCATACAAACTCTGGACAGACTCTGGAGGGGAAAAGGGGGCATGTGACTAAAATATGCATATAAAGGCTGTAGACTTGAAATTAGGAAAAAGAATTAGATAAAAATACACAACATAACAACAAATAACCACCATCAATTTAACAAAATATTTCACAATTGGTAATACCCTTATAAATATAATAATTTTATGTAACACTTCATAAATATTACACAACAACTCACAGCTATATACTTATAGAGTATCATTAGAAGGGTCTCAACTTCAGGGACTCAATTTTGACATCTGTTCAAAAAAATAAAATCTTTATAAAAACATATAAATTCAATCATTTGATTAATTTTTCACTGTACAACTTTATTGATGTATTTCTTTATCCTAACCTAAATAACACAGATTCTACATTTAGAAACTGTTAAATACAATTGTCAAAAAATCATATTATTATCAAGAATAAATTTGAGCTTAGTTGATTGTGAGAATTTATTTTAATTAAAGCAACAATTTTTTCTTCTGTTTATCCAGATCCTTTGAATTCTGCTTACAGCAAGGCAACTGTAAGAGTCCTTCTACATTGGTGGCACCCAACATGTGGCTCAAATTTTCTGGCTTTTAAACAAGACTACTTGATACTTGGACTGTCTTAGCTTTAAAGAGGCTCTCTTATGGTAACAATTTTCATGTTTTAATCTTTTACTTTAGGGATGTCTTCCGCTTCTGCATCTGATGTTGCTGGTACTGGTGTTCCTGTAATGGCATCAGTTAGGATTAAAACTTGGGATGGGCCTAAGTTTAATGGGAAGTAATTTAATGGTTCTTAAGCAGTTATGAAGATTCTTCTGCTTTTGATGGGGGTCCTCATGTGAGCATGGTAAAGCAAATAAGATTTTTTATTGTGGACAAAGAGGCAGAAAAGGAGTTTATTGCTATGGATAGATACAAAAAGTGAGATTGGACTATTTTGTCAAAAGAGAAGGTGGGTAGATGGGGTCTTAATTATTCTATGGTGGAACTGAACAATATTTTTAGTGTCTGACAGACAAAGGTAGTGTTTCTTCTTTGGTGGATTACAAGAAAATCCTTGAAAAGTTAAATAATGTGGTGGAATATCTGGTTTTGGTGGATAATATTACTCATGAAAACCAGGCCAAGAATATATTTTGGTCTGAATTTAGTAGGAATGTTAGGATGTATGTGCTAAAGGATTTTTCTATGAAAAGTTTGATGAAGACTGCTGCCAATGGGGAGGAAAACTAACTGATCTGGTGATTATCAAGGAGAATGTGGAGTCCTACTTCAATCCTATGGCTTTGGACCACTATCAAGAATCTTTTACTCAATATATCAGCAATATTAGTGATTTACTGGCTGAAAATAATGATATAATGGTGAAAGCTCAAGAGGCAAAAAAGGCTCAGATAGGACATCCAGTTTCTAAAGTTGAGGGTAAGGTGAATAATAAGATGGTGGATCAGTTGGCTGACTTAAAAAAGCAGCTCAAATTTTTTTTCAAGAGACACAGAAGGTCTACAAGGCCCCTGTTGCATCCTCTTCTTCTTCTTATTTTCAATCTAGGGGTTATGAGAGGATAAATTATTACTATAATGGCAACAATAATCAATTCTCTGGAAATAGCAATGGTAATGGTAATGGTGGAAATGGTTTTAGAAGTAGATATGGACAACCCAGGGTGTGCTCTTATTGAAATAGGAGAGGGAACAGAGCTTATAATTTTTATATTTGGATAGGGAATTGAATTCTGGTGGATTCAAATTTGATGGAAAGGTCTACAAATTTTTCTGATGGATCTTTCATCAAGCCCAATGAAGGTCAGGCTCTCTACAATTTGGTTAGGAGGAATATGATAGATGAAAAGAGGGCCAGGTTTGAGGAGTTATCTGGTGATAGTGATGAAAATTTTGGAGTTGAAAGAGTGGATGGAAACTTCATGGCAGGGGAATATGATGTGGATTCTGCTAGAAGAAAGGTTTCTGCTAAAGTAGAGAGTAGCATTAAGAACCATTTAAGGGCTAATCCAGGATAGGTGGTACTGAAAAAGGTGGAGAAGAAAAGTTATTTAAAAACAAAATTTATAGGATGAAGAAGGGTATGGCTGATATGGGGCCTCCTAAATCTGGTATGTTGGATCTTTATGGTGAGCCTATGCCTGTGGATGAAGTTTTGGATTCTGAGGAGGATGTACCTTTGACATCTCTACCCAGGCTAAGTTATAGTGGTCCCACTCCAATGGAGGGAGTGAGGAGGACCAGTGATGGATCTGGATTAGTGAAAGTAGTAGGCAATGAAGCTAGGGTTATTGACTCTGAAGAAGTTGAAAAGGTTGGTTAAGATGGCCATGTGTGACCCCAAGAGGTGTGCAGGGCTATGATTTTTAAATCAAAAGTTCAGTATGAAAGGCCAGTAGTGGCTGGTCAAGAAAATTTGATGGCTATTGTTTTGGGTAGAGTGAATTATTTTCAGATTCCTTTATCTTTAGTTGAATTGTTTATGATTAGTCCTGCCCTTGAAGAGAAGCAGAAGAAGCATTTTGAAAAGAAGACAGGTAGCAGATTGAGATGTGAATTATATGTGTGAAAATGTGGACAAGTTTGGTGAGGAGGTGGAAACTCATTTTTCTGCTCCTCTGGAATATTTAATGATGACCCTTAACGGTAAAGAGGTTAAGGCCTGGTACATTCTGAGTCTCAAATTAATCTAATTTATTTAGAGCAGGCTACAATTATTAGTCTTCCAATCAAGACTGGAACTTTTGGAAACCTTAGAGGTATTGGGAGGACTGCTACTGAGCTTATGGGAATGGAAGAGAATGTAAAGTTAGGTGTTTGTGGATCTGTTGAAAGGGTTCATTTCTATGTTGCCATAGGGGCTGTAAAATTGGTTCTTCGTGGTCCTTTTTTGATGGATTTTGAAGCCAAGATTGGATATCAATCTGGTATGGGAATCAGTTTGAAGATTTCTGGGGAATATATCAGAAGTTTACATATGTGGTTGGCACCTCCTGTAGATTAAGGTTGGGAGACTAGGACTGGGGTAACCTCAATGTGTCAGTGTTGGGTATTCACCAAGAAGGGACAAATTAAAAGGTCAGCTTCTGGTGAATTAATTTAAGATTTTCAAAATTTAATCCCCCAGTTTTTGGTTTAGGTAGGGCTGATTGCTCTAATGTTGTAATCTCTCCTCAAAAAGAGACCCCAGATTACAATCAGTCAGCTCACTTGGAGATAATTCAAGTGGATTCTCAATTATTATCTGTTGATATTTCATTCACCGCGCAATACGGGGGGCGGACTTGTTAGCAAGTCCGCAACCTTGGACTCAAATTCACCACAGATTGAACACACATTGAGCTATTGACAAAGGAACCATACAATCAGGGATGAACACCACTCAGCATAACAGTTTTTGTGGGTCTTCAAGTAGAGTTCAGTATGAGTTCAGTATGAGTTCAGTCTGAGTTCCATCTGAGTTCAGTCTGAGTTCAGGTTGGGGACTTGCTAGCAAGTCCACCCCCTATATTGCGTAGTGATTGGTTTGAAATTATGTGTATGATTTTTCTACATGTTTGTTATCTTTATCAATTTTTTCTATAAATTTTAAAAATGGTTCAAAAGAGAAGATAGGATGTATATTGTTTAGCAAAAACTGGAAGGGAAGTTTGGATTTTATGTTGGATAGTAGTGATATTTATTCTGGGGGTATATCCCCAGTCCTCCAACAATAGGATAAACTGAAATTAACTCATAAAAATCAACAAAAAAATCTTAGTATAATTAATTCACAAAAAATAAATATTTATGATAAATCTATTTCTTTCCTCCAATAAGAGGTTAAACTGCCAACTTTGTTTACTGGGAATTCTAGGGTTAAACAATATGGCTACCATGATGGAAAAATGGATGTAAAATTAGATGAAAGAAAAGGGGTAGAAAATTTTAAAAATAATAATTAAAATTATGTTTCAACTTATTTTGTTTCTGATTCTGATGATCAAGAAAATTTTAATAACAGTATATGTGATGGTGGATCTAGAAGAGATCATATTCCCCAAGTCAAGGTGGATGTGGATGCTGCAAAATATAAAAAGGCAGCTAAGAAAGTCAAACCAATTAACGAACCACTACCAGGTGAATAAATCCCACCTTTGAAGAGGCCAATTTTTTCAAGATATCATCATGAAAGTCCTTTGATCAAGAATCCCCCTAAAGTTTCTAAAACATAGAGAATCAATTTTTAGAGATTGGGTGTTGTAAATTTTGGACCTGAAGAATGGTTTTCAGGTGAAAAGAAGAATTTGTTTCTGGATTTGATGGTAAAAAGGGAGAAGGCAATTTCTTTTGTACAGGAGGAGATAGGTGTGTTGAAGCATTTGTATGGGGAGCTTTACAAGATTCCTGTTGTATGTCACAAACCATGGCAGCAAAAGCCAATTCCAATTCCTGCAGCTTTAAAGGATGATTATATTGAAGTCATTAGAGAATGAATTCAAACTGGATTATATGATCAGTCCTCATCCAGTTACTAAAGTACAGTATTCTCACCACAGGAAATATGGGGGTGAACTGCTAGCAGTTCCCTCTATTTGAAACTATCAGGAATTTATCAGGAAACTGTTGGGAAACCATCCTGAAACTGACAGAAATATGTTTTTAAATCAGATGAAAAAACATTGAAAAAATAAACTGTCACAGATTGAATCCAAAACAATCCCTCCATGAGCAGAGCTTAGGAACCACATTGAACATCAGTTAATCTCAGGTTTGGCAAAAGGTTGAACAACATCACTTAGCATACCTTAATATTCAAATATTAAACTTGAATATATGTTGTTTGTTTGATATAGATGCATATGCATTTGAATTTGCATGGTGGATACTTATTGCATGTTAAAAATTGATGTGAAATACCTATCCAAAGTGTATGCATAATGACTATGAAGAATAAATATGCATAAAAAATATGCATAAAAATATGCATAAAAAATATGCATATATGTATATGAATAAAATATATTAATATGCATATACATCTGTATAATGAATATGCATATGCATATGCATAAATATGCATTATGATTGAAAAATGCAAAAAAATGATGCTTAACGAGTATATGTTATGCATAAATAGAAATATGCAATATGAATTCATATTGCATACAAATAACACTGGCAAACCAACTTGACCAAAACTCATACTAAATTTTCATTCCGTACTAAAGGTGTGAGGGAAGGAAGAAATACAGTCTGACATTAGAAAAATGCTACATGCACTCATTTTGTGGCTGAGCAAATGATAAGTGCTGAATTATGGTTGGTGCCCATAAATTAGTATGATATCATAATTTAATTTAATTGTTTTCAATGTTGAAAAGACTTTAGGTTGTTTGGTATGGATCTAGCTGTGCCAGGGTCTAATCTAATTATTTTAACAATTTCCTAATAATTCATGGGTTTTAATAGGGGGTATCAATGTTCAGGGATCCACAATTAGGGATCAGGAATTTTTTTTCCGGGATCAGACATTATTAATTGCAGAAGATTCTTATCCACTAGCCTCGGGGCTAGTGGATAAGAAATCTACGATAATGCATTATCCCGCCTCTTATACCCCAATTTTCATTCCTAATTCCTGATCCCAAACTCATCTCATCCATGATGGATTTGCAAGAAAGTCACATGACTCATAATTGCTGATGCCATCCTTAAGTCTTTCCTCACTCTATGCTACTTAATTTTGGTGGCAAACACTTAAGTTTTTTTTCTATCTACACACCCCAACTGCACATTTGGCGGTGAATTCCCACTTCCCTCATCACATAACCCTTCCACCGGCAACAATGAAACACCTCTCTACTAGGAAGCTACTTCACTCAACAATGAATGCTATTACTTTTCTTTTAGTTCTTTACTATAAATCTGACTCTGATTTGGAAGATGCTTTAGCTTATATGTGTTTTCTTTCCAAAAAGTGTTACATCATCACCAGGGGGCCAAATCTTTATCATGATCCCTGATATGATCTGGCATCCATTCTCAACATTCTTCATTTAAACTTCACCCAAATTTTTAGAACTTCTCACAATTCTTTCTTAAAACTTTATCAACTTATCTCTGATCATCCTATCTTTCATAACAATTCCCATAACAAACAGTGTAATCCTGCCATCCAACTTGCTGTTGCACTATGTCACTTTGGCTCAAATGGAAATGGTGCTGCCGTAAGACGTTTGGATAATCTCTTTAACATAGGATATGGTACCGTGATATTATACACCAAGCGCTGTATGATTGCTATCCTTTCCCTCAAGTCTCAAACACTTGCTTGGCCAACTCTAGAACAGCGACTTAAATCCTCTCAAGTAATGCAAGCTGAAGGTTTCCCTGGCTGTGTAGGATTTGTTGATGGCACAACTATACCTTTGAGTAAAAAGCCTGCTCATGATGGCAACCATTATTTTGATTGCAAAAAAGGTTTCTTCAAAATCTTCTCCAATTTCTCATCCTTCATAAACTAACTTTTTATCTTCTTTCTAGATACTCTATTGCCATTCAACTTGTATTCAATGTCCATAAAAAATTTATTGCTTTTCATAGTGGCTGCCCTGGCTCATGTCATGACTCTTCCGTCTTCCAAAGAATGAGGATTTCTCAAACCCCTGACTCATACTTTGATGAATTTTAGTACCTCCTTGCAGACTCAGCATATGCAAGTGGGAAGTACATTATACCTGCTTTCCGTGGTGCGACCTTAGAAAATGACCCCAAAACTAAATTTAATTATCACCTTGCCCAATTAAGAGTACGAATTGAACATGCTATAGGTATTTTAAAAGGACAATTTTCTAGTCTTCGGGAGCTCAAAATCCAATTTCAAAAAAAATTGGGGATCAAAACTGCAAATCATTGGATCATGACTTGCATTATACTCCACAATATCCTAGCTGATTTAAAGGATGAGTGGAATCATCTTTATGAAGAAGAGGATCCTGAACCAGCACCAGCTCTTTCCTCCCTTGAATCACAAAACATTCATTCAACTGGCATACACTCTATCATTATGCCTATTACTCTCCATAATTTGTCTTCACCACCCTTTTAAATTATTTTTTTTACTCTCCAAATGTCCTCATTGTGTACTTCATTCACTTGGTTTGGTATTTTGGTTTGTTGCATATTCATTTTTTTTTGGAATTTATGGTGAAGATCTTTTTTTTGGATGGCTCATTGGTTTTCTTTCACCAGCTCAACATGAAATCGCATATTTTCTGAAATTGCATATTTTGTCAGTGATTTTTTTTTTCATTCATCCCTCATATCCTTTTCCTATTCTCCTCCAAAATCCGTCGTACAATTTGGTTTCATTCATTTTGTCATTTCATCTCTCCAGGTAAGTCATTTTATTCTTTTTTTTGATTTTTTGATTACTAATTATAATTTTTTTGTTTTTTTCTGTTTATTTTATTTTTTTTATCTAAATTTTTTTTGTAAGTGGTTATTTTGGATTTCAATGGTATAATTAACCTTTTTTTTCTCTCCCTCTTTACTTTCTTTTTTAGCTCCATCACCCTACTCTTCATCCCTCCTTGGCATGGTCATTATCCCCCCTTTCCCTTATTTCACTTTTTTTTGGCTCCATTTCATTTAAACACATACATTGCACATTCTTTATGCATTTCACTTACTTCATATTCAATTTCCCCACAATTCCAGCATCAATCTTTCTCACTCTATTTTTCCTACTTTTCAATCAAGGTAAGTTTCATCTCCTTTTTTTCATGCCTATATGATATCTCATTCCTTTTATGAAAAGTTCATACTTAAATATATGTATGACTCTTATCTGGATAACAGTGAACTTATAAAACTCCTTTTGATCTCATCTTCATTACCACTTTTCAAGTTTTTGTAAAATTTTGAAAATAAGACTTGGAATTAGGGTTAGGTTTATTCAAATCTAATGTTTTTTTTACTGAATATTCTCCTGAAGGCTACCTTTCATTTCCTACAAACAGATTTGAATTTGATTCAGTTGTTGCTGAGATATTGACCATTAAAGTTGAGCCTTTTTTTCCCAATTTAATATTTTATTTCATTTTTTATGTAAAAAATTAGGGTTAGGTTTATTTAAATCACATGTCCTTTAGCTGAAGATTCTACTAAAGCATATATTTCATTTCCCACAAACAGGTTTGAATTAGGTCCAGTCGTTAATGAGAGTTTGACCTTTGAAGTTGAGTCATTTTTCCAAATTTCACTTGTCTTATTTCACATTTTTATATTGCATATTTAGAGGATAAGGATTCTGAAACTCTTATATGATTATTATCTAGGCATTTCAATTATATAGGCATATATTCATTTCTCAAGAATATCACTAAAGCTCAAAAAGATGAAGATTTTTGCTTATGGGACACTCTGCCTTCCTTTAACTCTTTTCTTGCTCTTCGACTCAAAAAGCACTGTAATAAAGCATTTGAAAAAAAATGAACTTTCAACCAAAGTTGGAATACTAAATTGGTGTGACTCCAAATGGGAAGATATCAGCCATGAATATCTTTTATTTTCTAATGTTATTATCACTCATTCTGGATTTCACAATAGGATTTATATCGATAGGAATGATGCCAATTTTCATAATTTTGGTATATTCTCATATATCAATCCTATAACTGGCCAACCAATACTATCTCCAGCTAAAATCAAAGGACATGGTTTATATTTTCCAGACTACAGGTGAATCATTGATTTTGGTTTGGGAAATGGTATCATCAAAACTATTTGGAATTCTTCTAAGGATAATCATCAAACGACCAAAGCTCCTCCTGGTTTGGAATCCTGTCAAGATTTAACACATTTTGGTTGCTCATTTCAAATCAGTCATAAGTTGATTCAAAGAATCAACAAGGTAAAGAAAGAAGGTAAAGTTATTTGATTTAAAAAAACTTTATCTAGATCCAAAAAGTATGGGGATTAGAGTTGTCATCAAAAAATTTATATTTTTTCATAAATTTTAAATAAATTTTTTTTATATATCAATTTTCTCAACTAATGTGATGAGCCAACTACCTTTGGTTGTATAACAGTTAATCATGATAAAATTTATTTGTTTCATGGGGTTCCTCTTGCCTATACCTGTGGAAAGTCCCAAAATTTTGTTTCTAGACTTGGTCTGCATTTTGGCTTGAGGAATTGTCATTACTTTAAACTAGGGAAATTGATATATATTAGATATTTATTTAATAATTTATGTAATAGTATTAAATTTAGATGACTTCCACCCCTTACTTCAAGAAAATGCAGGGGGGGTATTGCCAAATTTTCAAATCTGACATGTGAAATTGATGACTTAGAAAAATTTTGGTGATACCCACCCCTTGCTTCAATAAAATGCAGGGGAGAGTATTGCCAATTTTTTAAAACAGATATAGAGTTTTTTTGACTTGTAAATATTTTGGTGAAAATTTTTTGGTGATACCCGTCCCTTACTTCAATAAAATCCATGGGGGGTTTTGCCAAAATTTCTTATAAGACTTTTGAAATTCTTGACATGTAAGAATTTTTGGGATACCGGTAAAATGCAGGGGGTAGTAAAGCCAAAGTTTCATATAAGACTTTCAAGATTCATGACATGAAAGAATTTTTGTGATACCCACCCCTTACTTCAAAAAAATCCAGGGGTGGGGGATCTTCAAATTTTCAAAGGATACATGAAAATTTTTTAAAAAAAAGAATATTTAATATTAAAATACAAAAATTCAAGTAATGATAGATAGAGTAATGAAATAAAGGAAATTATTGGAAATTTTATATACAAATAAATATGAACAGTTGAAGTGTGAGAGAAATAAAACAAACTAGTCATCCAACAATTTCTTTGAATGTTCAATTTCCTCAACAGATTTATTAGCTTTAACACATTCTATCAAGAAATCTTTCTTTTTGGAATTTTCTTCATGATCAAACTTATATTTCATCTGCTCTAATAGGTTTTGATGTTCAAGTGCTTTCTCCTCTTTTTTTTATTTTTCAATACTTAGAGTTAACTCAAACTTCTTCTCCTCCAAATCTTGGGCTCAATCATCCTTCCGTAAAGAGAGCTGGTACTTCCTCTCCTCCAAATCTTGGGCCCGATCATCCTTCTGTAAAGAGAGCTCGTACTTCCTCTCTTCCAAATCTTGTAGCCTATCATCCCTCCTTAAAGAGAGCTCATATTTCTTCTTTTCAAAGCTTAGAGTCTCTTTAGCAATTTCTACTTGTTCTAGAGTGATAATAAAAATTAATATAAAGTGGAAGAAAAGTAGAGTAAATTAATAAGAGGTATGGTATCACTTACCAGCATCATGTTTCTCTAAAAATTGTTCCATAGACGAAAAAGGGGTTTGTGATGAAGTATCACTTTTTCGTCTTCTTTGTGAGTGGAAATTTAGACTACTTGAAGCCCTACGCTTCTTGTTCAAGGTCATATTTTCCTCCTCATCATTGTCACTACCTTCAGACTCAGTTGATTGAGGATCCTGGGTTTGTTCATCAGCCTTTTAAGAAATAAGAGAAAGATAAGTAAATAAAAAATAGAAAAGATAAGATAAAAGAAAAAAGAAACAGACCTGAGTTAGATTTGGTTGTGTTAAATCATCTATAGGAACTACAGAAAAGCTATCTAGATGTGTCTCATTCAAATGAGGGGAGGCTTGAGTGGAGGAAGAGGATGGGAAAAGATTTGCTTCAACATCATGTTTGGAGATAGGATCTTCACCATCCAACATGTTTACAGTATTAACATTGGCTTTCTCTCCAAAGATTGCATCCATCTCTTTAAAGTAAGGACATAAAGTTTCAAGTTTATCGTCTATGGATTTCATGCCCTTAGTTATATTGTTGTCGGTAACCCCAAAACCAGTGGAAGATGAAAGAGCCTTTTCCTTCTTTTATTTTGCTCGGTAATGCTTGAATCATTCAGACATCTGTTTAGGCAAAAGATAAATCCTTCCCCTGGTCTTATTCCGTAATTCATTTGCCATTAGAAGATAGCCATTAACTTTTTATGCGGGGTGCCGTCCTACTTTAGTGGCATACTCAGTACCAAAACAAGAATCATAGTTACATTTGGTTTTCAGCCAGTTGATAAGAATGAGATGGTCATCTTTTTTTAATTGAACGGTCATTGATTTCTTGGCTGAGCGGGGGAAAGAGGAAGTAGTGGGAATTGAAGAACAACTGGGTGATGGCTGCCTTTGAGAAGATCTAGGATGACAAGGCATGTTTTTTTAAATGAAGATGAAAAGGAGAAGAAACAAGCAGATGAGATAGCGAGATGAAAAGGAGCAGAATCAAATAGATGAAATGGGGAGAAATTCTGAGCGGATAGAATGAACAGGATGGGATTAGAATGGAAGCGCACAGCAAGGTAGAAGGCATATCCAGGGAGTAGTCCAAGATGTAGTTATGGCAGAAAGTAGGTCAAAATGTGGTTATGACAGAAGGTTGTTCAAGATGTGGTTATGAAAAATTGAGTAAAAAAATGTCGAATAAGAGGTGAAAATCGACACGTAAAGTGTCTAATAACCCAATTACTAGAAAAAATAATTGCAGAAGATAATTGGGGTATAAGGATTTTTATCCACAATTAATTTAATTTCTGATCCCTGAACATTGATACCCCCTAATACAAAGACAGGTAGTATTTTTTTATGGGATATTGGATATGATAAGGTCTTTTGTAAAAAAAACTTATATTGTTTAAAAATATTCCCTAATCAGATGTGGGATTATCACTACAAAAAATTGTAGTACTGTGGGCAATAAAATATATGCACAAGCAGTAAAGAAAGGACTGAGTGAGCCCTTTTTGTGCAGTGGGAATCATTAGAGTGGAATTGTGGATGAAAAATATAATTCATTATTACTATTTTATTTAATCAAAAAAATTTTAATATTAAAAAGAAATATTGATTCATTGGTATTTGACCTTTGTGCCTCACTCATATTTATCATTTGAATGATTTTTTGTCACCTTTATGTTATTAATATTATAAGTATAGCAAAAGCTTGTGTGCCAAATGCATACCAGGTTATGTTACACCTTTTATAATATTATTAAATAAAGGTAAAAAAATATGAAAATGATTTGTTTTACAAAAAATAAATTGATATCCAAGAGCAATATGAGGGATAAAAAGGTAAAATTAAAGGGATCAAATATGAAATATAAAATTAAAGTAAAATTCCTGGTGGGGTGAATGCCCTCCAGTGGCACTAAACTTGGACTATAATTTCTTTTTTGAAAAACAAAAAAGGTGCCAAACTGAGGTTTAACAAAACTTCAGAAGAACCATTTGGCCATATCAAACAGCTTCTAGTGCAATTATTGAAGAAAAATTCATTTTCATTTCAATAGAGAGAATTTGTCAAGGTACGCTTTTGGTCTAGAAGATTTGGTATGAAGTTTCTATGAGGATTTTAAGGATTTTAAATAAACTCTCAAAAATTTGGTACGTATTTCTTAATCTAAGTGATTTGTTACTCAAATATAAGAGGTAGGGTTTAAATATTGTTATAAGTTATTGATTAGAATTACGCTCTTGTAACTACTAATGAGATAAGATATAAAAATAAGTATTGTGTTGTAAATAGTAATAATAAAGTAAGTTGGTAAAGGAATGAATAAAAAACAACCAAAAGAGAGGCCTTATATAGGCAAAGGAGGGACAAAGCACAGCAATCAAATTCTGAAAACAGTAGTATGAGAGAGAGAGAAAAAGAATATTCCAGAAGGAGTATTTTCAAATAATAAAGTTGTTCTAAAAAGAAGGCATCAAAAAGATGTATTTACAGAGTATGTTAGAAATACATCAATTTATTTAATATTTACTGTAGAAATCAATTCTAAATAAGAAATTTGAGTTTTTGTATATATTTAATATTATTTGAATATTAAAATCTTATTTTAATTTAAAATCTATCTTTTAAGATAAATCTTTATTTCTTCCAACCTGTCAAATGAGCATGGTGTTAGAGAAAAAATATAAGGGACAATTTTATATTTAATTTTAATTATTCATTTAATTTTATCATTCTGTAATTAGTTAATTTATTATAAGTAACTTTAATGTAACTAATTTATAATTAAATAATTAAAATAATAAGGTGCGGCTTCATCCAGTAAATAATTAATTATTTCACTGGGTAAGTCTAGTAGCCTGGCTGACACTCCCTCACTCTAAAAAAAAACAATAAAAAAAATGCTATGATTTTTTCTTTTTATACTTTTTTAGTAGAGTAGGAAGATTAGATATCTCCTTCCCAGGTATCCAAGAATCATATTCAGATGATTTATTCTTGAATCTCAATAAGTATTCTGTACCTTTTTCAGCAGTGACTATTCTGTCATTTAGAATTTTTTCAATTTCTGCTGTTTCAGTGATTTCATTTGGGGCTTTCTTTGGTCTACCCCTCCTTTTTGGAAATAAATCACTATTGGATGTGTAAGGTTTCAAAAGAGATATTGGAAAAACAGGATGTTTTCTGTCATATGGAGAATACAGAATAACTTCAACTGCATTATCTCCAATCATTCTTCTGACAACAAATGGACCAAAAAATGGATCTTTCAATTTGTTATTACCTCGTAAGTTGAAGTGGATTGTAGAAATCAACATTTCATCACCCTTTTTAAAAGTGTATTCTTTATGGGATTTGTCCCATCTTTTCTTCTCATATTTAAATGATTTTTCAATACATTTTTGAGCATGATTTCTACATAGTTGTTGCATTTGAAGAAAAGATTTTACACCAGGATGTATATCCAATTTAGGTATTTTGTTATTGAGAATTCGGGCAGGAGTATTGGGAACATATCCAAGCCAGAGCTCAAAAGGCTTTCTTTGAGTAACTGAATGAACAGTGCTATTATAAGCAAATTCTAACCCAGGAAGTAAGGTAACCCAATCATGAGTGAATCTGTCATTATCTTTATACTCAAGGCCAAAGGCACAATATCTTCTTATCATGTCCTCTAAAGTCTGAATCATTCTTTCAGCTAAACCATCAGTCTGAGGGTGATGGGCAGTAGAAAGTTTCAGATCACAACCACAAACATTCATCAGAGACATCCAAAATTCAGAAGTAAATTTAGGGTCTCTGTCAGAGATTATGGCTTTAGGAAAACCAGCAGTATTAAACATATGAGACCACCATAAGAAAGCTAATTATTTAGTGGAAACATCCTTGTGGGTAGGGATAAATTTACACATTTTTGTGAATCTGTCCACAATAACCCAACAAGAGTTATAACTGTCTTTACCAGCAATAGGTAATCCTGTTACAAAATACATGTTTATTATTTTCCATGGAGCATCAGGAGGTTCAATATGTTGCATTAATCCTGCTCTTTTACCAGTTAATCTTTTTGATTTTTGGCAAGAATCACAAGATTCAACATATAATTTTGTGTCTTCAGACATATTAGCCCACCAAGCAGTGTTCTTAATTCTGATCGTTGTTTTGTCAAGATCAAAATGTCCAGCTAATATGTCATCATGACAAATTTTCAAGATGATTTCTTTCATAGAAGGAGGAATAACAATAACATTACTCAACTTTCTTCTATAATATAGATATCCTTCATCAATTGAAAATTTACCTTTTTCCAAAGCTTTTTGGTACTTTGGTGTAAGGGTTTTAATTAATGCTTGTATTGAAGCATTCTTTGGATAATTTAATATGGTGCATAACTTTTTCAAGTCAGTGTTCTTATCATATGATTCCAGAATAAGCTGTAATAGCTCTTCATCAATATCAACCACATATATCCCATTTATATGAATAATTTCGTCCTCAGGATCATACGCTGGATTAGAGTCATTATTTGGCAAAGGTAACCTAGATAACATATCCATATTTGAGTGAACAATACCAGCCCTATGAATAATTGTCATTCTCCCTCTGTACTCTTGAACAGCCAGCTGCCATCTGAACATATGGCTGTTAGGTATTTTCAAGTTTAAAAGGGATTTAACTGCACTGCAGTCAGTGACAAGTTCAAATTTCTGGTCATCTAGGTAATAATGAAGCTTTTCTAGAGCCCATACTACAGCTAAACACTCTAATTGAGTAGCACCATATTTCAATTCACTATTTCTCAAGGTTCTTGAAATATAACAAATTACTACTTCTGAAACTTTATCATTTATCACTTATTTTTGATGGAGGGCAGCACCAAGACCAATGTAACTGGAATCAGTGTACAAAACAAATGGTTGATTAAAGTCAGGTAAAGCAAGAATTGGTGCTGACATCAAACAGTGTTTCATAGTGTCAAAGGCTCATTGTCTTTCACTATTCCAGACAAAAGCAACATCCTTTCTAGTTAATTGGGTAAGGGGTAAAGCTATGACTTGGTAATTTTTAATATACTGTCTATAGTATCCACACATTCCCAAAAATTTTTGGAGCTCTCTCACTGTTGTAGGAGCCTTCACCTGTTGTATGGCTGCCACTTTGTTCTGGTCAACACATATCTGTAAGCCTGAAACAACATGACCAAGAACTTTTAAAGAATGAAACCCAAATTTACATTTCTTCAAAGCAAGTGTCATATTTATTTCATCCATTTTCTGAAATACTTTACACAGGTGTTTAAGATGGTCCTCAAATGTTTTTGAGAATATAATGATATCATCAATATAAACTATCAGCCATCCTTCAATTATCTCTTGATGGAATGTGTTATCCATTACTTTTTGGAAAACTGAAGGGGCATTTTTAGGGCCAAATGGCATCCTAATATACTTATAAATACCCATATGAGTGGCAATCATCAGAAAGTTCTGAGAATTTTTCTCAACAGGTACTTGGTTATATCCTTTATTACCATCCAAACAGCTGATATATTTAGCACCCTGTAAAGTATCATGTATAGAGCTGATTCTAGGTAAAGGGTAGATATCATCAACAGTATAAGTGTTTAGTGCTCTATAATCACCACATAACCTGGCTTTATCTTTCTCATAAGAAATTAGGACAGGTGAGATAACACAATATTTAGGTGTTTCAACTACCTTTTCAATAATATTCATTTTTAAAAGGGTAGAGATATTGTCTTCAATATCTTTTCTCTTTGTGGGAGAAGCAGGATAAGGCTTCTTCTTAAAACTAGGTGGTATATCAGTTAATGGGCAAGACAATGAAAGTTTCATGTCCTCTTTAACTAATCCCAGTTCATGTGACCCATGAGCAAAGGCCATAGGAAAAGATCTTATCAAGTTAATGATGGAATCTTTATCCTCACCAGAAAGTTGTTCTCCAAAAGAAGCATTGTCAATTTCAGACATAAGGGCATGCATTTCCTTTGTAGATCTTCCTTTATATTGAACCACAGAATTACATGTGTTCAATTCTGGTTTTACTAATTTTTTAGGGGAGGAAATCTTAAATTTTCTCTTCCCATTCATCCCCATTGTAAAATATTGGTTTGAAGGATCCAATTTTATGCCATACTTGGTTAAAATATCATTCCCTACAATAAATATCATTTTTCATGACAACAAAATCACAAATAGCTCTTACAAAACCCTGGTTATATTTAAAAAACACTGTGGCTTTGTATTTACCAATGGGGGACAAAACAGAGCCATACCCTCTCCAATTTTCAGAAATGATAGGCATAAGTTTAGATTTATAGTCTTGATCTACTGAAGCAAGTGCTCTTTCAGATACTACACTTCCTCCAGCTCCAGAATCCAGAACAACTTCAATGCTGGTTCCATTGATCAAGACTGGTGCCTTAAGAGGGGCAATAATAATTGAGCTATCCTCAATGTTCTTTATGATCTCAGCATCTTCAACTGTAGATGAATCATTATTATCAATGTCAATAGTATTTAAATAATGGATATCCTCTTCCAGAATCAAGATTTCTTGTTGAGATTCATATGAAATATTGCTGGCACAATCACTTGATGTATCATCCAGTACCACTGTGTCATCATCATGCTCCTCTGTTTTTTCTACAAGATTTACCTTCTTGTCACAAACATGGCCTTTCTGCCAAGGCTTGTTGCACTTGAAGCAAGTGTTTGTTGCATAATTCTTTGGTGCAACAGGGGCAGAAGATTTACCAACCTTTTCCAGAGGTTTCTGTTGGTAAGTGGAGGGTTTATCCAAAAGGGTCCTAGGAATGAATCTTCTGGCATCATACTTATTGTTTATAAGTATCTCATTGCAAGTATTAATGAAAGAAGAGGGTTCTTTGGAGAACTCAGTCCTAGCCACTATCAAGTCTCTCAGAGACATTGGTAATTCATTGAGGATCCTGTCCTTCCATAAATCAAACTCCATATTTGGGTCCATTGCCCTTAAGATTTTTACAAGTTTCATTAAAAACTCAATAGGTTTATCAGTAGAAGAGCTATATCTAGTTTCCTCATACTGCCTTTGTTGAGCCATTCTGAACTTGGAGCCACCAAATTGTGCTTTAATTAATTTCTTCCAATCCTCCCATGAGTAGTCATTCCCATCCAGGAGAACAGATTCATACCACATCAGGGCAACATTAGTGAACAAATAAATTAAATTGGACACAATTTCCTCATCTGGGAGTTTGAAAGAATTTTTTAAGTTATCAATTCTGCAAATAAATTGTTTCCAATCAGAGGAAGAATCACCATCAAATGTTGGGTACTGGTCAAGTTTTGGCCAATTCTTTTGATTTGAAGGAGTCTCCTTAGTACTAGCTTGTTTCTGAGTAAGAAGCAGCTGAAATTTCTCTAATTGTGCTGAAATCTCATTTTTTAATCCTTCTGTTGCAGATCCTGGTGCATCATCAGTTTTTGATGGAAACTCAGTGTTATCAACAGGTATTTCTGGAGCTATTTTTACTTTAGATGAACTAGCCACAGGTACTATTTGAGCATCCTGCACTATATTTTCCTTCACAGAAATGTCAGAATATTTTTGGTCATTTAACAGTGAGTTCAATTTTTCTTCAATGGTTGTTAGTCTTGTTTTCATTCTTGGAAGACTAGATAAACTCTCATTGATTGTTGCAAAAGATAACTGATTCTTATTTTGAAAAGATGAAAAATGGTCATTCAATCTTTTCAGATTCATTTTATCTATCTCCACCTCCTGGCAACAGGCAGATACAGTATCTTTTAGTTTAGACAAATCATTTTTTATATTTTACCATAAAGCAACTTTCTTTTCATGGGTTGCTTTGTAATGAGACAATTCATCAGAGACTCTCTGTTATTCACTTCTTAATGCTTGATAACCCTGATCAGTTAACAAACTATTATATCTCTGAGTCAATTGCATATTGTTCATTATATGATTTTGCTTGGCAATAATATCTCTCAAGTGCTCATCATTAATTCTTGCTACATCTGGAGTTTTTCTCAATAAGGAAACTGAGTAACTTTCCAGACTCTCATAGAACTCAGGGTTAAGAGTTTCATCAATCACAGCCATATCAGGATTAATCATTGAGGTAGCAATTAAAAGTAAAGGATTTGATACATGAGTGATTTGTCTACTACTCCCAGCCTCTATAGGTCTCAAAGTTTCATCCTCCCTTCCTGATTTACCTGAAGGAACAGAGTCAGCCACAAGAAAAGGCACTTGAGAATCAATAGAGGGATGTACCAGGGTTTTCTGGGTATCACCATATTGGGATTTCTTCTTCTTTTGCCTCCTTGATAAGGGTGGGGAGGAGTGGGGTTGACCTGGTTGGGCCTTGATGGACCTGCCTGAGGTAACTGATGCTGGTTTTGAGCCAGGTAGTCCCACTGAGTGTTTAGCCAGTCCCACTGCCACTTGGACACTTCCACCTTCTCTTGGGACTGGGGAGCCAATTGTTGTTGATCCCTGGGAGGAAGAGATTTCTTCTTCTCTTGGAGAAAAGTATATGTTCTTCTCACCTTTTCTTCCAAAGCATCTACCCTTACCTTTAGTCTCAAGCTTTCTGTCCTTAACTCCTTTATGTGAGTAGAAAGATTCTTTACCTGCTGAGACAATGGCATCTTTTTTATCCTGAAGCCTTTTGGAAACTCTTCTGGTGGGTTTATCATAGGCTTCTGATCCTGAGTTGTGTCCACTAGGATTTCTACTTCTTCCATCTCTACATCCTGTTTGGGGCAAGGATTTATTAGTTTGAGAAATTCTTCTTGTTAAAGGAGAGATTACTGAAGTAGGCTAATCATACACCACAGAAAAAATGGGGGGGTATTGCTAGCAATACCCCTTGCTTGAGCTCCGTTGAGCCACAAATCTATGCTTGAATTATGCACACATCATCACCATGTAGGAAATTGTTTGGCCTTACATTTAGTCAGAGATTTGTCACAAATTGAGCTCAAGATGAACCTACATTGATCACCGTTTGATCTTGTAAAATCCTAATTTGATCATCAGTTAAGCTCCCTTTGATCTCACTTTGATCTAACATAAGCTTTTGCATATCCAATATGTCAACTATTCACTTTCAAAAAGATTCGTAATGAATTTCACATGGAATATTAGAAACGAAACCAGTAATTTTGAGTAAATGTCTCATCAAAATGATTAATCTACAACAAAATACCATCAAAATTCAATCTGATTACTGAAAACTTTTGTTAAAATGACTAATAGATATTTAAATTGGAAAATAATATTCCATTTCTCAATTTCAAATTCAAAATATAAATCCTCGTTTGAAATGTGAATTTTGTAGATTCCTTGCCTTCCTATATTATGAGTAATATTTGAGGTATTTTACACCTTTGTAAATATGGTGTTGTGCTGCTAGAAATTATCTCTGTTTCAATTCAACTTTATTGAAGCTTGATTCCAGAATGATACATATTTTATAACTATTTTGAGAAAAAAGTCACTAGTAATGAATTTAGCCTTTTATCTGTCCTTTATTAAACCTCACTTAATCCTACTTAAATCCAAATTGACCCACAAAAACCTTATTTGGGATATTTTTTAGCCCAGGATGATTCAAGATTGGAGCAAAATATTATTTTAAATATCCAATATGCCTATTGATTAAATTTCTTCAAGCTTACTTTAAATTCACATTAACATTAACTTTCACAGGAAATATTAAACACAAATCTTGAAAATATAGTATTTAAAATCATAATAAATATAATATAATATGCTTACAACAAAATTTTCTTTCTGGATTAATTGAAACAAAAAATTGTTCATTTGTGAAAATAGAAAAAATACTATCCATCCTGAAATTAGAATTCATTTTTAAAAATTTAATGCCCCCTCACTTTCAAGTTTATCATGTATTTCGAAAATTATATTTTTAATAATTTTGTGAATAGTACACCTGAGATATAAACTTGGGGATATCAAAAACTAAAACATCAGCAAATTGAAATGTTTTTTATTGTTATGAATTGAAATAATGATTGAAAAACACCATTAGAGCAAGTTTGATTTTGAATAATAGGCATACTTTCTCATGTAAATTTCAATAAAAATAATTTTTATTCTTACTTAAGTTGCGGTGGATACATTTGAGCTCAAAAAGAATTAAAATTGATAAAATAAGACTTCTATAGTTCATATTCAAAAATGAAATCACCCTTCATTATCTACCTGTAAACTATTTTAAATTGAATAATTTCAAAGTCAGTATATACTGATGTTATTTTTTCTTTTAAAAAATTTATTATATAGATTAATATTCATAAACAGTTGACATAGATGTTAAATTTATATAAGTAATCTTTAATTCATAAAATGATAAAACTATCTTTTATGTAAAAAGTGATGAAGGAAAAAAATATTATTAAATTTTTGATGCACTATCAATAAAATTGAAGATAGAGCATATCAAAAGTTTAAACTTAATTTCAATTTTGATATCATCATTTTATTTTATTTTACTTGAGTAGAAAACAGATTTTAAATCTCAATATAATTTTAAATCCCATTAGTTTGTAGATTTCAACATTTGAAACTATGAAATAAATATTTATGAAAGAATTTTACAATATTTGCCCTTCTAAAAACTCATAAATCCAACTTCAAATCTTCTAACCTTCACAAGTAACCACAATGCATTCTGAAAATACTCTATATTTAAATAATTAAAGGTAAATAAAATTATGTTTTTATTCTTTATTTCAATTTTTGATAAATAATATATATATATACATATATATATATATATAATTTCTTAAAAAGTCTAAGAGGGAACTTAATAGTGGTTTTGGCATTAGATATATAGATTCAACTTTCAAAAAATTTGTTTGGAATAAATTACAAAGACAAAAAGGATATATTTTGATGAAAGAATACTGATTTAGGTTCTCTTAAAATATTATTAACCATTTTTATGGAATATTAATCCATGGTTATCATTCTTTATGATATTATCATAGAATTTTTTCCTTTTTTAATATAATGTTTTTCTATTGTGTGGTATGTAGGCTAAGATAAGTTTAAAAGATTTATTGAAGATATATATACCAGAAACAGTATAATCTGTAGATTTATAACTATAACTTATTTTCTGATGTTTTACATCATTGATAAGTAGCTCATGCATTACACAAGTAAATAATTATAGTCTCTGGAAATAATTCCTTGTGAATTTCAAATTTTTTGTTATTCTTAAAATCATTACTCAAATAAACTAAAATTTCTTCAAATATTGATTGAAAGAAGGAGTTACAAAATCTTATTTTGTAGTTATAAAAGTTTGAGTTATTTTTCATATTATCAAGTATAATGAACATTTGTAAATTTTAACTTGAAAACTAGTGATCATAGCAAAGTAATACTGGAAGAATCAGATAAAAAGGGTGGAATAAAGTCATAGCACAACAGGAAATGATACAAAATTGTTGATTTTTATCTCATAAAATTCAACTTATTTTTAACATATTTTACCACCTTTAGATAATGTTTAGTGGATTTTAACATTATTATAACAAGCAAACTTAACAATGTTTTGATTTTTTTAACAAAAATAAATATTGTTAGATCATTTTTTTAAAAAATATGACTTATTTTTATGCTTTATCTACAATAGTTAGTAGTTTTTTTTGCAGAAATTACTTGTTTTGATATTCTATTTTTGAATTTTTTAAGAGACTTCATTGCATTAAAGTTTTGTAATAATTTTTCATTAAAGCATCATATTTTAAATCTAGAGAATTGGTTTTGAAATAATATATATTTTCATGTTAATTGACTCATTATTTTTGGATTGATAAATTATGTTAAAATTGGGATTGCTTATTTCTAGTGAGTGTACATCATAGTTTGTTTTCAAATCAAAGATTAATAAATGGTGAAATTTGGTAAAATTCTAAATATCTTTTAAACCTTTTTGATTTAAATAATGTTTAATGTTATGTAATCATTCTATAAGTAGAACACAGTTAAAATCTGATAATGGTACATTGCTTTCAATTTCTAATACTAAAATTCTATTCTACTTGAAACAATGTAAACTAAAGCTTGGTATCTCATAAGAAACTCACAATTTTCAAAAATCATATTTCCAACTTTTTAAACATGATACACATTAAAATATATTTTTAGAATAATTTCCTAATTAGTTTCAAATACTAGAAAATAATGACCTCAATTTATTTTAATACTTAAACCATTCTGATGAGTGAATTTCACAATCCTCTAAGTAACATATGGTTACCATTTATACACATATGCATGATTTCTCCTTTTGTTTAATTTTAGCTGAATCTAAAAAGTAAAATCACATGTTGAATATCATCTATAGATAAACTTCTTATATTAGAAGCTAATATTTCATATGAGAAATTTGTTATTGAGTTTGGGAAACATTAATAAGTGTTGGGTATTATAATTGAGCCATTTATTCAAGTAAATAAAAAAGGATGACATTCTAAATATTTCATATATATATATATATATATATATATATATATATATATATATAATAAAAATTAATTATATAGTAGCATTTAACCATGTTTTTATACTAATGTCATATAAAAAAAGGGATTGAACTAAAACTTTCAGTAAAGAAAATAAAAATAAGATAAGTTAATATTCTTGTTTATATTCTCATATTTTTGAAATGGCTTACTTAAGGGAGAAAATTATTTGGTTTTAGAGTACAAGAATTTCTAGATAAAAATCTTCACAATATAGTTTGACCCTCTCAAAAAGAAAATTCCTCAAATTTTACTATCACATTTTATATATTTGTTAAGTAATAGAAAATGGAGTTGTGTCTTTGACAATGAAGCTTTAGAAAATGAAATAAATGATTTAAATTTATAATATAATTTTTGAAACAATAAATCATGTATTCAAAAAAAATTATATATCTTACAATCAAGATAACAGTATTAATTAAGCAACTCTAACAACTTTGGAAAGAAACAAGAAAAAAATAATTAGTAAAATGCATAAGTTATTTTTAGAATTTAAGGAAACTTAATAGCTCTACCTGTAAACTAGCCTTAAAGCAGGTTTGGATTTAACATGTGGAAATTCATACATAGTACCCTTCCATCATTAGAGCAGAATAAAATTTATGTAGTTTTATTTTTTTAATTTATAATAGTATTTTTATTTTTGGCTTTTTCATTAGTATAACTATATATTTTTTAACTTTTTTGTTTTTCATAACATAAGTTCAAAGCTGCACATCACTACTTCAAGATGAAACTCCATATAATGTAATCAATGAATGATATATTATAATGAATTTTACTAGAGACTTTTCAAAAATGGTGATTAAGAATACTTATTATAATTTTTTAAATTTTTATTATTATTCTATCTCTTGAAAGGAGATGGCCATATCTCAATTTAATTAGTTTTTCCTCAGAAAAATTTATTCTTGATCTAAATAAAATTGCATCACTATTAACTAGATGTTATTATACAATTTTAACAATTTTTTTATCTGAACATAGTTGAAAGTATGTATAAATTAAAGTGTTTCCACATAGTCTTACTATTATCCCACAATTATTTTCACATTTAGATTTCATTATAACTGTAAAATAAGTTTTTCAATAATTTTAATAATACCTTAATATTTAATAATTTAGTTACTTAGTAGATTTTTTATCCTTTTTTTATATGAGGCTTATTATATAAACACTACTTTTAGATTTTATCCATTTTGATGTCTGATAATTTAAATTTTCATTTAACTACCCAAATTATATCAAAAAAAATTCAAAAGTATATTTTTTAATGTACTCTTTTTGATAAACTTATCATTTCTTATAGGTTATTCTTCAACTATTTATTGTAATTAACTACCCACTCATTTATGGTCTGTTATTGTTGTTCATTACATACAGACAAAATAAGGATACTCTCGTATTATATTGGAGTTTTAAATTAAAAAGTAAATACTAGTGGCTGGTATTAAATATGAAGTTGTTATAACTAAGTTGAACATTAATTAATTATTAAATGGCATTTTATATTACAAATTTTATAGAATGTATATAAAAATAACACTCAAGAAATATATATAAGATATATATATAACCATTGTATATCAAAAATGAAGTACTTATCAACATGGTCTTTTTAAATTATTTTCGAATTTACTTAAAGAGACATTAATATTACCAATTCAAATTTTATATCAAATACAACAATATTATTATTTCATTTTTAATTATTTTACAAAAAATTTGAGTTTCAAAGTAATTTAATTCAGTATTTAATGAATGTTTTTGAAAAATATTTTTAAAAATAGAAATAACCCCTCACAAAAAAAAATATAATTTTTTTTACTTACAATTTGCACCATATTTCTACCCTTAAAATATTTGTATTCTTCTAACAAAAATATTTTTTAAATAAATTTAAAATTTTTTTCATTATTCAATTACAAAATGTCAAATTTATAATTTATTTTACCTTACTAAAAAATTTAGTTGAAAATTTAATTTTGTATTTCCAAAAAATAAACTTAAATGTCAAAAATTAAAAAAACAAAATTATAAATATAATTATGAGAAAGAGGTAGATTAAATTTATAATATTCATATAAAAAAAATTCATATATTTTATGGTGTTTGAATTTTAAATTTAATGTATTAAAAAATAATTATTAAATAACCAAGCCAAATGAAATTGGCTTGGATTTTTGGTATCACTAGAACTTATTTTTTTTCTTATACTCACATTTTAATTTTTAATTTTTTGTTTTTCTACATTTCTCATTTTTTTTTTTTATGATTTTTAATGTTTTTAAGACCGAAGTTGCTTTCAAACAACTTCGGTCTAACGTTTCTCTCACTTTCCCACCAGATTGCACCTGGTAGGGAAAGTCGCTTCCATTTTAGAGACCAAAGTCCCTTGCAGGGACTTTGGTTTCTCTGTGTGCATTGCACAGCCAGAAAAAAACTGGCTGTGCAATGCACTGCATGCAGCACATGCAACACGCATTGCTGCTGCAAGTAATGCGCATTGCATGCAGCAGAAATGCGCGTTGCATGCAGCAGCAATGCAGGCTGCATGCAACGCGTGTTTCTGCTGCATGCAGCGCGCATTGCACATGCTGCGCATATCTCATGCAGCTGACTTGATATCAGCTGCATGAAATATGGTAGCGATTGTGCAACGCGCGTTACTTGCAGCAGCAACGCGCGTTGCACACTGCTTTGGCCACCTTCCAGCCTAGTAAATTAGCTGGGAGGGTGGCAAACATTACAGCAAGCAATCGAAGTCGCTTTTAGCGACTTCGATTGCTTGAAAGAGACACTTCCAGCCAGGGGAAACCTGGCTGGAAGTACTAAATTGCAATGTAAGGGACCCAAGCCAATTTCAAAGGCTTGGGTCATAAATTAAGGTTTCTAAAAAGCAGCCAGTATAAATCTGGCTGCAATAAAAAGTAAATTTTTTAAATAAAATACATAAAAAAATGAAAATTTGTTCAAATAAAATATACAACACTCTTTAGCCAGTAAGAAACAGCCTTCCATTGTTACACATAGAAACAAAATCAAATGTTTCTTTCATCAACATTGGCCATCTTTCAATATTTTGAACCAAGTAAGATCAGGAAAAAGGTCACGGCAAAAAAATTGCATAATTAAAAGTCTCCCAATTTAATATGGTGCGGAGGTTCATATTTTAGAAGTAGGTGGTGCACATTATAGTTTCCTTTAAAAAATTCAAAAATGAATTAATTTTGGCGCAATGTAAATTTAAATGTGATGAGTGTATGTTTTTTAGCTACGTGAAACATGGTAGCTAGAATTATGTGGCATCAATTTTTTTTAGATGTGAAATTCAGTGTTCCACAAATGTGCATCTGTACAACATGCAGCCAAGTAAATTCTAGCTGGAATTAGTATATGCATAGGAAAAAATGATCATTCTGTGTACAGTGCCTTGGCAACATCATTCTTAGAATTTAGATGAAGTTTATCATATGACTTGGAGAGCTGCATTTTTTTGAAAATGTGATCAGTGAAAATTCATGATATATACATCTTTTTGCCACCCAATTTATTTTTCCTTTCTCTTTCTCACTTACCTTTTTCAAAAATTATCAATCATATTTTTGCTTTATCATTTTGAATTATTGGTACTATTTTCTTGACCTTATCTGATTACCGGTAAGCAAATTTTTCTTGCTATTGCATTTCATATCATTTTGGTTTGTTACACTTTTTTACAGTTTTGACAAGTTAATCTAATGATTCTAATTCTGAATTTATTTTTATGGTATCTTTTACTGTACCATTTAGATTCATTATAAAATAATTCTTTTTCAGTTAACTTAAAGTTTTTTTATTTGTTTGTCAATTTACTTTTCTTTATTCCTTATCAAAAATGTTCCATTTATTTATCTAACCATTTATTTTTTAAAACAGTGATTATAAAATAAACTTTATAATTAATTTTGATCAATCAGCTACAAATGGAAGAAGATTTTATAGACATGTAAGTTCATGTTTTGCTTATCATTTTTCTATATTTCTTTAATACTTTCTCAACCATTATATTATTAATATGAAAAGTAAAACATCATCTCGTACTTGCTGAAAGCATACAGGATAATGTTTTGCTTTTCATAATAACAATTAGATTGTTTGTACTTTACCTTTAATTTATTGATTTTTAAGTTGTTTCAAAGTCTCGTACTTGCTGAAAGCATACAGGACAATGCTACAATTTAAAAATTAATAATTTATTGAAGTATAACTTTCTAAGTCAATATATTGATCAGAGCAAGATTTTTCATTTTATATATGTGGATATCATAATTCCATAAATTTTTTAATATTACTAGTGTATTGGAGTTATACTTTCATTATATTATTAATATTAAGTGTATAGCCAAATCTCGTACTTGCTGAATGCATACAGGATAAAGCTATACTCTTTATATGTATAATTTAATAAAGTATACCTTTGAAACGCTTTCTTAATATTTGAAATAAAGAAAAAGTATATAAATTTACTAATATGTAGATATGCTAACTTTTGTATTTCTAATATTGAAGATATGATAAAGTTAAAGGTATCATTGACTGATAATTGAAATTATGTTACTATTTTCTAATTTTTGATTTTTTTCTATTTTAAATCAAAATTGAATTCTCTTAGGATTGAACCATCAATGAGTAACGATTTGAAAAAAAAAAAACGGCCAGGGAAGAACTCTAACAATAGGTGGGCGAAAGACATTGCTACTGGAATGAAACTTGTAAACGCTCTTGGAATGGATACAAACGTGAAGAAGCCACATTTCTATGCACGATCTTATGCAAATAATATGACAGATTGCAATAATTATTACAATTTTTTTCCTGGATGTAGTATTTATAAACCAAAAGGTGTCTTAATACCTAATGTTCTTGTGCAGACTTTTGAAATTCATGAGCTCAAAGAACTAGATATGTTAGAAGCTACGGTGCGATGCATTAAGGATCTTTCTTACTGCGAACATGAAATTAAAAATAATGGTTATCATCAAAGAGCTGGTGGTTTTGGAAAAATGTTTGGTGGTGGCTTTATTTTAGATAGAAAGAAATCTTTACATATTCGTAAGTATCACTTTTTTTAATTTAAATACTGAATTTTTGAATGCTTTTCCTTGCAGATGAATACACTGATAATATTGTAAAAACGGATGAATATAAAAAACGAATGAAGAGGATTGCAATGTACTTTGAATATTTTTTTAAAAAAATATCATATGTAAAGTACAATGAGGCAACTAATCTTTGCGCAAAACTTGGTATTCCTGGATTTTCAAAAGTTTCTAGTGAAGAAGAGGGTGTACCGTTTGCTAGTAATTTAACTTGGACATCTGGAGGGAATGGTAATGGGTTCTCTAATGAGGTTCATCTCGATAAGGATGCAAGTGAGTATACTTTAGGAATATTTTTTCCTAAAGATACAGAAAAAAACACCATTCATATGAAGTATGATAAGACCCAACCATGACAAATAGGTGGAGAACTTATGTTTCCCAAAATTCGAAGTAAAATCAACTTTGAAGCAACTAATGGAATAACAGTGACATTATGGCCTGCCAATCAACTAAGGCATTTTACCTCAAGATGTCATGAAATTCCTGGCTTCACTAGGATAGGTTCTTCTATTCAAATCAGCACTAGACTTTTTCATGCTATAGAAAAGCTTAATGTTTTTGATATTGATATTTCAGAATACTTAGAAATTAAAAAAGGAAAATTTAGGTTAGAATATTTGATTAGTGCTTTGAGAGTTTTTTTGAAAAGAGATGACTTAATAGAGGAAGAAATAGAATCAGCAAAGTATTATTTATCTAATGTTAAGACAAATCTAAAAAATCTAGATATATAAATATTAAAAATTTATATTATATATACACAACTTAATGCAAATCTAAACATTATAAATACTGGGAGTAGCTGTAACATTTTAAGTTTTGATAATTATAGTATTATCTATTTTTTTATTTGTGAAATAAAATAATTTTTTTTCATAATATTATAAGAAAATTTGATTTACTTTTGAGGAAATATATAAGTTGTGAAATCTTTAAATGTCATTTTTATTAAATTGGTAGCAAAGGTTCTAAAATAAAAAAAACTATAATAAAGAATTTGAAATATATTAGCCATAAAAATGTGCTTTTAATGCTACCAAATTAACTGTATAGTATTTTAGGTCAAACAGGCTTATTAATAAAAAAGGTAATAATAAAGAGTTGAAGAAAGAATTTTGAATCAATAATAGATTAAATTGTATTTTTTTAAGAATGTACTCATTTAATTATTTAAATTGTTCTACTTCTGATTAAAAATGTTACAATCAACGAAAATATTTGTAATAATTAATAGATTATATAATATTAAAGGTAAAGTAACAAAACTAGAGCAGTTATCATATTTTTATATAAACAATAAAATATTTAAGAATTTAATACAAGTATTTGAAATAATATAAGTGGATTTTAAAATCTTTGTTATTGCTGGACTTACAATAATTTTTTTTAATAATTAATTTAGAAAATCATGTCAAAGGTTACTTAATAAATTTCAAAGATGGTCACATTTTTGACATATTTGAAGGAAAATAACCTGAATTATACAAGATATATCATATAGACAGAACTTTATCTATTTACATGTTGGAATATTAATTTATTGAAAGGCTATGTTTAGAAAAAAAAGGTGATACTGGCTGAATGGAGCTCCAGTGATTAAGAAAATCTGCAGAAATAGCCCTAGCAATTCCCGGAGGACTTGGGGTATCAAATTTTAAAGGAAATGGATCACACTTGCCTATAAAAGGTTTTATTAATGTTAAAATATAGTTATTTAAATTTTTCCAAATTATTTCTTCCATCAAATGATTTTTTTTTTCATGTAAATTAAGAAACTTAACTTCTGATATTACCTCCAAGCAATCAGCTGCTGAAGCCAATCTATGATCTTGAGAGCTCAGAAATAAACCACGGACACCATCAATTATATAGAATGTGAAAGATTGATATCGGTGGTGGGAGTATTCAGAATTTATTTTGTTTAGTGCAGCCTTTTGTTTCTCTCTCATTATAGTCAGTTCAGTATTTTCGTTTTTCTCACTTGATTGTTGAGCTTCACTAGTCTTGCCACTTGATATTGTTGCAGCACAATATTTTGATTTAAGAATGATAATTGACATAATTATATCAATGATAATATTGCTGATTTGAAGAAGAGTTGACATTGATATATCACGGGTTTGAAGTGCAGTGGGACCAACTTCTAAGCCATCAGAAATCGGACTCTTCAGATTTGAAAGGTGAGCTAGAAGCTGAAGACCACGTTCAATTGGACAATCTGAGTTAATGTTTTGATGTGATGGAAGCTGGCTGAATTCATGTGCGGTCAGATAAAGTGAAGATGATATAAGAGATACCCATGAAGAACAGCAGTGGTCACTTGGGATCATTAATCTCATGAGCATTCGGATAAGATTGGATTCAGGGTGATCCGTTTTCTTTGTTGAGGAAAGAATTTCAGTATTTAAACCATCAGGATCACATAAATCTTCCATTTTTTTGAAATCAATATTATCGAGTACCCATAGCTGTGAGCTATCAATCTCTAAAAAAATATTTGCTACAAAAGGAAAAAAAAAATAAGTAAAAGAACAAAAGTCAAGACTAAAAATTATGGTAACTTACATAACTCAGTAAGTTTTGAAAGCCAATCTTCTCCACAAGATTTTTCCCAATGAAAAGTAAACATTGGAATATTTGACATGGGTTCTTGGGAAGAAGTAGAAGAGCGTAATTCGAGGAGAGTAACAATTTCCAACCACGACCTGAGGACCTTTGCCGTGCTGATTCTACCTTTATAAAAATTATGAATTTTACAGAATTCCTCCTGCAAATCAGATTCTTTTAGAACTGAGGGTGAATAATTTAGAGGTTTTTTCGATATCTTGATTGGAGTTGATTTCATTGGTAGAGAAGCTTTCAAAGAGGTCAAAGTAGGTAATTTAGGAGGTGATGGGTATTGCTTCTTAGAAATGAAGGAATTTGGTGATGAGCTGTTTGAATCATCATCTTTATCAAACATATCAACATGTCTTGAAGAAGATTTTAAACTTTGCTTTTTTTGATGAACAAGCATAGCTTCATATTCTGATAGTTGATCATCGCTATTTTCATTGCTCTTTTCATCATCTTCATCAGGGAGAGGGCGTTTATGGATGGAACAATCTACAGCAGGTGAGTTTCTGGTACAAAATATCAAAAGAAAGATAAAAAGTACAATATGTAAGCAATAAAAGAGATATATGATTGAATTTTAAAGATAAAAGAATAACAATAAAAAAAAGGAAACAAGAATATACTCATTATCAAAACCTTTGCTTTTTTTTGAGATTTATTATTTGATACACCAGAAAATTCATTAGCAGAAGCCGGTTTAATATGTCAAACAAAAGAGGAGCCTTGGGATAATCTCTTTTTCTTGGAGCGGATAACAGGTGTTTCAAGATTTTCCTTAGAAGTTGAAGCATGAGTTGAAGCTGATGGTTCATCTGTCTCATCATCATCCCTAATGACAATGACTTCATCAGGAGGAATCATACCCTCCTCATAAGCTACAAATATATATGAAGAAAAAAAATATTAATAATCTTATCTACTAATTTAAAAGGAGACAAAAAAGGTGATGAACATACATTTTTCAAGGCTTTTCACATATTGGAGTAATTCATTACAAGGGTTAGATAAATATGAAGGAGAAGGATTATTGTTAAGGATCTTGACAAGCTCTTCTGTTTTATCTCTAGCCAATTCAAGTAAATTGCGATACTGAACTCTTGTTATTTCCTGCCTCTCATTGCTAAGTACAGGAGGGTTAGGTGCCATGCCATGTGGCAGACATGGTGCAAGCTCAAAAGCTTCAAAGCGAGTATCAATCAGAGAGTGGGATGAAACACATTTGGGTGCTGGAAAATCAAATTTTTGAAAAAAAAAGATATAGAACATAAGTGAAATATATAAATTAAGAGAGAGGAACATGATATACATACAAAGGGGAGGTGTAGGATTTTGTATACTAGACATATTGATTAATGAATATTAAAAAAAAGTATTCGATATCAAAAAATTATGATGTAATATGATGAATAATTATAAGAAACTCTATTCTAGAAAATTGAAGTTGATATTTTAATAGGATAAAAAATTGAATAAGATTAAAATTAAAGTGAGGATGAAAGAAACAGAAAACATAAAGAGGGGGATTTTATATTATTTGAGCTTTTTTTAACATGTATTATTCATAGTGGGGTAAACTGAGTAACATGCTAAATCACAATCTGTTTATATTGAAGCGAAATTTGATGTAGCTAACAGAAAATACTAGTAATTCTTTGGGGACTTTTAGTGTGAAAAACAAATAATAACAAATGTATATCCCATATGCAAATTGCCACGGGTAAATACAAAATTTTTTAAATTAGAATTTACTCCTAAACAATGGAGATACACTTAATTAGTATATTATATGAAAAAAAAAGGATAATCCTTTATGAATATTTGTTAAATTTAATTTCAGATGACAATGCGAGATTCACATATATACTGATATGCCTCATCAAACAAGAAATGAATTATAAATATAAAATTGGTAACATTAGAATTTAAGATAAGAATTTGTTTTTTAAGTGAAAGGAGGAGTTTCAGGCTAGGGTGTGGGCACCGTGACCAAACCTTTGATAAACTTGGATACAACTAAGGGAAAAAAAAATTGAATAGTTTTATTTTGCAATATATCTTAGTCTGCACAAGATATTGCATTGTTGTCCCTAACTATACCAAAATTGTTACTTTTCAAAAGTTATAGGACTACTAAGTTGATAAAATATTATTATGAATCACCCAATGAAATACCTTAAGCAACATTCAAAATTATTAAAATATTAATATTCAATTTGAGATTTGGATTAGCTAATTTTTCACAACTTACCACAGTTTTGATTAATATAATAAAACTTGAAAAAAATTGTTGAGATAACCTAGAAATGGGTGCAAGAAAATGATGAAACATATGACTTGAAACTTAACTCATACACTATTGATAAACTTCATGGATCCTGATTAATTTCTATCGAAATTAATTTTGAGACTAGCATATTGAATTTTAGCTATGACCAAGTACTGTAAGTGCCATGGTTTGTATTCAATATATTGGTGTTGAAATTAATTTTGATAGGAATCAACAAGTATCAGATGGCACCATGCATGAAACACTGACAGAAACCATCAAATTTATGAGGCAATGAACCTCATAATTTCGATCGAAATTAATATAGACCCCTGCATATTGAATACAAGCCATTTCACATGGACTACACAGACATAGATAAAATTCAACATGCATGGCTTAAAATTAATTTTGATCGAAATTAACCAAGGCATTAAAACATCAATTTTTATATGGTGTACTTGATCAAACCAGTTTATCTAACTGCTTAGCTTACCTATACTTATAGGAATTTTATGCATAGTCCATGTCCATATTAATTTCAATCGAAATTAATGTTGACTAATACATAATGAATACATGCTATGCCACTTACACTTGCCAGGCATAGCTACCATTAAATATGCCAGTATCAATAATTAATTTCGATCGAAATTAATGAGCATGATAATCATGAATTTCTGGAGTCAACTGCTTATTTTTATGCATGGTGCCTTGCCAACATTAATTTCGATCGAAATTACTTTTGATACTGGCATATTGCATGTATATATGCCTGGAAAGTGTAAGTGGCATAGTGTGTATTCATTATATATTGGTCAACATTAATTTCGATCGAATTTAATGTTGACATTTGCATATTGAACCCAAGCCAGAAAACAACCCAGAAGATTCTTCATAAAACTTCCCATTAATTTCGATCGAAATTAAGGCTGACCATATACATATTGAATGGTAGTTATATCTGGTCTGAGTAAGTGGAGATTACTTATATTCAATATGTATTGGTCAACATTAATTTTGATCAAAATTAATGAGCATTTTGATCATGAACTTTTTCAGTCAGTTAGTTGTTTCAATGCATAATGGCATTCCAACATTAATTTTGATCAAAATTAATGTTGAAATGATATAATGCTTTTTTGCATGACATGTAAAGGACGGCAAGTATTTTTAAGTATTGAAATTTACTATACATGTTGAGGGTAAATATAAAATTTACAAATCCATATTAATTTCTATAAAAATTAATGTTGACCAATACATAATAAATAGTAAATATGCCTGGCTAGTGTAAGTGGCATAGCTTTTTTTCAATCTGCACTTGGCAACATTAATTTCGATCGAAATTAAGGTTCATGATTATCATCAATTTATTCAGTCAGTTGCTTACTGTTATGCATGGTAACATGTCAACATTAATTTTAATAAAAATTGAATTTGACATGCTACCAAGCATTTTTATGTAAGATGAAAAGTAGGGCACTCTATTGTTAAGTAAACACATTACAATGCATATTGAGCATGTAAATATCATTTACACATTAATATTAATTTCAATCAAAATTAATGTTGACCAATAAACATTGAACACAAGCTTTACAACTTACACACACCAGATATAACTACCATTCAATATGTATATGGTTCTCACTAATTTCGATCGAAATTAATGAGCAGTTTTATGAAGAATTTTTTGGGTCGTTTGCTGGTTTGGGTTCAATATGAAAATGTCAATATTAAATTCTATTGAAATTAATGTTGACCAATACGTAATGAATACACACTATGCCACTTACACTTTCCAGGAATAGACACCATGCAATATGCCAGTATCAAAAGTAATTTCGATCGAAATTAATGTTGGCAAGGCACCATGCATAAAAATAAGCAGTTGACTCCAGAAATTCATGATTATCATGCTCATTAATTTCGATCGAAATTAATTTTTGATACTGGCATATTTAATGGTAGCAATGCCTGGCAAGTATAAGTGGCATAGCGTGTATTCACTATGTATTGGTCAACATTAAATTCGATTGAAATTAATATGGATACATAAATGTGACATAAAGAGGTATGGACCATCAATTTGTTGAAAATACATTTTTATATCTCATACATTATTTGTTTTTCTTAAATAAAATGTTACACTCTCTCAATATCACTTTATAACATTTACCAAGCTGCTTTGAAAAAAAACAGAATACATAAAATTCAATATAAGATAGCTATATTACACAGAAGATCACCGTTATACCTAAGTTATGATGATGTTGATGCTCTATTAATTGATTCCCAAATCTTTACCAGATCAATATCAGCTCCAACCCCAAGTGACTCACGTTCATTCACAGATAATCCTTGCAAAAATGTTGCTGAATAGCAATTCTTGGGGAGGTATTTGGGAACATTGAATATACCATTTTGTGCAACTGTCCTTTCTGATGACCATGAATATGTTTTTAATGCTGATTTTTTTTGAGCTGGTGTATGGGCTAAGTCCTTTGTCATCTTATCCATTTTTTTAAACAAATCATTGAGTTCAGGATTTCGCCATCCAGGAATAGCTCGGATAGGTGCAGTTGGGGCTGGTGCTGGGCCTTCCTCGATATCAGAGATGCACCTAGTGTCATGAAAAAGCACAACAAAACCTGGCACATCACTGCAGAGATCTCTTGCTAACTTGTAGCGTGCACTAGCAATCTGAATTCCAACTAAATCAGCTTCATAATAACAAAAAGCAAAGTAAAATAAAAAACTTACCTTGGTCCGATAACGTTTTACTTGTGCCCTTGCCCTCTTTTCAATCTTTTCTCTTGCTACCCTTTCCTCTTCTTGCCCAAACAAACTTATCATCTCCTTCCCCTTATTAACTACCCATTTCTCAATAACACATTGAGTGAACTGAAGCTTTGACTGATCGATTGTATTCAAGGTGGTGAGCCATCTGGTACAGTGGTCGCATACTATGCTTCCCATGACTTGATTCCAAGTTGATTCTGAAAAATCACGGCAAGTCTAATCAAACGCGAATTTCCGAAAACCTTTTTCTTGCAATTCACGCTCTAAGTTTCTTTTGACAGAAAGTGGGATCGGTGCTCCTCCTTTTAGTCCTCGAGGCTCAGGTGCTGGAAAAAATTCGGGTAGTCGAATTTTGGATCGCAAGAAGGCTATAGAATTGGTTATCAGAAATTGTTGATCAGCTGCAGAATTGGCACGGTTAGAAGATTGGACTTGGGTTAGGACAGTTTGAATGGTTTTTAGTTTGAATTGGCTCCAATCTTTCCAATTTTCAATCTCCAAAGGTGTTGGGCTCGCAGGATATTTTGTTATTTGTGTTGGTCCCCCAAGACAATACTTCAGAAAGTGGTAAATATTTCTATTTAGACTGTCCGAGCTCCTGGGAACATCATTCCTTCTAACTAAGCCTCTTACAGCCCTTAACCCCCGTTCTCGCTCATGAGACTCTGCTGAATTGAGTCTGTGGTAATCACTGATACCCATAATGATTGAGGGATTCACTAACAATTCAAATAAGTTAATTAAATTGGTTATTTTTCAATAAAAGAATACACTACAAATTTGACTTACCTGCTCCACTTGTGCTTGCTCCTTGGTTAGGCTGAGCAGATGATGATTGGTCTCCGAAAAATTCCCTCAATACTTCACTAGCCCAATCTCTTCCTAGCTGATCAGCTTGCTGATCAGCACTTTCAGAAGCAGAAGGATGATTGGGATTAAAATTTCTCGGTTCTGAATGAGACTCTTGGCCTGGATTGGGATTAGGTGGTGGGTTAGGATTAGGTGGTACAGATTGAGATGCATCTGGAGGTGGATCAGCAGAGGGTGGTGGAGGAGTATTTCCAGTATTAGTATGTTGAGGCAGAAAACAATCAGAATCGGTTGGGTCAACAGACATCCCTTCAAAATTATCATCCATAATGAACTGTAATAAAATAAAATAAAATAAAAATAATCAGTTGTTAAAATTTATACCTATCAAAGCTAAAGTAAAAAAAGATACTATGTATATAGTCTTGTAAACATGTATGTTCTCTTGTCGAAAAATAAAGTGAATAATATATAGTTATCAGTTAAAGTTGGAAGGTCAAACTATTTATAGTAGATGAATGAGCAAGAAGATCATTCATTAAGTAAAAATTTTATCATATTTCTCATTATCATGATTTTATTTCTTTCATTCTTACATTTAAGATAAAAATGACTCATTGAAAGCATGGGTTCTCTTGCAATAAAAGCAACCAAAGTAATTGTTCACTGGTTTATGATAAGGTAAGTTGGATGCATTGCATTTTTTAATTGAGCATTGAATTATTTCTTTCACCATTTACAAATATCACCAATCCTACAAATTTCCCCGATCCCAAATTAACACAAAGATGTTAGTCAACAGAAAATAAATTTGATTAATTTTTTCACTCACTACTGTCTGCAGTCCAATGGCAGTGACAACCTCGTCTTTGATTCCAAACATTCCTTTTTTGTGCTCGACAGTAGCTGCATGTCCAATTATTGCATCTTTCTTAATCACAATTTGAGTTGCTTTGGCTACTCTTACTAACCGACAATGCACTTGTGGGAAAAGCTCATAGGGATCCTTTGATGTTTCTTCTGGACGGAGCTCTTTGAAAGGACTTACTATTAAATATATTTGATCAATCTCTTCCTTTGATCTGAAAAGATCATCAATTTGCCCAAACTGGCTATCTTTTCCATAGTAGAATTCAATTGTTGAATTAGCAATGTGTCGATGGTAACTAGTAAACCTTTTTCCATGTATCAATAGACTTGCTACATTTTCAACTACCCAATCCCCACTTTTCTCCGATGGTGTCAAAGCCCGTCTTGAAGTTTCTTTTCCCATTCGTGCCCTTACCCATTTAGTAAATAATGCCATACTTAGATGGATCCATTTGTTTTGTTTATCGAGATCAATATGGATTTTTTTAGTCTCACATTGATCATTATCTTCAGCTTCACCAAGATCTAATACCCTAGACTTCCGATACCAATGTTTGAGCATTGTTAGCGGTATCTCTCCTGTGGTAAATATTAATAAATTAGCACAGCTGAGTTTTTAAATCATTGCTTACAAACATTACATACGTGGATGGTGATTGTTTAGAATTTCAGATAATATATGATTCACCCGCTCTCCAGACCAAGTAGCTGTACCTGATGGTGGACCAAGACGCTTTATCATTTCAGGATAATGTTGAGTGATATGCAGATTTGGCTTTGCATTAATATTCTTCCAACCCTCTTCAAGGCACTCACGATACTCTAACAGAAATTGATCTAGATCTTTAAGCTCATTAGTCTGTATATTTTTTAATGTCAAAAAATTGGTGATCGAGCATAATGTTACAAGTGACTTGAGAAGATAATATTCTCTTGGTTTATCAGCTGAGGAAGCTGAAGATTTAGATTCTTTAAATTTTTCAAACCAAAGGGGTATAAGTGACAAAGGGAAGTAGAGAGTATACAGCATGTGCCATTCTGCTGCCTTGAGGGATCCTGCCTTTTTAAATCCTACTGATTTTGGAACTCGTGTTAGCCAGGAAGGTCTTCTTACTTGATCAATCATCTTCCATACAACCTGTAGCTCTGCTGCTGTGATTCGTGGATTACTACTACCTTCATTTTCTTTCTCCTTACCTTTCCTTTTATTTTCTTCATCTCTAGCTGTCTCATTTGATGAGTGAGATCCTTCACTCTGTGATATGCTAATGCTTCTTTGCCTTAAGTTATACAATGAATTCCTACTGTCACTGCTGTGAGACTGTATTGAGGCCACATCGCTATATGGAGGAATAAATTTGGAGCTGGATGACCTACTCTGGCTTCTTGATCGATTTGTTCCCAATCCTTCATTATCTAGTCCATGATGACTTGATGACTGTCTTGAACTTGTACGTCTTTGCCGCTTGTGCTGTCTCATGTGTCCTGTATCATCATCATCATTATTCATGGTGCTTAAGCTACTTCTACATTTTTTCGAATGTTTGTGCAGTGAAGTATCAGAAAAGAAATCATCATCTTCTTCTCTTACATGCCAATTTTTATCCTTTTCCAGCTTTTTTTCTAGATCTTTTTCTGCATTTTGGATTTGAAAATAGCTTAGACTGTGATCTTTTAGGTTGCCAAGCATATGTGAATGCATAACATCAATTGAGCAATATTCAGTTGGACGCCAATATTCAAGGTTATTCAGCTCACTCCATCGTACCCCATGATTTTGAACAATTGATAAACGCTCCCAATGTGACTTAGAATTTTTCCACTTTGTTGCCCAGCACATATGATCCTCATGATTCCGTAATGAAAAATTTCCCACATTCTTTTCACTAATTTCATCTTTAGAGATATTACAGAAAGAGCAGAACATTTTTGCAGAGTGACTCGAAAAGCCAGCCAATTTTCGTATTGCAGGAATGTCACCTATCAAAGAGAACAATGCAACTCTTAATTTCCGGCCTCGTGGATAAAGATGTGTCTTTTCAATCAATATACCATCCCATAGAGTTTGTAGATCATTAACCAGTGGTTTTAGAAGGTGATTAAGCTGTTCACTTGTGAGTTCTGTTGGTCCGGGTATAATAGAATACAAAAAAAGATTTTCCATTTTGTATCTATCTTCTTGAGGTAGGTTCATACACACCATCATAATATTGCCTACAGACTTCTGATGACCTCCAATCCTATTGCCACCAGGCCTAAACCAGTCGACATATAAAGTAAACATTAAGTTGCCTGAAGTTATCGTATATTCATCATCATTGCTATCCAGAGCTGGAGTGGTTATGGGAAAGTTTTTCCAAATTGAACCATCACAAACATCCTTCATCAAATCACACTCTACACGTTCTGCCACAGGGGTTTTCTTCTCAATCAGAAGCTCAAATTTGAACAGTTTGATCTTTTCCTTAAGCCAGTCGATAAAAGAATGGTGATGAAATGTTTTAAGAGATAAGTATTTTACATGTTCTTGATGTTCCTCCATCAAATACAGCCTTTCATCACATTTAACTGCAATTTGTCCTGCTCCAAACATTTTTAAATAGCGCTTTGATGATGAAAGAAACGGTTGATTGCAACATAGTATAGATGGTTGAGATTAAGAGTTATACTCATAAAGAGCAAAGCATTTAGGACAGCATGTTTTAGTGAAAAATGATTGATTGAGCTTTAATCGACTAAAAACTGTATCTATCGAGCGTGGGACCAGGCGGACAATGCTATCAGAATCCAGTATTCCACTATCACCTAGAAGTTTGAGCTTCTTAATTTCTTCATCCAAAAATTGAGTACAACCTTCTTTGCTCAAATGATGAATCAGAGAAAGCTTTGCTGCCTGCCACATAATTATTTGGCTATACCATTCCCCAAGATTTGAGTTTCTAGAGACTGTTGAAGATACTTCTGCCCCCAATAGCAACTGCCCCTATGTAATAAATCATTGAAACATAATAAAGACTTTAATTCTCACATTGAACTATAGATATACAGCTTACTGTTTCTGTGGAGCAGGAACTTCCAATGTTAAGTGGATTGTTGGAAGAAATAACCATCTGGGCCTTCCTATTTCTTTCCTCTTGATGTTTTGCATAAGAATTAGAGCTTTTGAAAGCCATACCAACTTCAAAGGACCCAGAAGAAGTTTGATACTTTCTATTGACACATCCAAGATCTTGACATTTAAATACATGAAAAAATGGAGGCATTGTAATTGTGATAATTGTAGGAATAAGTTAGCTGTTGGAAGTTAACGATTGAAGGTATTCCTTTTTTTGCAAGGCACTAGCTAATATAAGCTAAATTTTTTTATTTAAATAGTATGATGGAATATGTCTTGAACTTTTTTAAATTTAAATATTTACTTATTAATCAAATAATTTATATATCAATTAACAGCTAAGCAGTCTACTTTATTTGTATTCTGTATACTCTCTTCATTTTTACAACAATGCATGCATGTTTATCAGAATATTTTCTATCATAGAAAAAATTCTGTTGTACGCACAAGCATCTTAATTATTTTTCTATCAAATGCCTTCTGAGTTATATCTAACTACCCTATAATCATTTGATTTTGATAAAAATTCTTAGTTATGGACTATAAGAAAAGTAATCCATATTTTTAACATAATTATTTAAAAAATTACCCCAAAAATCAAAGTTAAACCCAAAAATAAGTTTAATATTTTGTAAAAAACAATCACAAACATATTTCTTTCAATTTGAAAATTGGTCTGTACTAGGTAGAATTTTCTATAAAGAAAAAATCAAAAATACTCAAATAATAGATGCTACAAAAGTGTAAACCTTAAAGAATTACATAAAAGCTGAAACCTTGTACAAATTTTCATACATAAATGTGATGAAGTGACACTCTAGTCTATTTATTCAGGTTGAAAAAAATTACTCAAAAGAATATGTATTACTATCATATTGGACCAAAAATAATTTTTTGGTAATCAAAAAATGAACATAGCCTCACATTTAACAAATTATTTTTGTGGAAGAATTTTTTGAAAAGAAAAAAAAATCTGTTTCTTAAATGAGTCTGCTTTTATCACATAATCATTCTCTTTATTTTATACCATTCCTTTTGAGTTCAAGTTGCATATAAAAATATAATTTATGCATATTATAATTCCATAAAGTCGAAATATTTCTTATTCTTAATTTTTGTGATATTTCTCCTTAAATCAACTTTGATCATAAAGTTTTGGAGCTCAACAATTTATCCTTCCTCTTTGTTTAATTTAATTGAACACTTTCTTAATCTAATTATTTATGAACCTCAGTAGCTCTTACTTTCCTCATGGAAACCTGCCCACAAACACAAGAACACTTAATAGAATTTTTAATGAGACTTTGCCTCCATTCAATTCTCACTTTTGTAGATCTATACACAATTTTTGTTGTTCACTTTTGGATATGTCACCAGAATCAAATGGATGGAAACAAAAACCTACTGAAGAGAAATTAGACAGATTTTCATCATTCGACATGAATTCTTGCAACATTGCCTTTGAACTACCTCATCCAGAATCAAATTCAGCGGTTTCAGAAAAGTTTCCACCAATTTTCCGTGAATCTTTTATTAAGCACCTTCGCATGTGTGGTTTCCCAGGATCAACTTTTGCTTGGAACCTAGATTGGTTTGACAAATGGAACCAGGTCTTGGCAAATATTCTCATTAAACACTGGGACAATGCCTTAAAAACCAATAATTTGCTTGCATATCCAATTGACTCAACTCAAATTAGCTTCTCAAATCAAATAGGAGTTCTTCACCGTTGGTTTTTAGGTCATGCTGATAGATTAAGACTTGGGAAGGATTCTCATAGCTCTCAAGAAATAATCAAAGTGAGAAAGCATAAATATAGAATAAAAAAAAAAGTATGAAAATCCCTTTTTTTTCAACCGTTTTTATTTATGACCTTTATTTCAAATAACAAAGATTCTTAGAATTCAGTTAACCGAACTAAACTTCTTAAACAACTTCCACATTGTGAAACTTATCACAACCTTTTCACAAACATCAAATGTTGTTCAGACACCGAAATTGATAATGATGGATCGTTAAGACGTATCTTAATGCAATGGAGGTCTGAAGATTTTTCTAAAGTTGCACAATATCTTGACCAACAACACTTTGATATTTGAGATAATTCAACCTACTCTGGCAGTGTGCTAAAGGACTTGGCCTTGTACAAAAGAATCAGTTTGGTTTCAACATTATCCCCTAACCTTAATCCTTCTCATGTCCCCCGGGGTTTGCCGAATGACTGTTATTCTCCCTTATATCTTGCATCTCTAAATCCTCAACAACTCAGACTTTTAAATCCTCAAAATCCCATAAATTTACCTGCTCTCCTTGAAATTCTTTCTTCCTCTAATGTGAGTGATTGACAAACTCCCTTAATAATAGGTTTGCACACTCATACTCCTCATTTCCACTGTTTGGGACACTTAGCCTTGAAAACAAAAACATAATTTTAATGATTACTATTATCATTAAAATTTATAGAAATGAAATTTGGCTTACATTGTTAGCTCCATTTTTTTCCTTTGAATCTTATACATGCTGAATTCTATACTTCCTTGTACAAAATAATTCAAAACATTTACTTCATTTTGCTGCCCCATTCTATACAGCCGATCAACAGCCTGTTGCTCAACTGCTGGATTCCAATTTGGCTCCTATTTCAACATTGAACATATAAAAAATTTAATATTTTTGTTCTTAATATGAAATAAAAGACATTGAGCTCACCATTATATATACATTTTGAGCACACCTGAGATCTATACCCACTCCTGCAGCCTGAATCGTTCCAACCAAAACTTGGCAATTTTTATTAAAATTGAATTCATGCATATTTTTGTCTCGCTTTGTCCGGCTGAGTTCACCCATAAGCTGGGTATACCTAATATTGTGGTCATCTAAAGCCATTTTTATTCTATTTTGAAATATTAGAAAATTGTTTTTAATAAGCCAACACAATTTTGTAAAACAATTCATTATAGAATCACTTACATCTGCAAAAAGTCTGCAAAGTTGGAGAATATAACAGCTTTTGGAAAATTTATATCCCTTTCACCAGACAAAAAGTTTTTTAAGTGGCCTATAAGATGACAAATCTTTGCGGAATGCTGCCAGGTGAAATCAAAAGTTGGAGTTTCATCCAGATTTTCGTAGATTGGATGGTTGCAGAATTTTCTTAAAATCATCAGCTCTCTTAGAAACTCAGATGAGTCCCAAGGGAAGTCAGTGCTTCTGGAGGGCCCATCTTGCTCAGTGAATCCTTCTTGAAGCACATCAAGTTTAGACCTCCATGGATCTGCTAATTGAACCGATATCCCCCTTTGAATCTTTTTTGGAAGAGACAAAATTGCATCCTTTGTTCTACGTAGGCTTATGACTTTCATTAAGTGATTGATTGATTTAATAGAATTAGCCTTTCCTTTTTACAAACCTGGAAAAAGGAAATTCTTCCATAACCAGTCTTCTTGCCACTTTTCGATTCTAAGAAAAAATATGAGACTTTGAAGGTCAGTGGGCCTGTTCTGAAGTGGAGTTCCAGTCAAGCATAGTCGGTGTTGGGATTCCAAGTCAAATATTGTTTGAGCCCTCTGCGAGTAAGGATTTTTAATGTAACTAAAAGAATATTTATAAAAATTGATTATAAAAATTAAGTTTTAAGTTTTAGATATAGAAATGGGCACTAACTGAGCTTCATCTAAAACAACTCTATACCAAAAGAGCATTTGAGTCACCGGTATCTTTTTTTGGCTTTGATTTTTTTACATCGTTGGGCTAGCTATTTCATAGGTCGTTAAAACAATAGCAGTGTCCTGTAGCTCATTGACATTAGTATTTTGACAATCCTTCCCATAAAGAACCTTGAAAGGAAGTGCATTATCTTCAAAGTGCACACTTATTTCATTGATCCAATTCGATAGTGTTGCCAGGGGGCATATAATCAGTGTGGCTGAACTCCGATTAATACCTTCTTGATTTTCTGATACCTGGAATTGTCTTGCTTCACCTTGAGTTTCACTTATAAGAGAAAGAGTTGAAAGTGTCTTTCCCAAACCCATATCATCAGCAAGTATTGACCCGTTTCCTTCAGGCGGCAATTGATTGTTAGGAAACTGATCTTTATAGTCATCGAATCCAGTTCTAAGCCAATGGTTGTCCTGGTGCCTCCACATGATATCCAACTTTTCCTTTAACATTCGTTCATTGTCAATCATAAAATTTATTGCTTGAAGTTGATGTGTTTTGAGAACTGTTTTGATTCCTCGGATAAGTTGATCAGCTTTCCAATCTTGAGTACTCTGAGATATTTGGAAAGAGCCTTCAAAAATTACATGCGGGATATTAAAAAAGATAGTGGAGTCGTAGTTCAGGATTGGACATAAATCGATTTGTGCAGAAGAAAATGCTTCTTTAGCAAGACTGATTAGTGTACTTGAAGAAAAGAGGCATCCCCAAAGTTGATACTGATTACCAAAAACTGGAACCAAGTAAGCATGAAAATAGAAAGGCTTCATAGGATTCAAGGCACTTCTTTGGTTTAAATGGTGAGATCCAGAGCCAATGTCACCCAATAGTGGTCCAATGTGCTGCCTCTGCACTTGAGAAAGATTACCAACAAGGGTTGGTTTTCTTTCTTCAAATAGTCCAAAAATATGAACATTCGAATGGCCTTGCTGTAAAATTGTGGGGGTTGGTGAGTTTTGAAATCTTGAAATTACATTCATATAAATTTGATCGATTGTTATTGAGAACTGTCCAACACATCTGAGACTTGACATATTAAGTAAGAATAGTATCTGAAGATAGTGGTTGTTAAAAGATGAATTGAAGCAAAAAATGAAGAATCAGTTTTGAATAAAACAACAAAATAACTTTTTAGCATATGCTATGCTAAGCTCATAATTCTTTCACATGTATTATTATTATCTTTTTAATAAATATTGGAAGTAAATCAATGATAACTGGAATGAATAATATGTCTTAAAAATAAATCTTGAGCCTATAGAGTAAATTTTGGTTTGTGGAGGAAGAAAAATTTTCTCAATAAAAATGTGCATTATTGTTACATTATAATCACAAAATAGAATAATTTCACTCTTATTACACTTATTTATGTTTCTGTCTAATAGTAAAATGCTTTAGATGTCAGTTCAAAATCCAAATTGAAACTACTACCTAGAACGATATCTTGATACTAACATACTTTTTGTAAGTCTTTGGAAAGACACTTATGGTGATCTCAATAATATTAAAATTGATTTGAATTGTATGTTTTATCAAATATCTATGTAGTCTAGTGTAATAATTGAGATACTACAGTTTAACCTTCTGTTACCAACTTGGCAAGAAAATATATGTAGATATTCTTAGAACGAATATCAAATTTTGCTTTCCACAAGATGGGAAAGTGAATATTATGATATGTTAAGTGATATGTTCAAGCTTTGCTCAATCTGTGCTCAGCTCAAAATCAAAGTAATCACCAAGCTCCAAGAAACCTGTGATTGAGTTTGGTTGAACCTAGGTCTAACTGATTACCTAATCTTTGTCCAATTAATTTAAATCTGGTTTCACAATGAACTCCCAACAGCCTTCCAACAGCTTTCCAACCACTTCCCAACATTTTTAAATGAGGGGTATTGCTAGCAATACCCCCCCAAATTTTCTGTGGTGATAAACAATTAAGTCTAGTTCTTCTTCACATGCAGCAGAACCACTTTGGTCAGTCATTTTAAGATTTTACTGAAATGAAGAAAAGAGACAATAAGATTAATTAGTTTTGATTTTTGATTTTTTATATAAAAAAAATATAATAAATAATAAAAAAAATCTTTTTTCAGGATAAAAATCAACTTAAATAAAATTAATTTATTAATAAAAAAAATTTAAAACCAGGATTATAATATAATCAACTGTAGAAATAAATTAGAGTTTTTATTAATAATTTTTAATTATTTATTTTCAGGATTTAAATCAACTAATTTATTACCAGGACTTATTGTCAACTGAAGTAATCAAATATGAAAATTTATTAATTTAACAAAATTTTATTAAACTGATAACCTAACTACCAGGACTTAATGTCAACTGAAGTAATTAAATATAATTTTTTATTTTAAAATTTTATTAAGCTTGATCACTTAATTACCAGGACTTAATGTCAACTGAAATAATTAAATGTGAGTTTTATTAATTAAAATATTTATTGAATTACCAGGACTCAAATTAAACTGAAGTAATTAAATATTAATTATATATTAATTAAAAATATTATTGTCAGAACAATTTGTCAACTGGAACAATTAAATTAATCAGGACAAATTTCAACTGAAAAATTATAATAAATAATATTAAAATATAATTAATTTATTACCTCTGGGACTAAGAACACTTATTGCTCTATTATGGTCTACCAGGAAAAATAAAAAAAATATAATAATAAAAATAAAGTCCAATTACCAGACACCTCCCCCTGAAAAATGAGCAAATTAATGCCACTTACAGAGTGCTGAGTAAAAGGAAATACGTAGCAAATGAAGAGTGAAGAGTAACCCACAAATAGTAATAACAATAATTACCACGATATATACGACGTTTAGTCAGTATATGAGCTTAATTTTTGGAGCGCAGTTCGATTTGCGTTTGCAGCAAAAATTTTTGTCACATGACATATGACGTTCATCGTTTTCTCGCTTTCTCATCCTTTACAGGTACTTCGCACACCGATGGTCCCCTCCATTACGCCTCAAATATTGTTGCGCCGTTGATAATTCGGAAAGCCCTCAATTGTCAAGGTACGCTTTTGGTCTAGAAGATTTGGTATGAAGTTTCTATGAGGATTTTAAGGATTTTAAATAAACTCTCAAAAATTTGGTACATATTTCTTAATCTAAGTGATTTGTTACTCAAATATAAGAGGTAGGGTTTAAATATTGTTATAAGTTATTGATTAGAATTACGCTCTCCTAACTACTAATGAGATAAGATATAAAAATAAGTATTGTGTTGTAAAAAGTAATAATAAAGTAAGTTGGTAAAGGAATGAATAAAAAACAACCAAAAGAGAGGCCTTATATAGGCAAAGGAGGGAAAAAGCACAGCAATCAAATTCTGAAAACAGTAGTATTAGAGAGAGAGAAAAAGAATATTCCAGAAGGAGTATTTTCAAATAATAAAGTTTTTCTAAAAAGAAGGCATCAAAAAGATATATTTACAGAGTATGTTAGAAATACATCAATTTATTTAATATTTACTGTAGAAGTCAATTCTAAATAAGAAATTTGAGTTTTTGTATATATTTAATATTATTTGAATATTAAAATCTTATTTTAATTTAAAATCTATTTTTTAATATTAATCTTTATTTCTTCCAACCTGTCAAATGAGCACGGTGTTAGAGAAAAAATATAAGGGACAATTTTATATTTAATTTTAATTATTCATTTTATTTTATCATTCTGTAATTAGTTAATTTATTATAAGTAATTTTAATGTAACTAATTTATAATTAAATAATTAAAATTATAAGGTGCGGCTTCATCCAGTAAATAATTAATTATTTCACTGGGTAAGTCTAGTAGCCTGGCTGACAGAATTGATCACATCAGACTTCATGTGACCAAAAGTGTCCAGCACAAGCTCAGCAAAACTTTTTCTGGACACTTATATGATAAAGAGTAGCTAGGGTGGAATTTATCTTCAGTTAATCTGGTATTTCTTATAATAATGTCCACAGGTATTTGATCTTTGTGCCTCACTCATATTTATCATTTGAATGATTTTTTGTCACCTTTATGTTATTAATATTATAAGTATAGCAAAAACTTGTGTACCAAATGCATACCGGGTGATGTTACACCTTTTATAACATTATTAAGAACAGGTAAAAAAATATGAAAATGATTTGTTTTACAAAAAATAAATTGATATACAAAAGCAATATGAGGGATAAAAAGGTAAAATTAAAGGGATAAAAAATGAAATAAAAAATTAAAATAAAATTACTGCCATCAAGAGCAAGTAGACATGTTGGGTCAAATGCCCACCAGTGAGGATAAACTTGGACTATAATTGCTTTTTTGAAAAACAAAAATGTGCCAACCTGAGGTTTAACAAAACTTCAGCAGAACCATTTAGCCATATCAAACAACTTCTAGTGCAATTATTGAGAGAGAATTGATCACACCAGACTGCATGTGACCAAAAGTGTCCAGCACAAGTTTGGCTGAACTTGTGCTGGACACATTTATGAGAGAGAGTAGCTAGGGTAGAATTTTTCTTCAGTTAATCTGGTATTTCTTATAAACATGTCCATTAGTATTTGATCTTTGTGCCTCACTCATATATATAATTTGATTAATTTATTGTCACCATTATATTATTAATATTTTAAGTATAGAAAAAACTCATGTGCCAAATGCATACCAGGTGATGTTACACCTTTTATAATATTATGAAATAAAAGTAAAAAAATATGAAAATGATTAGCTTTACAATAATTTAAATAGATATTTTAAAAAAAAGAGAAATATAAAAGTAAAATTAATCTCAAAGAGATCAATTGTGAAAAACAAAATACTAGTAAAATTCTTGCTCTCAAGAGCCAGTAGAAGTGTTGAAACAAATTGGAGCCATCAAGGCTAAATTGTAATAAGTGACCTTTTTTTAAAGATAAAAATTTATACACCTGAGGAGAGGAAGAATGACAGGTGGATGATTCAGCTAAACAAAACTACTTGTAGTAAAGTTTGATAAAAAAAAGTTTTTTGTTGCCATAGAGAGAATTGATCCCATCTGACTGCATGTGACCAAAAGTGTCCAGCACAAGTTTGGCGAAACTTGTGCTGGACACTTTTATGATGGAGAGTAGCTTGGGTGGAATTTTTCTTCAGTTCCTTCATCTTGTATTTCTCATAAACATGTCTACTGGTATTTGATCAGTCTTTATCATTCATATTTATCATCTGATTAATATTTTATCACCATTATATTATTAATGTTATTAGTATAGAAAAAACTTGTGTGCCAAATGCATACCAGGTGAAGTTATACCTTCAATAATTTTTTAAAATAGATGTAAATAAATATGGAAATGATAAGTGTTAAAAAAATTAAATAGAAATTTAAAAGTAAAAAGAGGAATAAAAGAGTGAAATAAAAGTCAAAGAGTTCAAATATGAAAAAAATACTAGTAAAATTCCTGCTATCAAAAGCCAGTAGAGGTTTTAAAGCAAATGGGAGCCATCAGGGCTAAATTGTAATAAGTGACCTTTTCTTTAAAGATAAAAAATTAAACACCTGAGATTGGGCAGAGAAGCAGGTGGATGATTCAGCTAAACCAAACTACTTCTAGTGAAATTTGATAAAAAAATTTTTTTTGCCATACAGAGAATTGATCCCATCTGACTGCACATGACCAAAAGCGTCCAGCACAAGTTTAGCCAATCTTGTGCTGGACACTTCTATGATGAAGAGTAGCTGGAGTAGAATTTTTCTTGAGTTCATCTGGTATTTCTTACAAACATGTCTACTGGTATTTTATCTTGGTGCCTCACTCATATATATTGTTTGATTAATTTTTTGTCTTAATTATATTATTAATTATATAAGTATAGCAAAGAATTGTGTGCCAAATGCATACTGAGCAATGTTACACCTTTTATAATATTATTATATAAATGTATAAAAATATTAAAATAATTTATTTTAAAGTTTTTTAATTGATATCCAAAAGCAATATGAGGAATAAAAAATTAAGTTAAAGGGATCAAATATGAAAAAAGAAATCCAAGTATTATTCCTGATATCAAAGGCCAGTAGAGATGTTGAAGCAAATGAGAGCCATCAGGGATAAATTGTACTAAATTGACTGTTTTTTAAAGATAAAAAATTGTGTACCTGTGGTTTGGATGAACTCTAGGTGGATAATTCAGCTATATCAAACTACATCTAGTGAAGTTTCTTATCAAATAATTTTTTTCATTGCCATAGAGAGAATTGATCCCATCTAACTGCACCTGACCAAAAGTGTATATCTCAAAATTGGCCGAACTTGTTCTGGACACTTTTATGATGGAGAGTAGCTAGGGTGCAGGTCTTCTTCAGTGCAACTGTTGTTTTTTTTAAACATGTCCACTGGTATTTGATCTTTCTGTGTTATTCATATTTTATTATCTGATTAATTTTTTGTCATTAGAATATTATTAATTTTATTAGTATAGAAAAAACTTGTGTGCCAAATGCATGCCATGTTATACTACACCTTTTATAATATTATTAAAAAATTTTGAAAAAATATGAAAATGATTTTTTTTCAAAAATTATAAATTAATATCCAAATGTAAAATGAGTGATAAAAAATAAAGTAAAAGAGATCAAATATGAAAAAGAAAAAATTCAGGGAAAATTCCTGCCTTCAAGAGCCATTAGAGGTGTTGAAACAAATGGGTGCCATCAGGGCTAAATTTGACAAAATTTAATTTTTTTTAAAGATAAAAAATTTTTCACATGAGGTTTGGAAAAACTTAAGGTGTATAATTCAGCCATACAAAACTACTTCTAATGTAATTATTTAGCATTTTTTTTAATTTCATTTCCACAGAGAGAATTGATCCCATCTGACTGCACCTAAACAAAAGTTTCCAGCACAAGTTTGGCCGAACTTGTGCTGGACACTTTTATGATGGAGAGTAGCTAGGGTGGAAGTGTTCCTCAGTACATCAGTTTTTTGTTTTTCACATTTCTATTGGTTTTTTATCCTTTTTGTCATTCATATTTATCTTATAATTAATTATTTGTCACCATATATAAAAAATTAATTTTTCTATGATAGCATAAGCCTGCATGCCAAATTCAAAATTGGTGATGTTACACCTTTAATAATATTATTATATGAAGTTAAAAAAATATGAATATGTTTATTTTTTAAAAAATAAATTGATATTTAAAATTAAAAAGAGTAATAGAAAAGTAAAATGAAAATAAATGGGATCAAGTACAAAATACAAAATACAAGTAAAATTTTTACTATCAAGAGCCAGAAGTGGTGTTGTGACAGTTGGGGACCCCTAGGTCAAGACTTGGTCTAAATTTACTTTTATTTATAGCTAACAAATTTTGACCTGAGGTTTGGAAAGACTTCCAGGGGACAATTCTACAATATTAAACATTCTTTACTTCAATAATTGAGTGAAATATCATTTTCATTGCCATAGAGAGAATTTATCTCATTTGACTTCATGCAACCAAAAGTGTCCAGCACAAGTTCAGCCGAGCTTGTGCTGGACACTTTTATAATTGAGAGTAAGCATACAGGAAATCTTCTTAAACTCAAAAGGGATTTCATATAAACATTTCCAGTGGTATTTGATCTTTCTGTGTCATTTAAATTTACCATTTGATTAATTTTTTGTCATCATTATATTATTAATGTTATTACTATGGTAATAATTTGTGTGAAAAACACATACCAGGTGGTGTTATACCTTTAATCATATATTATTAAATAAAGGTATAAGAGTATGAAAATTATTTATTTTAAAAATTAAAAATTGATATCCAAAGCAATATGCGCAATAAAAAAGTAAAATAAAAGGGATCAAATAAGAAAAAAAAATCTAAGGAAAATTCCCAGTGTCAATAACAAGTACAGGTGTTAGATCAAATGTGCACCACAAGGGCTAAAAATGGACTATATTTTCTTTTTTGTTAAACCAATGAAAGTGTCCTGATGAGGTTTGAAAAATCATCAGGAGGACATTTTGGCAATATCAAACTACTTATTGTGCAATGATTGAGCAAAATGTCATTTTCATTTCCATAGAGTAAATTTATCCCATCTGACTGTATGCAATCAAAAGTGTCCAGCACAAGTTCAGCCAAACTTATGCTGGACACTTTTATGATGGTGAGTATCTAGGGTGCAGGTCTTCTTCAGTTCATCAGGTATTCCTTATAAAAAAATCCACTAGTATATGATCTTTCTGTGTCATTCATTTTTATCATTTGATTCATTTTTTTTCACCATTATACTATCAATGATATTAGTATTTAAAAAACTTGTAAGCCAAATGCATACTGGGAGATGCTACATCTTTAATAATTTTATTAAATAAAAGTAAAAAAAAATATGAAAAGTATTAGTTTTCAATAAATAAATTGATATTTGAAAGCAAAAACAGGAATAAAAAAGTAAAATAAAAGTGATTAAATATGAAATTAAACATTCAAATAAAATTTCTGCCATCAAAGATAATTTGATTTTTCAGACCAAATTTGCACCACCAGTTCTAGATTTGGAATATATTTTCATTTTTTTAAATTTAATAAAAGTGTCCACCTGAGGTTTTCCAAAAAATCAGGAGGATAGTATAGCAGTATAAAACTACTTCTTGTGCAATGATTGAGCAAAAATTCATTTTAACTTCCATTGAGTAGATTTATCCCATCTGACTTCATGCAACCAAAAGTGTCCAGCACAAGCTCAGCTGAACTTGTGCTGGACACTTTTATGATTGAGAGTAGCTAGGGTGCAAATCTTCTTCAGTTAATCTTGTATTCCTTTTAAAAATGTCTATTGGTATTTGATCTTTCTGTGTCATCCAAATTTATTTTTTTATTAATTTTTGGTCACCATTATATTATTCATGTTTTTAGTATAGCAAAAACATGTGTACTGAATGTACACTGGGTGATTTTAAAACTTTAATAATATTATATAATAAATGTAAAAAAATGTGAAAATTATCAGTTTTACCAAAATAATATTGATATTTAAAAGCTAAAGGATAAATAAAAGGGTAAAATTAAAATTAAAGAGATCAAACGTGAAATAAAGAAATTAAGTATAATTTCTTCTATCATGAGCCAGTAGAGGCTTCAGTAAAAATGGGCACCATCATAGATTAAAATGGATTAAATTTACTTTTTACCAAAGTAAAAAATTGTCTACCTTAGGTTTGGACAAACTTCAGGGGGACAATTTGTCCATATAAAACTACTTTCAGTGCAATGATGGAGTGATCATTCAGTCTCATTTCCGTTAAAAGAAATGATTGCATCTGACGGCATGCAACCAAAAGTGTCCAGCTCAAGTTTGGCCAAACTTTTGCTGGACACTTTTATCATGGAGAGTAGCCAGGGTGCAAGTCATTTTAAATCATCTGGAATTTCTTATAAACATGTCCACTGTTATTCAATCTTTGTGCCTCACTCATATTTATCAATTTATTAATTTTTTGTCACCATTATAATATTAATATTATCAGTATATCAAAAACTTGTGTGCCAAATGAATACTGGGTGATGTTACACATTTTATAATATTATTAAATAAAGGTAAAAAAATATGAAAATAATTTATTTTACAAAAAATAAACTTCAATCCAAAAGCAATATGAGGGGAATAAAGTAAAATAAAATAAATCAAAGATGAAAATTAAAATCCAAGTTAAATTCCTGCAATAAACAAAAAAAGAGATGTTGAATCAAATAAGCACAATCAGGGCTAAACTTGCGCTAAATTTTCTTTTTTGTAAAAATAAAAAAAAATTTACTTGAGCTTTACCAAAACTTCAGGATGAAAATTTTGCCATATCAAACTACTTCTAGTGTAATTATTTATCAAATATTTATCTTCATTTCCATAGAGAGAATTGCTCCCATCTGACTGCACCTGACCAAAAGTGTCCAGCACAAGTTTGTCCAAACTTGTGCTGGACACTTCTATGATGGAGAGTAGCTGGGGTAGAATTTTTCTTCAGTTCATCTAGTATTTCTTACAAAAATGTTGTGGTCTTCCAACATTGGCAGGGGCCTTTGTTGTGTGATTTGGCGCTGTTTGTGCATGTCTTAATTGGCATCTGTTAAGGAATTGGGTATTTTTCTGGTTTTATTCCGTGGATATTGGGTCTGCGGGTATGTGGGTACTATCATTGGATAGCCCTGGGTTTTCTCTATATTTTATGTCTTGTAGACATTTTTCATATTCTGAGTTTTAAGGGGTCATTTCCTCCTTTTTCATTTATAAAAGATTGCTGTTTAATTTTGTTTTTTGTGTTTTACGGGCTAACCTTAAGTCTTAGGGTTAAGTGCTTAGTACCATTGGATAGAGCTAATTTTTCTTTATATTTCATGTCTCAATGTTGTTATAGTGAAATTCCGTGTTTTAAAAGTTTTAGTAGTTGTAGCTAATTTTTCTAAGTAGATTAGTGGTTTTTGTTGGTTTTCTGGCTTCAGGGAGGCCGGGCCGCTTCAGGCGGCATCTCCGACATTGGGCGGCCCGCCCGCCTCTGTTTAGGAGGTTGGGGAGTGCTTCAGGAGGGTTTTTTTATGCAATTTGGCGGGTACAGGCGCCAGATTGGTGGGTGCGCATGGGCTCTTAGTTAGTGGTCTCTGTGTACATAGTGAATAAGACAGTTTTGGGCAACCTTAATCATCATACAACCATCCAGAGGTGATATCATTGTTCCTCACTCAGTTTTCACTGTTTCTGGCCACAATTGGCTGTGTTTGTTGCAAGTGAGTTCTTCATTTAACTTAACTTTGGCAACTGATTTCTCTGTTATAGTCTTGCAAGCTATAGCAAGTATTATTGCTGTCTCTGGTGTGGATTTTCAGCCTACATCAAGTATCTTTGCTGTCTCTGGTGTGGACTTTGTTCTACATTTCAGTTCTTTGGTCTGGTAGTCTATCTGGGGACTACTTTCTTGGCTCATCAAGCAGTCAAGTGTGTTAAACAGGAGCTTTAGCAAAACAGGAACCAAATTACTTTAGCAAGTAAATCTCACTCTATTTTTCTAAAGGGACAGGGGATTTTCTCTCTGGTTTTTCTCCAACTCCCTTGGTCAAGGCCTATAGCTAGTACTATAGGATTGTCTACATTTCTGGCGCCCAACGTGGGGTAGAACTTGCTAGTTCTTTGGAATCTCTGTTTTCGTTGGTTGGCTCTTTTTGGTGTTTTGGTCTGGAGGAATGGCTTCTGGTTCTGCTATTCCTGTGGTGACTGTCAGTGGGGGGGATGGTCCTCCTTCTGTGATGGTTAGGGAGTGTGTGAGGATTAAAACTTGGGGTGGTACCAAGTATTATGGGGAGGATGTCAAGTGGTTTCTAGAGAAGTATGAAACTGCTGCTGCAGTGGATGGTGCTTCCTACCTGGACATGGTGAAGCAGATTATCTTCTTCATTGGTGATAGGTCAGTGGAGAAGGAGATTGTGGCCATGTCTGGCTACAAGAAGAGGGATTGGAGATTTTTGTGTAGGGAGATGGTGGATAGATGGGGTGTCAGGTTCACTATGGTGGATCTGAACAAGGTTGTCAGTTAATGGCAATCTTATAGTGGTGTTGGTAACTTACATAGTTACAGGAAGTTTTTGCTACAGTTTGATCCTGTGGTGGAATATTTGGTGGAAGTGGAGGAGCTGGCACATGAAAATGCTGCCAAAGATGTTTTTTTGGTCTGCCCTGGCTAGAGATGTCAGGATGGATGTGTTGAAGGAGCTGTCAAGAAAGGAATTGATGAAGACTCTTTCTAATGGGGACCAGAAGTTGCCTGCCTTGGATAAGGTGAAGGAGGCTGTTGAGGCCCATTTGAAGTTATTGGCTGTGGACACCTATCAGGAGGGGTATGCCAAGTATGTCAGAAAATTCAGTGAGGCTTTGGCTGAAGAGGAAGTCAGGGAGAAGAAGGAGGAGAAAAATTTGGTGCAGGTTCCCAAACAGGAGAGGGACCCAATGGTGAAGCAGTTGGCTGATCTTACAAAGAATCTGCACATTTTTGTTCAGGAGGCCAAGAAGTTTAATAAGGCACCTTCTCAGCCTAGAGATTTTGAAAAGAGGGCTGGTAGGAGTGATCCTTGGGTTTGCTCTTATTGCAGTAGGATGGGGCACAGGTCCAATGATTGTTGGGCACTGAACAGAGATGTGTCTGAAGGAAAAGTGGAGTTTGATGACAGGGTTTTTAAGTTCCCTGATGGTTCATTTGTGAAGCCCAGTGAGGGGCAGGCTCTGTGGATTTGGTCAGGAGAAGGGATGGTCTCAATCAAAGGAGGCCAAGGTTTGAGGATATTCCTGATCAGGGGAAGTCTTCTGTTAAGGTAGATGAGGACGTCAAGGGAAAGGGGAAGGAGGTCAATATAGTCTCTTTTTCTACTTCCTTTGGTGGTTTGGAGTTGTATTCTTGTGGTGGACAGTCAAGTGGTGAATGCTTGGCTGGTGTTTATGATGTGGAAGCAGGAAAGGTGGGTAGGCCTAAGAGCAGTTCTCAGGCCCAACCAAAGCCAAATGCTTCAAAGGTGGATCCTAAGCTGAGTGCAGCTAGGAAGAGGTACAGAAAAGAGGAGCTGTACAAGATACAGAAGGGTATGGCTGACATGGGTCCCCCTAGTTTTGGTGCATTGGACCTGAATGGTGAGCCAATGCCAATGGAGGTGGATTCTGACTATGAGGAGGATGTCCCTTTGGCTTCATTGCCAAAGCCTGTTGGAGTCAGAGGTTCTGGTGAGGGATCTGGTTTGGTTCCTGTTAATGGTAAATCTGTTGGTGGTTATGGTCCTCAAGAATCTTCTAGGACCAAGGTGGTGAAGCAAAGAGCTCACTTTGAGAGGCCAGTAGTGTCTGGTCAAGTTAATGTTATGGACTCTGTCCTGGAAAGGATGAATCAGGGTCAGGTTTCCCTATCTTATGGGGAATTGTATGCTATCAGTCCAGGGTTGGCTGATAGACAGAAAAAGTTGTTGACCAGGAGAAGAGTTTCTTCTGGTGAGGTAGAATACATTTGTGATTCTGCTGAAAAGTTTGGTGAGGGGTTGGAAACTCATTTTTCTGCTCCTCCGGGATATGTCAATGTCACTCTGAATGGCAGGGAGGCAAGGGCATTGGTGGATTCAGGTTCTCAGATAAACCTGATTTCTTTGTTTGAGGCAACTCATATGGGCCTCCCCATCAAAACTGGTATTGGTGGGAATTTGAGAGGTATCGGTGGCCATGTCACTGAATTGGTTGGAACTTCAGAGTTTGTGAAGTTAGATGTTGGAGGAGCCTCAGGAAAGGTTCATTTTTACATTGCTAAAGGTAATGTAAAAGCAGTTTTGGGTGGGCCATTCTTGATGGATTTTCAGGCAAGAATTGGTTATCAATTTGATTTGGGAATCAGTTTGGAGTTGACTGGTTAAGACGAAAGGAGGCTTCACATGAGGTTATCATCCCCTGGAGAGGATGGTTGGGAGACCAGGCCTGGTTTATCTTCAATGTGCCAGTGCATGGACTGCTGCAGGAGAAGGAAGGAAGTGGGTGCTGCCTCTGGTTTTTTGGAGTGCAGCTCAGGCTCTATTGAGAGTCTGTCTTTTTTAGAGTAATGAGGGCTGATCACCCTAGTGCTACAACCTCTCCCCAAGATGAGAAAATCCCAGGTTGTAGTAGGTCAGCTCCCTTGGAGATATACCAAGTGGATTTTCAACTTTCTCTTTTTAATGTTTCTCTTCTCTGCAAGTATTCATCAATTTTTTAATCAAGTCTCTGTTCTCTCTCAAGATTCTTAATTATTTTTAATTCAAGTTCAAAGAAGAAGATTGGTTATATATCTTTATTGAAAGATATGTGGAAAAGTTTTGGGGAGGTGAGATTGGGGTCTAAAAGTAAGTCCTCCCAATTGTGCACGGCTAGGGTTTCTTCTACACCTTTCAAAAACATTACCTGGGCCACACCTGTGAGCATTGAGGAAACCCCTGGTTATTTTTGTAGGTCAGAAGAAAACTCAAGAAAAGAAGATAAAAATTTCAAGATAATTCATGAAAATCAAGAAAAAAATCTGAAGATAATGAAGAAAGAAGATGCAAAATATTTTTGTGAAGATCGTCAAGATCTATTTTTGGGCCTCCAGCATGAGGGTAAACTGCACAATTTTAGGAGATGTGATTCAGAAGATGAATCAAGATTTGAAGATTTGGAAGTTGGAAGTGAGGATGAAGATGTGGAATTGCGGAAAAGTTTTGAAGTGGTGATATTGGGGTGTAAAAGTAAGTCCTCCCAATTGTGCACCGCTAGGGTCTCTTCTACACCTTTCAAATCATTACCTTGGCCACACATGTGAGCAATGGGGAAACCCTTGGTTTTTGTTCCAGGTCTGGTGGTGAAGATTTCCTGAAGATCCCTCAAGTTGAAGGTGGAGCGGCAAAGTATAAGAAGGTAGCGCAGAAGATTAGTCCTGTCAATGAGCCTATGCCTGTGGTTTTGAACCCGCCTTTGAAAAGACCTCCTTTGTTGAGAGATCCGTACTGTACTCCTTTGGTGAAGAATCCTCCAGAATTTATAGAGACGGCTAGGGTGACCGTGGAAAGGTTGAAAGTTGTTAATTTTGGTCCTGATGGGTGGTTGTCTGAAGAAGAAAAGAAGTTGTTGTTGCACGTTATTGTGCTAAGGGAAAAGGCTGTGGTGTTTGTTGAGGAGGAAAGGGGTGTATTGAAGCACTCTTATGGGGAACCTTAATTGATTCCTGTGTTTTGCCATGAACCTTGGCAAATCAAACCTATTCCAATTCCAGCCGCTATTAGAGAGGATTTTGTGGAGATTGTTAGGGAAAGAGTCAGGACTGGGTTATACAAACAATCGACTTCCAGCTACTGAAGTCTAGTTTTCTGCGTAAAAAAACAGAATGGAAAGTTGAGGGTGGTTCATGATCTTAGAGCCTTGAATAGAGTCACTATCAAGGATGCTGGTATGCCACCAAGTGCAGAGGATTTTGTTGAAGCTTTTGCTGGAAGGGTGTGTTATGGTTTGGGTGATATTTTGGGTGGTTATGATGAGAGGGAACTACATACAGATTCAAGGCCTCTCACAACTTTTGAGACTCCTTTGGGAAGATTTCAGCTCATTAGGTTGCCTCAAGGAGCAACTAATTCAGTGGCAGTTTATCAAGCACAGATGGCTTGGATTTTGCAGGATGAGGTTCCTACTCATGCTGGTATTTTTATTGATGATGGTGGAATTAAAGGACCATCCACTGATTATGGTAATGAGGTGTTAGCGGAGAACCCTGGCATAAGGAGGTTAGTGTGGGAATATGCAATAACTCTAGAGAGAGTGTTGTTCAGGATTGAAGAGGCTGGTTTGACCATTTCAGGGTCAAAATTCTGTTTTTGTGTTCCTGCTTTGGAAATTCTAGGTCATGTGGTATGTAAAGAAGGAAGGATTATGGCAAAGAAGAAGATTAATAAAACTCAGTCATGGCCAAGGCCTAAAAATACTACTGAAGTCAGGGGATTTTTGGGTGTATGTGTATATGTCAGGATTTTTATTAAGAATTTTTCTTTGTTGGCTTCACCTTTAAGGAGGTTTACCAGAAAAGATGCAGATTGGGAATGGACTGAAGAGTGTGAAGAGGCTTTTCAGAAGCTGAAAAAGGTTGTTGGTGAAGATATTGTTCTTCACAAGTTGGATTATGGTGTTGGTGCTGGAAAAATTTATCTGGCAGTGGACTCAAGTTATATTGCTGCTGGTGCTGTTTTGTCTCAGGAGGATAAGAATGGGAGGGTCAGGCCAGTAAGGTATGAGTCTGTGGTGTTTAATGAGGTGAAATATAGGTATTCTCAACCTAAGTTCGAATTGTGTGGCGTATCTAAAATTTTAAAGAAGCTACAGATGGTTTTGTGGGGGCAGCATTTTGAGCTTCAGGTGGATGCAAAATCTTTGGTTCAGATGATCAATACACCTAGTCTTCCAAATGCTCCAATGACTAGGTCGGTGGCATTTATTCAACATTTTTCTTTTGACCTGCTACACAAACCAGGTAAAACTTTTACTATGCCTGATGGATTATCAAGGAGGCCACCTACAGATGAAGATTCAGAGGCTGAAGAGTTTGATGAGGATGTTCCAGTGGTTAGGGCCAGCACAATGGGTGCTGAAGATTTTTCTGACCTCCCCCAAGAGGCTAAACTGGCTGGATCTGATCTTGATTCTGGTGATCAGGATGTTTTTGTTGATGAAGATGGAGTTGTTGTTTGGGACAGCTCAAAATTGGAAAAGGGTGTTTTTGTTAGTGAACTGGATTCTCACAAGGTTCAGTGGAAAGAGAAGGACGTGACAAAATTTAAGGATTGATGTCCTGGTTAGGCTGCTCAATTGGCTCATGTTCACACTGGTGATTTTGGTGACAGAATTGTACCCTTGGATGTTGTTTTGTTGGATTTTGAAGATGAGACCTGGGGTCAGTCTGGGTTTTATTTAATTTTGGTGGAATATCTGTTGACCTTGGAGAGGCCAGATAGTTGTGATGATGATACTTGGTTGGAAATCAAGAAGAAGAGTCCTGGATTTTATGTGTCAGGAAGGCGGTTGATGAGGAGGAGACATCCTAATCCTCAAGTGGTGGTGACTCAGAAGAAGGGTCAAGAATTTGTTTTGAAGTCTTTGCATGAAGACCTTGGTCATAGAGGCTTTGGGGAGACTTATAGAAGAGCAGCAGACAGATTTTGGTGGCCAGGTATGAAGTTGGCTGTGCAGGGTTGGGTTCAATCTTGTGAAGAATGTCAAAGAAGAAGTCACTTGAAACTTAAAGAGGTGGGCCGTGCTACTGGTGAATCAACTATTTTTGGAAGGGTCAGTCTGGATGCTGTCCATATTAAAGAGTCCAGGTATAAATACTTGATTGTTGCTAGGGATGATTTGTCTGGTTGGGTTTAGGAAGTGCCTCTGGTTAATTTGACTGCCAAGAATGTGGCAGAGTTTTTGAAGAAGGAGTGGATTTTTAGGTATGGGTTGATGAAGTTGGTGACTGTTGATGGCAGGCCAGAGTTTGGTGCTGAATTTAAAGAAGCTGTGGCTAGTGTTGGTTCTAAAGTTAGAGTGGCTACACCTTATTATCCTGAAGCTGAAGGCATGGTTGAAAGAGGCCATCAAGTTATCAAGAATGCTTTGGTGAAGATGTGTGGAGATAGTGCTGAAAAGTGGAGGCATTATTTACCCTTGGTGTTATTTGCTGATAGGGTCGCTGTGAAGAGGACAACTGGCTATTCTCCTTATGAGTTAATGTTTGGTCAGAAAGCCGTTTAACCAGTGGACTTGGAAGCTGTCTATTATCTTGGAATTGATTGTGATGAGGTGCACTCAACAGAAGATTTGCTCTGTGCCAGGATGCAACAGTTGGAATGTAGAGAGGAATGTCAGGAGAAGGCATACTTTAGAATGATGAAGATTAGGAATCAATCAGTCAGATACTTGGACAAGAAGCTGGCTCATAGACTCAGGAATCCCTTGAAACCTGGTTGTTTGGTTTTGGTGTATAATAGAAGTTTGGAGAGTCAGTGGGGGAAAATGTTTGCTGACAGATGGAATGGACCTTACAGAGTCAGATCTCAGGCGTCTGGATGTTCTTATGTTTTGGAAGATTTGGATGGTGCAGTCTTGAAAAATAGGGTGGCTGAAAACCAAGTAAAGAGGTTTTATCCCAGAGGCACTAGGCATGAAGAAGATTGACTCTTCAATGAGGATAAACTATGGAACGTTATTTTTTGTTTTGGAATTTTGTGGTGTTGCAGAGAAACTTTTGTGTTGGAAACTTTTGTTAGAAGGTACCCATGGGTGGGGCTTCTAGATTTGATCTTGGCAAGTGTAGGGGTGACTGATGGGCTGGCTGCTCTATCAACAGTTACCCCAGATTGTCTGTTTCAAACCCTTTTTCTTAATTTGGTTGAACCCTAGTATTGGTTTCTTTTCACAGGTTTAGTCCTCTATGACTTTAAACTGGAATTTTCTCTGGTTGTCAAGTGCTGGACTCTTCACTATTTATTGGTTTTGGTTTTTTTTGTGTTGGATGTTGTGTTTTTGTTAGAAGGCACCCAGGGGGGGGCTTCTAGATTTTATTGTGGCAAGTGTGGGGGTAACTTATGAGCTGGCTGCTCTGTAGAACAGTTACCCCAGAATGTCTGTTTCAAGTCTTTTGTTTTTCCTAGTTGAATTCTAGTTCTGTTGTTTATTATTCATGTTTCAAGTCCACTATGACTTTAAACTGGTTTGGGACTGGCTTCTTTATCTTTGGTTCTTTCAGATTGGTGGTAGATCACTGGTGGTCTCCCATCATTTTTACTTATTGGAGGGAGCCCACCCAGTGATCATTTCTATGGATCGGACTTTCCCTTATTGGACCATTTTTGCTAGATAGCAGTTTTAACTTATTTTCTTTTTTCTCTTTTTTTCTTTTAATTTTTTATGGGGGTTGTTTAAAATTATAAAATCAAAAATATAGGGTGTTACCACATCAGGGTCACCTGGATGTGGGCAAGCATTGGTGGGGAAAGGCTCATCAATTTGCTGGGCAATGCTATTTTATTTTTATTTATTATTTATTTCATGTGTTTCTGTGTTTCATTATTTTTATTATCTTCTGAATTTCTAAAATTTTTGAATTTTGTTTTCTGTTAATCATTTAAAAGATTTAATTGTGTATCCACATCAAGGTACACTTGGATGTGGGTAAGGTATCAGGGGATCAGCTCATCAATTGGATGGGGGATACCATTTCTATTATTTTTTATATTATATTTTATTTCATTTATTTTATTTAATTTTATTTATTAATTTTTAATCTTAGTATATTAGTAGACATCATCAAAAAAAATAAAAATAAAAAAAATGAAAAAAATAAAAAATAAAAAATAAAAAAATAAAAAATAAAATAAAAATTCTGAAATTATTTTTATTAATTGTTTTATATTATTATTATGTTTCTAATCTTTTGCAGGAGCTCATTTTCTGGATGATGAAGCTTCTGGAGGCTGGTCCGGATTGTGATGACGTTTTTGTTTTTTGTTGGGATTATGGGAAGCACTGTGTTCTTTGAAGTGCATCCTTCTGGAGAGATGATAGGGATTGTAATGGTCAGGAATTGGATTAGAGGGAAGTTCAGAGGAGGAAGAAGAAGAGACAGGAATGGAGTGCTGGAGGGTGTGCTAAATGATCCTAGACATTTTCCAGTGGTCGTCCAGTAGGCACTTTCTCAGGGATTTTTCAAAGTCATTCAAAGGTCCATGGAGGGAAAAGGCTTTTAGCATGTTGGAACACATGGTGCATAGGTGTTTCTTCATGTCTCCATAATCCAGGGTCAAAGAAGTTTCAAGAGGTTGGCCAACTCCAATAATAGATTCAGGAGGAGGGGTGCCAACTAGACAAGAAGAATTGGATCAGTAATTATTTTTTGTTGAAGAAATGGAATAATTGATTTGGTACTTACAGATTGGAAGCTCATCAAATCTGTAAGCAGCTGGGATTTGGATCTCTGACAATTTTGTAATGGTCATAGTGGGTGGATCAACTAGGGAAAGATATGGATTCTCATGGTCTTCCTCTGAAGGATCCTGAGAAGGTGAACTGGGATGCTGATGTTCCTGGGGCCTAGTTGGAGCGGTGAGATTGTTGTTGTTGTTGTGGTTGTTATTTCTGTTGGATTCAGCTGGAGGAGGTGCTGGTGATGGAGTACCAGGGTTGTTAAAGGATGGAGCAGGAGAGGGGGATTTGGAAACAGATTGATCTCTTCTGGATGGAGATTTTGAAGAGATGGAACTGTCAGAAGAGTAGTTGGCTGACAGAGGAGAGGTGTAGTTTCTTTGTCTTATTTGGGGACAAATTTGTTGTTGTGGTGCAGTGTGTGGTGTTCTGGTTTCTTCTTGGGGTTCTCTGGCAGGTCTCTTAGAAATCTGGGAAATTTTGGTGCTTTTGGACTTTGGAAGGGTGGATTGCATTTCTCCGGGAGAAGTAGGAAGTAGTTGGGTTGAGTTGTTGTTGTTGTCTGGATGAATTTGGCTGTTTTCTGGCCGTTTTTGGAGGTTTTGGCCCTGATTTTCACTGTTTGTTGAGGCAGGTGGGCCGCCTGGAAGTGGTCTAGAAGCCTGGGAGTTGATCTTGAAGCTTTTGGAGCTAATTTGGAGGAGATAAACGCAATGTCTTGGGAAGCTAAGGCTGGTCTTTTGGGAAGAGTGCGGGAAGCTGAGCTTCTGAATCTTCTGGAAGGAGCAGAAGATAGTGAGGAAGAGGAAGGACCAATCTCTGGGGATCTGGTATGGGATCTGGAGATGTATTTGTGAGAAGGAGAAGGCGGAGGAATAGGGTAGTTGGCATCTCTGTCACATCTTTTCTTTTTGGAATAGCAAGAATCACAAGCCCTGTTGTAGAATTTGGCTTCAGGAGTTGGAAGAGTGAATGTGCAAGGTCTGCACATGTGGATGCACTTTTTTCAGGCATAGTCCTTGGGAGCAGTGAAGCAAGGGAGAGTAGAAGGGTTAACATCAGGAGATCCAGCCATGATCTGTGGTGAGAAAAGATGATGAAAAGGGATAGGAGGAGATTTTTGTCAGTGATGGGTAGATGATGAAGTGAAGGTGGAAATTCAGCAGGTTGGCTGTAGAAGTGTTCTGCATGGAATTGGCTGCGTCTATTTTATGCAAAATTCCGTCAGTCCATCAAGACTCTAAACTGAAAAATCTATGGTATCAAGACCAGTCCATCAAGACTCTAAACTGAAAAATCTATGGTATCAAGGGCAGTCCATCAAGACTTTAAACTGAAATCTGGTTTCTGTTAGTCCTCCAAGACTTTAAACTGGCTGGTTCAATATTTTTTATCAAGACTAGTCCGTCAAGACTTTAAACTGAACACTGTGTTAGTCCCCCAAGACTTTAAACTGAGGATTGTTGTTGGTTTAGTCCCCCAAGACTATAAACTGAGGAATGGGTTTTGTTGTTGGAGTTGGTTTTGAAAGATTGGTGGAGGGTATCCACAGGGGGAACCTCCGAATTTAGAAAAGGCAAGTTTGGGGGTAATTGATGGGCTGGAAGCTCTATTCACAATTACCCCAGAATGCTAGTTTTTTTCTCTGTGTCTTAATGTGGTTGATCTCTGGTTCTGGGTTTATGATTTAGGTTTTGAGTCCCCCAAGACTTTAAAATGAGGGTTTTTGAGTCCCCCAAGACTTTAAACTGAGGGTTTTTGAGTCCCCCAAGACTATAAAATGAGGATGGTCCCCCAAGACTTAAAACTGAGGGTTGTTTTGTGGTTACATCCTATAGAGGGTGTGGTCATTTTTTCTTTTATGAATCAAACTCAAGTACTAGTGGAATTACAGAGGGAATCAAGAGATGAAATGAAGTGTTCAGAATTAGCCTTGAACTGGTGAATGAGGTGTCTTCTGTTCTCAATGTCCTGTGGATCTCTAGCAGGAGTGGATTGGAAGTGGTGAAGCAGAAGTTGTTTCTGTTGAGATGTGTGTTGTTGGAACTTGGCCTTGATAGTGGGCAAGTGCGTTGGTGTTGGTGGTGCAATGGATCCTACATTGTTATCATCACTATCAGAAGATGGAGGAACTGAAAAGTCATCAGTTTTAAAGTTGAAGGAAGAAAAGAATGTTCTTTACCATCAGATGGACCAGGGATGGTGGAACTAGTTGTTTTATGGGTTTTGGCACTCTTCTGGGAAGGGTGGAGATTTTTGATTAATCTGGGTATCAGGATGGATGGCCTAGATCTTTTGGTGCTGGCAGAAGAAGGACCAGGTTGAGGTGAAGGTGAATCTGTTGCGGAAGAAAGTGGACCAGGTCTGTGGCAGGTCTTCTTTCTAGATTGGCAGACATCGCAGGACGTTCTGTATGGATGGACAGGTGGTGTCATGGTGCAGATTAAATTATTGTCGATGCAGTATTGGCAGGGACCCATTTCAGAGGCAGATTTGGGAAGAAGGTTAAACATGGTGGTTGGATGAAGAAAGAATGCAGACATTCTCAATTGAAGGGAGGATGTGGTCTTCCAACATTGTCAGGGGCCTTTGTTGTGTGATTTGGCGCTGTTTGTGCATGTCTTAATTGGCATCTGTTAAGGAATTGGGTATTTTTCTGGTTTTATTCCGTGGATATTGGGTCTGAAGGTATGTGGGTACTATCATTGGATAGCCCTGGTTTTTCTCTATATTTTATGTCTTGTAGACATTTTTCATATTCTGAGTTTTAAGGGGTCATTTCCTCCTTTTTCATTTATAAAAGATTGCTGTTTAATTTTGATTTTTGTGTTTTACGGGCTAACCTTAAGTCTTAGGGTTAAGTGCTTAGTACCATTGGATAGAGCTAATTTTTCTCTATATTTCATGTCACATTGTTGTTATAGTGAAATTTCGTGTTTTAAAAGTTTTAGTAGTTGTAGATAATTTTTGTAAGTAGATTAGTGGTTTTTGTTGGTTTTCTGGCTACAGGGAGGCCGGGCCTCTTCAGGCGGCATCTCCGACATCGGGCGGCCCGCCCGCCTCTGTTTTAGGAGGGTTTTTTTATGCAATTTGGCGGGTACAGGCGCCAGATTGGTGGGTGCGCATGGGCTCTTAGTTAGTGGTCTGTGTGTACATAGTGAATAAGACAGTTTGGGGCAACCTTAATCATCATACAACCATCCAGAGGTGATATCATTGTTCCTCACTCAGTTTTCACTGTTTCTGGCAACAATTGGCTGTGTTTGTTGCAAGTGAGTTCTTCATTTAACTTAACTTTGGCAACTGTTTTCTCTGTTATAGTCTTGCAAGCTATAGAAAGTATTATTGCTGTCTCTGGTGTGGATTTGCAGCATACATCAAGCATCTTTGCTGTCTCTGGTGTGGACTTTGTTCTACATTTCAGTTCTTTGGTCTGGTAGTCTATCTGGGGACTACTTTCTTGGCTCATCAAGCAGTCAAGTGTGTTAAACAGGAGCTTTAGCAAAACAGGAACCAACTTACTTTAGCAAGTAAATATCACTCTATTCTTCTAAAGGGACAGGGGATTTTCTCTCTGGTTTTTCTCCAACTCCCTTGGTCAAGGTCTATATCTAGTACTATAGGATTGTCTACAATGTCTACTGGTATTTAATCTTTGTGCCTCACTCATATATATCATTTGATTAATTTTTGGTCACCATTATATTATTAATTTTATAAGTATAGAAAAAACTCATGTGCCAAATTCATACCAGGTGATGTTACGCCATTTATAGTCTTATTAAATAAATGTATAAAAATATTAAAATAATTTATTTTAAAAATTATTAATTGATATCCAAAAGCAATATGAGGAATATAAAATTAAGTTAAAGGGATCAAATATGAAAAAAGAAATCCAAGTAATATTCCTACTATCAAAGGCCAGTAGAGGTGTTGAAGCAAATGAGAGCCATCAGGGATAAATTGTACTAAATTTACTTTTTTTTAAAGATAGAAAATTGTGCACCTGTGGTTTGGATGAACTCTAGGTGGAAAATTTGGTTATATAAAACTACTTCTAGTGAAGTTTTTTATCAAATCATTTTTTTCATTGTCATAGTGAGAATTGATCTCTTCTGACTGCACCTGACCAAAAGTGTCCAGCACAAGTTTGGCCGAACTTGTTCTGGACACTTTTTTGATGGTGAGTATCTAGGGTGCAGGTCTTCTTCAGTGCAACTGGTATAATCCACTGGCATTTAATCTTTCTGTTTTATTAATATTTTATCATTTGATCAATTTTTTGTCACCAGAATATTATTATTTTTATTAGTATAGCAAAAAAACATGTGCCAAATGCTTACAGGGTGATGTTACACCTTTAATAATTTTATTAAATACAGGTAAAAAATTATGAAAATGTTTTGTTTTACATTAAATAAATTGATATCTGAAAGAAAAAAAAGGGATAAAAAGAAATATGTTGAATAAAAGGTATTTTATATGAAATTAAAAATTCAAGCTAAATGCCTACTTTCAAGGCTCAGAAGAGGTGTTGGATAAAATGGGCACCATCAGGAATAGAATCGTACTTAATTTGATTTTTTGGAAAACTAAATGAAGTTTTCAACTGATTTTTTTCCAATATTTAGTTGGAAACTTTATCTATATCAAATTACTTCTAGTACCATGATTGACCAAATAACATCCTCATTTCCATATGCAGAATTGATCCCATATGGTCGGACCAGGCCAAAGGTGTCAGCCACAAGTTTGAGAATTCTTCTGGTGGACACTTTTATGATTGACAGTAGTAGGGTGAAATTCTTCTTTAGTTGATCTAGTATTCCATATAAATATTTCCAACTTATTTCTGGCCAAAAATTAGGTGGAAAGTTTGTCCATATCAAATTACTTCTAATGCCATGATTGACTAAAAATTGATTCTCATTGCCATATAGAGAGTTGATCTCATATGACTGGATCTGGAAAAAGTGTCACCACAATTTTTGATAAACTTAAGTTTGAAAATTTTATGATGGAAAGTAATTGCAAGTCTTCCTTATTTCCTCAAGTAATCCTCATAAAAATTTCCTCCTGTATTTTGGCAAAACTTCAGGTGGACACTTTGGCCATATTAAATTAATTCTAGTTCCATGTTGATAAAAAACTCATACTTATTGCCATATATAAATATTAAACCCATCAGACTGTGCCTTTCCAAAAGTGTATATCTGAATTATGGCTAAACCTCAGTTGGACACTTTTATGATGCAGAGTGGCTAGGGCAAAAGTATTCTTCAGTTAATTTGGTATTCATAATAAATTTATTCTCCTGAAGTTTAGCCTAACTTCAGGTGGACAATTTTGGAAAGCACCGGTTAGTCACTATCCATCAAAAAAGTGTTCACCAAAATTTTGGCTAAACTTGTGGTGGACCCCTTTGATCAGCCACTGTCAGATGAGATCAACTCTTTAGATGGAAATGAGGATTATATTTTGGTCAATCATGGAAATAGAAGTAGTTTGATGTGGCCAAATTATCCCCCTGAAGGTCAGACAAACCTCACAAGGACACTTTTTAACAGGGAGTAACTGAGAAAAATCCATTTATCAGAAGGGAAATTATTTATTGGATAGATGCCAAGGTTTCATATTTGTGTATTATTGTCAGTATTAGTTTTGAAAGTGTCTGTCCAAGAAATTTCATTGCCCATCATGACACATTTTGTTTTAAATGTTTCAAGCTGTGTGATACAGTATTAAGGTGTCACATAGTATAATTAAGTTCTATTAAGTTCCCTCCTATGATGCCTAAATTTATAATTTAATATCTTACATAAGAATTATTTTTTATATAAATTCATCAATATTTTATTTTATTATCAAATTTAATAGAGCAAGTATCCTGAATTATTATATATGCATAAGCTTAAGTTAGATCAATTTGTGCTCCATTTGTGCTCAACAGAGGACCAAAATCAAGTTCTGGAGGTTCAACTTGTGAATAATTTGTAATCAGTTGATATGCTGTCTATAATAAATCTGAGAATAAATGTACTTCCAATACAATTTTGTATATTGTTATAAAGTGAGAATAACCATGGAATAATAAGAGACACTCTGGAGTTCAAAGAGAGGGGATTGCTAGAAGTTCACCCTCAGATTTACCGTGGTGTCTGTATCAATAATCCTGATGGAAAGCTCAGGGTAGTTCATGATCTTAGGGTGTTAAATAGGGTTGCAATAAAAGATTCTGGTATATTACCTAGCACAGAGGAGTTTTTAGAAGAATTTGGTGGTAGAGTGTGTTATGCATTGGATTGTATTATGGGCTAATATTATGAGAGAGAATTACAGCCTTATTCTAGGCCTATCACTAATTTTTATACTCCACTTGGACAATTACAATTGACAAGATTACCTCAAGGTGCAACAAATTTGGTTGCTGTTTATCAGGCTCAGATGGCTTGGGTTCCTCATAATGAGATTCCATAATATGCTGGTATATTTATTGATGATGGTGGACTTAAAGTTCCTTCAAAATAGTATAATAATGAAGTGTTGGAGGAGAATACAGGGATGCGAAATTTCATCTGGGGATATGCTGTTTTTCTGGAGAGATTTATGTTTGGGATTGAAGAGGCTGTTTTAACTATTTTTGGAACAAATTTTTCTTTTTGTGTACCAGCTTTAGAGATTTCAGGTCATGTGGTATGTAGAGAGGGCAGGAGTATGTTGAAGAAGAAGGTAAAAAAAATTCATTCCTGTCCAAGACCCAAAAATACTACTGAAGTCAGAGGATTTTCAGGGGTGTGTATTTTTGTTTGCATGTTTATCAAGGACTTCTCTTCAATATAAACTCCATTGAGAAGGTTAACTAGGAGGAATTCTGATTGGTAGTGGGATGATGAATGTAACAAGGTGTTTGTGAAGTCAAAAAAGGTATTTGAAAAGGATATTGTTCTCCATAAACTATATTATAGTAAAGGAGCAGGTAAGAATTATTTGGCTGTTGACTCAAGTCAAATTACTTCTAGGGAGGTATTTTCCCAGATGGATAGAACTGGTTATATAAGACCATTCAGGTGTGAATATTTTGTTTTTAATGAGGTGGAATCAAGATATTCTCAACTAACTTTGGAATTATGTGGTGTGGAAAAAATTCTGAAGAAACTTAAAAATCTTTCATTGGGACAACACTTCAAACTTCAAGTAGATGCAAAATCATTAATTCAAATGAATAATTCCCCAAGTCTACTGAATTCACCCATGACCGAATGGGGAGCTTTTATACAACATTTTTCTTTTGATTTAGTTTATAAGCCTGGTAAAATTTTCACTATGGCAGATGGATTGTCAAGAATACCACCTACTGAAGAGGATTCTTACTCAAAAGAATTTGATGAAGATATACCGGACATCAAGGCCAGTAAAAATGGTGCTGAAGACTTTCCTTACCTTTCCCATGAGTTTAAACTTTCTGGTCATATAAATTTGAATAATGATAAAAAATGACAAATGATGTTCTTGGGGAGTTTGATAATGTAGATAAATCTGGTAAACTGAGGTTGGAGAAGAAGTGGTGTATCATGATGAGGATGGTGTAATTTTGTGTGATAGTAGTAAATTGGTGAATGGCGTAGATGTTGGTTTATTAGATAATTCATTTAAAGAGAGGTTGGGTAATTTTGAAAATTTGGTTAAAAACAGGATGGAAGAAGAAGAAGAAGGTGATACTGAAAGGGGTTTTGAAGAGGTAAAGGGAAATTTGGATAAAGAAAGGTTGGAAGGCTCAGAGATGAAAAATTAAGAAGCTTATATGATAAGTAGGCAAATTCAAAGTCAAAAATTATTGGATAATTCAAGTGCAGGTGATTTTGGTAATAGGGAAGTGCCTTTTGATGTGGTATTGATAAAATTTCAAGATAAAGTCTAGGGACAGACAGGATTTTATTTAAAGATGGTTAAATATTTTATAACTCTCAAAAGGCCAGAGAATTGTGATGATGATGACTGGGTGGATATTATAATAAATTCACCAGGATTTTATTTATCTGGAAGAAGGTTGATAAAAAGGAGGTATCCAAATCCTCAAGTTGTTTTTACTCAGGGAAATGGGAAAGAGTTGGTTTTGAAATCACTGCATGAAGATATTGGGAATAGAGGAGTTGGAGAATCATATGGAAGAGTTGATGATAGATTTTGGTGGCCTGGAATGAAGTTGGCATTTAAGAAGTGGGTTCAGTCATGTGAAGAATATTAAAGGAGAATCTATTTAAGGCAAAAAGAATATGGATGTTTAACTGGTAAAAACACTCTTTTTGGAAGGGTTAGTTTGGATGCTGTTCATATTAAAAAGGGACATCATAAATATTTAATTGTTACCAGAGATGAGTTATCTGGTTGGATAGAGGCAGTGCCTCTTATTGATTTGAATGCCAAAAATGTGACAGAATTTTTAGTGAAAGATTGGGTATATAGGTGTGGAGTGATGAAGTTGGTAACAGTTGATGGAGGTCCTGCATTTGGGGAAGAGTTTAGGGAATCTATATCAAAAGTTGGATCAAATGTTAGGGTAGCAACCCCATATTACCCTGAAGCAGAATGAATGGTAGAAAGATGGCATCAAGTTATTAAGGATGCTTTGGTTAAAATGTGTGGGACAAGTCCTAAAAAATGGAGGCACTATTTACCATTGGTTTTACTTGCTGAAAAAATTGGTTCCAAAAGGACAAATTGGATAGTCACCTTAAAAACTGGTTTTTGGTCAAAAAACAGTTTTATCAGTTGATTTAGAGGCTGAATCATATCTTGGGAGTAGATTGGGATATTCTCAAAACTACTGAAGATTTATTAAGTGCAAGAATGATACAGCTAGAGACGAAAGAAGATACTTTAGAAAAGGCATATCTAGGATTACCAATATCCAAACTCAGGCAGTCAGATTTTGGGATAAGTGGCTGGCTTGTAGACTCAGAAAACCTTTGAAAGCTGGAGATATGGTTTTGGTGTATAATAGAATTTTGGAAAGCCAGTGGGGGAAGATGTTTTTTGATAGGTAGAATGGACCAAATAAATTGATAGAACAGATGTCTGGAGGTTCCTATGTTTTAGAGGAGTTGTATGGTGTTGCATTAAAGAAGAGGATAGTGGCCAATAAAGTTGAATTATTCTATCCTAGGGGCACCAGGAGTGCTGAAGCTTAACTCAAAAGTGAGGGTAAACTACTAATTATTGATATGATTCCTAAATTTAAAATGAGGATAAACTACCAATTATTTTTATTAAGATTTCTTCTGGAGTGAGGATAAAATATTTATCATCATTATGGAGAGATTAATTGTTAAATTTAATGTCAAAATTTTGTGTTGAAGATTTGTGTAGGAATGTAATTATTATGGTAGAAGTGTTCACAGGGGAGCCTTCTAAATTAAATATTGGCAAGTTTGGGGGTGATTAATGGGCTGGCTGCTCTATACACAATTACCCCACAATGTTTGTTACCAAATCCTCCCTATTTCTAGTTAAATCTTGGCTTTGTTTTTGTAATATAGGTAGTCCTCTAAGACTATAAACTGGATCAATACGACATCAATCAATTTCACTCATTCAAATGCAGGATTCAAGATTTTGTTATATATAAGAATTATCTCTAATTTTTGATATTTAATGTTTAAGTTTTTTTTTGTTTTGAAATTTATGATTTCTTAATTTCAAATTTCATTAAAATTAATTTGTTCAGGGATGATGCTCACTGGTTTTCTCCAATTATTTTTGAAAATTGGAGGGAGCCCACCCAGTTATCATTCCTCTATTATGTTATTTTTGTTTTTCAAATTTTTTAAAAATTATTTATATTAAATTTTCAATTTATTTCCTGTGTATACCACATCAAGGTGCACTTGAAAGTGGATATGATTTCAGGGGTTCCGCTCATCAAATGGCTGGGAAAAATTTTACATTTTTCATTCTAAATTTTCTAAATTTTCAAAATAATTTTTATTGACAATTTCATTTATAAATTTTTTATTTCTCTTAAAACTAATTTTCATTTTAAATTTTATTTTCATGTTTCAAATTTTAAATAACATTAAAAAAAATAAATGAAAATAAAATAAAATAAAATAAAAAGGTAAAAAAAAATGAAAAGAAAAGATAAAAATTAATAAATAATAAAAGTATTAATATATTTAGATTTTTATTTTCTGTTTAAATTTTTACATAATTTCTAGGATAACCCAAGTCAGAAAAATCATCAAGAAAAGAAAAATTAATTTAGGCAGCCCACTTTACAGAGAAGGAACTCTGTCTGATAAATTTGGAGAAACTGGTTTTGTAGCATTTTGGGCTGGTTTGATTTGATGATTTTGATGGTGTTGGAGAAATTAGGAAATTTTAAATTGGTCCCTCATAACTTGCTCTCTCAAATGGGCCTCTGCTCTTTCTTTTAGCAGATAGGATCTATAATGCGTCAAGATCTTGTTTTAAGAAGGGTAAAGCTTGCTGCTAATCACATGATGGGGAATATATCGGTAAGATGGAGCTGAATCTGAGACATGGTAATATAAAAAAATCACAGGAAGGACAATATGATTCTAACAACAACATTATTAATGATTGTGAAAAAGCATAAAAGAGAAATTTTTGATGGTGAACTTACCAGAATCTACACTATCAAGACAAAAATAAAATGGATGACTGGGTATGAGTTTTGGCTTGAGGAGGCAGATGAAGGGATTTTTCAATTGAGGCATTATATATTTGCTGGTTATGGAATCTTTAATTAATAGAGTAGATTTTTTCTGAGGAAGAGAACAGGAGCTGCAGATTTTGGATTTCTTGGATGGTATGAAGAGTTTTGAGAAGGGCTAAGTCTGTTGGATCTGGGTCTTTTGTTAGTAGGGCTTCTAACAGGACTAGGAGAAGAAATTGATGGAGATGAAGTAATATCTAGGACTGGTTTTCTAGAAGGAGAATTAAGCATATTTATAGGAGCATTTGGAGTCCTAGGAGGAGATGAAGTCCTGTGTGGAGCACTAGAAAGCTAGATTGAAAAATTGGAACAGCTAGAGCAGAAGTTGGTTGGATAGGTTCCATGAAGTTGGAATCAGAGGGAATGTTGAGGTAGTCAGAAGGGCTAAATGGATGATATGGATAGTTTTATTAGCTAGAATGAGGTGTCATTAGCCATGGATTAGACTGGTACATCAAGAAAGAACATTGAGGAATCATTGCTTATAAAAGGAGGGGTTTTTTGGTCTTATCTTCTACATTCTTTATCATTACATTTAAATTATACAACCAATAAAATTACAATACTTAAAAATAGTACTTACAAAGTCTTTGAATAGTATCTGAATTGTTACATCTATTTTTCTACTAAGGATAAGATTGTAAGCCATATATAATTAGTGAGATTTAAATTACTGACACCCTTATGTTGAGTCATATTTAGATACTTATTGGAATTGTACTACAGTATTTAAATAGGAACATTAAAATCTCCTATAAAACTGACTAATCAAGATATTTCACATATCTGTATTTGAACTCAGCCTGACAGTCACTGTGTGTGAATGAACAATAGTTGCAAGCTTAATCTAAAGAAGCAGAAGAGTTGGTTGGAGACATCTTGAAAAGGTTGAAAATTAGGATTGAAAAGAGCACTGGAGGAATAGTTGGAACTGGGAGAAAGGACTGGTGGAAAAATTTGGGCTCAAGATTGTAGTAGGGATGTTGGAGATAAATTGAATGTTTGGGTCCACCATGACATTAAACTGGAAAGTCATCAATCTTTGGTCCACCATGACATTAAACTGGAATATTCTATATTTGGTCCACCATGATCATAAAATGGAAATTCATTCATTGTTTGGACAATTTAAGTAGGAATTTACAAAAGTTTTAGTCCACCAAGACTATAAACTGGCAATCAATTAAATGTTTGGTCCCCCAAGACTTTAAACTCAAAATTTCAATCTGTTTGAATATTTAATTCAATCTTTTTGATTTGTAAATGTTTCATCAAAACTCAAACTGAAAATCACTCATTAAGATAACCCAATCATTGATGAATAGGGTGCAGATAAACTTTAGGAAATGAGGATGTCATGGAATTTTAACAGTTTTATTATAGTCAAAGAAAAGTAGATAGTTTAAAGGGTTATTGAAAGAGATTTTAAAGGTGGATATGGTTTACCCTGCACTATGGAGAGTTTAGAGGTGTTGGATAATAGGGTGTAGATATGGAATACACTAAAAGGCTGGAAGTAATCACCACGCAATATTTGGGGGGGGACTTGCTAGAAAGTCCTCAACTTGAACTTAAATGGAGCTCACATGGAACGCAGACTAAACTTTTAATGAACTGATACAGAACTTTACTTTGAACTCATCCTGAGCTCTTAACCAAAAATGGATGAGTCTGTGCTGGAATAATAGTGAAAGTATAATAAATAATTTATAGAAATAATAACAAGGGCAGATTAAGAATCTGATACATTCACAGAATTTCTTTCATAAAAGACAATTTAATTTTCATTTTGAATTTCACTTGATCATTAAAGAGACTGAAAATTATGCTATCTATTTTAAAAGCATCACTTTTAACCCCTCTAATGATTTTATTAGTTTTTTTTTGAAAAAATATGAATTAAGATCAGTGCTTCATTTTATTGATAACTCTATTTAAACAATGATTTGAAGCATTCATTTTTTAATTTAAACCATATTACCTGATTTTTTATTTTTATTTTTCTTATTTCTTATTATGCAATATAAATATTTTCAATTAAATAGATTTATTTAAGAAACATATTGAACCTTCAAAATTCTCAAGTATTGTATTCTAGAATACTGTGGAAAGACTCATAATTAAAAATAAATAAAAGATAGCAGTATGTTTTCCTAATTTCTGTTTCAATGAAGTCCTCTCATAGTTTCATTACACTAAGCACTAAAAATTGATAAATTATATATATATATGTCTTAAAAGAAGTATAATTTTTATACCAGTGTATTTTAATCCAGTTTTTTACATTTTTATATGCAAAAAGATGATTAAAATTAAATGGAAATATTTTTTTGATTTTTTTTTGTTCTATTGAATATTCAACTACTAAGAATTTTTTCAATTTACATTCATTCAATGTAATACATAAATGATATTCTGGAACTCTTCATGATGTATTTCATTAAACTTTGATATAAATATGGTTATTTGGTAGAGCAATATCTTGAGTTGAAATAATTAATTACTACTCAATAAATTTTCCATATGAAAAACTGAAATTCAAGCTAGATGTAAAATTTTAAAGATAATAAAAACAAAGAAGTATAATTTTTTTTTAAATTTAATCTTAGTGCTTGATTTTTTTTCAATGCTGTATTGTGGGATAGTTTCAGTGTAAACCTGGGAATAAGCACCATATATTTTGCAAAGTGTTCTCATGTTAAAAAATGTGCTTCAGGTAAAAATTTAGATTGAATAATTGTTCAAGAACTGAATTAAATAGGTAGAAGTAGTACTTTTTCATAATTCTATCAGTTTCAAATTGAAAAGCTATTATATGATATTCATTTTCTAAAAATGACAAAATAGGTACTTTAGATTATATTAATGTAGCAAAAAAGCTGTAAAGGCAATCATATTTTGATTAAAAATAATATTATTCTTTATTTTATATTAATAGCAAAAATATTTCAATTCTATGGTGTTGAAAAATAAATTAAGTGAAATGTTGCAGGTACACTTTTTTAGTCTTTAGAATAAAATTTTTGATAGGAGTAATTCACAATTAGACACTTACACACAATTGTAAAAATAAATATATGGGTTCAGGATTTATCAATGATTTATTGGAGTTATGATATTCATGCTGATTGGTATATCTTATATGACTTTTCTATTCAATTTCTAAGTGTATAAAAAACAATCCCATTGATATTTTATTTAAACAGAAGAATTTATAAATCTTCTTGAAATTGGCCTTATTGCAAAGCAATACTGGAATGAGTATATTGTTATAAAATTAATTTAAATAGCAAAATTTAAAATCTTCATTACAGATTTAAAACAGAAAATAAATATTAAAATTTGAATTTTTTAAAAAATATATATTGATTTAAAAGATATTTACTTTTTTTTTCAAAGCCATCAATTTTATTCTATGAGGATTCCCTTCAACTTACAAATATAATTCTAAAAAATTAATATGATGCTTGGTTTCAGAGGAAAGATGAGTAGTGCTACTGGGACTAGCTATTATAGTGGGAGCACTAGAAGTATCTCCAGAAGGGAACTGGATAGAGCCATTAGGAGAATTAGGACACTCATAGGAAAAAGTACAAGTCTTATGAGACCTGAAGCATTTATGGAAAGCGGGTCTAAAAGCAGTATAACCACAAGGCTTAGATAAATTACAGTTAAAGTGGAAACAGCAGCAAAATGGGCAATACTGATCTCTGGGTAAAGTATGGTATAGGGTCATGGCTAATTAAAACTTATGTAGTTTAATGGATTGGATAAGGAAGGAGAGTAGATTGCAGGCCTATATATAATAAATCAGGTGCTATGAGGATGCAAGGAAAGGCAAGCGCTGAATAGTATCCAAGTGGGGATGCTAATAAGCAGAAGAGTAAATTGTATTGAGGTTAACAGGAAAAGAAGGTTTGTGCTAAGGATCGCAAGATCTTGAGAAGATTTTAACTTACTTCAAGAATATGATGTATGAAGAAGATGAGGCACTAACAAATCAATTGATGTGAGGAGATTTCTTATTGTATCAGGGTTATTCCAGAAGATATAAAAGAAGAGTTTTCAGGAGAAATTTTATTTTCCATCAGAACCAATGGGACTCTCTCACTCTCACAGAATAATAATGGGCAATATTTATCAATGAAAGTTATTTTTGGGAAAATAATTTTTATTATTACAAGGAGAAATAATAATACACTAGATACAACTTTTTAAAGCAAGATACAAATTAGAAAATTAGAAAAAAAGAAGAAAGAGATTCTGAAAATAAAAAATTAGAGAAGAATTTATAGGAAAGTATAAAGAAAAGGATGAGACTTACTTTAACACCTACCAAGAAAGACATACTCCTAATCATTGTAGACATTATTTTAATTTGAATTCAGAGTTTCAACTAAAGCAAATTGATTTGGGATATCTTTTTTGTTGAGAGCAGGAGTGTTCTCAATGTAATAGAAGACTGTTTTAAAGGCAGTATTAATATGGTTGATTGTCTGGTAATAAGGGGCAGCAATGACTCAATTAAGGACTTTCCAGTCTTCAAGGCAAGGGAGGTGGATATAAGGAGCTTCTTTCTCAAAGGTATTGTAAGATGTTGGAGGTGTCAAGAACTAAAATTTAGAAGTATTTGGTGGAGGAGTTACCTCTTGTTCATGCCAGGAAATGTTTTTTTCAATGGCAGGGTAGTATATAGCACCAGGAGTGGCAGCCCAGAAGGGGTCTTCCTTGAGACCTGGGATAATAAATTTGACACAAGGAGTAGGTGGTGTTGGGAACATGCTAAGTAGAAAAAGAGGAGAGAGAGATTTTTTTGTTAGCAAGAGAAATTTACAAAAAAAAATATAAAAAGAAAAACTCATTGTGTGGATTGACTCTTCAGAGAAGATTTAATGATGTGTCGTGTTTGACACAGTGCTTGGAGTTGGCAAGTGATGAGTCCATTTAGCTATCTTTGGAGTAGGGGAAGGGTTCTTGATGGCTAGATTACTCATTAAATTGGATTTCAATGTGTTTGTATTGATGGCAGTAGTAACAGTGATGGGAGCAGTAATGATAGGAGGACCATTAAGGCTGAATTTCTTCTTGAAACTCTTGAGAAAATTGCATGACTAGAAAAATGAATTAGCATCAAATATTTAAGAAGGAAAGCAAGGAAAATAGAAACTTACAGTAAAGAAGCTGTTACAATGGCAAGCTTTTGAAAAGCAACATGAAGTAATGCTGTTTTCAGTACAGTTCTGTCAAGGCTCAGCTCCATTGATGATATTTTTGACATCAGGAGTTGGTACCTTTGCAGTTTATTGAGTGTCAACAAATTGAAAGATGTTGTTGAAGATATTGTTGTTGGTATTCATAGTGATGAATGAAGAGGTCAAAAGAAGAAGAGAAACTAGAAGATAGAAGAAGAGAAGAAGGAGCAATGAGGAAAAAAGTGTGAGATAGGCACCTGGTTTTATAGCTCCTGGGGAAAGTCATGAGTAGAGAAAGACTGTGGTACAAATCTTGCAAAGAAACAGCAAAAGACTTAGAAGCACCTCAATTGGGTTTCCAAGAAGGATGGTTACAAAAGTGCAACTAAGGGGTCATCAAAAGTGCAGGAAAAGATAGACTCTCCACGCACCCTTTTTTTAGGGGCAGTATGGAGATACAAGAAGCAGAAATCAGAGAAAAAGTAGAAGTGTATAATTGACTGTAAGGAAAGACTACAATATTTACTTGAGGAGGCCACAGCCAGTGCTAGAAGCATAGTATGAATTAAGAGGTATGCAGCAATAATCAAGGGTATGAGTTTCACACTTTGAGATATGTGATAATCTTTAGATGTAAGCTACAAATGCATGGCAGTGGTAGAAACTTTGATAGGAAAAAGTAGTGCTAGAGGGAAAAGTGGGGTAATAAGAAGCACTCAGCTAATAGAAGAAAAAGAAGTAAGACTTGAAGGAGGGATACTTACTTAGTGTGAAGGGTTTCACAATTGGTGGATACTCACACAGCAAGTGCGGGTTACTATAATAGGTATGAAAGGCGGTTCAGTACTTATTATATAGTTAGTAATCTCAAAAATTTTAGGGTATGTACAGAAAGTAAAAGCATCAGATGCTAATAGTAGTATTAAAATATTTTTTCAAGCACTATTAGAACCAGGTTCAATTTAAACAAATTTTTTTAGACTATTGAGATACTTAGTTACCATTTGATATTCTTGAATTAGCACTGATCTTATGTAGGAGAACCAGTAGGGGAAGGAAGCATAGTAGAAAGGCACGGAACATACAGGTATATAAAAGAGAACTCACTCTTAAAAAAAGAGGAGAGTGTGTAGAAAGTATATAGTGAAATATAACTATTATACGTAGATAAGAAATATAAATTTATTTTATTTTATTTTTACCCATTAGGTGTGCATACCCAAAGTAGCGCTGTAGAGTTATTTTATTGCTAAAGTAGGGATAGTATTAGATAGAGCACTTCAAGCAGGAATGACTGAGAATAGATCTAGCCAACAGAAAGATTACTTATATTAAAATATATTATTTCTTCCTTTGAAAAATATCTCTTAAATAAATTCTACTTTCTTCCCCAAAAATATATACCACACTTATAATACGTGCTTTCACTGTCTTTAAATATTAGAGTGGCAGGTGCTTCTTTATTAAATTAGTTTTAGAAAGGAGAACAAACCCATCTCATATTGTGTCTATAGCTTAGCATTATAGAAATTTCTTTCTACATTGTTCTTCATGTTACTACATTAGCTTTGAAATCTAATTCTTGTGCATTCATTTCCTCATGATTGCTTTCCATGAATTCTCTTAGTTTAACATCATTGTAGACGCTGCCTAAAAATGATGATGATAGTTTATTGTCCTCCTGGACAACAGTCATTAGTTTTACATCATTGCAGACATCAGTTGCTAGTTTTACATCTTATCAGAAAATCTTTTTCCTATAACTGTTAAGCCTTTTATAACAATAGTCTATCCCATTTATCCACCTTTTATCTTATTCAAATTGTTCTGCCTCAGAATCCTCTTCACACAATGGCCTTCCTGACAAGGAATCTGGCATTGTAAAATATTTTCCTGGTTTATGGACTAAATCAAAAGAAAATAAATAAATATACACCACCCATCTAGTCATTGGGGCATCTGGTAATGATGGGCTACTGACTATTTTCACCAAAGATAGCACATCAACCTGCAACTCAAAAGTTTGCCCCCAAAGCATCCATTGCAACTTCTTCAAAATCTTTGAAAACCCATAAAACTCCAACCTATACTGTGAATACCCAGACTACACTTTTTTTAAAATCTTTGACTCATAAAAAAAGGCCTATAATTTCCTTTGTTGTCCTCTTGCATTAAAACTGTGCCTACTGCAGACACACTTGAATCTACCACTAGAGTAATCTTTCCAGAACCTTGTCCATATTCCAATTTCTTTACAAGAATATCTTTTCCTACTATTCTTTTTAATAACTCAAATGATTCTTTACATTCCTTTTTCCAGTTCCATACAACATCTTTTCTTTATAAGCACCTCAAAGTAAAAGATAAAAAGGCAAAATCACAAGTAAACATTCTTACATATGTACAAATACTTAAGAACCCTATAACCTCCTTAGTGTTTCTTGGTCTTGGCCATGTAAGAACCTTGTTTTTCTGTTTTTACACAATCATTCTTCCCTTCCTAAATACAACATGACCAACAATATCTAGCTCTGGCACACAACAAGAAAATTTTGACCCTGAGAATTTCAAACCAGCCTCTTCTATCCTAAAAAGTACCCTTTCAAGAGTAATAGCATATTCCAAAATGAACCTTCTTATTTTTGGGTTCCCCTCTAGAACCTCTCCATCATAATCAGTCACTGGAATTTTTATACCACCATCATCAATAAAGATTCCTACATGTTCTGGAATTTCATCCTGTAATATCCACATCATCTGCACCTGATACACTGTCACTTATTTGTAGCACCCCACAGTAACCTTGTTAAGCTAAAGCATCACAATGGAGTTTCAAATGTAGTCACAGGTCTTGATAGCATGCCTAACTTACACTCATTGTATCCTCCAATTATATCTCCTAATCCATCTCATGCTTGTCCTACAAAAGATTCCACAAACTCTTCTGGCATTGGTAGCAATCCTGTGTCCTTGACTGTAACCTTATTCATCACTCTCAAATCATGAACCACCCTTAACTTTCTGTTATGTTTGAAAACCCAAAATACTTGACTTTAGTAACTGGACATTGACTGTTCATACAAACTAGACTTTAATCTCCCCCTAATTAATTCTGTATATTCTTCTCTTATTACTGCTGGTATAGTAAATGCTTTCTTCTTCCATGGCGCATGAGGTATAGCTGGAACAATATAAGGTCTCCCATAATATTGCTTTGTCACCAGACTACCTACGCACAAGGTCAAGGGTGTTCCTGGAAGTGAGATGAGGAGAGTAGTTTAGAAACTTCTTCAAAGCACAGAGGAAATGTTTGAGGAAGTGATTCGAAGATGACTTGAAGGAAGAGCTACTGCTTCGAGATATGTTTGAGAAGAATTCTAATATAATTTAAAGTTAATATTAATATTCTTAAGATCTCAAAAAGGGTTGGAAACTTAACAATCAAAGATTTAGGATTTAGAAATGATTACTGAGAAAATAAAAAAAGATACAATAATAATGATTTAACCTGAAGCTTTACCGCTATTAACTATATATACATTTTATAATTTAATTCTAAAGAATGTCGAACCAAAATCCAACCCCTTTTATATCCATTACTCCTCCCCGCATTGACCTCATACCCATCCATTATTCTGCACACCACAGACCACCAAAATACACCTGTTACACCTGGACCCTCCTCACTAAAATCTGTTAACCCTTTAATCCTCCACTAACCATCCCGTCCATGCTCACTACCCCTTTTTATAACCCACAGATACTTAATAAACCTTCTAGGGGACTATTACATTGACTATTGCACTGTGTGTTGCTTATTGAGGAAAAGACTAACACACACAATTGAGAGATTGACTAATTTAGATTTAGAGTTTAGACTAGCGCGGTTGAATAGTGAGCACACAAAGGAATGTCACAGTTGCTATGTAGAATTGCTTTCTGCGCTTGGAGTATGGATTTAGACCTCTGTATTATTGATTTAATGAGCTGCTTTTGCCTCAAGTGTCACGTGGCGCATGACAGATGCCCAGGTATAAAAACGCCAGCTCCATTGAGCGTGAGACATACTTTCCCACACTATTTTCTCTCCTTTCTTGCTTTTAATTATTTTATACTTTATTATGTTGACTTGTCCTACCCCAACTCCCACGCCTCCACACCCTAAAGCAGATGATGGAATAATAACCCGGAAGTATTCTCAAGCATGCACAGCCTGCAAATTAATGGAGTACTTCTGCGTTGAAAGCACGGAGACACAAGGTCCTTGCCAGAAATGCAAGTTTTTCTGCTGGAGACAGGTGGTGTGTGATGCCTTATCAAAAAACGCGGACATCAAGTGCCAATTTACAAAAAAAAATATTGGGTAATACCGAAGACCAAAGAGGTGGTTGAAGATATCTGGGACGTATCTGTCAGGGATGATCAGTTGGTGGGAGAGATCGAGGAGGAGGTTGAAGATACCGTGGAAACCTGGGTAACCCAGGCCACAAGTAAGAAATGAGTGGTCGAAAAAGAGATAGATGAATTAGTTGAAGAGGATGAGGATGAAGTCCCCATCTCGAGATGGACACTGAAGAAGTGGCGGATGGTCATCAAGGATGACAAAGAGGAGAAGGAAGTTAGGGTGTAAGTCACCCCAAAATTATTCTTAGAAGCTGACCCATTGTTTGAAGTAAGTCTGTTCTTCTTTTATTTAAAAAAAATTTTGTTACTGATGACCTATGTTTTAGAATTCAGATGTCATCGCGGAAGCTCCGATTGTGGAAGCTGCGCCATTGCTGCCAGTTGAGGCAAATAAACCAGTGGTTGATTTGAGGGAGGACAACAAAGAGACTCTTGACCAAGTATGGTCAAAGAAACATCGGCAGGGTTGATGAAATCAATTCATCGAAGATTTAAGCGGTGAGGTCGACAAGATTTTTGATCCTGCCTCCTTCAACATGGCTGAAGAACTACTAGAAATTGGGGAAGTGGTACCGGTAGGAGAGGAGGAGTTATTTGAGAAATGCAGAAAGGAAATAAGAGTGGTTATGGAAAAAATGAAGAAATTGGTTTGAGAGAAAATAAAGGAGAAAATTTGAAATGGAAGGAAAAGGAAAAGGAAGAAAGAGGGAAGGAAAAAAAAAAGTAGAAAGCAATTTGTATATTTATTTTTTTATTTTTTTATTTTCTTGTTTTAATTGAAAATGTTGATATATATTTTATAAGATTTTGACAAAAGAAAAGAAAAAAGGAAGAAAGAAAAGATTTGAATAAAATTTTGTTTTTAAGTTTTTAAAGAAGAAAAGAAAGAATGTTTAACTGAAAGAATTTTAGTTTTAGGTTTTGAAAAAGAAAAATTTAAGTAAGAAAAAGAAAAAGTTGATTGAAACAATTTTGTTTGAAATGAAAATTTAATGAGAAAAAAAAAATTTTATTTGTGAAAGTTTATTTATTGAAGTTTTAAGGAATTGCGGTCATTTGAAAAGAAAGAAGAAAAAATAGTTTTTGGAAAAAAAATTGAAAGAAAGGAGTAATTTTTTCAAAGAATTTTTAAAGATAGATTTAAAGGTTGAATTAAAGTTTGAGAAAGATTGTTGTATTGAGTTCATGAAAAAAATTTTGATAGTTCAAAGAAAAAGAAATAAGGTAAAAGAAGAAAAGTTTGAAAAGAGAAAAGAAAATTTAAAGGAATTTATTGATTTTTAAGATTTTATTTTCATTATTTTATTTTATTTTATTTTTTAATTTTAACTTTTAATTTATTTTAATTTTATTTTATTTTATTTTATTTATTTAATTTATTTATTTTTATTCTTTAAAGAAGGTTGAAAACAGCTTTTGAGAAGAAGAAGAAAGAAAAAAAAAGAAAACAAAGTAAGGATTTTTAGGAGAGAAGAAGTTTTAGGATTTTAAGAAAAGAAAAGAGAAGAGAAGAGAAAAAATAAAAGAGAGCTCTAAGGTTTTGATTTTAAAGGATATTTAAGATGAAAAGATTTTAGGAGTTCAGGGGCCTTAGAAACATTGATGGCTGGTTCCCAGGATGTTTTGTCTGAGTCATCGAGGAAGCCCTCCCATTTCACAAGGTATTGAAGTTTCCCCTTGCGCATTCTTGAATCAAGGATACAACTTACTTCCCACTCTAGATGGTCTTCTACTTCAACCGGTTCTGGAGGAGGTTGGTTCCTGCCCGGGTATGTTTCTCAAGCCAGTTCCAGGAGAGATACATGGAAAACAGGGTGAATAGCCTGCCATTTAGGAGGTAGCTTGAGTCAAAATGCAGTTTTAGAGACTTCGGAGTCCATTTCAAATTTTCCCAAGCATTTTTCAGCCAGTTTCTATGATGGTCAAGTTGTTTGAATGTTTTGTGCATCGAGCCATACTTTGTGGCCTGGTTTAAAAGAAGGAGCAGATTGTCGATTTTTGTTGGCCTGTTCCTTGTACCTTCATATTGCTGATTCCAAATTTGATTTAAGTTCTTCTTAAAGTCATGATATGGTTCAAAGATAATGTTCAGCAAGATGACTAGTTCCTACATGGATTGAGTTGATTTGAGGATGTTTTCCATAAACAGTTTCAAAAGGAGATTGTTGTGTTGAAGAATGAGTCGAGTTATTATAAGCAAATTCGGCCAATGGTAACCATGTGGTCCAATCGTCTTGTTGGTAACTGACATACATTTGAAGGTATTGTTTGAGGATTTGGTTGACCCTTTCCGTTTGCCCATCAGTTTCAAGATGATACACCACAGAAAAAATGGGGGGGTATTGCTAGCAATACCCCTTGCTTGAGCTCCGTTGAGCCACAAATCTATGCTTGAATTATGCACACATCATCACCATGTAGGAAATTGTTTGGCCTTACATTTAGTCAGAGATTTGTCACAAATTGAGCTCAAGATGAACCTACATTGATCACCGTTTGATCTTGTAAAATCCTAATTTGATCATCAGTTAAGCTCCCTTTGATCTCACTTTGATCTAACATAAGCTTTTGCATATCCAATATGTCAACTATTCACTTTCAAAAAGATTCGTAATGAATTTCACATGGAATATTAGAAACGAAACCAGTAATTTTGAGTAAATGTCTCATCAAAATGATTAATCTACAACAAAATACCATCAAAATTCAATCTGATTACTGAAAACTTTTGTTAAAATGACTAATAGATATTTAAATTGGAAAATAATATTCCATTTCTCAATTTCAAATTCAAAATATAAATCCTCGTTTGAAATGTGAATTTTGTAGATTCCTTGCCTTCCTATATTATGAGTAATATTTGAGGTATTTTACACCTTTGTAAATGGGGTGTTGTGCTGCTAGAAATTATCTCTGTTTCAATTCAACTTTATTGAAGCTTGATTCCAGAATGATACATATTTTATAACTATTTTGAGAAAAAAGTCACTAGTAATGAATTTAGCCTTTTATCTGTCCTTTATTAAACCTCACTTAATCCTACTTAAATCCAAATTGACCCACAAAAACCTTATTTGGGATATTTTTTAGCCCAGGATGATTCAAGATTGGAGAAAAATATTATTTTAAATATCCAATATGCCTATTGATTAAATTTCTTCAAGCTTACTTTAAATTCACATTAACATTAACTTTCACAGGAAATATTAAACACAAATCTTGAAAATATAGTATTTAAAATCATAATAAATATAATATAATATGCTTACAACAAAATTTTCTTTCTGGATTAATTGAAACAAAAAATTGTTCATTTGTGAAAATAGAAAAAATACTATACATCCTGAATTTAGAATTCATTTTTAAAAATTTAATGCCCCCTCACTTTCAAGTTTATCATGTATTTTGAAAATTATATTTTTAATAATTTTGTGAATAGTACACCTGAGATATAAACTTGGGGATATCAAAAACTAAAACATCAGCAAATTGAAATGTTTTTTATTGTTATGAATTGAAATAATGATTGAAAAACACCATTAGAGCAAGTTTGATTTTGAATAATAGGCATACTTTCTCATGTAAATTTCAATAAAAATAATTTTTATTCTTACTTAAGTTGCGGTGGATACATTTGAGCTCAAAAAGAATTAAAATTGATAAAATAAGACTTCTATAGTTCATATTCAAAAATGAAATCACCCTTCATTATCTACCTGTAAACTATTTTAAATTGAATAATTTCAAAGTCAGTATATACTGATGTTATTTTTTCTTTTAAAAAATTTATTATATAGATTAATAGTCATAAACAGTTGACATAGATGTTAAATTTATATAAGCAATCTTTAATTCATAAAATGATAAAACTATTTTTTATGTAAAAAGTGATGAAGGAAAAAAATATTATTAAATTTTTGATGCACTATCAATAAAATTGAAGATAGAGCATATCAAAAGTTTAAACTTAATTTCAATTTTGATATCATCATTTTATTTTATTTTACTTGAGTAGAAAACAGATTTTAAATCTCAATATAATTTTAAATCCCATTAGTTTGTAGATTTCAACATTTGAAACTATGAAATAAATATTTATGAAAGAATTTTACAATATTTGCCCTTCTAAAAACTCATAAATCCAACTTCAAATCTTCTAACCTTCACAAGTAACCACAATGCATTCTGAAAATACTCTATATTTAAATAATTAAAGGTTAATAAAATTATTTTTTTATTCTTTATTTCAATTTTTGATAAATAATATATATATATACATATATATATATATATAATTTCTTAAAAAGTCTAAGAGGGAACTTAGTAGTGGTTTTGGCATTAGATATATAGATTCAACTTTCAAAAAATTTGTTTGGAATAAATTACAAAGACAAAAAGGATATATTTTGATGAAAGAATACTGATTTAGGTTCTCTTAAAATCTTATTAACCATTTTTATGGAATATTAATCCATGGTTATCATTCTTTATGATATTATCATAGAATTTTTTCCATTTTTAATATAATGATTTTCTATTGTGTGGTATGTAGGCTAAGATAAGTTTAAAAGATTTATTGAAGATATATATACCAGAAACAGTATAATCTGTAGATTTATAACTATAACTTACTTTTCTGATGTTTTACATCATTGATAAGTAGCTCATGCATTACACAAGTAAATAATTATAGTCTCTGGAAATAATTCCTTGTGAATTTCAAATTTTTTGTTATTCTTAAAATCATTACTCAAATAAACTAAAATTTCTTCAAATATTGATTGAAAGAAGGAGTTACAAAATCTTATTTTGTAGTTATAAAAGTTTGAGTTATTTTTCATATTTTCAAGTATAATGAACATTTGTAAATTTTAACTTGAAAACTAGTGATCATAGCAAAGTAATACTGGAAGAATCAGATAAAAAGGGTGGAATAAAGTCATAGCACAACAGGAAATGATACAAAATTTTTGATTTTTATCTCATAAAGTTCAACTTATTTTTAAAATATTTTACCACCTTTAGATAATGTTTAGTGGATTTTAACATTATTATAACAAGCAAACTTAACAATGTTTTGATTTTTTTAACAAAAATAAATATTGTTAGATCATTTTTTTAAAAAATATGACTTATTTTTATGCTTTATCTACAATAGTTAGTAGTTTTTTTTGCAGAAATTACTTGTTTTGATATTCTATTTTTGAATTTTTTAAGAGACTTCATTGCATTAAAGTTTTGTAATAATTTTTCATTAAAGCATCATATTTTAAATCTAGAGAATTGGTTTTGAAATAATATATATTTTCATGTTAATTGACTCATTATTTTTGGATTGATAAATTATGTTAAAATTGGGATTGCTTATTTCTAGTGAGTGTACATCATAGTTTGTTTTCAAATCAAAGATTAATAAATGGTAAAATTTGTTAAAATTCTAAATATCTTTTAAACCTTTTTGATTTAAATAATGTTTAATGTTATGTAATCATTCTATAAGTAGAACACAGTTAAAATCTGATAATGGTACATTTCTTTCAATTTCTAATACTAAAATTCTATTCTACTTGAAACAATGTAAACTAAAGCTTGGTATCTCATAAGAAACTCACAATTTTCAAAAATCATATTTCCAACTTTTTAAACATGATACACATTAAAATATATTTTTAGAATAATTTCCTAATTAGTTTCAAATACTAGAAAATAATGACCTCAATTTATTTTAATACTTAAACCATTCTGATGAGTGAATTTCACAATCCTCTAAGTAACATATGGTTACCATTTATACACATATGCATGATTTCTTCTTTTGTTTAATTTTAACTGAATCTAAAAATTAAAATCACATGTTGAATATCATCTATAGATAAACTTCTTATATTAGAAGCTAATATTTCATATGAGAAATTTGTTATTGAGTTTGGGAAACATTAATAAGTGTTGGGTATTATAATTGAGCCATTTATTCAATTAAATAAAAAAGGATGACGTTCTAAATATTTCATATATATATATATATATATATATATATATATAATAAAAATTAATTATATAGTAGCATTTAACCATGTTTTTATACTAATGTCATATAAAAAAAGGGATTGAACTAAAACTTTCAGTAAAGAAAATAAAAATAAGATAAGTTAATATTCTTGTTTATATTCTCATATTTTTGAAATGGCTTACTTAAGGGAGAAAATTATTTGGTTTTAGAGTACAAGAATTTCTAGATAAAAATCTTCACAATATAGTTTGACCCTCTCAAAAAGAAAATTCCTCAAATTTTACTATCACATTTTATATATTTGTTAAGTAATAGAAAATGGAGTTGTGTCTTTGACAATGAAGCTTTAGAAAATGAAATAAATGATTTAAATTTATAATATAATTTTTGAAACAATAAATCATGTATTCAAAAAAAATTATATATCTTACAATCAAGATAACAGTATTAATTAAGCAACTCTAACAACTTTGGAAAGAAACATGAAAAAAATAATTAGTAAAATTCATAAGTTATTTTTAGAATTTAAGGAAACTTAATAGCTCTACCTGTAAACTAGCCTTAAAGCACGTTTGGATTTAACATGTGGAAATTCATACATAGTACCCTTCCATCATTATAGCAGAATAAAATTTATGTAGTTTTATTTTTTTAATTTATAATAGTATTTTTATTTTTGGCTTTTTCATTAGTATAACTATATATTTTTTAACTTTTTTGTTTTTCATAACATAAGTTCAAAGCTGCACATCACTACTTCAAGATGAAACTCCATATAATGTAATCAATGAATGATATATTATAATGAATTTTACTAGAGACTTTTCAAAAATGGTGATTAAGAATACTTATTATAATTTTTTAAATTTTTATTATTATTCTATCTCTTGAAAGGAGATGGCCATATCTCAATTTAATTAGTTTTTCCTCAGAAAAATTTATTCTTGATCTAAATCAAATTGCATCACTATTAACTAGATGTTATTATACAATTTTAACAATTTTTTTATCTGAACATAGTTGAAAGTATGTATAAATTAAAGTGTTTCCACATAGTCTTACTATTATCCCACCATTATTTTCACATTTAGATTTCATTATAACTGTAAAATAATTTTTTCAATAATTTTAATAATACCTTAATATTTAATAATTTAGTTACATAGTAGATTTTTTATCCTTTTTTTATATGAGGCTTATTATATAAACACTACTTTTAGATTTTATCCATTTTGATGTCTGATAATTTAAATTTTCATTTAACTACCCAAATTATATCAAAAAAAATTCAAAAGTATATTTTTTTAATGTACTCTTTTTGATAAACTTATCATTCCTTATAGGTTATTCTTCAACTATTTATTGTAATTAACTACCCACTCATTTATGGTCTGTTATTGTTGTTCATTAAATACAGACAAAATAAGGATACTCTCGTATTATATTGGAGTTTTAAATTAAAAAGTAAATACTAGTGGCTGGTATTAAATATGAAGTTGTTATAACTAAGTTGAACATTAATTAATTATTAAATGGCATTTTATATTACAAATTTTATTGAATGTATATAAAAATAACACTCAAGAAATATATATAAGATATATATATAACCATTGTATATCAAAAATGAAGTACTTATCAACATGGTCTTTTTAAATGATTTTCAAATTTACTTAAAGAGACATTAATATTACCAATTCAAATTTTATATCAAATACAAAAATATTATTATTTCATTTTTAATTATTTTACAAAAAATTTGAGTTTCAAAGTAATTTAATTCAGTATTTAATGAATGTTTTTGAAAAATATTTTTAAAAATAGAAATAACCCCTCACAAAAAAAAAATATAATTTTTTTTACTTACAATTTGCACCATATTTCTACCCTTAAAATATTTGTATTCTTCTAACAAAAATATTTTTTAAATAAATTTAAAATTTTTTTCATTATTCAATTACAAAATGTCAAATTTATAATTTATTTTACCTTACTAAAAAATTTAGTTGAAAATTTAATTTTGTATTTCCAAAAAATAAACTTAAATGTCAAAAATTAAAAAAACAAAATTATAAATATAATTATGAGAAAGAGGTAGATTAAATTTATAATATTCATATAAAAAAAATTCATATATTTTATGGTGTTTGAATTTTAAATTTAATGTATTAAAAAATAATTATTAAATAACCAAGCCAAATGAAATTGGCTTGGATTTTTGGTATCACTAGAACTTATTTTTTTTCTTATACTCACATTTTAATTTTTAATTTTTTTTTTTTTCTACATTTCTCATTTTTTTTTATGATTTTTAATGTTTTTAAGACCGAAGTTGCTTTCAAACAACTTTGGTCTAACGTTTCTCTCACTTTCCCACCAGATTGCACCTGGTAGGGAAAGTCGCTTCCATTTAAGAGACCAAAGTCCCTTGCAGGGACTTTGGTTTCTCTGTGTGCATTGCACAGCCAGAAAAAAACTGGCTGTGCAATGCACTGCATGCAGCACATGCAACACGCATCGCTGCTGCAAGTAATGCGCATTGCATGCAACGCGCGTTTCTGCTGCATGCAGCGCGCATTGCACATGCTGCGCATATCTCATGCAGCTGACTTGATATCAGCTGCATGAAATATGGTAGCGATTGTGCAACGCGCGTTACTTGCAGCAGCAACGCGCGTTGCACACTTCTTTGGCCACCTCCCAGCCTAGTAAATTAGCTGGGAGGGTGGCAAACATTACAGCAAGCAATTGAAGTCGCTTTTAGTGACTTCGATTGCTTGAAAGAGACACTTCCATCCAGGGGAAACCTGGCTGGAAGTACTAAATTTCAATGTAAGGGACCCAAGCCAATTTCAAAGGCTTGGGTCATAAATTAAGGTTTCTAAAAGGCAGCCAGTATAAATCTGGCTGCAATAAAAAGTAAATTTTTTAAATAAAATACATAAAAAAATAAAAATTTGTTCAAATAAAATATACAACACTCTTCAGCCAGTAAGAACCAGCCTTCCATTGTTACACATAGAAACAAAATGAAATGTTTCTTTCATCAACATTGGCCATCTTTCAATATTTTGAACCAAGTAAGATCAGGAAAAAGGTCACGGCAAAAAAATTGCATAATTAAAAGTCTCCCAATTTAATATGGTGCGGAGGTTCATATTTTAGAAATAGGTGGTGCACATTATAGTTTCCTTTAAAAAAATTCAAAAATGAATTAATTTTGGCGCAATGTAAATTTAAATGTGATGAGTGTATGTTTTTTAGCTACGTGAAACATGGTAGCTAGAATTATGTGGCGTCAATTTTTTTTAGATGTGAAATTCAGTGTTCCACAAATGTGCATCTGTACAACATGCAGCCAAGTAAATTCTAGCTGGAATTAGTATATGCATAGGAAAAAATGATCATGCTGTGTACAGTGCCTTGGCAACATCATTCTTGGAATTTAGATGAAGTTTATCATATGACTTGGAGAGCTGCATTTTTTTTGAAAATGTGATCAGTGAAAATTCATGATATATACATCTGTTTGCCACCCAATTTATTTTTCCTTTCTCTTTCTCACTTACCTTTTTCAAAAATTATCAATCATATTTTTGCTTTATCATTTTGAATTATTGGTACTATTTTCTTGACCTTATCTGATTACCGGTAAGCAAATTTTTCTTGCTATTGCATTTCATATCATTTTGGTTTGTTACACTTTTTTACACTTTTGACAAGTTAATCTAATGATTCTAATTCTGAATTTATTTTTATGGTATCTTTTACTGTACCCTTTCGATTCATTATAAAATAATTCTTTTTCAGTTAACTTAAAGTTTTTTTATTTGTTTGTCAATTTACTTTTCTTTATTCCTTATCAAAAATGTTCCATTTATTTATCTAACCATTTATTTTTTAAAACAGTGATTATAAAATAAACTTTATAATTAATTTTGATCAATCAGCTACAAATGGAAGAAGATTTTATAGACATGTAAGTTCATGTTTTGCTTATCATTTTTCTATATTTCTTTAATAATTTCTCAACCATTATATTATTAATATGAAAAGTAAAACATCATCTCGTACTTGCTGAAAGCATACAGGATAATGTTTTGATTTTCATAATAATAATTAGATTGTTTGTACTTTACCTTTAATTTATTGATTTTTAAGTTGTTTCAAAGTCTCGTACTTGCTGAAAGCATACAGGACAATGCTACAATTTAAAAATTAATAATTTATTGAAGTATAACTTTCTAAGTCAATATATTGATCAGAGCAAGATTTTTCATTTTATATATGTGGATATCATAATTCCATAAATTTTTTAATATTACTAGTGTATTGGAGTTATACTTTCATTATATTATTAATATTAAGTGTAGAGCCAAATTTCGTACTTGCTGAATGCATACAGGATAAAGCTATACTCTTTATATGTATAATTTAATAAAGTATACCTTTGAAACGCTTTCTTAATATTTGAAATAAAGAAAAAGTATATAAATTTACTAATATGTAGATATGCTAACTTTTGTATTTCTAATATTGAAGATATGATAAAGTTAAAGGTATCATTGACTGATAATTGAAATTATGTTACTATTTTCTAATTTTTGATTTTTTTCTATTTTAAATCAAAATTGAATTCTCTTAGGATTGAACCATCAATGAGTAACGATTTGAAAAAAAAAAACGGCCAGGGAAGAACTCTAACAATAGGTGGGCGAAAGACATTGCTACTGGAATGAAACTTGTAAACGCTCTTGGAATGGATACAAACGTGAAGAAGCCACATTTCTATGCACGATCTTATGCAAATAATATGACAGATTGCAATAATTATTACAATTTTTTTCCTGGATGTAGTATTTATAAACCAAAAGGTGTCTTAATACCTAATGTTCTTGTGCAGACTTTTGAAATTCATGAGCTCAAAGAACTAGATATGTTAGAAGCTACGGTGCGATGCATTAAGGATCTTTCTTACTGCGAACATGAAATTAAAAATAATGGTTATCATCAAAGAGGTGGTGGTTTTGGAAAAATGTTTGGTGGTGGCTTTATTTTAGATAGAAAGAAATCTTTACATATTCGTAAGTATCACTTTTTTTAATTTAAATACTGAATATTTGAATGCTTTTCCTTGCAGATGAATACACTGATGATATTGTAAAAACGGATGAATATAAAAAACGAATGAAGAGGATTGCAATGTACTTTGAATATTTTTTTAAAAAAATATCATATGTAAAGTACAATGAGGCAACTAATCTTTGCGCAAAACTTGGTATTCCTGGATTTTCAAAAGTTTCTAGTGAAGAAGAGGGTGTACCGTTTGCTAGTAATTTAACTTGGACATCTGGAGGGAATGGTAATGGGTTCTCTAATGAGGTTCATCTCAATAAGGATGCAAGTGAGTATACTTTAGGAATATTTTTTCCTAAAGATACAGAAAAAAACACCATTCATATGAAGTATGATAAGACCCAACCACGACAAATAGGTGGAGAACTTATGTTTCCCGAAATTCGAAGTAAAATCAACTTTGAAGCAACTAATGGAATAACAGTGACATTATGGCCTGCCAATCAACTAAGGCATTTTACCTCAAGATGTCATGAAATTCCTGGCTTCACTAGGATAGGTTCTTCTATTCAAATCAGCACTAGACTTTTTCATGCTATAAAAAAGCTTAATGTTTTTAATATTGATATTTCAGAATACTTAGAAATTAAAAAAGAAAAATTTAGGTTAGAATATTTGATTAGTGCTTTGAGAGTTTTTTTGAAAAGAGATGACTTAATAGAGGAAGAAATAGAATCAGCAAAGTATTATTTATCTAATTTTAAGACAAATCTAAAAAATCTAGATATATAAATATTAAAAATTTATATTATATATACACAACTTAATGCAAATCTAAACATTATAAATACTGGGAGTAGCTGTAACATTTTAAGTTTTGATAATTATAGTATTATCTATTTTTTTTATTTGTGAAATAAAATAATTTTTTTTCATAATATTATAAGAAAATTTGATTTACTTTTGAGGAAATATATAAGTTGTGAAATCTTTAAATGTCATTTTTATTAAATTGGTAGCAAAGGTTCTAAAATAAAAAAAACTATAATAAAGAATTTGAAATATATTAGCCATAAAAATGTGCTTTTAATGCTACCAAATTAACTGTATAGTATTTTAGGTCAAACAGGCTTATTAATAAAAAAGTTAATAATAAAGAGTTGAAGAAAGAATTATGAATCAATAATAGATTAAATTGTATTTTTTAAGAATGTACTCATTTAGTTATTTAAATTGTTTTACTTCTGATTAAAAATGTTACAATCAACGAAAATACTTGTAATAATTAATAGATTATATAATATTAAAGGTAAAATAACAAAACTAGAGCAGTTATCATATTTTTATATAAACAATAAAATATTTAAGAATTTAATACAAGTATTTGAAATCATATAAGTAGATTTTAAAATCTTTGTTATTGCTGGACTTACAATAATTTTTTTTAATAATTAATTTAGAAAATCATGTCAAAGGTTACTTAATAAATTTCAAAGATGGTCACATTTTTGACGTATTTGAAGGAAAATAACTTGAATTATACAAGATATATCATATAGACAGAACTTTATCTATTTACATGTTGGAATATTAATTTATTGAAAGGCTATTTTTAGCAAAAAAAGGTGATACTGTCTGAATGGAGCTCCAGTGATTAAGAAAATCTGCAGAAATAGCCCTAGCAATTCCCGGAGGACTTGGGGTATCAAATTTTAAAGGAAATGGATCACACTTGCCTATAAAAGGTTTTATTAATGTTAAAATATAGTTATTTAAATTTTTCCAAATTATTTCTTCCATCAATTGATTTTTTTTTCATGTAAATTAAGAAACTTAACTTCTGATATTACCTCCAAGCAATCAGCTGCTGAAGCCAATCTATGATCTTGAGAGCTCAGAAATAAACCACGGACACCATCAATTATATAGAATGTGAAAGATTGATATCGGTGGTGGGAGTATTCAGAATTTATTTTGTTTAGTGCAGCCTTTTGTTTCTCTCTCATTATAGTCAGTTCAGTATTTTCGTTTTTCTCACTTGATTGTTGAGCTTCACTAGTCTTGCCACTTGATATTGTTGCAGCACAATATTTTGATTTAAGAATGATAATTGACATAATTATATCAATGATAATATTGCTGATTTGAAGAAGAGTTGACATTGATATATCACGGGTTTGAAGTGCAGTGGGACCAACTTCTAAGCCATCAGAAATCGGACTCTTCAGATTTGAAAGGTGAGCTAGAAGCTGAAGACCACGTTCAATTGGACAATCTGAGTTAATGTTTTGATGTGATGGAAGCTGGCTGAATTCATGTGCGGTCAGATAAAGTGAAGATGATATAAGAGATACCCATGAAGAACAGCAGTGGTCACTTGGGATCATTAATCTCATGAGCATTCGGATAAGATTGGATTCAGGGTGATCCGTTTTCTTTGTTGAGGAAAGAATTTCAGTATTTAAACCATCAGGATCACATAAATCTTCCATTTTTTTGAAATCAATATTATCGAGTACCCATAGCTGTGAGCTATCAATCTCTAAAAAAATATTTGCTACAAAAGGAAAAAAAAAATAAGTAAAAGAACAAAAGTCAAGACTAAAAATTATGGTAACTTACATAACTCAGTAAGTTTTGAAAGCCAATCTTCTCCACAAGATTTTTCCCAATGAAAAGTAAACATTGGAATATTTGACATGGGTTCTTGGGAAGAAGTAGAAGAGCGTAATTCGAGGAGAGTAACAATTTCCAACCACGACCTGAGGACCTTTGCCGTGCTGATTCTACCTTTATAAAAATTATGAATTTTACAGAATTCCTCCTGCAAATCAGATTCTTTTAGAACTGAGGGTGAATAATTTAGAGGTTTTTTCGATATCTTGATTGGAGTTGATTTCATTGGTAGAGAAGCTTTCAAAGAGGTCAAAGTAGGTAATTTAGGAGGTGATGGGTATTGCTTCTTAGAAATGAAGGAATTTGGTGATGAGCTGTTTGAATCATCATCTTTATCAAACATATCAACATGTCTTGAAGAAGATTTTAAACTTTGCTTTTTTTGATGAACAAGCATAGCTTCATATTCTGATAGTTGATCATCGCTATTTTCATTGCTCTTTTCATCATCTTCATCAGGGAGAGGGCGTTTATGGATGGAACAATCTACAGCAGGTGAGTTTCTGGTACAAAATATCAAAAGAAAGATAAAAAGTACAATATGTAAGCAATAAAAGAGATATATGATTGAATTTTAAAGATAAAAGAATAACAATAAAAAAAAAGGAAACAAGAATATACTCATTATCAAAACCTTTGCTTTTTTTTGAGATTTATTATTTGATACACCAGAAAATTCATTAGCAGAAGCCGGTTTAATATGTCAAACAAAAGAGGAGCCTTGGGATAATCTCTTTTTCTTGGAGCGGATAACAGGTGTTTCAAGATTTTCCTTAGAAGTTGAAGCATGAGTTGAAGCTGATGGTTCATCTGTCTCATCATCATCCCTAATGACAATGACTTCATCAGGAGGAATCATACCCTCCTCATAAGCTACAAATATATATGAAGAAAAAAAATATTAATAATCTTATCTACTAATTTAAAAGGAGACAAAAAAGGTGATGAACATACATTTTTCAAGGCTTTTCACATATTGGAGTAATTCATTACAAGGGTTAGATAAATATGAAGGAGAAGGATTATTGTTAAGGATCTTGACAAGCTCTTCTGTTTTATCTCTAGCCAATTCAAGTAAATTGTGATACTGAACTCTTGTTATTTCCTGCCTCTCATTGCTAAGTACAGGAGGGTTAGGTGCCATGCCATGTGGCAGACATGGTGCAAGCTCAAAAGCTTCAAAGCGAGTATCAATCAGAGAGTGGGATGAAACACATTTGGGTGCTGGAAAATCAAATTTTTGAAAAAAAAAGATATAGAACATAAGTGAAATATATAAATTAAGAGAGAGGAACATGATATACATACAAAGTGGAGGTGTAGGATTTTGTATACTAGACATATTGATTAATGAATATTAAAAAAAAGTATTCGATATCAAAAAATTATGATGTAATATGATGAATAATTATAAGAAACTCTATTCTAGAAAATTGAAGTTGATATTTTAATAGGATAAAAAATTGAATAAGATTAAAATTAAAGTGAGGATGAAAGAAACAGAAAACATAAAGAGGGGGATTTTATATTATTTGAGCTTTTTTTAACATGTATTATTCATAGTGGGGTAAACTGAGTAACATGCTAAATCACAATCTGTTTATATTGAAGCGAAATTTGATGTAGCTAACAGAAAATACTAGTAATTCTTTGGGGACTTTTAGTGTGAAAAACAAATAATAACAAATGTATATCCCATATGCAAATTGCCACGGGTAAATACAAAATTTTTTAAATTAAAATTTACTCCTAAACAATGGAGATACACTTAATTAGTATATTATATGAAAAAAAGGATAATCCTTTATGAATATTTGTTAAATTTAATTTCAGATGACAATGCGAGATTCACATATATACTGATATGCCTCATCAAACAAGAAATGAATTATAAATATAAAATTGGTAACATTAGAATTTAAGATAAGAATTTGTTTTTTAAGTGACAGGAGGAGTGTCAGGCTAGGGTGTGGGCACCGTGACCAAACCTTTGATAAAATTGGATACAACTAAGGGAAAAAAAAAATTGAATAGTTTTATTTTGCAATATATCTTAGTCTGCACAAGATATTGCATTGTTGTCCCTAACTATACCAAAATTGTTACTTTTCAAAAGTTATAGGACTACTAAGTTGATAAAATATTATTATGAATCACCCAATGAAATACCTTAAGCAACATTCAAAATTATTAAAATATTAATATTCAATTTGAGATTTGGATTAGCTAATTTTTCACAACTTACCACAGTTTTGATTAATATAATAAAACTTGAAAAAAATTGTTGAGATAACCTAGAAATGGGTGCAAGAAAATGATGAAACATATGACTTGAAACTTAACTCATACACTATTGATAAACTTCATGGATCCTGATTAATTTCTATCGAAATTAATTTTGAGACTAGCATATTGAATTTTAGCTATGACCAAGTACTGTAAGTGCCATGGTTTGTATTCAATATATTGGTGTTGAAATTAATTTTGATAGGAATCAACAAGTATCAGATGGCACCATGCATGAAACACTGACAGAAACCATCAAATTTATGAGGCAATGAACCTCATAATTTCGATTGAAATTAATATAGACCCCTGCATATTGAATACAAGCCATTTCACATGGACTACACAGACATAGATAAAATTCAACATGCATGGCTTAAACTTAATTTTGATAGAAATTAACCAAGGCATTAAAACATCAATTTTTATATGGTGTACTTGATCAAACCAGTTTATCTAACTGCTTAGCTTACCTATACTTATAGGAATTTTATGCATAGTCCATGTCCATATTAATTTCAATCGAAATTAATGTTGACTAATACATAATGAATACATGCTATGCCACTTAAACTTGCCAGGCATAGCTACCATTAAATATGCCAGTATAAAAAATTAATTTCGATCGAAATTAATGAGCATGATAATCATGAATTTCTGGAGTCAACTGCTTATTTTTATGCATGGTGCCTTGCCAACATTAATTTCGATCGAAATTACTTTTGATACTGGCATATTGCATGTATATATGCCTGGAAAGTGTAAGTGGCATAGTGTGTATTCATTATGTATTGGTCAACATTAATTTCGATCGAATTTATTGTTGAAATTTGCATATTGAACCCAAGCCAGAAAATAACCCAGAAGATTCTTCATAAAACTTCCCATTAATTTCGATCGAAATTAAGGCTGACCATATACATATTGAATGGTAGTTATATCTGGTCTGAGTAAGTGGAGATTACTTATATTCAATATGTATTGGTCAACATTAATTTTGATCAAAATTAATGAGCATTTTGATCATGAACTTTTTCAGTCAGTTAGTTGTTTCAATGCATAATGGCATTCCAACATTAATTTTGATCAAAATTAATGTTGAAATGATATAATGCTTTTTTGCATGACATGTAAAGGACGGCAAGTATTTTTAAGTATTGAAATTTACTATACATGTTGAGGGTAAATATAAAATTTACATATCCATATTAATTTCTATAAAAATTAATGTTGACCAATACATAATAAATAGTAAATATGCCTGGCTAGTGTAAGTGGCATAGCTTTTTTTCAATCTGCACTTGGCAACATTAATTTCGATCGAAATTAAGGTTCATGATTATCATCAATTTATTCAGTCAGTTGCTTACTGTTATGCATGGTAACATGTCAACATTAATTTTAATAAAAATTGAATTTGACATGCTACCAAGCATTTTTATGTAAGATGAAAAGTAGGGCACTCTATTGTTAAGTAAACACATTACAATGCATATTGAGCATGTAAATATCATTTACACATTAATATTAATTTCAATCAAAATTAATGTTGACCAATAAACATTGAACACAAGCTTTACAACTTACACACACCAGATATAACTACCATTCAATATGTATATGGTGCTCACTAATTTCGATCGAAATTAATGAGCAGTTTTATGAAGAATTTTTTGGGTCGTTTGCTGGTTTGGGTTCAATATGAAAATGTCAATATTAAATTCTATTGAAATTAATGTTGACCAATACGTAATGAATACACACTATGCCACTTACACTTTCCAGGAATAGACACCATGCAATATGCCAGTATCAAAAGTAATTTCGATCGAAATTAATGTTGGCAAGGCACCATGCATAAAAATAAGCAGTTGACTCCAGAAATTCATGATTATCATGCTCATTAATTTCGATCGAAATTAATTTTTGATACTGGCATATTTAATGGTAGCAATGCCTGGCAAGTATAAGTGGCATAGCGTGTATTCACTATGTATTGGTCAATATTAAATTCGATTGAAATTAATATGGATACATAAATGTGACATAAAGAGGTATGGACCATCAATTTGTTGAAAATACATTTTTATATCTCATACATTATTTGTTTTTCTTAAATAAAATGTTACTCTCTCTCAATATCACTTTATAACATTTACCAAGCTGCTTTGAAAAAAAACAGAATACATAAAATTCAATATAAGATAGCTATATTACACAGAAGATCACCGTTATACCTAAGTTATGATGATGTTGATTCTCTATTAATTGATTCCCGAATCTTTACCAGATCAATATCAGCTCCAACCCCAAGTGACTCACGTTCATTCACAGATAATCCTTGCAAAAATGTTGCTGAATAGCAATTCTTAGGGAGGTATTTGGGAACATTGAATATACCATTTTGTGCAACTGTCCTTTCTGATGACCGTGAATATGTTTTTAATGCTGATTTTTTTTGGGCTGGTGTATGGGCTAAGTCCTTTGTCATCTTATCCATTTTTTTAAACAAATCATTGAGTTCAGGATTTCGCCATCCAGGAATAGCTCGGATAGGTGCAGTTGGGGCTGGTGCTGGGCCTTCCTCGATATCAGAGATGCACCTAGTATCATGAAAAAGCACAACAAAACCTGGCACATCACTGCAGAGATCTCTTGCTAACTTGTAGCGTGCACTAGCAATCTGAATTCCAACTAAATCAGCTTCATAATAAAAAAAAGCAAAGTAAAATAAAAAACTTACCTTGGTCCGATAACGTTTTACTTGTGCCCTTGCCCTCTTTTCAATCTTTTCTCTTGCTACCCTTTCCTCTTCTTGCCCAAACAACCTTATCATCTCCTTCCCCTTATTAACTACCCATTTCTCAATAACACATTGAGTGAACTGAAGCTTTGACTGATCGATTGTATTCAAGGTGGTGAGCCATCTGGTACAGTGGTCGCATACTATGCTTCCCATGACTTGATTCCAAGTTGATTCTGAAAAATCACGGCAAGTCCAATCAAACGCAAATTTCCGAAAACCTTTTTCTTGCAATTCACGCTCTAAGTTTCTTTTGACAGAAAGTGGGATCGGTGCTCCTCCTTTTAGTCCTCGAGGCTCAGGTGCTGGAAAAAATTCGGGTAGTCGAATTTTGGATCGCAAGAAGGCTATAGAATTGGTTATCAGAAATTGTCGATCAGCTGCAGAATTGGCACGGTTAGAAGATTGGACTTGGGTTAGGACAGTTTGAATTGGCTACAATCTTTCCAATTTTCAATCTCCAAAGGTGTTGGGCTCGCAGGATATTTTGATATTTGTGTTGGTCCCCCAAGACAATACTTCAGAAAGTGGTAAATATTTCTATTTAGACTGTCCGAGCTCCTGGGAAAATCATTCTTCTAACTAAGCCTCTTACAGCCCTTAACCCCCGTTCTCGCTCATGAGACTCTGCTGAATTGAGTCTGTGGTAATCACTGATACCCATAATGATTGAGGGATTCACTAACAATTCAAATAAGTTAATTAAATTGGTTATTTTTCAATAAAAGAATACACTACAAATTTGACTTACCTGCTCCACTTGTGCTTGCTCCTTGGTTAGGCTGAGCAGATGATGATTGGTCTCCGAAAAATTCCCTCAATACTTCACTAGCCCAATCTCTTCCTAGCTGATCAGCTTGCTGATCAGCACTTTCAGAAGCAGAAGGATGATTGGGATTAAAATTTCTCGGTTCTGAATGAGACTCTTGGCCTGGATTGGGATTAGGTGGTACAGATTGAGATGCATCTGGAGGTGGATCAGCAGAGGGTGGTGGAGGAGTATTTCCAGTATTAGTATGTTGAGGCGGAAAACAATCAGAATTGGTTGGGTCAACAGACATCCCTTCAAAATTATCATCCATAATGAACTGTAATAAAATAAAATAAAATAAAAATAATCAGTTGTTAAAATTTATACCTATCAAAGCTAAAGTAAAAAAAGATACTATGTATATAGTCTTGTAAACGTGTATGTTCTCTTGTCGAAAAATAAAGTGAATAATATATAGCTATCAGCTAAAGTTGGAAGGTCAAACTATTTATAGTAGATGAATGAGCAAGAAGATCATTCATTAAGTAAAAATTTTATCATATTTCTCATTATCATGATTTTATTTCTTTCATTCTTACATTTAAGATAAAAATGACTCATTGAAAGCATGGGTTCTCTCGCAATAAAAGCAACCAAAGTAATTGTTCACTGGTTTATGATAAGGTTAGTTGGATGCATTGCATTTTTTAATCGAGCATTGAATTATTTCTTTCACCATTTACAAATATCACCAATCCTACAAATTTCCCCGATCCCAAATTAACACAAAGATGTTAGTCAACAGAAAACAAATTTGATTAATTTTTTCACTCACTACTGTCTGCAGTCCAATGGCAGTGACAACCTCGTCTTTGATTCCAAACATTCCTTTTTTGTGCTCGACAGTAGCTGCATGTCCAATTATTGCATCTTTCTTAATCACAATTTGAGTTGCTTTGGCTGCTCTTACTAACCGACAATGCACTTGTGGGAAAAGCTCATAGGGATCCTTTGATGTTTCTTCTGGATGGAGCTCTTTGAAAGGACTTACTATTAAATATATTTGATCAATCTCTTCCTTTGATCTGAAAAGATCATCAATTTGCCCAAACTGGCTATCTTTTCCATAGTAGAATTCAATTGTTGAATTAGCAATGTGTCGATGGTAACTAGTAAACCTCTTTCCATGTATCAATATGCTTGCTACATTTTCAACTACCCGATCCCCACTTTTCTCCGATGGTGTCAAAGCCCGTCTTGAAGTTTCTTTTCCCATTCGTGCCCTTACCCATGTAGTAAATAATGCCATACTTAGATGGATCCATTTGTTTTGTTTATCGAGATCAATATGGATTTTTTTAGTCTCACATTGATCATTATCTTCAGCTTCACCAAGATCTAATACCCTAGACTTCCGATACCAATGTTTGAGCATTGTTAGCGGTATCTCTCCTGTGGTAAATATTAATAAATTAGCACAGCTGAGTTTTTAAATCATTGCTTACAAACATTACATACGTGGATGGTGATTGTTTGGAATTTCAGATAATATATGATTCACCCGCTCTCCAGACCAAGTAGCTGTACCTGATGGTGGACCAAGACGCTTTATCATTTCAGGATAATGTTGAGTGATATGCAGATTTGGCTTTGCATTAATATTCTTCCAACCCTCTTCAAGGCACTCACGATACTCTAACAGAAATTGATCTAGATCTTTAAGCTCATTAGTCTGTATATTTTTTAATGTCAAAAAATTGGTGATCGAGCATAATGTTACAAGTGACTTGAGAAGATAATATTCTCTTGGTTTATCAGCTGAGGAAGCTGAAGATTCAGATTATTTAAATTTTTCAAACCAAAGGGGTATAAGTGACAAAGGGAAGTAGAGAGTATACAGCATGTGCCATTCTGCTGCCTTGAGGGATCCTGCCTTTTTAGATCCTACTGATTTTGGAACTCGTGTTAGCCAGGAAGGTCTTCTTACTTGATCAATCATCTTCCATACAACCTGTAGCTCTGCTGCTGTGATTCGTGGATTACTAATACCTTCATTTTCTTTCTCCTTACCTTTCCTTTTATTTTCTTCATCTCTAGCTGTCTCATTTGATGAGTGAGATCCTTCACTCTGTGATATGCTAATGCTTCTTTGCCTTAAGTTATACAATGAATTCCTACTGTCACTGCTGTGAGACTGTATTGAGGCCACATCGCTATATGGAGGAATAAATTTGGAGCTGGATGACCTACTCTGGCTTCTTGATCGATTTGTTCCCAATCCTTCATTATCTAGTCCATGATGACTTGATGACTGTCTTGAACTCGTACGTCTTTGCCGCTTGTGCTGTCTCATGTGTCCTGTATCATCATCATCATTATTCGTGGTGCTTAAGCTACTTCTACGTTTTTTCGAATGTTTGTGCAGTGAAGTATCAGAAAAGAAATCATCATCTTCTTCTCTTACATGCCAATTTTTATCCTTTTCCAGCTTTTTTTCTAGATCTTTTTCTGCATTTTGGATTTGAAAATAGCTTAGACTGTGATCTTTTAGGTTGCCAAGCATATGTGAATGCATAACATCAATTGAGCAATATTCAGTTGGACGCCAATATTCAAGGTTATTCAGCTCACTCCATCGTACCCCATGATTTTGAACAATTGATAAACGCTCCCAATGTGACTTAGAATTTTTCCACTTTGTTGCCCAGCACATATGATCCTCATGATTCCGTAATGAAAAATTTCCCACATTCTTTTCACTAATTTCATCTTAAGAGATATTACAGAAAGAGCAGAACATTTTTGCAGAGTGACTCGAAAAGCCAGCCAATTTTCGTATTGCAGGAATGTCACCTATCAAAGAGAACAATGCAACTCTTAATTTCCGGCCTCGTGGATAAAGATGTGTCTTTTCAATCAATATACCATCCCATAGATTTTGTAGATCATTAACCAGTGGTTTTAGAAGGTGATTAAGCTGTTCACTTGTGGGTTCTGTTGGTCCGGGTATAATAGAATACAAAAAAAGATTTTCCATTTTGTATCTATCTTCTTGAGGTAGGTTCATACACACCATCATAATATTGCCTACAGACTTCTGATGACCTCCAATCCTATTGCCACCAGGCCTAAACCAGTCGACATATAAAGTAAACATTAAGTTGCCTGAAGTTATCGTATATTCATCATCATTGCTATCCAGAGCTGGAGTGGTTATGGGAAAGTTTTTCCAAATTGAACCATCACAAACATCCTTCATCAAATCACACTCTACACGTTCTGCCACAGGGGTTTTCTTCTCAATCAGAAGCTCAAATTTGAACAGTTTGATCTTTTCCTTAAGCCAGTCGATAAAAGAATGGTGATGAAATGTTTTAAGAGATAAGTATTTTACATGTTCTTGATGTTCCTCCATCAAATACAGCCTTTCATCACATTTAACTGCAATTTGTCCTGCTCCAAACATTTTTAAATAGCGCTTTGATGATGAAAGAAACGGTTGATTGCAACATAGTATAGATGGTTGAGATTAAGAGTTATACTCATAAAGAGCAAAGCATTTAGGACAGCATGTTTTAGTGAAAAATGATTGATTGAGCTTTAATCGACTAAAAACTGTATCTATCGAGCGTGGGACCAGGCGGACAATGCTATCAGAATCCAGTATTCCACTATCACCTAGAAGTTTGAGCTTCTTAATTTCTTCATCCAAAAATTGAGTACAACCTTCTTTGCTCAAATGATGAATCAGAGAAAGCTTTGCTGCCTGCCACATAATTATTTGGCTATACCATTCCCCAAGATTTGAGTTTCTAGAGACTGTTGAAGATACTTCTGCCCCCAATAGCAACTGCCCCTATGTAATAAATCATTGAAACATAATAAAGACTTTAATTCTCACATTGAACTATAGATATACAGCTTACTGTTTCTGTGGAGCAGGAACTTCCAATGTTAAGTGGATTGTTGGAAGAAATAACCATCTGGGCCTTCCTATTTCTTTCCTCTTGATGTTTTGCATAAGAATTAGAGCTTTTGAAAGCCATACCAACTTCAAAGGACCCAGAAGAAGTTTGATACTTTCTATTGACACATCCAAGATCTTGACATTGAAATACATGAAAAAATGGAGGCATTGTAATTGTGATAATTGTAGGAATAAGTTAGCTATTTGAAGTTACCGATTGAAGGTATTCCTTTTTTTGAAAGGCACTAGCTAATATAAGCTACATTTTTTATCAAAAGAATATGATGGAATATGTGTTGAAATTATTTAAGTTTAAATGTTTAATTTTTAATCGGATAAATTATATATTAATTTAAAGTTATGCAGTCTACTTTATTTGTATTCTGTATACTCTCTGCATTTGTACAACAATGCATGCATGTTTATCAGAATATTTTCTATCATAGAAAAAATTCTGTTGTACGCACAAGCATCTTAATTATTTCTCTATCAAATGCCTTCTGAGTTATATCTAACTACCCTATAATTATTTGATTTTGATAAAAATTCTTAGTTATGGACTATAAGAAAAGTAATCCATATTTTTAACATAATTATTTAAAAAATTACCCCAAAAATCAAAGTTAAGCCCAAAAATAAGTTTAATATTTTGTAAAAAACAATCACAAACATATTTCTTTCAATTTGAAAATTGGTCTGTACTAGGTAGAATTTTCTATAAAGAAAAAATCAAAAATACTCAAATAATAGATGCTACAAAAGTGTAAACCTTAAAGAATTACATAAAAGCTGAAACCTTGTATAACTTTTCATACATAAATGTGATGAAGTGACACTCTAGTCTATTTATTCAGGTTGAAAAAATTTACTCAAAAGAATATGTATTACTATCATATTGGACCAAAAATAATTTTTTGGTAATCAAAAAATGAACATAGCCTCACATTTAACAAATTATTTTTGTGGAAGAATTTTTTGAAAAGAAAAAAAAATCCGTTTCTTAAATGAGTCTGCTTTTATCACATAATCATTCTCTTTATTTTATACCATTCCTTTTGAGTTCAAGTTGCATATAAAAATATAATTTATGCATATTATAATTCCATAAAGTCGAAATATTTCTTATTCTTAATTTTTGTGATATTTCTCCTTAAATCAACTTTGATCATAAAGTTTTTGAGCTCAACAATTTATCCTTCCTCTTTGTTAAATTTAATTGAACACTTTCTTAATCTAATTATTTATGAACCCTAGTAGCTCTTACTTTCCTCATGGAAACCTGCCCACAAACACAAGAACACTTAATAGAATTTTTAATGAGACTTTGCCTCCATTCAATTCTCACTTTTGTAGATCTATACACAATTTTTGTCGTTCACTTTTGGATATGTCACCAGAATCAAATGGATGGAAACAAAACCCTACTGAAGAGCAATTAGACAGATTTTCATCATTCGACATTAATTCTTGCAACATTGCCTTTGAACTACCTCATCCAGAATCAAATTCAGCGGTTTCAGAAAAGTTTCCACCAATTTTCCGTGAATCTTTTATTGAGCACCTTCGCATGTGTGGTTTCCCAGGATCAACTTTCGCTTGGAACCTAGATTGGTTTGACAAATGGAACCAGGTCTTGGCAAATATTCTCATTAAACACTGGGACAGTGCCTTAAAAACCAATAATTTGATTGCATATCCAATTGACTCAACTCAAATTAGCTTCTCAAATCAAATAGGAGTTCTTCACCGTTGGTTTTTAGGTCATGCTGATAGATTAAGACTTGGGAAGGATTCTCATAGCTCTCAAGAAATAATCAAAGTGAGAAAGCATAAATATAGAATAAAAAAAAAGTATGAAAATCCCTTTTTTTTCAACCGTTTTTATTTATGACCTTTATTTCAAATAACAAAGATTCTTAGAATTCAGTTAACCGAACTAAACTTCTTAAACAACTTCCACATTGTGAAACTTATCACAACCTTTTCACAAACATCAAATGTTGTTCAGACACCGAAATTGATAATGATGGATCATTAAGACGTATCTTAATGCAATGGAGGTCTGAAGATTTTTCTAAAGTTGCACAATATCTTGACCAACAACACTTTGATATTCGAGATAATTCAACCTACTCTGGCAGTGTGCTAAAGGACTTGGCCTTGTACAAAAGAATCAGTTTGGTTTCAACATTATCCCCTAACCTTAATCCTTCTCATGTCCCCCGGGGTTTGCCGAATGACTGTTATTCTCCCTTATATCTTGCATCTCTAAATCCTCAACAACTCAGACTTTTAAATCCTCAAAATCCCATAAATTTACCTGCTCTCCTTGAAATTCTTTCTTCCTCTAATGTGAGTGATTGACAAACTCCCTTAATAATAGGTTTGCACACTCATACTCCTCATTTCCACTGTTTGGGACACTTAGCCTTGAAAACAAAAACATAATTTTAATGATTACTATTATCATTAAAATTTATAGAAATGAAATTTGGCTTACATTGTTAGCTCCATTTTTTTCCTTTGAATCTTATACATGCTGAATTCTATACTTCCTTGTACAAAATAATTCAAAACATTTACTTCATTTTGCTGCCCCATTCTATACAGCCGATCAACAGCCTGTTGCTCAACTGCTGGATTCCAATTTGGCTCCTATTTCAACATTGAACATATAAAAAATTTAATATTTTTGTTCTTAATATGAAATAAAAGACATTGAGCTCACCATTATATATACATTTTGAGCACACCTGAGATCTATACCCACTCCTGCAGCCTGAATCGTTCCAACCAAAACTTGGCAATTTTTATTAAAATTGAATTCATGCATATTTTTGTCTCGCTTTGTCCGGCTGAGTTCACCCATAAGCTGGGTATACCTAATATTGTGGTCATCTAAAGCCATTTTTATTCTATTTTGAAATATTAGAAAATTGTTTTTAATAAGCCAACACAATTTTGTAAAACAATTCATTATAGAATCACTTACATCTGCAAAAAGTCTGCAAAGTTGGAGAATATAACAGCTTTTGGAAAATTTATATCCCTTTCACCAGACAAAAAGTTTTTTAAGTGGCCTATAAGATGACAAATCTTTGCGGAATGCTGCCAGGTGAAATCAAAAGTTGGAGTTTCATCCAGATTTTTGTAGATTGGATGGTTGCAGAATTTTCTTAAAATCATCAGCTCTCTTAGAAACTCAGATGAGTCCCAAGGGAAGTCAGTGCTTCTGGAGGGCCCATCTTGCTCAGTGAATCCTTCTTGAAGCACATCAAGTTTAGACCTCCATGGATCTGCTAATTGAACCGATATCCCCCTTTGAATCTTTTTTGGAAGAGACAAAATTGCATCCTTTGTTCTACGTAGGCTTATGACTTTCATTAAGTGATTGATTGATTTAATAGAATTAGCCTTTCCTTTTTACAAACCTGGAAAAAGGAAATTCTTCCATAACCAGTCTTCTTGCCACTTTTCGATTCTAAGAAAAAATATGAGACTTTGAAGGTCAGTGGGCCTGTTCTGAAGTGGAGTTCCAGTCAAGCATAGTCGGTGTTGGGATTCCAAGTCAAATATTGTTTGAGCCCTCTGCGAGTAAGGATTTTTAATGTAACTAAAAGAATATTTATAAAAATTGATTATAAAAATTAAGTTTTAAGTTTTAGATATAGAAATGGGCACTAACTGAGCTTCATCTAAAACAACTCTATACCAAAAGAGCATTTGAGTCACCGGCATCTTTTTTTGGCTTTGATTTTTTGACATCGTTGGGCTAGCTATTTCATAGGTCGTTAAAACAATAGCAGTGTCCTGTAGCTCATTGACATTAGTATTTTGACAATCCTTCCCATAAAGAACCTTGAAAGGAAGTGCATTATCTTCAAAGTGCACACTTATTTCATTGATCCAATTCGATAGTGTTGCCAGGGGGCATATAATCAGTGTGGCTGAACTCCGATTAATACCTTCTTGATTTTCTGATACCTGGAATTGTCTTGCTTCACCTTGAGTTTCACTTATAAGAGAAAGAGTTGAAAGTGTCTTTCCCAAACCCATATCATCAGCAAGTATTGACCTGTTTCCTTCAGGCGGAAATTGATTGTTAGGAAACTGATCTTTATAGTCATCGAATCCAGTTCTAAGCCAATGGTTGTCCTGGTGCCTCAACATGATATCCAACTTTTCCTTTAACATTTGTTCATTGTCAATCATAAAATTTATTGCTTGAAGTTGATGTGTTTTGAGAACTGTTTTGATTCCTCGGATAAGTTGATCAGCTTTCCAATCTTGAGTACTCTGAGATATTTGGAAAGAGCCTTCAAAAATTACATGCGGGATATTAAAAAAGATAGTGGAGTCGTAGTTCAGGATTGGACATAAATCGATTTGTGCAGAAGAAAATGCTTCTTTAGCAAGACTGATTAGTGTACTTGAAGAAAAGAGGCATCCCCAAAGTTGATACTGATTACCAAAAACTGAAACCAAGTAAGCATGAAAATAGAAAGGCTTCATAGGATTCGAGGCACTTCTTTGGTTTAAATGGTGAGATCCAGAGCCAATGTCACCCAATAGTGGTCCAATGTGCTGACTCTGCACTTGAGAAAGATTACCAACAAGGGTTGGTTTTCTTTCTTCAAATAGTCCAAAAATATGAACATTCGAATGGCCTCGCTGTAAAATTGTGGGGGTCAGTGAGTTTTGAAATCTTGAAATTACATTCATATAAATTTGATCGATTGTTATTGAGAACTGTCCAACACATCTGAGACTTGACATATTAAGTAAGAATAGTATCTGAAGATAGTGGTTGTTAAAAGATGAATTGAAGCAAAAAATGAAGAATCAGTTTTGAATAAAACGACAAAATAACTTTTTAGCATATGCTATGCTAAGCTCATAATTCTTTCACATGTATTATTATTATCTTTTTAATAAATATTGGAAGTAAATTAATGATAACTGAAATGAATAATATGTCTTAAAAATAAATCTTGAGCCTATAGAGTAAATTTTGGTTTGTGGAGGAAGAAAAATTTTCTCAATAAAAATGTGCATTATTGTTACATTATAATCACAAAATAGAATAATTTCACTCTTATTACACTTATTTATGTTTCTGTCTAATAGTAAAATGCTTTAGATGTCAGTTCAAAATCCAAATTGAAACTACTACCTAGAACAATATCTTGATACTAACATACTTTTTGTAAGTCTTTGGAAAGACACTTATGGTGATCTCAATAATATTAAAATTGATTTGAATTGTATGTTTTATCAAATATCTATGTAGTCTAGTGTAATAATTGAGATACTACAGTTTAACCTTCTATTACCAACTTGGCAAGAAAATATATGTAGATATTCTTAGAACGAATATCAAATTTTGCTTTCCACAAGATGGGAAAGTGAATATTATGATATGTTAAGTGATATGTTCAATCTTTGCTCAATCTGTGCTCAGCTCAAAATCAAAGTAATCACCAAGCTCCAAGAAACCTGTGATTGAGTTTGGTTGAACCTAGGTCTAACTGATTACCAAATCTTTGTCCAATTAATTTAAATCTGGTTTCACAATGAACTCCCAACAGCCTTCCAACAGCTTTCCAACCACTTCCCAACATTTTTAAATGAGGGGTATTGCTAGCAATACCCCCCCAAATTTTCTGTGGTGATAGGCCGTGGAGATATTCCTCTTGATATTGAGTTGTTGACACAATTGAGTCCAGAATGTGGATAAAAGCAATGAGTCTCTATCTGAAGTAATATCATTAGGTAAGCCATGTTTGGAAAATACATATTCTAGAAACAATTTTGACAAATCTTCTGCTGTAGCAGTGGTAGTGGTTTTAATGAAAATAGACATTTTTGAAAATATATCTACTATTAATAATATAGCATCAAAATTATAAGAAAGTTGAAGTTGAGAAATAAAATCCATCGATAAAGATTCCCAAGGTTTATAGGGAATAGGAAGTGGTTGAAGCAACCCATGCTTCCGGTGACGGGGAGCCTTATTCCTATTACATTTGTAACAAGATCTTATATAGACCTTGATTTCTCTGGTCATTCCTGGCCAGAAGAAATCCCTCACAATTAACTGGTAGGTTTTATCAACCCCAAAATGACCAGCTAATGGAGAATCATGTCGACTATTGAAAATCCATAATTTTATTTCATTTTTGTTGGGTATGACTACTCTGCCTTCAAAAACTAATAGACCTGATTCAATACTAAATCTTTTGGCCCCTTGCTTCGAGAGTATTTTGTCTTTTAACCCTAAAAAATAATTCTCCTTCAACTGAGCTTTGAGGATGTTGGATAGTGGATTTTAGAAAGATTGAATTGTTATTGAATTAAGTTGATATGTTGTTAACATTGATTTGTTGAAAATTGATTTCACATTTGCTGGGTTCTTGTCAGCAAATGTGTCCCCCTGCTGTGGGTAAACGTCATCCCGATGTGACAGGATATCTGGGACAATGCAGTTCTTACCTGGGCAATAGGAAATAGAAAAAGAAATTCAGACAAAAATTCAGCCCACCTGGCTTGAGGCCTGGTTAAAACTTTGGAAGACATAAAGTATTTCAAAGCATTATTGTCAGTCAGGATTTGAAAAGGACTATCTAGGCTGAGAAGAAAAAAGTGCCATTTTTTAAGACAATGAATAATAGCCAAAAGCTCCTTGTCATGAATTTTGTAATTTAATTCTGCTGCAATGAGTTTGCGTGACTTGAAAGAAACAGGATGAAACAATTTTGTTTCAGGATTGAATTGAGAAATGACCCCTGCTATAGCAAAATTGCTAGCGTCTGTCTCAACTATTGTCAAAGCAGAAGGATCAAAGTGTCAAAGAATTGGAGCTGTGGTAAATGCAGTCTTCAATGCTTTGAATTCCTTTCGTTCTGTAGAAGTAAAAACAAAATGAATATCTTTTCTAAGAAGAGAAGTAAGATTGGAAATAGTTTTATAGTAATCTTTAATAAATCTTCTATAGAAATTGGAAAACCCCAAAAATCCTTGGAGGGATTTAACGGTTTTGGGCTCAGGCAATTCCAGGACTTTTTGGACCTTTTTGTTGTCCATGACTAAACCATCAGTGGATAATGTAAAACCCAAAAAATCAATAGATTTAAGATGGAATTTGCATTTATTGTGCTTGGTGTAGAGACCCTGATCTCGAAGGCGATTTAGAACCTGTCGAACATGATGAATATGTTCATCCAGTGTCTTCAAGAAAATTAAAATATTGTCTAAGTAGATGATAACAAATTTTTCTATAACATCTTGAAAGATGTCATTAACAAAAGTTTGAAAAGTAGGTGGTGTGTTACATAATCCAAAAGGCATTACTAAATATTCAAAACTACCAAATCTAGTGGGCATTGTATTCAGTGGTTTATGACCTTCCACAATTCAAATAAGATTATAAGCGCCTCTAAGATCAAGTTTAGAAAAGAAATTAGCACCATTAAAAAGGGTAAGAAGCAATGACATAGGAGGAACTGGGTATGCATTCTTCTTTGTAACTGTGTTGAGCTTTCTATAGTCAACACACAACCTAAGACTACCTTCTTTTTTCTTTACAAAAAGAAAAGGGGAGCCGGTTGGAGATTTACTGGCTCTGATGAAACCTTTGGCTACATTCTCTGCAATGTAGTCTCAAAGAACTTGAGATTTGTCCTTCGACAAAGAATAGACAGGACCTGCCAGAGGTACTGGACCTATTAACTCTATTTGATGGTCATAGGGTTGATGAGGTGGTAACTTATTGGCCTTGAAGATTGAAAAAACATTGAGGAAATCATGATAGATTTCTGGTAGAGTTGATTTAATGGCTTCAACATTGATTTGGTTGTCCTCATCATCTTCAAGAGAATCTGTCGAGGGAAGACCAGAATTGAGAGAGCATAATTTGACTACTTTGAGGCAATTTAAATCCTCTTTGAGTGAAGTGATCAAGCTAGAAGAGTGAGCCAATTTATCATTCAGAGAAAGATCAGATGCTTGCAAGTCATCTGGAAGAGATTTGTCCTCTAGCAGGACATTGTCAGGCGGGTTGTTTAACTCCCTATTGACCTGCATTGAAGAATTATAAATATACTTAGTGCGTGGGGTGATAAATCCCTGTGAACAATCAATTTCAGGATTCCAATGCGTTAAAAAGTCATGGCCAAGGATGGTATCGTCCATTCTTGTGGCGTCCAAGACTGATAATTCCCACTCGAAGGGGGGAAGGTTCAGAAAGTTGAAAAACCATAAAACTTTCTTACTTACCCAATATTTAGTTTCCTCTGATTCGACCAAATATATTGGAGTTCGATTAACATCTGTGAATGTCAGATTTAACTTCTCGGCAAAAGATAAACTGACAAAAGAAATTGAAGCTCCAGAGTCTATAAGACAACTGAAGGGGGTATCCTCCTTGAAAAGAATGAATCTCAAGCTGTTTAAGGCAACTCCAGTCCTTAAGACATGGAGGTTCTGTGCACTGGGCGAGATAAGATAGTTTACTTTGCACACAAGTAAACTATCTACTAGTTTTTTAACCTTGAACTAGTACCTTCTCTTTTCTTCAACTTCACACAATCTTCTAGCTTGTGCTTACCCGCACTATACATACATAACCCATTATCTGCTTGCCTCTTCCTCTTAGCTTCTTTAAGTTCCCCTTTTGGATCCAATATCTTACTGATATTGCCTGGGTTTGAGCCTTTTGGTTGAGGTTTGTTCTTTCCATTATTGGGTTTGGATTGAGTTGTCCGTAGGTGTGAAGAAGGTCCCAATTGAAAATTTAGGCCTTGAGATTTGTTGGTGTATCAACAATGTTGTAGTTGTCCTTGGTAAACGCCGTCAATTTCGAGGGTTTGATCCATTAAATCCGTTAAAGTAGTCATCTTCTGACCATGAAGATTTAATTGATCCAGAATCCTCAAAGGAAGTCCCTTTTTGAAATGATACTTGAGGGCAGAATAATTCCAAACTACTCAAGTTTGAAGTGCTCTGAAGTTCTAAATATATTCAGAGGCTTTACCATTATCACTCATGCAAAAGAAATCAAGTTCAATTTCTGCGTTGTCAGTTTCATTAGGGTCACCGAACAACGTAAAGAGTTGGTCTTTGAACTTTTCCCAAATATTAATAAGTAAGTGGGCTTCTGTCAAAGAGAGCATGAGAAGATAAGGTTTGAACCATCTTTCTGCTTTTCCGGCTAGGAATGAAGAAGCGTAAAAAACCTTTGATTGGATGTTATTGAAGGTTTGAGGGTCATTATGGAACAGGAGCTTGCAGGTTTGCAAGAAGGGCGGCAATCTGTCTGGATGTTCTCCATCGAATTTATAAGGAGATTTCATGGAAGGAGTTTTGAATTTAGATCCCTCCGAAGACGTTGGATTGGAAAGGGTTTTCATGAAAAGTCTCATGATGTCCTCCAGCAAATTAGATGGTCCAGGTTCCGAAGGTTGACCAGAAGGGTGAGTAGCAGGGGCGGATGGTGCCTCATGCATCCTATCCTCTCCTTCTTCTTCCTCACTAGAATTATCAAAATCCTGGGGAATGTCTTCTACAGATTGGACAGAATGTCCCCGCTCCCTAAGCTCAAGAGGTTCCAAGTAGTGAGTGCAGGAAACAGGCTGTGTGGCTGTTGGCCTGCCTCTGGCCCGAGCCCTAGTAGTAGCACCTGTAGGAGGAGTGTGTTGAACAGGTGCCATTTAAAGAATTTAAAACACCTGAAAAAAGGATGCAGTAGTGCCAAAGAATGAGAACTACAGAGAACCAAATTATAATGTCACCGGACGACCTAGGCACAAGTTCAAGGGGGTTCCTGGAAGTGAGATGAGGAGAGTAGTTTAGAAACTTCTTCGAAGCACAGAGGAAATGTTTGAGGAAGTGATTTGAAGATTACTCGAAGGAAAAGCTACTGCTTCGAGATATGTTCGAGAAGAATTCTAATATATTTAAAGGTAATATTAATATTCTTAAGATCTCACAAAGGGTTGGAAACTCAATAATCAAAGATTTAGGATTTAGAAATGATTACTGAGAAAATAAGGAAAGATACAATAATAATGATTTAACCTGAAGCTTTACCACTATTAACTATATATACGTTTTATAATTTAATTCTAAAGAATGTCGAACCAAAATCCAACCCCTTTTATATCCATTACTCCTCCCCCCCCCCCCCCGCATTGACCTCATACCCATCCATTATTCCACACACCACAGACCACCAAAATACACCTGTTACACCTGGACCCTCCTCACTAACATCTGTTAACCCTTTAATCCTCCACTAACCATCCCGTCCATGCTCACTACCCCTTTTAATAACCAGCAGATACTTAATAAACCTTTTAGCGGACTATTACATCGACTATTGCGCTGTGTTGCTTATTGAGGAAAAGACTAAGACACACTATTGAGAGATTGACTAATTTAGATTTAGAGTTTAGACTAGTGTGGTTGAATAGTGAGCACACAAAGGAAAGTCACAGTTGCTATGTAGAATCGCTTTCTGCACTTCGAGTATGGATTTAGACCTCTGTATTATTGATTTAATGAGCTGCTTTTGCCTCAAGTGTCACGTTGAGGGTGACATGCTTCAATAAACTCCTTTCCTCTTCTGAAAAAGCAATATCTATCCCTAAGTACCATAACATATAACAATAAATTCTTTTATTCCTAATACAACAAATCTTCTGGCCCAAAATTAACCATCTGAATTCTTTCTAAAGCTATCTTATTAATAGGCATAAATTCAGGTTGAAACTTTGTTAAAGGTGTTTCATAAGGATTTCTTGATAGTGCTGGCCTCTGAAAAAGATGTTTCAAATCTGAAATAATTACATTTACTATTTTAACTTTTTATGCTACTGGTTTATACTTTGACGCTTGACAGCCCCAGCTGCTTCCTTTATTACTTAATATCAGACCTTTTCTAATATAGCTTCAATTTAGACCTACATTGTGTTTTTTTCTTTTCTTTTTGATATAATCATAATAAAATCCAAAAACTATAAAAATTAAAAAGTCCAGGCAAAATACACTCTATAGTGGTATTACCAAGACACCTATGAAGTCCCACTTTGCATATCCCTGCTTGGACTGACTGATCACTATCCATGTTCTTCTCATCTTGGGAGATAGTAATACCTAAAATTCCAGACCCTAATGAAAATATTGGTGCCTCCCTGGTGGTGGCCCATTCCCTTCATCCTCATGAAACTCTCTTTCTTTTTCTAAAATCACAGATCCAGCATACTTAGTTTTCTAGCCACCATCCTTAGGTGCTACTAAGACTGCCATCACTGAAATACCATCATCAGCCATATTCATAATTCCTATGGCTTTATTCAAATAATAATCTATCATTTCTGGATAATCCATAAAAAGGGTTTTACCAAAACTGGTTTGAAAACTCCCATAGGAGCATTAAAGTATAAATATCTAGACACTCCTGAAACCCATGTCTTGAAATATTCTGCTACACCTATAACTGGTAATTTACCACCTCTAATACCTGCGACATTCCCTTTCCATCTTTAAATGGAAAACATAGATCCATTGCATCTTTGGCTGAAGATAAATTAATTTTAAAACCAGTATCTACCAGTGCTATGATCTGCTTTCCATTAATTTTAACCTTTAAATACCATAATGGTCCTGCATAGTGTGGTACCCTCAGTAATCCCACTACTGGTTGGAATGAATTCTCTGCCATATCATATTTGACACAATTAGAAACTCTTTGCTTGCTACATTTATCTACTATTCCATTCACTACCTCTGGCACTACTGCTGTTAGCAACCCCAATGGAACTGAGACTGTTGTCTTGAATGATTGTGAAACCAAATCTTCAGCTGCCTTTTGAAAATCAGAGTGGACTGGATGCTTCATCCTCCATTTTGGTTGAGCCGCCTTTGCACCAGCTTTTTCCCTACCTAGCAGATTATTTAAAGTATTATGCCTAGCTCCAGGCATTACTTCTGCTGGTACTTCTCTCTGCTGAACTATCTCTGGCTTCTCCAATGGTTGGTCTTTGACCTTCTGATCCATGTCATTATCCATTCTATTTCCATATTCATCTTTCATTTTCACATCCTCAAGTGGTACTGGTGTATTTTACCTTGTAGTATAACATAATTTCTCAATATTCTCAGGATTTGTGTACTTAGCACCAGACCTCCTTGGCCTGCTAACAGTTGGTGGAGCCATCTTCTTATGCTTTTCTGAGAACATTTCCAACTGTGCTGTAGTAAGTGGTGCTGCAATCACTCCCTCTTTGACTTTAAAATCCATTACTGCACAAGTGACTTCAAAACTAACCATTTTTGCATCTTTTTTTTCAGGCTCCTGCCCTTACAAGTCTTTACTTCCATAGCCTTCTTGTTAATATGATTGATTACTTTGGCTTGCATCCCTTGATCCTTATCCATAACAAGTTTTGTGCCGTCCTCTAACTTCAGTGCTGTACCATCTTCAAAAATAACCTTGTCTTCTTTATCCTTCTGAAGTGCATTACATCTCATTCTTGTATTGCCTTCTTAATTACAATAATAACGCACCATAGAAGAAAACAGCAATTTTTGAGGAGTAAATCTAGGCTTGGATTTAGCTGCTTCACTCAATTTCTTCTCCAAATCCTCAATCTTATCCATAATTTATCTTGAATCCTGTGATATTTTCTTAGCTTTTGGGTTCAGTGTTGAAGAAGGTGATGCAGTACTAGACAAAACCTCTATCACCTATACATCTTCCAAAGAAACCCTAACTGCTTGGAACTCTACCCAACGCAACTAAATTTCAGCTTCCACTGCTGTTGTCACTTCCATCAATCCCCATTCTTCTTCCTAACCAATTTTACTTCATTATCAAGGTGCCTCTTTGCCCAATGTTTGACCTTGGGAGCTAATTCCTGACAAAACCAAGGTAATGAGGCACTAGGGTCATTAAAATCCTTGTTACTGACCAAATAATCTACTACCTTATCAAACTCTTGTCAAAATTTTTTGAAATATTTAGGGTCTCTAATACCCCCTTTTGCTTTAACTTTATTAACCAAAATATCTAGGCCCTTAATTGTTGTTGACTATCCTTTAGTACTATCTATAGGCCTTGACCAAGGGAGTTGGAGAAAAACCAGAGAGAAAATCCCCTGTCCCTTTTAGAAAAACCAGGTGAGATTAATTTTCTACAACAAATTAGAGACTTTCACAATACCCCTTCCAGCACACTTCTTGACTTCTTAACAATTCAAGACCGTAGCCTAGATAGACCACAGAACAAAACTAACCTGAAATGTGGAAAGATCCACACCAGAAAACCAAAAAAAACTGTTTACTTCTTGCTCATAAAACAGAAATAATACTTGATGCAGGTTGCAAAGCTACACCAGAGAAACCAGTTGCCAAAGTTGAGTTAAATGAAAAACTAACCTTGCAGCAAACACAGCCACTTTTGGCCAAAAACAGTAAAAACTCTGTGAGAAACAGTGACCTAATTACCAGATAGTTGATTGATAATTAAAGCTGCCCCAAACTTTCTTATTCAGTATGTACACACAGACCCCCATCTGTAAATCTATGCTACAGCAACAAATTTGGCAATTCTGCAAGCAAAATTGCATAAAAACCCTCTAGAAACGCTCCCCAGCATACTATGACTGAGGCAGGTGGTCTGTCCAATGTCAGGTGGCCTGCCTAGAGGCAGACAGGCCCCGTGAAGCCATAAAACTACTCAAAACAACTAAAAAACCATAAAACCACAGAAAACACCTTAAATCTTAAAATATGCTTAAAAATCATCAGGACATAAAATGCAGAAAAAAACTAGGGCTATCCAATGATAATAGCCTTATACTTGTAGCTTCAATATTCAGCCCGTGAATCTAGAAAAACAACATAAGCAGAAATAAATGCCATTTAAGACATCACCAAAAAGTACCAAACTACACAACAAAGGCACCAGCCAATGTTGGATTACCACATTTTATACCTTGTTCCTCAGTAGCTTCAGGCCATCTTTTAACTTTTTCACTTTCAGTGAAATCCAATCATGTTTTTGTGACTATCTAGTTCCTCTAGATTGTTCTTACATTCATTAGCAACAAAAAAAATGCTTGGTGCACCATAACATAATCCAATGCTCCATGAACTTCTTCCGCCTGTTCAAACCTCCTCAAAAACCTTTGAGTGTTGATTCCTGTAAATTGAAAGCTTTCATCCTTGTACCTCATTATTTTTGAAACCCTAGGTGGTAAAAATTCTGTGAAGTTAGGCAATTTTACCCTCTCCTGAGTGACTTAAGAGGTAGTAGCTGTAGGTTCCATTCTAACTTTTAAATAGCTATCCTCTGATAACATCTTGATCCACTTGATGTAGACACTAGGACTCTTCCTCAAAGCACCAGCTTGATTACATCCTCTTTGATGAAACCCTGAAAAACCAAAAAAATAACCATACTTACAATCTGGCTGTCACTGTTGGGACACCAATCCTAGAAAGAAAGTTCTATAATGCTGAGCTATAGACACAATCTGAGATGGGTTGGTTCTCCTTTCTAAAAATAATTTAAAAAAAGAAGCACCTGCCACTCTAATATTTAGAGACAGTGAAAGCACATATTATAAGTGTGGTTAAACATTTTTTGGGAAGAAAGTAGAATATATTTATAGAGATCTTTTTTAAAGAAATAAATAATATATTAATATATAAGTAGTCTATCTGTTGGCTAGATCTATTCTCAGTAAGCGCTAGTATTCTCAGTCACTCCCTCTTGAAGCACTCTATCAAATACTATCTTTACTGTAGCAATAAAATAACTCTACAGTGCTACTTCTGGTATGCAAACCCAATGTGTACAAAAAATAAAATATATCTATATTTCTTAACTACGTATAATAATAAATCTATTTCACTCTACACTTTCTACACACTTCCTTCTTCTCCTCTAATTTCAAGAGTGAGTTTTCTTTTATATGCCTGTATTTTCAGTGCCTTTCTCCTATGCTTCCTTCCCCTACTGGTTCTCCTATGTAATATCAGTACTAATACAAGAATATCAAACGGTAACTAAGTATCTCAAAAATATAAGTACATTTGTTAGAATTAAACCTGGTTCTAATACACTACACAATATATGGGGTGGACTTGCTAGCAAGTCCTCAACCTGAACTCAGATGGAACTCAGATGGAACTCAGACTGAACTCATACTGAACCCATACTGAACTCTACTTGAACACCCACATGAAACTTTCCTGCTGAATTGTGCTCATCCCTGATTGTATGGTTCCTTTATCAATTTCTCAATGTTTTTTCAATCGGTCGTGATATTGGGTCCAACTTTGCAGACATGCTAGCAAGTTGGCCCCACATATTGTGTGGTGATGGAACTTGAAACAATATTTTAAAACTAATATTAGCGTCTGATGCTTTTACCTTTCCATACATACCCTATACTCCTTGAGATTACTAACTATATAATAAGTACTTAACCGCCTATCATACCTATTATAACAACCTGTGCTTTCCCTGTGAGTATCCACTAATTGTGAAGCCCTTCACACTAAGTAAGTACCCCTTCTTTAAGTATTACTTATTTTTCTTCTATTAGTTGAGCACTGCTTATTTACCCACTTGTCCCTCTATCTCTACTTTTCCCTATCTAAGTTTCTACAACTGCTGTGAATTTGTAACTTACATCTAAAGATGATCACATATCTCTAAGTGTGAAAATCATACCATAGTTTATTGCTGCATACCCCTTAATCTTAACTATGCTTCTAGTGCTGGTCTTGGCTTCTTAAAGTACATATTAGGGGGTATCAATGTTGACTGATCCCCAATTAAATTAATTGTGGATAAAAATCATTATACCCCAATTATCTTCCACAATTATTTTTGCTAATAATTGGGTTATTATACCTTTTACATGTAAATTTTCACCTCTATCCAAAGTTTTTATCCTCAATTTTTCATAACCACATCTTAGACAACTATCTGGATGTGCCAGCCTCCCTACCTTGCTGAGCACTCCCATCCTGCCTATTCATTTCCATTCAAAAAACCTCCCTATATCATCTGTTTTTTTTTTCCTTTTCATCTTCAAATACCTTAACATGCCTTGTCATCATAGATCTTCTCAAAGACAGCCTTCCCCCAGTTTTTCTTCAAACCCTATTACTCCCTCTTTCCCCTGCTCAGCTGACAAATCAAAGACTGTTCAACAAAAAAAAGATGATCATCTCATACTTACTCAATGGCTGAAAATAAAAACTAATTCTGATTCTTGTTTTGGTACTGAGAATGCAAATAAAGTAGGAGGGCCCCCTGCATCAAAAGTCAATGGCTGTCTTCTAATGTAAAATGAATTACAATGAATTAAGAAATAAGACAAATGGAAGGATTGATATTTTGCCTCAACAGAAGTCTGAAAATTTCAAGCATTACTGAGCCAAATACAAGAAGGAAAAGACGCTTTCATCTTTTACTGGTTTTGGTATTACTGACATTGATATCAGTAAGGGAATAAAGTCCATAGATGATAAACTTTAATCTCTATGTCCATACTTTAAAGAGATGGATGCTAATTTTGGAGAGCGAGCTGATGTTAATCCTGCCAACATGTTGGATGGTGAAAATTCTATCTCCAAACATGATGTTGAAACAAATCTTTTCTCATCCTTTTCCTCCACTCAAGCCTCCCCTGTTCTAAATTCAACAAATCTAGATAGATTTTCAATAGATCCTTATGGTGATATAAACCAAAGTGATCCCAATCCAGTAAGCTTTTATTTCTTGTCTAGTTGTTTTATTTTTTTTATTTCTAAATAGGCTAATAAACAAACCCAGGATCCTCAAGCAATTGAGTCTGAAGCTAGCATCAATGATAAAGAGGAAAATTTTACCTCCAAAAAAAAGCGAAGACCATCAACTACTCTGAATTTCAACAGTCATAAAAAAAATATAAAAAAAAAGCAAAACTGAGATAGTTTTTCCCAAACCCCTCTTTCTTCCATTGATGATTTTCTGGTGAAATGTGAATCTTGTAAATCATAGCATACCTCTTAATAATTAAGTGAGATTTTCTTTTATTTTTTTAAATTCCTTTTTACTCTACATAAAGTTGAAGTTGAAAGAGATACTCTTAACATTCAAAAGCAACAATAAGAGCTCTCTTTATGCAGGGATGATAGGGCACAAGACTTGGAGGGGAAGAAATTTAAGCTTTCTTTACAGAGGGATGAGAGGGCACATGACTTGTAGGAGAAGAAATTTGAGATAAAGAAAGAGGAGAAGGCTCTCAAGTACAATTTCCTATTGAATCAGATGAATCTCAAGTATCAAGTTGAAGATGGTTCCAAAAAGAAAGTTTTCACGATAGAATGCATTAAAGCTAATAAATCTGTTAAGAAAATTGAAGGCTTATTGAAAATTTTTGATTGATTACTAGTTTTTTAAAGTGTAGAATATCATTCTTCATGCTTAACTCTTTCTCTTAATCTTCCAGAGGTTCTATGCATTGCTAAATACATAGTAGGCTGTGCATTTTAAAAGGCTGTAAAATTTTGATGGAATTGCTATAATTAGAAATCTAGGCTGTCACTGGATAAAATCCAGGTTATTGCCAGATAACTGCCCAAAAAAAATTGTAACTTTTTCTCTGGCTGCCACTTTTTTTGAATTGAAAAACCCAGCTTCCCACAGTCACATTGCATCATTTCTACTACCTTTTTTCAATCATTCTTATTCTGGATTTTTCAATTCAAAAAAAGTAGCAACCAATGAAAAAGTAATAATTTTTTTGCAAAAACACAAAGCTTTTTTACATGGCTGTAATATTGTTCATAAAATTTACATAGATATTTTCCCAAAGGATGAGTGATCCTATGAATTAATGAAGTTGAAATGTACAGCTAAACCGGAAAAGCTTGTGGCTTTCTTATCACTTATTCCTTGCCAAAAGAAACCTAAACTCATGTTTTTGGAGCAGGGGATTGGAGATGAGAAGCCTGCAAGCTTTTTAGGATTAGCTGTATATGAAATGAGCTCTATCTAAAATGGCTTTTATGTAACTATAAGCCTTTAGCTTAATTATTTTTCTCTTTCACCTCTTTTGAAAAATAAAACCTATTCACTATTGATGTATGTACATACCATAGCTGTTTTGTTGTGGTGAGTTACCATCCCAATCACAGAAACACTCACTACAAGAAATGTTTTTTTTGGGGCACAAAAATGCTTCATCAATCACTCAACAGTTAAGTAACAATTATTTTTGGCACTTAAAGGTCATAGGTGGGTCTTAAGTTTAAAAAAATTGTCTTGTAACTTTTGCACAACTGTTGCGTAATTGTTGCGCCCCATGAAAAAACAAAGATGTGCTGTAGAGACTATACCTTTTGATGCATTTAAGATGAATTTGCCTCAATGAACCAATAATAATTTTTAAAAAAATAAGCCCTCATCCATCATAGTGTATCAGTAACAAGCCATATTACACAAAATCAGCTGCAATTCTCCATTTTTTCAGTAATATCAAAAAAGTTAAAAAAATAAAAAAATCTCACCCAAAAAAAAAGGAACCAAAGTTTCAGAAACTAGCAGAAACTTTGGTTCTCTCCCAGACAGGAAAAACCTGGCTGGGAGATAAACAAAAAAAGATAAAAAAAAACGCATACCTTAAACAAAAGATCAAAGTCACTGCAACTATCAGAAACTTCAGTTCTCTCCCAGCCAGGTTTTTCCTGGTTGGGAGATAACAAAAAAATAACAAAAAAATAACAAAAAAAACTCACATTAAACAAAAGACTGAAGTCGCTTCAACTAGAAGAAACTTTGGTTCTCTCCCAGCCAGGTTCTTTCTGTCTGGGAGATATTAAATAAAACATTAAATAATTTTTTTTTAAAAACTCACAGTAAAATTGAATTATTTAAAAAGATTTTAATCTTGGTTCTCTTGCAGCCAGGAAGAGCCTGGATGCAAGAGAACACATAAAAAACCTATAAAAAAAAGAATTAAAAAATCAGCACAAAAAAAAGACTGGACTCACCTTTAACAAATAAATTAATAGCCCCTTGTTGTTGGGGAAAAAGATTCATCTTTAAACTTAAATCTTTCAGGTTTCATATAATTCAATTTTCTGAACTTTCAGATTGAATAATGTAGGCTCTTTACCATTTAAATTAATAGAACAAATGTGCTTTCTTCAGATCAGGATTGGGATTTTAGTGTTGTTTTTTAGTTGTAGCCCCCCCCCACAAAAAAAAATAATTTTTTGGAAGATATTTTTTAGGGTTTTGATTTTGATTTTGATTTGAAGCAGATTTAATATGACAAGAATAGGAAATGGACTTCCAAATATGAGCTCTTATTTTAAAAGGGAGGGGGAGGCCTGGAGCAATGAGGTGGGAACTGATTTTGAAGAGGTTTGGTACCAAACTTATCCATTTGATGAGGGTGTTACATCTCATGGACCTATCCCTGAATTCTCTGGCTCTTAAAACACTGGGACCTATTGCATAGTGCATTTCTCACCAAAAAATTATTTAAATCAATATTCTAATCATGAAACTCTATCCAGTGATTGTAAAGTCCTTTCAACTTAAAGAATTGAAGAGCTTGGGGATGTTGGAAGATTTCAGGAAATGTTGTGAATACCTAATAATTTTGAGGCATAAATGAAAGACTAACTCTGCTTATAAAAAAGGAGGTGGTGAGGGTAATAAGTATGCTTCTGGGGAAAGAGCTGGTACTCAACATATATTTGACATCAGTAAGTAAATTTATTAATTTTTAAACATTTTAAAACTTCATTATACTTATTAAATCTCCAGGTCTTTATATAAATTTATCAATAGAAGATGAACAAGTACAGGAGGCTTTAGGATTTATCTTTTTTTAAACCTTTTTATTTAAGCATCTTGCTTCAAAGTACTATCATAACTCTCTTAACCTGGTGACTAAACTAGATCTTCATTGCTATGATGGTGTTAATTCATTTGGAGGTAACTTAACTTGGACTTCTGGGGGCTTCTCCAATGTCCCACACTAAGATTTGGATGTCAGTGATATTAGCCTGGGTGTTTGGTGGCCCACAATTTTAGATGGAATTTTGGATTAATATTCTTAAAAGGAACACCTAGACAGCATGGAGGCCACTTTATCTTTCAAGAGCTCAAGTATATGGTGGAGTTTGAGAAGTGTGATGTTTAATGGGTGGTTACTTGGCCTGCTAAAAAACCATATCATCAAACCACTCCTGTAAAAGAGTTTGGTAGCTTTAAAAGGCTAGGTTCTTCAATTCAAATCAGTAAAAGACTATCAAAATCTATTAAAAAATTAAAAATGAATATACCAGATGTTGTAATGTCTTATTATATAAAATTGAAGTAAAAAGAAAAGTTAGAATACTTACATGATAGATTTCTTCAAAAATTATTGGATAATAATGGTTGTTTAGAAATTGATAATTATTATTATTATTATCAAAAGGTATGTATATCATTAGAAAAATACATTTAATTTTATCAGAATGGGAAACTTAAATACATATAGATTGAGGGATACAAGAGGAGAGGAGGAAAAGGATAAGAGGGGTGAAAAAAAAAAGAATGAAATATAATAAAAAATTTAAAGGAGTTGTGCTGAGAAATGATGGAGTGTGATTGGAATAATTATAGAGTGTATCCCAGTGGAAATTAAGTTTTGTGTTTCAAAGGGGGGAAAGCTGGTGCAGGTTCAGGATCTTCTTCTTCATAAAGATCATACCACTCATCCTTAAAATAAGCCAGGATATTATGGAGTATAACGCAAGTCCTTATTCAATGATTTGCAGTTTTGATTTCAATTTTTTTTTGAAATTGGATTCTGAGTTCCTGGAGACTAGAAAATATTCCCTTTAAAATCCAAATAGCATGTTCAATTTATACTCTTGATTGTGCAAGATGATAATTAAAAGATGTTTTTGGGTCATTTTCTAAAGTTGCACCTTGGAAAGCAGGTATAATCACCACAGAAAATTTGGGGGAGTATTGCTAGAAATACCCCACGTTTAAAAATGTTTTGAAGTGGTTGGAAAGTTGTTATAAAGCTGTTGGTAATTCATTTTGAAACCAGATTTAAATCAATTGGACAAAGATTTGGTAATCAGTTAGACCTAGGTTCAAACCAACTCAATTACATGTCTCTTGGAGCTTGGTTATTACTTTGATCTTCAGCTGTGCACAGATTGAGCAAAGCTTGAACATATCACTTAACACATCATAATATTCACTTTCCTATCTTGTGTAAAACAAAATTTGATATTTGGCCTAAGAATATCTACAGATATTTTCTTGCCAAGTTGGTAACAGAAGGTTAACCTGTAGTATCTCAATTATTACATTAGACTACATAGATATTTTATAAAACATACAATTTAAATCATTTTTAATATTATCCAGATCACCATAAGTGTCTGTACAAAGACTTACAAAAAGTATGTTAGTATCAAGACATCGTTCTAGGTAGTAGTTTCAATTTGGATTTTGAACTGCCATCTAAAGCATTTTACTATTAGACAGAAACATAAATAAGTGTAATAAGAGTGAAATTATTTTATTTTGTGATTATAATGTAACAATAATGCACATTTTTATTAAGAAAATTTTTCTTCTTCCACAAACCCAAGTTAACTCTATAGGCTCAATATTTATTTTTAAGCCATATTATTCATTTCAGTTATCATTGATTTACTTCCAATATTTTTTAAAAAGATAATGATAATACATATGAAAGAATTATGAGCTTAGTGTAGCAGATGCTAAAAAGTTATTTTGTTGTTTTATTCAAAACTGATTATTCATTTTTTACCTCAATTCATTTTTAAAAACCACTATCTTCAGATACCATTCTCACTTAAAATGTCAAGTCTCAGATTTTTTGGAAAGTTTTCAATAATTATCAATCAAATTTTTATGGATGTAATTTCATGATTTTCAAAACTCACCAACCCCCACAATTTTACAGAGAGTCCATTTGAATGTTCATATATTTGGACTATTTGAAGAAAGAAAACTAACCCTTGTTGGTAATCTTTCTCAAGTGAAGATTCAGCACATTGCACCACTATTGGGTGACATATGGTCTGGATCTCACCATACAAACCAAAGAAGTACCTTTAATCCTATGAAGCCATTCTATTTTCATGCTTGCTTGGTTTCAGTTTTTGGTAATCAGTATCAACTTTTCTGATGCCTCTTTTCTTCAAGTACACTAATCAGTCTTTCTAAAGAAGAATTTTCTTCTGCTCAGATTGATTTATGTCCAATCCCAAACTATTACTCCACTATCTTTTTTAATATCCCCCATGTAATTTTTGAAGGCTCTTTCCATATATCTCAGAGTACTCAAGATTGGAAAGCTAATCAACTTATCTGAGGAATCAAAACAGTTCTAAAAACACAACAGCTTCAAGCAATGAATTTTATGATTGACAATGAATAAATTTTAAAGGAAAAGTTGGATATCATGTGGAGGCACCAGGACAACCATTGGCTTAGAGCTGGATTTGATGACTATAAAGATCAGCTTCTTAACAATCAATTAACCCCTGAAGGAAAATGATCAATACTTGCTGATGATATGGGTTTGAGAAAGACGCTGTAAACTCTTTCTCTTATTAGTGCAACTCAAAGTGAAGCAAGAAAATTCTAGGTCTCAGAAAATCAAGAAGGTTTTAATCCGAGTTCAGCCACACTGATTATATGCCCACAGGCAACACTATTGAGTTGGATCAATGAAATAAGTGTGCACTTTGAAGATAATGCCCTTCCTTTAAAGGTTTTTTATGGGAAGGATTGTCAAAATATTAACATCAATGAGCTACATGAAACTGCTATTTTTTTAATGACCTATGAAACAGATAGCCCAACAATGTCCAAAAATCAAAGCCAAAAAAAGATACCAGAGACTCAAAAGCTCTTTTGGTATAGAGTTGTTTTAGATGAAGCTCAGTTAGTGCCCATTTCTATATCTAAAGCTTAAAACTTAATTGTTATAATCAATTTTTATAAATATTCATTTAGTTACATTAAAAAAACTTACTCGCAGAGGGCTCAAACAATATTTGACTTGTAATCCCAACACCGACTATGCTTGACTTGAACTCCACTTCAGAACAGGCCCACCAAGCTTAAAAGTCTCATATTTTTTCTTAGAATCAAAAAGTGGGAAGAAGACTGGTTATGGAAGAATTTACTTTTTCCAGTTTTTCAAAAAGGAAAGGCTAATTCTATTAAATCAAACAATCACTTAATGAAAGTCATAAGCCTACATAGAACAAAGGATGCAATTTTGTCTCTTCCAAAAAATATTCAAAGGGGGATATTGGTTCAATTAGAGGATCCATGGAGGTCTAAACTTGTTGTGCTTCAAGAAGGATTCACTGAGAAATATGGGCCCTCAAGAAGCACTGACCTTTCTTGGGACTCATCCGAGTTTCTTAGAGTGATGATGATTTTAAGAAAATTCTGCAACCATTTAATCTACAAAAATCTGAATGAAACTCCAACTTTTTATTTCCCCTGGCAGAATTCCGCAAAGATTTGTCATCTTATAGGCCACTTGAAAAACCTTTTGTCTGGTGAAAAGGGTGTAAATTTTCTAAAAGCATTTATATTCTCCAACTTTTCAGACTTTTTGTAGATGTAAGTGATTCTATAATGAATTGTTTTACAAAATTGTGTTGGCTTATTAAAACCAATTTTCTAATATTTAAAAATAGAATAAAAATGGCTCTAGATGACCACAATATTAGGTATACCCAGATTATGGGTGAACTCAGCAGGACAAAGCGAGACAAAAAGTTACATGAATTCCATTTTAATAAAAATTTCCAAGTTTTTCTTGGAACAATTCAGGCTGCAGGAGTGGGTATAGATCTCAGGTTTTCTCAAAATGTATATATAATGGTGAGCTCAATGTCTTATATTTCATATTAAGAACAAAAATATTAAATTTTTTATATGTTCAATGTTGAAATAGGAGCCAAATTGGAATCCAGAAGTTGAGCAGCAGGCTGTTGATCAGCTGTATAGAATGGGGCAGCAAAATGAAGTATATGTTTTTTATTATTTTGTACATGGAAGTATAGAATTCAGCATTTATAAGATTCAAAGGGAAAAAATGGAGCTAACAATGTAAGCCAAATTTCAATTCTATAAATTTTAATGATAATAGTAATTCTTAAAATTATGTTTTTGTTTTAAGGATAAGTGTCCCAAAAATTGTAATTGAGGAGTATGAGTATGCAAACCTATTATTAAGATTGTTTGTCAATCACTCACATTAGAGGAAGCAAGAATTTCAAGGAGAACAGGTAAATTTATGGGATTTTGAGGATTTAAAAGTCTGAGTTGTTGAGGATTTAGAGATGCAAGATATAAGGGAGAATAACAGTCATTTGGCAAACCCCGGGGGACATGAGAAGGATTAAGGTTAGGTTATAATGTTTAAACCAAACTGATTCTGTTGTACAAGGCCAAGTCCTTTAGCACACTTCTAGAGTAGGTTGAAGTATCTCAAATATCAAAGTGTTGTTGGTCAAGATATTGTGCAACTTTAGAAAAATCTTCAGACCTCCATTGCATTAAGATATGTCTTAAAAATCCATCATTATTAATTTCAGTGTCTGAACAACACTTTCTGTTTGTGAAAGGGCTGTGGTAAGTTTCACAACGTGAAAGTTGTTTGAGAAGTTTGGTTTGGTTAACTGAATTCTAAGAATTATTGTTATTTGAAATGAAGGTCATGAATAAAAATGGTTAAATAAAGGGGATTTTCATACTTTTTTTTTATTCTATATTTATGCTTTCTAACTTTGATTATTTCTTGAGAGCTATCAGAGTCATTTGCAAGTTTTAATTTATCAGTATTACCTAAAAACCAACAGTGAAGAACTCCCATTTGATTTGAGAAGCTAATTTGAGTTGAGTCAATTGGATATGCAATCAAATTATTGGTTTTTAAGGCATTGTCCCAGTGTTTAATGAGAATATTTGCCAAGACCTGGTTCAATTTGTCAAACCAGTCAAGGTTCCAAGTAAAAGTTTACCCGGGGAAACCACACATGCAAAGGTGTTCAATAAAAGATTCACTGAAAATTGGTGGAAACTTTTCCCAAACAGCTGAATTTGATTCTGGATGAGGTAGTTCAAAGGCGATGTTGCAAGAATTCATGTCAAATGATGAAAATCTGTCTAATTGCTCTTCAGTAGGGGTTTTTTTCCATCCATTTGATTCTGGTGACATATCCGAAAGTGAACGACAAAAATTTTTTATAGATCTACAAAAGTGAGAATTGAATGAAGGCAAAGTCTCATTAAAAATTCTATTAAGTGTTCATGTGTTTGTGGGCAGTTTTCCATGAGGAAAGTAAGGGCTACTAGGGTTCATAAACAATTAGATTAAGAAAGTGTTTAATAAAATTAAACAAACAGGAAGGATAAATTTTGGAGCTCCAAAACTTTATGATCAAAATTCATTTAAGGAGAAATATCACAAAAATTAAGAATAAGAAATATTTCAACTTTATGGCAATATAATTTGCATAAATTATGTTTTTATATGCAATTTGAACTCAAAAGGAATGGCACAAATGGAAGAGAAAGATTATGTGATAAAAGCGGGCTCATTTGAGAAAAGGAATTTTTTCTTTTCAAAAACTTTTCCACAAAAATAATTTGATAAATGTGATGCTATGTTCATTTTTTGATTACTGAAAATTTATTTTTGGTTCAATATGATAGTAATACATATTCCATTGAGTAATATTGTTCAACCTGAATAAATATACTAGAGTGTCACTTCATCACATTTATGTATGAAAATTTATGCAAGGTTTCAGCTTTTTTGTAATGCTCTAAGGTTTACACTTTTGTAGCATCTATTATTTGAGTATTTTTGATTATTTCTTTATGGAAAATTCTACCTAGTACAGACCAATTTTCAAAGTGAAAAAATATGTTTATGATTGTTTTTTACAAAACATTAACCTTATTTTTGGGGTAATTTTTTAAATAATTATGCTAAAAATATGGATTACTTTTCTTATATTCCATAACTAAGAATTTTTACTAAAATCAAATAATTATAGGGTAGTTAGATATAACTCAGAAGGCATTTGATAGAAAAATAATTAAGATTCTTTTGTGAACAATTGAATTTTTTCTATGATAGAAAATATTCTGATAAACATGCATTCATTGTTGTACAAATGCAGAGAGTATACAGAAGACAAATAAAGTAGAATGCATAGCTTTTAATTAATATATAATTTATCTGATTAAAGGTAAACATTTAAACTTAAATCATTTCAACACATATTCCATCATATTATTTTGATAAAAAAAAATGTAGCTTATATTAGCTAGTGCCTTGCAAAAAAAGGAATACCTTCAATTGGTAACTTCCAACAACTAACTTATTCCTACATTTATCACAACTACAATGCCTCCATTTTTTCATGTATGTCAATTTCAAGAGCTTGGATGTGTCAATAGAAAGTATTAAACTTCTTCTGGGTCCTTTAAAGCTGGTATGGCTTTCAAAAGCTCTAACTCTCAGGTAAAACATCAAGAGGAAAGAAATAGGAAGGCCCAGATGGTTCTTTCTTCTAAAAATCCATTTAACATTGGAAGCTCCAGCTCCACAGAGACAGTAAGCTGAATCTCTATAGATCAAAGTGAGAATAAAAGTCTTTATGATGTTTTGATGATTTATTACATAGGGGTAGTTGCTATTTGGGGCAGAAGCATCTTCAACAGTCTCTAGAAACTCAAATCTTGGGGAACAGTATAGGCAAATAATTATGTGGCAGACAGCAAAGCTTTGTTTGATTCATCATTTGAGCAAAGAAGGTTGAACTCAATTTTTGGATGAAGAAATTAAGAATTTCAAACTTCTAGGTGATGTTGGAAAGCTGGATTCTGATAGCATTGTCTGCCTGATCCCACACTCAATAGATATGGTTTTTAGTCAAGTAAAGCTCAATCAATCATTTTTCACTAAAACATGCTTTCCTAAATGCTTTGCTCTTTATGAGTATAACTCTGAATCTCAACCATCTATACTATGTTTCAATCAACCATTTTTTTCATCATCAAAGTGCTATTTAAAAATTTTTTGAGCAGGACAAATTGTAGTTAAATGTGATGAAAGGCTGTATTTGATGGAGGAACATCAAGAACATGTAAAATACTATTCTCTTAAAACATTTCATCACAATTTTTTCTATCAACTGTCTTAAGGAAAAGATGAAACTGTTCAAATTTTAGCTTCTGATTGAGAAGAAAACCCCTGTTGCAGACAATGTAGAGTGTGATTTGATGAAGGATGTTTTTGATGGCTCAATTTGGAATAACTTTCCCATTACCACTCCATCTCTGGGTGGAAATGATGATGGATATACAATAACTTCAGGCAACTTAATGTTTAATTTATATTTTGACTGGTTTAGGCCTGGTGGTAATAGGATTGGAGGCCATCAGAAGTCTTTAGGCAATATTATGATGGTGTGTATGAACCTACCTCAAGAAGATAGATACAAAATGGAAAATCTTTTTTTGTATGCTATTATACCTGGAACAACAGAACCCACAAGTGAACAGCTTAATCACCTTCTAAAACCGCTTGTTAATGATCTACAAACTCTATGGGATGGTATATTGATTTAAAAGACACATCTTTATCCATGAGGCTGGAACTTAAGAGTCACATTGTTCTCTTTGATAGGTGACATTCCTGCAATACAAAAATTGGCTAGCTTTTTGAGTCACTCTGCAAGAATTTTCTGCTCTTTCTGTAATATCTCTAAAGATTAAATTAGTGAAAAGAATGTGGGAAATTTTTTATTACGGAATCATGAGGATCATATGTGCTGGGAAACAAAGTTGAAAAATTCTAAGTCACATTGGGAATGTGTATCAATTGTTCAGAATCATGGGGTACAATGGAGTGAGCTGAATAACCTTGAATATTGGCATCCAACTGAGTATTGTGCAATTGATTTTATGCATTCACATATTCTTGGCAACCTAAAAGATCACAGTCTAAGTTATTTTCAAATCCAAAATGCAGCAAAAGATCTGGAAAGAAAGCTGGAAAAGGATAAAAATTGGCATGTAAGAGAAGAAGATGATGATTTCTTTTCTGATACTTCACTGCATAAACATTCTAAAAAACATAGAAGTAGCTTAAGCACCACGAATAATGATGATGATGATACAGGACACACAAGACAGCACCAGCGGCAAAGACTTACAAGTTCAAGACAGTCATCATGACATCATGGACTAGATAGTGATGTATTGGGAACAAATTGATCAAGAATCTAGACTAGGTCATCCAGCTCCAAATTTATTCCTCCATATAGCAATTCAGACTCATTACCGTCTCACAGCAGTGGCAGTAGGAATTCATTGAATAAATTAAGGCAAAAGAGCATTAGCATATCACAGAGTGAAGGATCTCACTCATCAAATGAGACAGCTAGATATGAAGAAAATAAAAGTAAAGGTAAGGAGAAAGAAAATGAAGGTAGTAGTAATCCACAAATCACAGAAGCAGAGCTACAGGTTTTATGGAAGATGATTGATCAAGTAAGAAGACCTTCCTGGCTAACACGAGTTCAAAAATCAGCAAGATCTAAAAAGTCAGGATCCCTCAAGGCAGCAGAATGGAACATGCTGTATACTCTCACTTCCCTTTGTCATTTATACCCCTTTGGTTTGAAAAATTTAAAGAATCAGAATCTTCAACTTCCTCAGCTGAAAAACTGAGAGAATATTATCTTCCCAAGTCACTTGTAAAATTATGCTCAATCACCAATTTTTTGACATTAAAAAATATACAGACTAATTAGCTTAAAGATCTAGATCAAGTTCTGTTAGAGTATTGTGAGTGCCTGGAAGAGGGTTGGAAGAATATTAATGCAAAGACAAATCTGCATATCACTCAACATTATCCTGAAATGATAAAGTGTCTTGGTCCACCATCAGGTACAGCTACTTAGTCTGGAGAATGATTGAATCATATTTTATCTGAAATTCCAAACATTCACCATCCACGTATATAATGTTTTCAAGCAATGATTTAAGAACTCAACTGTGCTAATTAATTAGTATTGACCACAGGAGAGATTCCGCTAACAATGCTCAAAAATTGGTATCCAAATTCTAGTGTATTAGATCTCGGTGAAGCTGAAGATAATAATCTATGTGAAACTAAAAAAAGCCATTTTGATCTCAATAAACAAAATAAATGGATCCATCTAAGTATGGAATTATTTACTTAATGGGTAAGTACACAAATGGGAAAAGAAACTTCAAGATGGGCTTTGACACCATCAGAGAAAAGTGGGGATTGGGTAGTTGAAAATGTAGCAAGAATATTGATACATGGAAAGAGGTTTACTAGTTACCATTGACACATTGCTAATTTAAAAATTGAATTCTACTACAGAAATGATAGCCAGTTTGGGAAAACTGATAATCTTTTCAGGTCAAAGGAAGAGAATGATCAAATCTATTTAATAGGGGGTGTCAGTTCTGGCAAATCCGCACTTAAATTAAGTGCGGATTTCAAACCAAATCAGCACTTACAAATCAGCACTTAAATTTTGCAAAAAAGTCACTTATTTCAAAAAAGGGTGTCAGTTATGACCTCAAATCAGCACTTTTTTCCCGTTTTTTTTCACAACCACATTTTGGCCAAAAAACATCCCTTCCTTTCTTACCCCATCCCTGCCACATGTGACACACTGACCTTCCTCGCTACCTACCCATCAATCCTCGGCACACACCCCTTCCTGACATTTTCAATATTTTGACCAGGCATGTTTACATTCTTTTTTACTTATTTCTTCTACTTTTTAATCTTTTTTCTTGTTATGTGCCAGTTTCATAATGCCTCCCAGACATTCCAAATCTCAAAAGGTAACTCAAAAATCTGCTTCGTCACAAAAGTCTCCTCGTAAAGCAAGCCCTACACCTGAAAAATCAAAGGCAAGTTCAGGTCAGCTTAAAAAGGATGATTATCTCATCATAATCAACTTCCTTAAAATAAAATCAAATTTTGAAGCATGTTTTGGATGTGAAAAGTCCACTCGTATTGGACGTCCACCTTCTTCAAAGGTTAATGGCTACTTGTTGATGGCCAATGAAGTAAGGAAGAAAACAAGGGGGAGAATCGATATCAATCCTAAACAAATGAAGGAGAGATTTAAGAGTTACCATTCAAAATATAAAAAGACTCATCATGCTGTAAATGAAACTGGCTTTGGTATTGACGATGATGATTTGGAGATTGGAATTACTACTGTTTCCGAAAAGCTCAATGTCATGTGTCCTTTCTATGAGGAAATGGATAATCTTTTTGGCACCCGAGTTGATGTAAACCCTTGGTTTCTACACGATACTACTAAGCATATACCCTCTGGATCCAAACCTTCCTATAATCCTCCCAATACACCTTTACTTGAAGAAGATCAATCCCCTCCACCTTCTAACCATAGTTCAGCTGAAGATGATCCCAACTATCAAGCAGAACAATTATATCGCAGAAGATCTGAATCCTCAGAGGCCCAAAATTTAAATGTATGTTTACTTTTTGTTTTTTCTTCAATTCTTCTCTGAATTTCTCTTTCTTTCTAGTCTCCTCCTACTCAAACTCAATCTCCATTAAATAATCTCAATTCTGGAAATGTGAATACCTCTTTAGAAGCTGCTTTAGAAGAACTTCCTGAAGCCTCTTGTTCAAACTCCAAACTAAAGCGTCGAGCCTCAACTTCAATGAACTTGAACCATCTATTAAAACGTGGTAATACTTCAACAAGCTCATTTGGCTCCCTTGAGGATTATTTTGAAAAAAAAGATATAAGTAAGTTTTGTTTACTATATATCTTAATCATTAACTCATTTATTTATTTATTTCAATTTAATTTTCTCAGCGAAATCAACTATTGCAAATAATGCCCTTGACTTTGAGAAGATGAAGTTTGATCATATGCTAAGGAAAGATCAGCAAGCCTTAGATTTGGAAGAAAAAAAATTTGAGGTAGAGCAGATGGAAAGAGTAAATGACCGTCAATTTCAAAGAGAAATGGCTACTTGTGAATTGGAAAAACAAGAGAGTTTTAAAAAAAAAGATTTCATTATGGAATGTGTTAAAAATGGCCAATCTTATAAGGACATTAAAAAATTACTTGACCTTTTCAATTGATAAATTGTTTTTCTAGTTAATTTAATTTTGGTAATATTTTCTTATATGCTGACTTATAAAAGGAAAAGAATATAGTACGTTATTTTTGACAAAAATTTGAATGTATAATAAAAATTTTCTATCTTTACTTTCTAGTCAATAAGTTTGCTTATCTAAATTTTTCTAAGTCATCAATTTCACATGTCAGATTTAAAAAATTGGCAATGCCCTCCCCTGCATTTTATTGAAACAAGGGGTGGGTACCACCAAATTTTTCTAAGTCATCAATTTCACATGTCAGATTTAAAAAATTGGCAATACCCTCCCCTGCATTTTATTGAAACAAGGGGTGGGTACCACCAAATTTTTCTAAGTCATCAATTTCACATGTCAGATTTAAAAAATTGGCAATACCCTCCCCTGCATTTTATTGAAGTAAAGGGTGAAAGTCATCAAAATTTAATATAATTACATAAATTAATTAATATATAAATAAGATATGTCAAGTATACTACTTTTAAAGTAATGACAATTCCTTAAGCCAAAATGCAGATCAAGTCTAGAAACTAGGTTTGGGACTTTCCACAGGTATAGGCTAGAGGAACCCCATGAAACAAATTAATGTTATCATGATTACCATTTATAGAACACAAGGTCGTGGGCCCATTACTTTAATTTCATAAATTGAAATATCATATTTATTTATTAAAAATTTATGGAAGAATATTAAATATTTGGTTATTTTTTTGTATATATTACTTGATTGAGTTACTAAGAGGGGCAATAATGCTCTAACAACATGCTCGCTGCATTAGAACTCAATCATGTAATAATACAAAAAATTTTAAAGAATTTTCTTTGATGGAAAAACAATAATTTTACATTTTCAGCTAATATTTTATGGAAGTGAACTCTGTTCTTCGCCCGAAGAACAGAGTTCATCCTCCTATTTTCACACTCTGTTTAAAAAGAATAAAATGACTTACCTGGAGAGATGAGTTGAGAAAAAAGAAATATAAGTGAATGGAAGTGAACTCTGTTCTTCGCCCAAAGAACAGAGTTCATCCTCCTATTTTCACACTCTGTTTAAAAAGAATAAAATGACTTACCTGGAGAGATGAGTTGAGAAAAAAGAAATATAAGTGAATGGAAGTGAACTCTGTTCTTCGCCCGAAGAACAGAGTTCATCCTCCTATTTTCACACTCTGTTTAAAAAGAATAAAATGACTTACCTGGAGAGATGAGTTGAGAAAAAAGAAATATAAGTGAAATTGATTGAGTGATGTAGGAAGAGAGGAGAAAACGGATATGAGTGAAGAAAAAAAAGAGAGTGACTGAAAAAATATGCGTTTGCTGAAAATATGCGATTTCATTTTTGTTGGCCAGGTGAGAAGTTGAGATTCCAAGGAGTTGATGGCAGTGATACATCGTTTGGTATAAGTGTTAACTGAACCATACCCTAAATCAAAGACATTTTCTAAACGTTTCAAAGCGGCTCCATTACCATTTGAACCCAAACGACATAGTGTGATGGCCAATTGAATTGAAGGATGTCGTTGTTCTTTTTGAGAATTATTGTGAAATATGGGATGATCCTGAATAAGCTCAAGCAATTTAAGGAAACATTCCTGAGAAGTCCTGAACAGCTGTCTAAAACTGGGTGTAGATAGGTTAAGAAGTGTTTGGATGGTGTACTTGGGGGTATGAAGTACTTGAGGCTTTCTGGGAAGAAGGTAACGTTTCGTGGCCATTTTTGATAAAAAGACAAAATCTTCTTCTAGATCAGAATCAGAATCGCAATCAGATTCCAAGAGCAGTTCAAGAGCCATGAAAGTCATTGCTTTATGTAATTTATCACGATTTGAAAGTGAGGAAGGCATAACTCTTATATGATATGATATGAAGATGTAAGTGATGTACGATGTTTTGAGTTATGAAGTGTTATTCTGCGGAGTGCTGCGTATGAATGGGATGATGCTGACAAATCAGTGAAATGGGACTTGATGGTGAAATCAGCACTTTTGGTTGAGAAAGTGCGGATTTGAGTGAAATAAGTGACTTATTTCATTTTGAAATCCACCAGTATTGGGGCTAGTGTGTTTTGGAAATCCGCACTTATTTAAGTGCGGATTTGGTCAAATTTAAGTGCAGATTTGTAAGTGCAGATTTGCCAGAACTGACACCCCCTAATAGTGAGTCCTTTCAAGGAGCTCCGTCAAGAAGAAACATCAAAGAATCCCTATGAGATTTTCCCACAAGTGCATTGTCGGTTAGTAAGAGTAGCCAAAGCAACTCAAATTTTGATTAAGAAAGATGCAATAATTAGACATGCATCTACTGTCCAGCACAAAAAAGCAATGCTTGGTATCAAAGACAAGGTTGTCACTGCCATTGGACTGCAGACAGTAGTGAGTGAAAAAATTAATCAAATTTATTTTCTGTTGACTAACATCTTTGTTTAAATTTGGGATTGAAAATTTGTAGGATTGGTTATGTTTGTAAATTGTGAAAGAAATATTTCAATGCTCAATTAAAAAATGCAATGCATCCAACTTACCTCATCTCAAATTAGTGAACAATAAAATTGGTTGCTTATATTGCAAGAGAACCAATGCTTTCAATGAGTCATTTTTATCTTAAATGTAAGAATGAAAGAAAGAAAATCATGATAATTATGAATACAATAAAATGGTTACTTAATGAATTATCTTCTTGCTCATTCATCTACTATAAATAGTTTGACCATCCCACTTTAGCTGATAGCTATATATTATTCACTTTATTTTTCTCCAAGAGAAAATACTCATTAACAAGACCATAAACATAGTATCTTTTTTTACTTTAACTTTGATAGGTATCAATTTTAACAACTGATTATTTTTATTTTATTTTATTTTATTACAGTTCATTATGGATGATAATTTTGAAGGATGTCTGTTGACTCAACCAATTCCAATTTTTTTCCACCTCAACATACTAATACTGGAAATACTCCTCCACTTCCCACTGCTGATCCACCTCCAGATGCATCTCAACCTGTACCACCTAATCCTAACCCACCTCCTAATCCCAATCCAGGCCAAGAGGCTCATGCAGAACCAAGAAATTTTAATCCCAATCATCCTTCTGCTCCTGAAAGTGCTGATCAGCAAGCCAATCAGCTAGGAAGAGATTGGGATAGTGAAGTATTGAGGGAATTTTTCATTTCATTTTAATTTGTCAGCTCTTATATTTTTTTGGGTAATTTTGTTTAATTATTTTCAAGTTTTTTTTAGTATGTTAGTAGTTTAAATAAAATTAAAATTAAAAATTAAAATTAAAATTAAAATTAAAATTAAAATTAAAATAAAAATATAAATAAAAATAAAAATAAAAATAAAAATAAAAATAAAAATAAAAATAAAAATAAAAATAAAAATAAAAATAAAAATAAAAATAAAAATAAAAATAAAAATAAAAATAAAAATAAAAATAAAAATAAAAATAAAAATAAAAATAAAAATAAAAATAAAAATAAAAATAAAAATAAAAATAAAAATAAAAATAAAAATAAAAATAAAAATAAAAATAAAAATAAAAATAAAAATAAAAATAAAAATAAAAATAAAAATAAAATAAAAATAAAAATAAAACAAATTTATATATATATATATCTGCTAATTATTATTGGTCTTTCTAGTTAGTGAATTATTCATTTCTTTTTTTTATTTTAATGTCTGGAAGAGGAAGCCTCTGGTGGTTGGTCCAAATTATGGTGGTGTTTTTGCTTTTTTTTAGGATCGGAAGAAGAACTGTGTTCTTTTTGGTGTAAGCGGCTGGAAAGAGTATATGCATTGTAATTGTCAGAAACTAGGTTAGAAGGTAATATTTGGAAATGTCACGCGCCACATGACACTCAAGGCAAAAAGTAGCTCATTAAATCAATAATACAGAGGTCTAAATCCATACTTGAAGCACAGAAAGCAATTCTACATAGCAACTGCGACTTTCCTTTGTGTACTCACCATTCAACCACGCTAGTCTAAACTCTAAATCTAAATTAGTCAATCTCTCAATAGTGTGTTTTAGTCTTTTCCTCAATAAGCAACACACAGCGCGATAGTCAATGTAATAGTCCGCTAAAAGGTTTATTAAGTATCTGTGGATTATTAAAAGGGGTAGTGAGCATTGACGGAATGGTTAGTGGAGGATTAAAGGGTTGACGGATGTTAGTGAGGAGGGTCCAGGTGTAACGGGTGTATTTTTTAATGGTCTGTGGTGTACGGAATAGTGGATGGGTATGAGGTCAATGCGAGGAGGAGTAATGGATATAAAAGGGATTAGGTTTTGGTTCGACATTCTTTAGAATTAAATTATAACACGTATATATAGTAAATAGTGGTAAAGCCCCAGGTTAAATCATTATTATTGTATCTTTCCTTATTTTCTCAGTAATCATTTCTAAATCCTAAATCTTTGATTATTAAGTTTCCAACCCTTTTTTGAGATCTTGAGAATATTAATATTACCTTTAAATTATATTAGAATTCTTCTTGAACATATCTCAAAGTAGTAGCTCTTTCTTTGAGTCATCTTCGAATCACTTCCTCAAACATTTCCTCTATGCCTCAAAGAAGTTTCTAAACTCCTCCCTCCATATCACTTCCAGGAACACCCTCGACCTTGTGTGTAGGTCGTCCGGTGACAGGGAAGAAGTGGAAGAAGTGGGGATAGAGTGTTGGAAGGTTTGCTTAATTATTCTAGACATCTTCTAGTGTTCATCAAGGAGCTATTTACTAAAAAATTTTTCAAATTCATTCAAAGGACCATGAAGAGTAAAGTCCTTGAGCATTTTAGAACACATCATGCTTAGTTGTTGTTTCATGTCGGCCTAATCCAGTGTTAATGTAGTTTCTAGAGGTTGGCCAATGCCAATTTTAGTTTCAGGAGGCGGGGTTCCAACTAAACAGAATAATTGGATCAGTAATTGTTCTCTTTTGAAAGAATTGGATTTATTAATTTGGTACTTACAGATTGGGAGCTCATCAAATTTTTATGCGGCCAGAATCTGGACTGTTGAAGAATGTTGAATGGATGTTGAAGGAGGATCAACCAGATGGAGGTATGGATTCTCATGATCATTCTCTAAATGGCGTTGGGAAGATGGACTAGAATAAGGAGGTTCCTGTGGCCTGGGTGGAGCAGCAGGTCCGCTGTTGTTGTTGTTGTTGATTATATTATTGCTTGGTGCAGGTGGGTTAGATACTGGCGGAGGAGTGCCAGGTTGGTTGAAGGAAGGACCAGGAGAAGGTGACCTGGAAGCTGATTTTGATCTGCTAGATGAAGATCTAGAAGAAAGGGAACTATCAGAGGAATAATTGGCAGCCAGAGGAGAGGTGTAGTTAGTTCTTCTTTGTGGGACAGGAGATTTTTGTTTGGGAGCAGTGTTGCATGCTCTGGTGTTTTCAGGAGGTCCTCTTGTAGGTCTTCTAGAGATGTGGGAATTTTTGGTGTTGTTTGATGAAGAAATTGTGTGTGTACGCATCTCTCTGGGAGCACTAGGAGGTGTTTGCGTAGAGTTGTTGGTGTTTAATGGTGGATTTTGGCTGTTATTTGGATAAATTTGGGAGTTTTGAGCCTGATTTTTGCTTTCTGGAAAGGCGGGCGTGCTGCCTGGGAGCTGATTTTGAAGCTGTTTTAGCCGGATGTGCTGAGAAAAATGCTGTTTCTTGGGAGGATAAAGCAGGTCTTTTGGATAGAGTTTTGCGGACGGAGCGGCATGATCTTCTGGATGGAGCTGAAGATAGAGAAGAGGAAGAAGGACCAAGCTCTGTGGATCTGGTAGGAGATCTAGAGATGTATTTGTTTGAAGTTGAAAGTGGTGGTATAGAATAATTGGGGTCTCTGTCACATTTTTTCTTTTTGGAGTTGCAAAAATCACAGGCCCTTTTGTAGAGTTTGGCCTCAGGAGTTGGAAGAGTGAAGGTGCAAGGTCTGCACATGTGGATACACTGCTTGCAAGCATAGTCCTTGGGAGCAGTGAAACAAAGAATGTTTGATGGGTAAAAATCTGGGGATCTGGCCATTATCTGTGATGGGAAAATAATGAAGAGAAAAGAGATAAAAGAAAATTTTTTATCAGTGATGTGTAGATGATGAAGAGAAAGTGGAAGTTCAGTAGGGCAGTTGTGGAGTATTGTGCATGGAATTGGCTCCATTTTTATGCAAATTGTGGAAAGTTCATCAAGACTTTAATCTGTACACTGTGGCCAGTCCATCAAGGCTCTAAACTGAAAAATGGTATAGTCCCCCAAGACTATAAACTGAGGATGGTTTGATGGTTGAGTCCTTCAGGACTATAAACTGATAATGTGATGTTGGTGTAATTCTGGCAGAGAGAATTTAAAGGGGGAGTTTCTGAATTTATTTAAGGAAAGTGTGGGGGTAACTGATGAGCTGGCTGCTCTTTAGAACAGTTACCCCAGAATTTTAGTTTATTTTCATTGGTCTTTAATGGTTTGATCTCTGGTTCTGTCTTTATGATTTAGGTTTTAAGTCCCCCAAGACTATAAACTGAGGGTTTTTTAAGTTCCCCTAAGACTATAAAATGAGGGCTTTTAGTCCCCCAAGACTTTAAACTGAGAATGAGTCCCCCATGACTTTAAACTGAGGAAAAAAATTTAATTTTTATTTCTAAATCATGAA